>OX421285.1:2292094-2909088 GCA_949125355.1 Agriopis leucophaearia | reverse complement strand
TTCCGCTAGAGGCGCTTTGCTGAAATGTATGGAACAATACGAAAACCAAAAAAGATTTCGAAAACTATCAAATCTTGTACTAGGTGACAAAGTGTCGATAGCAAACACTTAGAAACGTGAATTTATGGCCTTACTTAAAAACGTTACTCAAGTTAATCTATGCTTAAAATTGCTGTTTCGTTTTCGCGTGTGACCATTGCCGTCAGCGAGAAGTTGAGAGAGAAATTTTACCCATAGATTAACTTGAGTAACGTTTTAAAGTAAGGCCCCTAATATCAAGGCTAATTTAAGTTAAGTAGAATATCAAATAACAAAATCCAATTAGAGCTTATCGTCTGGTTGGTTGGTAATCCGCGGATCGCAAACTTTGATTTAAGTATAGTAATAACTCGCGGCGGGACAATTTTGTAGCTAGAAAACTATCGAAGCGCGACGCTGCACGCGCGGTGGGTCAATTTTGAATCTACAGTATACCGAATAGAGTTGGCTTTCGTCCAGCCGTTTAAACGCCGTGAGACCGCTTCAATTCTCAAATTTTCGTTGAGCCAGAGCAAGCAAACCACTGTCTTGGCGTTGTGTAACGCGTTTTTGTGTTTATGCATCGGGATGGGAATTCATCTGTATGTGTCTCGACATATATTTCACAGGCTTCTTAGGCGTTGCCTCTCCCGCGTAAGCGTCTCTTTAAACAGTACCGTTGGTCTTTAAGCGTGGTTTACAATAAAGAGCCGAGCAGCAAAATCGCGGCGTACGTATGTGTCTAATTTATGCCATAGTAAATATATGGAATAAACGTGTTCAAGCCACGTCTCTGCGGCAACACCGCCGCTCACCTCTTCTGTATAAACCCAGTGCCGTAACTATGCGCCCTGTGCGAGCTTCTATAACTGCGCTCTTGAAAACAAAACTTGGTCCTGGTGTGGTCATTTCTGCGCCCCTCCAGAGTCTGCGCCCTGTGCCTGGGCACTGCTGGCACAGCCCTATTTACGGCACTGTATAAACCATGACCTAAACCTGCAAACAAAATTATCGGACGCGTCCGTAAGCCACGGTTGAAAGACGTGTCCTAGCTAATAAGTTAATTCAAACTAAACTAAATTCATAAGTTGAGATGTGATCTTGTACTAACTTTGAGCGATCGGACGTCTTAAAACGATCCGACCCTGGATGTTTTTGTCAGCCGCAGACACGTGTATATACACCTACACGCGTTTTCAGCCACGGTTTAAGGTGACACGAGTTAAAAAAATTGCAGGTCAATAGATTAATTTAGTCCATTCTTTAAAGCAACGATGGCCCGGGTGGTTCGTTCTTCAAATGAGTTGCAAAAAAGCATTTTTCACACCACCTGCTCGACAATGTCCGAATACATATCATGCAACCTCAACGTAAAGTAAAGCATTATCTCTTAATGGATATGAAGTTGTATGTAACTCCCTAAGGAATAAAGTGATATGAATTTGGGACGTTACATTCGTGTGGAAACTCGTGGAAAACTCTAAGTAAAAAAAAATGCCCATATGGCATTGTAAAGAGCTTTGTTCGAAAATCGAACTGGCCACCATAAGTAGTACAAAAAAAATGTGCGTTTACAAAGAATGTGAAACAAAAGACGGTGTTTGGTGCTGTGATTTCGAGTGAAACCTGGCTTTTTATTGTCTCGCAGAAGGTGTGAAATGTAGAGTATATTCCTCTTGAATAAAGCCTGTCTTCGTCTTGGGCAGCTTGAACCCCTCGCTTCACTCAGGACTCTATATAACAACTCCCTCGCTACGCTTGGGAGTTAACTCTACACGCTCAGGGTTCAATATGCCGCCCGCGACGTAAGACTCTCTTTATTCCCTTACTGGTTAATCTACTATTGCATTTCGTCTTAAGTATGCCTATATCTGCCACAGATTAAAGACGCGTCCCATATTATGTTTGTAGCTTTATAACTAACTTAAAGACATAGAGTAAGTTACTGCTATAGATAAGACTTATTATTCCTAGTCATTAACTTTATATTCAATTTTTTTTCTTTGTCAAATGTAATATTTGGTAAGTATACTTAGTTTTTTTTAATAAAATTGTAAAAATCTTGTAAAAACGGACACTTAAAATACGTGTGCCTTAACGTTCAATATTCTTTTGACTATGAGTTTATGATGTTTCAATGCTTGAAAGTTGAAAAAAGTAAATTTAAATGTAGTGCAAGTTGTCTGTTGTCTGGTAAATATAATTAAGCTATGTACACAGTATGTACTTAAGCCCCGCTCAAAAGCCATAGCTATCTCCATTGCACGTTTTTTATGTTTTTTTCTCCATCTTCCAATCCAGGATATAAGCTATGTATATTCCAAATTTCATCCAATTCCATACAGCCGTTTCTGTGTGAAGGTGTAACAAACATACTCACTCGCTCACACACACACACACACAGCCGTGTGTGTGTCAGCCCATACGACCAGCGCTTCTCGAGCAAGAGAGACCATGGTGACCAAGGAATATACTACTCTCTAACGAGAGATGGTGACCGAGCTTGTCAACTGCAGTACCACACTGACTGCGGTGAGCCTCACAGCACCTTGCACCCAAGCGTAAGCTGACAGCTAGACGAAATGCGGTTGGGTCTAAAATGCTACCGGTATTAAAAGAGGGCATGGCTTGCAACCAAAGTCCCGATTCCCAAACAGAGACTGCAAGAATACGAGCGCGATCTGCAGTACTAGATAGAACACGTATCTAAGAGCGATTTCCGTGCTAGTTCGCAGATCGGCCGATCCCACAGTCTCTGGGAAGACAACTTCCTGGGAAAATCGGTATTTGGACACGCCAGCCTTGGAGGCTGGCGTGTCCAAATACCTCTTTCATTGCCTCTTTCGAATGAGATACAACTTCATCGGAAGGGCCTAAAGAGGGTGCAAGGATTTTTTGTATTAAATATAGTGTGATTAGTGTGATGAACAATACTGATTTTTCTATCATGTATTGATTTTTCGATTTTTCACCACCCTATAAAATATCAACGAACGTTGTTTAAATTGCTTTAAACTATGCAATGTTATTCTAAACAATTGGTTATGTAAAATTCTTCGTCAGTGTTTTTTTATTTACAAAAATGTTGAAGACGTGCAAGTGAGATAGCCGCAAAACTTGCAAACTACCATTTAACCATAAAAAATACTATACATATTTAAATTGTAAATATTAGTTCTTATTTCAGGATCTGTACATAATAAACTATAGATTGATATGTATACAAACCTGCACATTAGTGTTTTAGATAAGCACAGTAACTCACATTAGCGTGTATTTAAATAGTCATGTAATTTATTCGATGTAGAAAAGTAGAGAGTTTGCAATTAAAAATGTAGAAAAATAAATAATTATGTGTAAAATTTGCTTGAAATTTTATTGTGTTAGTTACCTTATTTAGCCAACGACGCAAAGATAAAAAGAAGTATGTATGTGCCTTATTTTGTATTGAGGGCAAAATCTTCTAAAGATACTTATAGGTTATGTTTTCATCATCATGAGCAGCAGCAGCAGCCAGAAAACGTCCACTGCTGAATACATGCCTCCCCCTTAGACCACACTGAACGACAGCCTGCCATCTGCACCCACTGGATACCCGTGACTTTCACAATGTCGTCGTAAAAATAGGAAGAGATTTGTGCTGCCTGATAGAAGCAGGCATCTCATACATTAATAACTTTTTATATACTTACTATGACTTAATCTATAGCGCAGGGCGCTGTTACAGCTTTCCTGCCTTGGCTTCGCTCTCGATGCCTCTCAGTTTAGTTTATCCATTGAACTTGATCAGTAAAAACGAGTCAAAACCGTCGGACATATACTTCAACCCTAACAACCTAATTATAAAAATGTACAGTATTTGTTACAAAAAATAGATATCGGTTTTAATTGTGTATTTACACTTCGGTAAAACATACGAATTAATAATTTTGTCAGATGTTTCGTTATCGCGTAACAATAGACTCGTGTTTTACTTCCTACGGCTAGAGACCGACTGAAACAAAGTGAGCGCTGACGCTCATTTTGTAATCTTCAAAAATGCGCTTCTACTGGACCCGTCCATTCATTTTATTTTGGTCGAAGTGTTTATCTGTAGATTCCTCTAAGATCAGGGATGGTCACTGGGTAGCTGTTGTCATCACAAATAAAATATGGTGACTGCCTCCCGTACATGTAAAGATAATAATGTGGACTAAATATAATTAAACCAAACCAAAACCAAACCTTTTTAAACCACATGAAGTTTGAAATGTACCTATATCGGAACTTATCGTGTATTTCTTCAAATTGCGAAACTTTAAAAGTTGCTTAAGAGAAGTTTGGTACGTAAATTTTGTTCAGGTACACAGCAATCTTATAAGGGTTTCTTGCTGTACTATGAAACCCTAAAGAGATGCATCTATGGGTTTATCAGACGTTTATGACTAAAGTTTAATACTTATTTCTTTTAAACACTCAATTTAAAGAAGATTACAGACATACTTACCTCTTTAGTGGAAATCCGTTGTATAAGATGCTTAACACCTTATTCATTGTATTGTAAATACTTGAAAACCTGATTTTAAGCGTTTTGCGTTCATCCTCGTTACTCCACCCTTAACGATAAATACAAAGGGTTGAACGGTGATCTTGCTAGTTCTTACTCGATGACGCAAAACAAAAAGAATGATATTGTGGTTAAGATGTATGTTTGTTTATATGTTCTCATCGTCTACTAATTTTATATATGACTAGCTGCGCCCCGCGGTTTCACCCGCGTGGTGATGAAAATCAGTGATGATGATGATGAAAAGTAGCCTATGTGTTAATCCAGGACATAAGCAATGTATGTTCCCAATTTCATCCAAATCCATCCAGCCGTTTCTGCGTTATTATGCAACAAACATCCATCCATCCATTCATCCAAATTTTCACATATATGATATTAGTGTGAAGTCTGATAATGTGATGTGTCGGTAGATTCAGGGAGGATTGGAGGATTTCACTGTTTTTTTAAATGAATAACGTATGCTGTTGGCCTTAGACGGCCTCAACAGCTTGACTGAGCGGTTGACGAGCTCAGAGGGCGTTGGGCCTAACTCGTTTACGTTTTGGACTAGCTCAAGGGCACCTCGAAGGTACGAACCTAGGCTTGGGCCGTCACTGGGATCAGACTTGCACTGGCACTCCAGAAGGATTGACTTAATAAAGCGTAATAAATGAGTTGATTATACAAGTGAAATAACGGGAGTTTAATTTGAGGGACTAAGTTGGATCCCGGGATATGGAGGAGATGGATGGTGGGATAGCGAAGGATTCGAGAAGAGGATCCTGGGCGGAGCGAGGGATCCAAGGACGGAGATGAATATTTATTTATGATTTATGTGTTATGTACATTCAGATTTTTACAATGTTATTGTAGCTCTCAGTGTAAATAAATACTTGGACCGAGTGTAATAGTGTATGGCAGCAAATTGTGGAGTGGATCGATTTATTCCATAATTTATTTATCTTCTAAATAAAACCGCCAACTCGCCTGATGTTAAGCGATGATGCGGTCTACGATGGAGCACGCTTGCCTAGAAGAAACCGATTCACTCGAGATTTGAAGATAGCTAAATTGTAACTATCGGGAAACACCCATTCTGGCAGAGCATTCAATAGACTAGCAGTTCGTATAGTAAAAGTGGAATCAAAGCGCTTCGTACGGGTTATCAACCATGAAGCGGTGTCTATAAGTCTAACCGCCTAACCTGTAGTAACATTTTGAAAGTAATGTCTTTTAGAGTTTTGGCAAATTTATTAAAATTTTCTGTCTTTTATCTGTACCGGTAGTTTATAATATTAGGTATACTTATTAGGACGAACGGACAGACAGACACGGATGGACACAATGAATTTATAAGGATCACGGAACCCTAAAAACATGCAAGCAATATAAAGTAGTTAGCATACAATAAAATCTTCATAAATTTACGAGTTTTAGGATCGGTGTGGAGCGGTGAAGATTAAATTTGCCCGTCGATTGTTCCGCAAAGAGCTCGAGTGTTTGAAGAAAGATTAATTTGGGAAAAATTGGGGCGTCGAGTTAAGCCGCTTGCAGTATAGCAATATTACCGAATGTTAAGGCTATCACTTGGGCCCGTAGTTCTTGATATTTGTATAAAATCATTCTCAGATATAGGCGTAACCTGTGAGATTTTCTACTTCGTCAGATACACTGAACTCTTCAAACATAAATGTATTTCTTTTATGATACTGAGTGACGAGACGAGCGAAGTCGCTCTCCTAATAGCTCTTCAAGCTTGCCCATAACAGCTCAACGCCACTCAGAATTTTGAACTTTAACAGTTCAAAACCCTGGATGGCAATGCACTGCGCTCGTCACCCCGAGATACTCGTATAAGATGTCAAATCTCTGTGTGCCCTGTAATTTGGCTGGAAACATTGCCCTTCAATCCGGAACACAGTAGTGTTTGCACACTACTGCTTGGCAGTTGAATAACTGGCAAAGGTGTGGTACTTCCCCAGGTGGACCCCTGCAAAAGAGTCCTACTACTACAAAACTACCTAATGGTTTTTTAGAAGTATTGGTAGGTATTGTTTGAGTGGCTTGAGATTTGTTAGCTGCAAATTTAACGTGTTTACTAAAGGTGTAGTAATACTGAAGGGTATGTATGTAATCGTCACTATGAAAGACTTTTACTACGGGACCAAATCTGAAATCGTGAAAAAACATCAGGTGTTCCATAGAAAACGGTCATTGACACTCGACAAAATGTATGGAGCAGATGGGTTATTTTTTGCTAATTCAGAGATGATCCCATAGAAAAAGTTGTTTGTAATGATGAGTACATACATACCTTTCAGTATTAGCACACTTTTTTGTTACTCGTTTTATATAGATATCTCTGTACAGACAAAAAGAGCTATGCTTTAGTACAATTAACGTTTGACTTCAAATGTCTCTGTGTATTACCCATTTTTATCACTATACAGCTAAAGAGCTTAACGCAAAATCTCTAAGTACGGTTCATCAATATTTTAGCCTCACATCGGCCTCCCCCATCGATCTCCAAAAGGGCCGGTTGAAAGCAGCCTGCATCCAGCGTTTTTCTGCGGTCTCTTTTAGGTCGTTTGTCCATCTTGTGGGTGGAAATCATACGCTGCGCTTGTGGCTGTGCTTAACGGTCTGTGGTCTCTATTCGGGAACTTTTTGGCCCCATCTGCTCTGCGTGGTATGTGCCCCTGCCTGCTGCCACTTCAACTTGCTAATACGGTGGGCTATGTTGGTAACTTTCATTCGTCTACGGATCTCCTCATTTCTGATTCGATCTCTTAGAGAAACCCCGAGCATAACCCTCTACATAGCTCGTCCTCTGCATAGCTCGTCCGAATTACGGCTCATTTACTTATTTTTCACGCACGCTAAGAAACTAAAAGTGACAATAATGAACTAAATAATAGTCCTCATGCAAAAAAAGGCGGCATATTCGTCTGCAGATTTATTTCGAATAAAAGCATCAAGCCTAATTTAGGCCAGATTCGTTTGCATCCGCCACGCAACCTTACCTACATATCTCCCTTGTTTATCTGATCTAAGGTAGATTTACTGTAGGAATCATAATAACATCAGAAGGGGAAAGATTGAGCGATGTCTGTGAAAATGGCTGGAAAATTGTACCTAGTAATTGAAAATGCTGCAATTTATAGAGACGTAAATTGAATACACTTTGCAGGCTTGAAGGCTTTTAATGTTAACATCTATTAGCTATATCTAATAACGTTTACGTTCGACGTAGTGCTTAAGAAGAAAAATTCAACATTGATTTACGAGAATTCAACATTTTGCTAGACGACTTAATTATCCTAAACGATATAACCCTCAAGTTGAAACCACTATACCAATCACACAAGATTAAAAGTAAATTATCGAACACGAAAATAAACAAATAAGTACATATAATCGTCTATTTTACTTACGAATAAAATAGATAATTTTATATTACATCAAAACTCGAAGTTTGTAGCAGTAAGCCACGGCTGCCGCCCTGCTGGGCGGACGGGACTAATGTTATTAAGTTTATTAGATCCCGCCCGCTCACGCCCATAACCCGCCCAGTGTGGCTCGCGGATAACTAGGTTTTGAACACAGACTTCAGGAATAGACAAGGCAAGATAAATATGTAATGTAAAATTGGACCTTTTAAATGGTTTCACAAGAACTTAGCATGCCAATAGGCATGTGTCCTAATGTTTGATTTATTACAAACGAGTGCTGTTGCCCGCGACTTCGTACGCGTAGATTTTTATATACACTTTAAATTATTTTTTCCTCCCTTAATCCGGCCCTTGCGCAAAATAACATAGCCTATACTTCAGTCTGATCATAGCTAAACATATTCGTGAAACCACATTTAAATCGTTCCAGTGGTTTAGGAGATGTGCGTGGACAAACAAACAGACAAAAATTCTCAAACTGTCTTATCGCGTTCAGCTGCTTATTTTAAGATGCCCTGTGTATATATTTTTGATTATAGATTTTTTATCTCTACGTTTTTATTATATGTATAGATATAGATAACAGGCTTAGCGAAAGATATAATTTAATACATTATACATAATAATAAAATGATTTAAATTGGATGATAAATTTCTGAGATATAAATATACGTTAAAGTTTTTGGTGAGGACAGAGAGCAGATGCAGCTCTGTCCCTCTTCCGCAAATTATTTAATATATATATTATCGCGAGTATTTTGCATTATTTTATTTCCTGAAGTTTCGACTTCACAGTGTGTTTCGATTTTGCGGTGTTTATGGTGACAGGTAGACTAGATGACAGATGTCAAAATAAATATGATGAAATGTCTTACAAATAGTGACGTCAATGATTTTGATGACGTTATGTTCGACGTGCCGTGCCGTAAATAGGGCTGTGCTAGCGGTGCCCAGGCACAGGGCGCAGACTCTGGAGGGGCGCAGAAATGACCACACCAGGACCAAGTTTTGTTTTTAAAGGCGCAGTTATAGAATCTCGCACCGCATAAAAGGCTAGTTACAGCACTGTCGACGTGAATCTAATATACTCTTCGATATACTGATAAGTCTGTGGTTTTGAGGCTTATTAAATTAACTTTTCCAAGGAGCTTTACGAAGTAATAAAACGATGTTTTTGTGGACTTTCTTGATACTTTTATTCAGTTGGAGATTATTTTCTAAGCCTGTAAGGATGAGATTAATATTCCGAGAGTTTTGGAGGTATGCTTTTATGTTGTAAGTAGTAAAATGCTATTTTTATTGGGTTTTACAAAATATAAATAACTAGCCGCGCCCCGCGGTATCACTCGCGTGGTGATGAAAATCGGTGATGATGATGATGATGAAAAGTAGCCTATGTGTTAATCCAGGACATAAGCAATGTATATTTCAAATTTCATCCAAATCCATCGAGCCGTTTCTGCGTGATTGAGTAACAAACATCCATACATCCATCCAAACTTTCACATATATGATATTAGTGTGATTAGTGCGATTAACAAAACCGACTTCAAAATTAATAAATACACAATTTCGTTTACATGGGTGACATATTTTTTTCCAGTAATTTTGGTTTAAAAACCAAATTACTAAACCGATTTTGATGAAATTTCTATGGGACCAATCTGAAAGTAAATATCCTTTGAAATAAAAAAATTCATATAGTTTTCCAAATGGTTTATCTATAAATGACGGAGTTCTGAGGTATTAACATAACAGAAAAAAATTACTGTATTGAGAACTTCCTCCTTTTTTGAAGTCGGTTAAAAATAACTATTGATTGAATGATAGTATACAGGCAGATATTAGAGTTGTGTGACTTTTTGTTTACGAACACTGACGCCGCCAGTTGTAATAAAAAAAAAATTGTAATAGGCTTGCGTTTGACTGTCAACTGATGATGCGGTCTACGATCCATCGTAGACCACGTCGTGCTTCTTAGCAATCGTGATCCAGCAGGTTTTTTTTCTTATGATACTGGGTGACGAGACGAGCGAAGTCGCTCGCCTGATGGCTTTTCATGCTACTCCGAAATTTGAACTTCAACAGTTCAACACCCTGGATGGCAATGCACTGCGCTCGTCACTCCTAGATATAAGATGTCAAATCTCTGTGTGCACTGTAATTTCTGGAAACATTGCCCTTCAATCCGGAACACAGTAGTGTTTGAACACTACTGCTTGGCGGTTGAATAACTGGCAAAGGTGTGGTACTTCCACAGGCGGACCCCTGCAAAAGAGTCCTACCACTACAACTACACTACGCTTACCTAGAAGAAACAGATTTACTCCTGGTTTAGAGACACCCAGATAAGTCAAGTGGCGTCCACCTGCTTTCAGTAGTTTTTCATTTGTCGAGACCAGTTAGTTATGCTATGACGAGCGCTACGTAAAACATTTCTTATTTAAAACGAATCCATTAAATATGAAATCCCAATCAGAAATGAATGAATATCTGCTTACAAGCGGTAATTATGACGCTAAACAATGGATCTCAGTCGCTCTGTCAGCCCCAGGACACCCATTGTGAAGGGGTGCAGTAGATATGCTAACAGTATTCTAAATTTATTTAGATAGACAAGAATAAATTCTGCCATATGCCATATAATAGATACTAACAGACTAAGGTACAGAATAGGATATATGCAAGGCTAGTTGGCGCCTTCAATCCTTCAGAAACCGTGAAATTTTCCGGGGATTAAAGTATACTGTCCGGCGATCCTATTAACCTATGCAAACAATTACGAACACATTTATAATATACTTCTATTACAAGAAGAATTAAAATGAAGATTTAGACGAAGATGACAATGTAAGATTTTGTTATATCCTATGACTTTACGTACATTAGCTCGTACTAAAAACACCATCCTAAGATTGCTTGGAAGAGATCGCTCTTAGTGATAAGGACGCCGTTTGGTATACTATTTTTTAAGCCCCAACTCAAGCAGAGGGGTGTTATAAGTTTCACGTGTGTATATTATCGGTGGGTCTGTCTGTAGCATAGTGCGATTCCTCCCAAACGGCTGAACCGATTTGGATTTAGTTTTTGTGTTTCTTCGAAAGGTGACTTAATCGAAAGTGTTTTTGACTAGGATTCGGGAATACCCATTCAGCTGTTTGAAGTTTAATTTTATTTAATTATATAATAGGCTTGCGTTCGACCGCGAACTCGCCCGATGTTAAGCCTGTGGTTAAGCGATGATGCGGCCTTCGATGGACTACGCTTGCCTAGAAGAAACCGACTCACTCTTGACTTGTGAGTCACAAGTCAAACAATCCGGGTGTCACAAGTTGTGACACCCGGATTGTCACTATCAGGGAACACCCATTCAGCCAGTGCATTCTACAGACTAGCAGTTCGCACAATAAAAGCGGAATCAAAGCGCTTCGTATGGCATTCGGAATGTCAACCCTAAAACGGTGTCGATTTTTCGAGCCCGCTCTGGCAGTCCGATAGAAAAATGGGCAGCAGGGAATTAGATCATGCAGATCTGATTATCGGCTTTTTTATCGTTTTTTTAAAATTTCCATTTATTGCGGACTGAAGTTGTTTAAACAAAGTTAGAAAGGTCACGAGAGCGAAGCGAAGCGGAGCCAAAATTGGACGCCAAAATCCTATCCAGTGGCCTTAGTACGAGAACTTGCGAAAAAGTTATCGTTACGTAAACGATAGCAAATGTATGAAAAATTCAGTTTCCTTTCACGTCTGATAGAGGCGCTGTTCAATATTTCATAAATTTTTCTATCGTTTACGTAACGATAACTTTTTCGCAAGTGCTCGTACTAAGGCCACATCTCAACGTTGTGTACTGCGTTCCAGTTGCGCTGATTCTATTGTACGGTGCACTGTCAATTGCAAATGTTTGCTAAATGGAGTCTATTGTAGCCGCTCGGGAATCAAAATGACTTGATTATTGAAATACTATTTACTGACTGGGGACTACTCAACTATTACCTTATTTATTTAATAAGTTATTAGTAAAAAAACAAGCTTTCAGCTTTAGCAAAGAAAATGCAAAAAGAAAAAGAAAATTCGCCATCTTGGAGCGGTGGCCTTATTGAATTTAATGTGATACCAGCGACCCGACCGGCAACCGGCTTTGCACGGTTGTAAGTTTTATTATTTGTATATAAACCTTCCGTAAAATATTATTTAGCTGATGGTGAAAACCACATCAACATTTCGCGATTTCAGGGAAGTAGCAACTCTTGCCACTACACAATAGAGTACAATTCAGGGCGTGCCAGCGCTAACTACCTACAGCTATATTAACCTAGAAGTTGCCTCTCTGTCTATCACGTAACTCTTATCGCGTTATCTCTGTCTATCGCGCGGCAGCGGGCACGTCAAGTCCGACAAGACGACTACTTGTAGCTTCATATCTAAAGTGCGGAGTGCGCCAGGCCTGCCCATAGTAAAAGTTGTTCATAATAATGTACTCATGACCTCCTCTTGGCTTAGTACAGTCTATATGCGTAGCCCTACATACACGCTCGTCAACTCCGAGCTATTTGCTAGATGCAGACGATACTACTTCCAAAAACATTGAAATCTGTAAGTGTTTTAAAATAAACGTTTTAAAAATACTCAAATTAACCCAAACCTGGGGCCTTACCCCTAGCTTCACTTTTGCGAGCCAACTTTTAGTAGGTACCTGATAGGTACCTAAAATTAACCAACTCGTTTAAGCTGCATCGTTTAAAAGCGTCTAACTTGAATGAACGAAAATCCGTTTTACTATGCGTGTGTGCGTGAAAATAACAAAGCTTGGCGGCTATCAAATAGCTACCGCTTATCGTAGTTGATGGTACCGTTTAGACAAATAACACCTATGCGGGTCAACTTTTCGAGCTAGGGGTAAGGCCCCTGTTAAATAAAAACAATAACAATGTTTCAATACTTGTAATTTAATTGGCTAAACGCAATAATAATGCTTAATGATAATAATGTCATCCATAAAATGGACATTAAGAAATTAATAATTTATTTGCTACTGACACTGGTTGTTTATTATTATGTACTTACAAAAAAGCTGACTATAAATAGACCCGATCACCAAAATCAAAATGTGTTAAAAATTAAGAAAGATAAGAATTTTTATATCTTGCTAGAAAGAGAGCGCACTATAAGTGCTAACAGATGACGTCACTTGTTAGTATGCCATACAAACTCCAAACTGACCCTCACTTTGCAGGAAAGGTATATACAGCACCCCTTCCTGATTTGACCAAAAACTTGAAACGCTTATAGACAGACAGATAACAGACGTATCGAACTTGGCTGACGAACCGCCGTGAAAGAAAGGGTGAAAATATAATTTCCCTCTCTTTTTCTCTCATTGGTTGATGTGGTTGACTTCAGCCAAGTTGACGTGTCTGTTACGGCTCTTATCTCAGAACTTTATAAGCTGATAAAAATAATTAATTCAGTTTAAGTATAACATTAAAATTTAATCATATCTTTTATTAAGCCTCTTATTTTCAACCAATCAAACTCCCACCCGATCTCCTATTATCAATAGAACAATTTATTTTACTTTAAATATTCTGTGTTCGGAAACCTTTATTTAATTCAACAGTGGTACAGTTTAATTTAGTCTATTTAAATCAAGACTCGTCAATTCGTCAGCCAGCTCCGTTTGTGGCGTCCCCGCCCATCGCTTTATTAGTTTTATTTTGGTTATTCCGCGAGAGCAAACAGACGAACTTTAATTACATCTTCAGCGTAAAGACTGTCTGTCTGGCTGGGATGGTAATTTTGTACTTACTTAAAAGTACAGTTATACTTCCAACCGGCCCTTTTGGTGATCGATGATGAGGCCTATGTCCAGCAGTGGACAACCTATGGCTGAAATGAGCCCAAACTTTAGCAGTTTACAAGTAACCATTAAAGACTTCCAGTATGGGCCAGTATGGTGGATTATGACTCTCTCTCTGTCTCTCTCTTTCTGAGAGAAGGCCTGTATCCCAGCAGTGGGCACATGAAAGGCTGATAATGATGATGATGTTCTTGTAATGTTCTTTATTGAATGTTCGTCAAATGTCCCGAATATGTATTTTATTTATTCACACGTAGGCCTTTCCATCACTAAAGAAAAATCATATCGATTGACCTTCCCCAAAGTATTTCACTGATCTTCTTGATCTTCTGTTTTTTGCGACCATTTGCCACTAGTCGCCTTCCGCAGGTAGTTAGAGTTACCCCATCTGGCTGCATTGAGTCTTATCCTACTCTACATTTGCCAATACGCGGTCTCCTCTTTAGAACCTGTGAACCGAATGGTTGTCGGTTCTTCCAATGACATGGCCAGCCCATTGGAAATACATCTCTTTAATTAATTGAGATGCATGCCATTTGCAAAATAGAGTAATATTCTATTGCAGATGCCTATATAACAGGTTTCTAACATAGCATAGGCATCTGAGAGACAAAATGTATTTAGATGTAGTCATAATTATTGTGTGTATAAATAGATAAGACGTGAAATTTTTGTTCTGTTCATGATGATTACTGTCACTTATTGTACCTACTATGAAATCGTCAATAAACAAATTTGAATTTGAATTCTATTGTAGGTACTTCTTTCTAAAATTAAAAAGTAAAACACAAATTATAGCAAATCACCATTTCAAATGAGTTGAAAATACGTCCTTATTTTCCCATTTCACCGATGTTATTACGTGACTCTCTCCCCTACAAATAAGAAACCATCAGAAAACAATGGTAAACAGTCTGGTGAGGACCGCAGCTTCAATAACAGTTACTACGTGCACAGATTAACCATAAAAGCTGTACTCGCAACAACATGGGCAACTTTTTTACGCGTGGCAGCACTGATAATTTCTTCTCCCGCCATAATTGGCAACGATTATAATTATGCGTCATGACGATATGATTAACGTTACTCAAATTCATCATCATCATCACCCAGAAGACGTCCACTGCTGAACATAGGCCTCTCCCTTCTACCTCCACACTGAACGACACCCTGCCATCTGCATCCACTGGATGCCCGCCACTCTCAGAATGTCGTTACTCAAATTATCGTCGATCAAATTCACAAACATACAAATTCACAAGAAATAATAGAATATTTTATTATGCACAACTTAAAAAACAGAAAACAAACTAAAACTTAATATTAACTAAAAACGAAAACTGAGATTAATTAATCTATATCTACACTAATATTATAAAGAGGAAAGATTTGTACCTATTTTTGTATGTTTGTATGTTTGTAATGAATAGGCTCCGAAACTATTGAACCGATTTGAAAAATTCTTTCACTGTTGGGAAGCTACACTATCCCCGGGTGACATAGGCTATATTATATTTTGTAGCGAGGCCGAAGGCCGAGCTTACACTCGTGCGAAGCCGGGGCGGACGGCTAGTCTATCTATAAACAAATAAATGTATCATAATACAATATTCACAAAAAATACTAATCTAAAAGCCCCTCGGTGGAGGGAAAAGTGGCCAGAATGCTGCTGCATGCAAATTTTTTGGCCAGCATTTCTGTCACCATTCGGCTCCACCAAATGTTTGGCCAAGTTCCTGTACAAATCATGGGCGGCCGGCCCCCAATTCACAAGATACATACAAACGCTGGTCTGTTCCCGTAAACTCTGAGACACAGACTAGGTAAAGATTTTTTTTAATGCCATAGGTGGCAAGCAAGCAGACGGGCCGCCAGATGATAAGCAGTCATCGTCGCCTATGGATACTTGCTACTACGTAGAAAGTCTTTGCTCTGAGTCATAACAAACATAATCAGAGTCAAGCAAAAAAGTAACAAGTCCAAGTCATGTCCTAGTAAAGTGGTGGAGACATTACTAGAATCTGTGGAATTTTAGAAAAACGTCACGAAAATACATTATGTTTCACTTCATTAAATCATTTACGTAGGCAAGTACTAGTACAAATCTATAACAGTGCCAATTTCGCAGTCTTGCTAGACTACCAAAACCTCCACAGACAAACCAACAGTCACTCCGCACCCTATCTAATAAAACTCACGAGTGCAGCGTCGAATGAAATTACCCGGTGACATCGGCTTATAACCGGAATCAATAGACGATCATCGCAATAAAAGCTGTAGATGTTTGTCCACCCCCTTCCTACCCGCCCTGCCCCGTTCCACCCCCCCAGGGGCCAATTTACCCGATATTAAGTTTATACAGCGATTTGGTACAGTACCCTTCTTTACAGCGGCGGTAAGGAATGTCGTGCATTGCGGAAATTAAAAGGTATTTGTTGTGGTGGATTGGATACTAGCTTAGCGATTGATTGATTGGTGATTGTAGCGAAGGGTGTAGGTTCAAATACCAACATGGAGCTTGAGTTGCTGGTGAAGGAAAACGTGAGGAAACCATAGCTTGGTGGTAGAGCTCTTTCTATTGCCCGGTTGGCTGGCTGGCTGGCTACCACCCTCAAGTTGAAATTCTGTCGCCAAGAACTTAACAGTGTATTCCGACAGCATCAATTGAGAGCCAGTTTCCTTTCCAAGCTAAGCGTGTTTACTATCTTCAACCACATCGTCACTTAAGAGGAGTCTATAGCAAACACTGTTTTCGCGTTGTAGGTATTTGGCAAACGTATTGCTATCTCAACGTTCCCCCGCAGCCGCGTCACAGAATCTATAGCAGTGTGTCACCGTAAGCTTCGGTGTGTGCGTGCTTGCGCGCACACATCTAAACTCACTACCCGTAGTAAAGCCACCTATACGGGCCTCTGGCCTGGCTAACGGCCTAGCCACGGCAAATCGCGATCTAGGAAAATAAATGGTCCCTGAAATTGATGTTTCTTTCATTTTAAAATAGTACAAGTTTTGATAGTCATGTGATTTATTTTCAACCGACTTCCAAAAATGAGGAGGTTATCAATTCGACTGTATTTTTTTAACCAACTTCCAAAAATGAGGAGGTCATCAGTTCGACTGTATTTTTTTAACCGACTTCCAAAAAGGAGGAGTTTATCAATTCGACTGTTTTTATTAAATTTATTTTTATTTTTATGTTTCTTACCTCAGAACTTTTTACTGGGTAAACCGATTTTGATCATTCTTTTTTTATTTGAAAGCTGGTGCTTCTCATTTGGTTCCATTTCAATTTGGTCTAGTTCTGATGAAGCCGGTTTTTTATATATAAAAAAAAGATTTTATATATATATATTATGTTTGTTACCTCAGAACTTTCGACTGGGTAAACCAATTTTGATGTTTTTTTTTTTATTTGAAGGTGGTGCTTCCCGTGTGGTCCCATTTCAATTTGGTCCAGTTCTGTAATTTTTATGAAGTCGGTTTTTATATTGATAATTATTCTTTAAAAAGCTATCAGGCTTCTCTGTAGGTACCTATTAGGGTTCAGAATCAGTAAATCACGGAACCCAAAATACCAGGATTTTCCGGTATTTTTAAACGTAATTTAAAACCAGGCATTAAAACTGATTCCCGGCTTTTTCGGTACTCTCGGGATTCGGTATCGACGACATAAAATCTCGTTTTTATAGCAAATATTTTACTGTCGGACTGTCTGTTTCTATCTTTGTATCGAACATGCACTGTAATTTAGAATTATCTACATTTTCTACAAGAAAAATAAAACCCCTGTGGAAGAAGAAGCTGAAAATCTGCAGTTTTTGCGATTAGCGATGAAGACGATTTAGACTGTATACCTTTAGCTAGATTTATATTTGATTCAATTATAGGCTTGCATTTGATCGCCAACTCGCCTGATGTTAAGCGATGATGCGGTCTACGATGGAGCACGCTTGCCAAGAAGAAACAGATGCACTCGTGGTTTGGAGACACTCAGATTGTATTGTGACTGTTGGGGAACACCCATTCAGGAAGCGTATTCCACAGACTAGCAGTTTGCACAATAAAAGTGGAATCAAAATAATTAGGAATATCAACGCTTTCGACTTTTGTGCCCACTCTGGCAGTCTGATAGAAACATGGGCAGGAGGGAAATATACTAGCAACTTTGCGCCGATGTTCAAAACTAAGAAGCTTCGTTTAAACTAGGGATTCGTTGCTAATGAGCATTTTGGCACGTTTCTCAATAGACTCAAACACATCAAGCTTAGATGACTATCCAAAAAGGAAATTCAGTACTTACTTGACGTGCAGTAGGAAGAGCGTTGCAGAGACCAAACCACCGGCCCTTTGAGAACACCGGCATTCATTGCCAATCGATTGGACGAGCAGCCATCAATGATAACTCGAATTGATTTATCCGTAAATAAGTCTGATATCCACGCAACGAAACCGGTGGACAACACAAATGAGGAAAATTGCTTATAAGGTCGTCATGATAAACCCTGTCGAAAACCTTAGAGATGTCGAGGAAAACGGCGAACGCTTCTCCGTTTTTATCGATGGTCTAACTCCAGATGTGTGTGGCTTACGCTACAAGATCTCCAGTCGACCGGTTTCGGTGAAATCCGTATTGCCGGTCACTGAGATCATTTTGTACATTTGCAAGCTTTGGCACTGGTTGTAAATTTTCAAGCTTCCACCCTTACGAAGGAAAACATTTGATGAGACTATGACGATGAAAATAACGATGCAGATTATTACTCTCTGATCCAGCCCGCTACTCAGTAGCGGTTTCTTCACCTTTCGTAATTCTGACCATTCTGGTGAAATCTGTATCTATCTACATCCCACTCGATATCAACTCTAAAGGTACTAGGCAGGTGTGACAATACAAATCAGTGGGTTCGGATGAAATGCAATCTTCCTTAGTGTCTTATCATTGGCAGTCAGTATGCCTTTCTTCTGAAGATCCTTCGACCTGCACAGATGGGACGAATGCTTAGTGTCAGTCCATGGAGTACTACATTTTTTTATCCAATGTACTACTGAAGTAAAGCTCGCTGATAGTTAAGGCCTCAATGTAGCCATGTTAAAGCGCGCACGCATAAGATATATTACCTAGCTTAAGTAATGTCTCAGATCCGTCCGATGCTGTAGAAAAGCTATTCCTACACACTGCATACTGCATATTTGTAACTGCATATCAACTGTCCCCTCAAACTCGACACTTGGGTATGCAGACGACAGCACAGAGCTACATATCCAATGCATGAACTGGTTGACCACAAATTCAGTCTCTCTGAGAAGCCATGGTTGAACGCATGAACTTGTCCCTTCAGGCAGTTTCCGATTGGGGCGATACCAATCAGGTCAAGTTCAATGCAGCTAAGACCCACGCGTGTATGTTCTCCACAAATAGGACATCATTCCACCTGACTTCTTTTTTTCCGGGATGTAGATATTCCAATAACTAACCGGCTCGTGCGATTCCCTGACATCAACCCACAACTTTGGATTCTATATTGAGAATAAGGCTCCTTGGCTGCCAAAAAGCTGGGTATTCTGCCAAAGATGCGACAGTACCTAACGTCCAAACTGTTGTTATTTCTGTACCAAGCACAAGTTCAGACGTGCATGGAGTACCTACTGCTCGGACCTTTGGGATGAATTAGCCAAGTAAGTATCAGCTTAGAACTCTGGAGTCCATTGAGAATAGTGACAACAAGCTCACCAGCAACATCGGAATGAATTGTTATGCATGTATCATTTGACAGCAGCAGAAAGAACTTTGAAGTAAAATTCAGAATAATAATTTGGCAATTATTCATCTGAATTTTTTCGTCACCAAAATAGACACACTGCTTAAACGCACTATAAACCATACTACCGATATTGACATTCGATCACCAAAGCTCTTAGTGGGTGAATATTATTCCGTGGCAGAAAGAAGTACAGTACACTGAACTATCAAGAACCATCAGTAAAACTCTTTGACTTATTTAAATCGTTCATATATTCATTACTACTTCTTGTTTCACTTATAATTGCACCATTAGTTAACAAAATTAAGGTAGTACCGAAAGTACCGAGAAATCCCGGTTCTGATGACGTCAAGTACCGAAAATCCCGGTTCTTAAATTCAGTACCAGTTCCAGAAACCCTAGTACCTACATTATATTTGGCTAATGTTCTAGATGACTGTAACTATAATTCCCTAAAAAGTTTACCACTAAGCTTAGATAAAAAAGTCAGCTACCAAACAACCAAAACACATCCAGATCAGATCAAAACACAGGCTTTATTGCAAAAATTACGCGTCCTAAATAAAAATAGGAGATCAACGTAATACCACAAATAGCATCTAGTAAGTTAGGTACCACTAATAGGTATATTCTTTACATTACCTACCACCTCCCTGCCCATTAAATGCCTTTATTATATAGTACTAGGTATAATAATTATATGTACGTAGTACACAATACTTACGTAGGTATGTTGAATGAATTTGATTGAACATTAATAATAATTCGAAATGCCCATTTTACTTCAATAACGTAAGTAAATAAGAAAAAAAGTAATTTTGATTACTTTCCCATCTCTAGTGTCGATATAACCGTTAGCATCCCTATTGCTTGTCTGTGTGAAGTAAAGTAAGTAAAGAAGTAAAGTCTTACCTTCCCCCCGACCCCCTATGTGCCCGATAGAGAGAATTGCTGCTCGTGAGATTTTTAGGTATATTTTTTGTTAGAATTTTGGTTCTGCGGCATACCTCTTTTTACCCCCTAAATTGTAACAAAATGTTTTGTTATCGGTGTCAATCGCTTGAATAGAATGTAATCTAGGCTTATACGTTTTATTATTTTCAAAAAAGTTTTTGGTTTCTAAAATATGATGACTTTTAATAGACATAGTTTCAGAGCAAAAATATGGCTGTTTTAAATGCTTATAACATTACAGTGATAAAACAAACTGGAAAAAATAAGACGAATAAGCCTAGTAAATAATGAGCTGAATACATGAAAAAAAATACACCGAAATCGGATAATATTAGGAGGTAGAAAACAGCTTTTTCTTTTTGTATGGACAAGTACGCGCTACAGACCCCTCTTAACATCATGTAAGCTGTGGTCAAGCAAGGTTGGCTTTTCTAATACCATGAGACCAACCATGCAGGTAGAGAAGCTTAAACCTGGCATTGACGCTTAGTCAATCTATGCTTAAAAATGCTCTCTTAACTTCTCGCTGACGGCAATAATGGTCACACGCGAAACGAGACAGCGCAATTTTAAGCATAGATTAACTTGAGTGACGTTTTTTAGTAAGGCCTTTAGGTTTAACAAACTTTATCACATATCGTTCGCGCAAAACTTTATGAGCCCTCTGAAGTTAGGCCCAGTGGCTGCGCAGTACGCATATTATAGGTATCCGAGGGACTTTACAGGGCGTCGGGGAGGCCTCGCGCCTAACTTCAGAGGGCTCATAAAGTTTTGCGCGAACGATACTTCTGACTAGGTACTTGTATAAGATAGGAAATGACGGGACGGTTGAATTTGGGTACGGCTAGTGCACGCGGAATAAACGCCGCAATTTGACGTTTTACTCCGTCAATGTGCGCCATTCCGTTCCGTACAGTGGGGTGCGTTATTATTGGGTCAATTGACCCTCTGCCACATTATTAGTTCGCCTCGACCCAGCGATGTCAACTCGCTAAGTAGCTTTACATCTAGTTAATTTGCTACTATTTTTTCCTTCATGTGTCATAAGTAATATTGTGATTTCTGAAGGTCGTTCTTTGTATGGATGGTATTAAATTTTTTAAATGGCCTATAATATTGTCCTGCTAGTGTAATCATCCGGATAACTATAGAGTTGAATACTGCAATATATGTATCAAAGTGACTTGTAGGCACTGAATTGATATCATACATAATTGTAGATCATTTGACCATGTACTGGGCCCGATTATACTAAGCCAATTGTTTTTAAATTGTTAATGAATTGCCTCAAAAATTACTCTTTGACACTTTTGGCATAGACAAAGTGTAAAAAAATGAGGCAATTAATTAACAATTGAAAAACAATTGGTGTAGTAGAATCGGGGCCCTGGTCAAATGGTCCATATGGCTCTTCATGTAATAGCTGGCAAATCCTCTGCATACGATGTTACATATATTTCTGTTCCTGTCGCACTAACACAAGCAAACCCGAATGAGAGAGATGCTCTTGGAATAATCCACTTGTGCCAGTCTTTTCACATAATATTTTATTGCACTCTAGCTGCGCCCCCCGGTTTCACCCGCGTGGTGGTGATGATGATGATGATAAAAAGTAGCCTATGTGTTAATCCAGGACATAAGCAATGTATATTCCAAATTTCATCCAAATCCATCCAGCCATTTCTGCGTTATTGAGTAACAAACATCCATCCATACATCCATCCAAACTTTCATATATATAATACTAGTCGACCGCCCCGGCTTCGCACGGGTGTAAGCTCGGCCTTCGGCCTCGCTACTATGACCCGCTCCAGGAACACAAAATTTCATCAAAATCGGTCCAGCCGTTTTTAGAGTATCCTATGTCCGTCTCCTGGTTCTAAGCTACCTCCCCACCAATTTTCAGCCAAATCGGTTCAGCCGTTCTTGAGTTATAAATAGTGTAACTAACACGACTTTCTTTTATATATATAGATTAGTGGGATGGGATTAGTGTGATTATTAATCTCACATACAGATGTTAAGCGTTTCACTTTGGCAGGAAATTCAAATTTAAAACAGTTTTTTTGTCCTTGTAGCTAGGCGGGGTAATTATTGTGAATTGGCATATTGTTTGCGAAAATTGTTGGTCGTTCTTTACATTATCATGTACAGTTATTAATCAGTTACTCACCATATTACTTACATTTGGCAATAAACCGTTTGAAACAGCAAAAATTGGTTTATTGAAAATTGTATGTAATAATGTACATTGGAGATAAATAAGTTTAAGTGAGTTTGTAAAGAATAATAATCAATTTTCGCAAACATCATGATCGTTTACAATAATTCTCGGCCTAGATACAAGAACAAAAAAACTGTTTGAAATTTGAATTTCCCGCCAAAGTAAAACGTTTCACCTTAAGGTAGGATTCACTTAATAATTGAGAGTGCATCGGATTTGCACGATCTAATCCCCTGCTGCCTATTTTTCTATCGGACTGAAAGAGCGTGCACGAAAAATCAACATGGCTTTACGGTTGATATTCCGAAAACCCGTACGAAACACTTTAATTCCACTTTTATTGTGAGAACTGCTAGTCTGTGGAATGAGCTGCCTGAATGGGTGTTCCCCGATAGTTACAGTCTGGGTGTCTACAAAACACGAGTGAATCAAGACTTGATCGAGAGTATTCTTGGCTGTGACTCAAGAAAACCGTTTGAAGATTATTAATTCTTTTATTGGAGGGATTGAAAAATCTATTTACAAATTATACTTATTCTATAATTAATTACTTCTAGCTAGACTATAGCAACATTTTGCTAGCAGTATGTCTTTTAGGGTTTTGGCAAACTTATTCTAATGTTCTGTCTATTATCTACACTGGTAGCTTATTATAGAATTTTACACTGCTTTTTGTTTCCTTCGCAAAGCTTACATGCATTGTTTACCAAAATTAACCCTCACTAAGTGCAAATACGTCGCATTCTCACGCGAATCAAAAAACCGATATTCACTGACTCCGTAATTCCCGATATGTTTCTATCCACTGAACATTTTGTTAACCACGAACTATAAAAACGACAATATGAACCCAACGTGTTAACCGGACATTAAATACCACCAATTTAAAAAAAAATCTTTCGAACTTTTGCTTTTAAATTGTAATTTCAACTTTCAGCATTCAAAATTAAAGCTTAAAGTCTTGAGACGGTCTTCAGATAAATTACAATGTACAAGAGCGTTGGAGATTGGTCCTTCGAGCCCTTTCAATAGAGTTCCATTTAAACTAGTAAAATATTATTGTATAGTGAAGAAAAATTGTATTGGCCGATAAAATAATCGCAGAAAGTTGGGAACTTAATTTATGTGGGAAGTAAGGGGCTGGATTGTTTTCGTTGCAAATTTAGATGTCAATGAACATATTGTACGTGTGAAATCAATTTTCTGAATTAATTGGCAAATAGGGTAAACTCTATTAGGGTGAATGGCAATGTGAGACCAAAGTGCAGGCATTTTTGTACCAAAAAGAAGTGTATTGTTTTCAGGGTCAATGAATGTGTATGTTAATTTCTTTATTTTATGTTGATTAGAAAGATAGATTTTATAAAAAAATAGGTCATTGAAGAAGTTCTTGTGATGCAGAATATCTTGTGAAACAATAGCTCTTCTCTTCTTCTACATAATGTAAAATAAAGTCGCTTTCCGCGCCTGTCTGTATATCCGCTATCTCCTTATAAACCACGCAATGGATTTTGATGCGATTTTCACCATCAATTAGATAATTTTTCATGGAAGGTTAATTTATAAAACTAACACCCATGCAAAGCTGGGGCGGATCGCTAATATGATACAAAAGAACTTGCGAATCACGAGCTTATGATTTCATTGATAGCAAAACAGGAGTTCTTATGCTACGGAATGTCTTTCAAAGCATGCTACGATAATAGAGCTTATGATACAAAATCTTGCGAAACAAGAGGTATTACTACAGGATATCTATATGATACAAATAGATATTTTTATACATGCGTTTTTTTCTCCACAGCATGCGTGATGTTAAGGTGAGTAAAGACGTGGATGTGGTCGAAATGTGGAGCACGCTTACCTAGAAGCAGTCTATTTTCTCTCGATATTGTACTTTTTGGGGAAAACTGACTCTAATAGAGAATTTCACACCCTCGTATAAAAATAAGTGGAGTCTCACAAACACTTTGTTGTTTGTTGATTCAAAATAAAAATGTTGTATTTTTTAACAGTTATTATTTCTTGTTTCAAAACTAGGGGTTTGTGATAGACAGCTCTCAGATTTAATTTGTTTGTTGATTTAAAATTAAGTGAATTAAGAAGTAGGTGTATTTATTTACATTATATATTCTATTTGTTGATATATAAACTAATAAATAAATGTTTAGGAGTCAAACATAAAAATTATGAGTCTGCGCGACCATGCCGCACTTTCCCGTCCAAACCTGCCAATCAGGCTGGCGGCATTCCCGCGCTGTATGGCCAGCGATATATTTTGGGCTAGGTATTGGCCTGACCGGGGATCACGCCCTCTCTCCTTTAAGCGCCGGCTCATATCGGAGATTTTTTTTTTCTTAAGTGAAATAAAGAAACTTGAAACTCTTGTTTCGAAACAGGGAGTTTGAGCTAGAACTGCTAGACAGCTCTAACATCTACGTCGTTGTTTTTTGATTAAAAATAAAGAGAAATGAATATATCGAATCAAATTAAAAACATCGAAGCGCATGTAGGTTTTAATAATACAGAAGAAGACACAGGGTGAAGAAGTTAATCGTTTAATAGAACTCTCCATCAGACAGCTTCATGGCGTAGAGATGCAGCGAGCGGAACTCACAGAACTGGTTGGTGCACCAGCCATCATGTCCGTCTGTGCAGCGGCAGGAGTCGCACTCGTCCATGTACTTCTCACCAGGGATGCATTTGAAGAACGGGTTCTTGATCACTGGGGGAAGTTTAGAGGTTAAAGCCGGGCGCCCATGCACGCAAGAACAAATATATTGGGTCATATAATATGTTAGACAACAATTTTGTTTGTACGTGCATACCACCAGGCCTGGCGCACTCTGCACTCTATGTATGAAGCTACAAGTAGTCGTCTTGTCGGACTTGCCGTGACCACTGCCGCGCGATAGACAGAGATAACGCGACAAGAGTTAAGACAGAGAGGCAACTTCTAGGTTAATATAGCTGTAGGTAATTACCGCTCGCGCGTCCTGAATTGTACTTTATTGTGTAGTAGCAAGAGTCGCTACTTATTTAAATGATTTTGCGGAGTGAATCTTCTGTATTTGTACTTATTTGTATTATGTGGTACCACTAACGAATATCATACACTATGTTCGTGAAATATGTTTGTGGCGATTCGATTTGCACATTCTGTATGGCTGGTTTTTGGAGAACTCTGATAAATGTTACGTTACATGCCATACCATAGAGTCAGGTTATTGATACTATGAGAGTTTGAGAAGATGGCGAAGTCGAGTCGAACTGTGTTCGTGTTCGCTTTGCTAATTTGCTTGGCTGATGATGAAGCTAATATCAAGATTACCCGTGCATCTAAGACAAGGTGTGCTTCTCTCACACAGCGCAGTGACTGTGGGCTCGCAGTAGACACAAGACGGCATGGCTCGACAAGCCCCCGAATCTTGAGTCTCACAGAGGAGGCAGTTCTTATTCTCAGGCACTAGGGTTAATGAGGTCTCTTCTTCCCAGTACTGGTGGGGTGGCTTGGGCTTCACGAATTGGGATACGACGTAGCTGTTGAGGTTGGTAGTTTTATTAAGACTCCTTATTAAAAGACTACAATAATTATCAATTTAAAAAACCGAATTCATAAAAAGGTCATAACTGGTCCAAACTTAAATGGGACCACACGGAAAGCACCAGCACACAAATGCAAAAAGAATCATTAAAATCCGTTCACCCAGTCGAAAGTTTTGAGGTAAAAAACATTAGAAAAGAAAAAAAAAACAGTCAATGAAAAAAAAAGTCTAAGTAATTGAGAACTTCCTTTTTGGAAGTCGGTTAAAAACAAGGATAACAGATATATTAAAATAAAACTATATTATCTAGGCTTTTAATAGGTGGCCTTATAGCTTAAAGCGATCTCTTCCAGGCAACGGTACATGGAAAGAAACAGACAGAAGTCTTCTACTGCCTACTTGCCTAGCGAGTAGCGGCTCGAAAGTCCATCTCTGCTTTGTTTCCTCCCCTTTGAGCGGGTGTGTGGGTTTAAAGTAGATAACATTATTTGCTAACCAATAAAGAGATTAGGATCAGCCTGGATGACGTAATTTTTTTTGTATCAGGATTTCTTTTGTCCCCCATCTCGCCTGATATTATATTGACGCCTTAAGTGAGACCTTTTGGATTGATTATGAGACATATTTGATTATTTTCGCTCAGTGCTAGAAGGTATAGATAGTCATAATGCGCGATAGTGGTCTCTCCTACGGTATTTC
The DNA here is from genome assembly GCA_949125355.1 of Agriopis leucophaearia. Lineage (NCBI taxonomy): Eukaryota > Metazoa > Arthropoda > Insecta > Lepidoptera > Geometridae > Agriopis > Agriopis leucophaearia. The sequence continues at coordinate 2,882,046 of OX421285.1, read as the reverse complement.
CGAGTAACTATAATATAGGGTTCTTTAGAAGGGCTGATAATACAATCTATAAGGATCGGCAACGTATCTGCGTAATGCCCCTGGTGTTGCAGGTATCCATAGGCGATGGTGATCGCTTACCATCAGGCGACCCGTCAGTATTTTTGCCACCTAGGGCATAAAAAAACACATCAGTCATAGGACTGCACGTCAGAAGTGAAAACTTAAGTAGTAATTCACCTCTGCAAGAGATGGCGCTGTTTAAAATACACGGTACAGCGGACGATGATGCGAGTTCCATGATTTTTGTTTACGCAAAAAGTGGTCAACGCTCCTAAAGAAGTTTTCACTTCAAAAATAATGATCTTACGCTTGAGATCCAGGTCGGTAGATAGGAGGGGATTCCTCTGGACCTCCTCCGATGGAGCTGAGGGTACCTGGCAGAGGAGTTCCATGCATGCGGGCCATGCGGGGGTCTGAAACGTAACATTTTTTAGCCATTAGTCAACTCACTCTGTATACGACCTTGCCGCCCGTTTTGTTGCGTATGGACTACTAGGTGCACCCCGCGGTTTCACTCGCGGCATCCAGAACATAAGCAATTTATATTCTAAATTTCATCTAAATACATCCAGCCGTTTCAGCGTGATTGAGTAACAAACATCCATCCATCCATCCAAACTTTCACATATATGATACTAGCTGCGCCCCGCGGTTTCACCGGCGTGGTGATGAAAATCGGGGATGATGATGATGATGAAAAGTAGCAATTGTGGTAATCAAGGACATAAGCAATGTATATTCCAAATTTCATCCAAATCCATCCAGCCTTTTCTGCGTGATTGAGTAAGAAACATCCATTCATTCATCCATCTAACCATCCATCCATACAAACTTTCACATATATGATATTAGTGTGATTAAAGTGTGATTAGTTAGTTCATTAGCGTCACTGCAATTTTCTTAACGTGCGTAAGAAATGAGTAAGTATGGCGACTTACAGTTTTTGCGTTAATCGGGTGAAAAAAGTGACCCTTGTGTCAGTTACAGACATGTAACAGGAAGACGGGAAAATGGCACAAGTGCGGTTGCACCATTATACAAATACATACTATATATATATATCTACTATAGACACATAATTAAGAACATTTGATACAAGATATAGTCGGAGGTTCGGACCATACAGGGCATTTTATTAGAGAAAATGTACGGTTTGTTTTAAATTGTAAAATAGGTTCGCGTTTGGCCGCCAACTCGCCTGAGGTTAAGCGATGATGCGGCTTACGATGGTTCACGCTTGCCTAGAAGAAACCGATTCACTCTTGACTTGAATACATCCAGATTGTAACTATCGGAGAACACTCATTCAGGCAGCGCATTCCACAGACTAGCAGTTCGCACTATAACAGTAGAAACAAAGCGCTTCGTACGGGTTTCTGAGGGAACGACCACGCGAGTCAAATTAACGGTCAAACGCAAGCCTATTTACATATTCTTTTTAACGCGAGTCACCTAGCGGTAGTCACCGCTTAGCGAATTTAATGCTATCTAGTCAGATAGCATTAAATTCGCTAACTTACGGCGAGCTATTTAATTACATCAGCGAAAGTGTAATTCTGTAAAATACTTTATAATTCCTGAAGTTTCACTGGCTTCGCTTTGGTGTCCTGAAAATTGCTCCTAGTGTTTCAGTAGGCGTGGCCAAGAACATTATTTTAACCCCGACGCAAAAAACTTTATCTGTGTATTTGCGTGTCTGTCTGTAGTATCATAGCTCCCAAACGGATAAACCGATTATGATTTAGTTTTTTTTAACCGATTCCAAAAAGAGGAGGTTCTCAAATCGACTGTTTTTTTATAATGTTTGTCACCTCAGAACTTTCGACTGGGTGAACCGATTTTGATGACTTTTATTTTAAAGCTGGTGCTTCCCGTGTGGTTGCATTTTAATTTGGTCCAGTTCTGATATTTTTATGAAGTCGGTTTTTTATATTGATAACTATTAAAGATAACTACTACCTACACAGTTTTTTTATAGAGTTCACTAGTTTTTCTAAAATCTATATATATAAAAGAAAGTCGTGTTAGTTACACTATTTATAACTCAAGAACGGCTGAACCGATTTGGCTGAAAATTGGTGGGGAGGTAGCTTAGAACCAGGAGACGGACATAGGATACTCTAAAAACGGCTGGACCGATTTTGACGAAATTTTGTGTTCCTGGAGCGGGTCATAGTAGCGAGGCCGAAGGCCGAGCTTACACCCGTGCGAAGCCGGGGCGGTCGACTAGTTTAAAATAATTAATATCTCCTTACATATAACAACCGATATCACGGGAAGTTAAATAAATAGGTTTCATCCCCTAATTATCTACCCATTAGAGGTGGTTTTTATTTTTATTTCAATGGTTTTTTTGTTATATAATAACCATTATTCATTAAAAAAAAACAATAAAATCGGTTTATACATTTGGCGGAGATATCACGTAAAACTCACACACACACACACGCGCGCACAAACACTCACACAAACACGCTCACACTCACAAATACGCACTCTCTCGCACACACAAACACCCAAATGCAGTTAAATTGAGAACCACTTTTTTTGAAATCGGTCAAAAATTTCACTTACCTTCTCCATACCCGGTAGCACTTACTCGTGCCACAAGAAATAACAAAATAAACTCTGTTATCATGTTTTCTTTCTGTCGTGTCGCTTTTTGGTAAAATCTAGTAAAGTTTTTGTTTCTGTGTATCCAGTCCTCACTAGATAAATCCAGTTCAAACTGGTTCCATTGAAAAGATGGGTTTTTATAAAGCTGGTTTGTCCAAATGGGTCAGTTTTTCGACGGCCAGTTTGGCTAAGTTCTGCTGGCGATTGCCAATTACGAGGATTGGTTTAGTTCAGCTTAAATACAGGATGTTACTGCTCTAAGTCAGCTAGTTTTTTTAAATAAAAGGCTTGCGTTTGACCCCTAACTCGCCTGATGATGCGGTCTGCGATGGAGCATGCTTGCCTAGAAGAAGCCGATTCATTTATTTATTTATTTGAAGACACCCAGATTGTAACTATCGGGTTTCAAATTTCCTCAATTATTAAGATGTATTTGCACAATAAAGAATCATATTTAATACACATAAATTATAGACAGCACAAAACCAGTTATTTTCCGACGTAAATATATCTCATGTCCATCTTTTTGATGCATTTACTTGCGAAATTTCACAAGATTTTTCAAGAGATCTATTATTATTTATATTTACAACTAGCGACCCGCCCCGGCTTCGCACGGGTATATTTTTTATTATACCTATTCTTAAAACTTCCGTGAAAAATTAGTTAACTGATGGTGAAAACCGCATCAAAATCCGTTGCGTATTTTTAAAGATATAAATGGATGGACAGACAGAGGGAAGCGACTTTGTAGTGAAGTGAAGATTACAGAGCGAGACTGAAAGAGAGAGAGAGAGAGAGAGAGAGAGAGAGCGAGAGAGAGAGAGAGAGAGAGAGAGGTAGAGATACAGTTGCTTTCGCATTTATTATTTAAGTCTGGAAGTGTGGGTGGGCTGAAAAGCAATATAATTTATCATTTAATCAGCAACCTGTATACAAATAAATGTCCAATTAAGCAGATTTTATGCATTTTGTATCGCACTCGTTACGCGCAGATTAAATCGTTTGTTTTAACACGTGAGGCGATTTCGATACATCTGCCCTTTTACAAGCATTTTTCTCAGTTCAACCTCGCCTATTAGGGACTTACTTAAAAACGTTACTCAAGGTGACATACGCTTAAATATGCTCCGTCTTGTTTGCGTGTGACGATTGCCGTCAGCGAGAAGTTGAGAGAGAAAAACATAGATCAACTTGAGTAACGTTTTTAAGTAAGGCCCTTATATTGTAACTGTTGACGGACTACAAAATAACTCGTTTTCATATTAATTCCTCTCAAAAATTATAAAATTTCGGTTTTAAATTAAAAGAAACTACATATTTGATTGTCTTCATTGTTAAATTTACCAGCTGAATCCCGTGGTGTTACTTGCGATTTTTCAGTGTCTGCTTATTTTGGGGGGATAATATCCTATGTCTATCCTTAAGATATTTTTATCCCGTCAACTTTAGCTATGAAATTTAGTCTTGAAAAGCGACCAGACAGAGTTACAAAGTTCCTCTCAATTTTATTATATTAATTAGGATTAAGATTTATGTTAGGTACTTAGGTGTTTTGAGTACATTGCTCAGCTCTATAAATACTTTTTCTCAAACATTTCTGTATTTTATGTGACCACAATTTGAAGAACCCATTTCGACGAAAATTGGACTAGAGTACCTTAAAGTCAAATTTTCGTCGAAATGGTTCGTAAGGTTTAGACTCTAAACCTTCGACTGCAGCGGTGGCTCAGTTGGTAGCAACCTGCCTTCTGCGCTTGGGGGTATGGGTTCAATTCCCACCTAGCACAAACATTCAGATGATGAACATATCTGTTTGTTATATCTCTGGGTTTTCATATCTATTTAAGTATGTATTTAAAAATATATATGTATGTAATACATTCTCTGGCATGCAGCCATATTGCAATCTTGGTTTGGGGTCAGATGAGCGTGTGTCCAACAATGTCCCATCATCATCATCGGCTAGGAGACATCCACTGCTGAACATAGGCCTCCCCCTTTAACCTCCACACTGAACGACATCCTGCCATCTGCATCCACTGGATGCCCGCGACTCTCACAATGTTGTCGGTCCATCCTGTGGGAGGCCTACCTACGCTGCGTCTTTCGGTTTGTGGTCTCCACTCAAGAACCTTTCACTCGCTCGCTAAAATAACCTATTAATAAACCTTTGTTAATACACCTTTACCTAACCATTTGTTGGTAAAACTTATAAACGCATTAAAAATACGCATTTTCCGGCCACCTGTCACTTCCCAAACTAATCCTGACTGATGATTACCATTATTACCTCCAATATTCACTATTACCAGATAATACATTAAATTCGTACTACACACCAACCAACTTATCTTTACAGTTGGCTAAATGATTGAACTAATATTTTCCATTGAAACCTTCCAGGTTTGTTCAGAAAATACTATTGTGTCTCCCTTATTGAAGTTCAGGTACGATTTATCAATGACGTTAGTAAATTATCGCGAAATAAGCTCTATTGGACTTTTATAGCGATAAAATAGCTATTATTTAGTGATAAGTGATATCGGAATCAATTACTTGTATTCGACATTATGGGGTTAATCACAGCTGTTAAATACTTATTTTTTTTTTACTAGCTCTGCTCCGCGATGTTACTCATTTTTAACCGACTTCCAAAAAGGTGGAGGTTATCAACTCGACTGTTTTTTTAATGTTTGTTACCTCAGAACTTTTGACTGGGTGAACCGATTTTGATGATTCTTTTTTATTTGAAAGCTGGTGCTTTCCATGTTCTGATGAAGTTTATTTATATTAAGAATTATATATTAACCGATGTAGAAGAAGGACGGTTCTATGTTCAACTGTACATATTATTTTATGTATGTTCACTGATTTCTCCGCCAACTGTTGATCGATTAAAAAAAAAACTTTTGTTCGGTATGGTATACTTCTAATTTGGTCCCATTGTCACCAAGTCAGAATCTGATAATGGGATCCCAGGGAAATCGTTTTTTTTCCGCAAAAATAACACATATAATTTATCCATATACCTATCACACTTTACACTAATATTATAAATGCGAAAGTTACTCTGTCTGTTTGCTACATAATCACGGCTAAACGGCTTAACCGATCTAGATAAAATATTGTGAGGTAATAGTATGTATCATGAGGACAGACACAGGCTATTTTTTTTCTGAAGAAATCGCGGACGAATCCGATAGCTAGTCCTATATACAAATCAAATGCCATGTGTTAATGTCGCAAATACTCGAAAATTACTTGACCAAGAAAAATTATTATTATTTGATCTTGTTTGCTTCAATAGTGGGTTGAATTAGAAAAAATAACCGGCCAAGTGCGAGTCAGGCTCGCGCACTGAGGGTTCCGTACCACCACAAAATACAATAATTATCAATTTAAAAACCAGAAGTTAAATGATTATTTACGGGATATTTACCGTGGTAAGGTTGTGGAAGGAGCTCCCGATATTTCTTAGGTTCGAGTTCGAGTTCCAGTGATAACCGTAGCAAAAGACTAAGAAAGAGGGTAGATCGTTTTGTCTGTACCTAACTTTGAACTTCACCAACCACCCGCATTCTTCAGTCTTCCCGTGAACATGGTGCATGTAACTGCGCCGAAATATCGGGAGCTCCTTCCACAACCTTACCACGGTAAATATCCCGTAAATAATCATTTAACTTTAGTGAACAACCGTGATAGTTTAAAACAGTGTTTAAAAACCCGACTTCCAAATAAGTCAAAAATGCAATTTCGATTAGGTGAAAGGAATGATGAGGTCGTCCAAGTAACGAAATTACCAGTTGTATAACTTGGTAATGAACAGAAATTTGTCACTGACTCGCACTTGGCCATTATTAATTATTTGTTGTTATACTGTAGAGTATGTACTATAATCATGCCAAGCAATTTACAAAAATACGTAACCAAAATAAGTTTGTTGTATGGGGAAAATGATGGAGCCCGTACCGAAATATAATCCACACTAATATCATAAACGCGAAAGTAACTATCCGTCTGTCTGTTTGCTACATAATCACGAGGTAATAGGTAGTATGTATCATGAGGACGGCCATAGGCTATTTTATTCTGAAGAAATCGCGGACGAAGTCGCGGGTACAGCCAGTCTAAAATAAAGTGAAAGCACAGGTGAATTAAATAAAGGGGTTTCCACACAATCAAGCCGTTATCAAGCCACGTGCTAGATCTCATGTAGTAGAGGCCACGTGTGACTGATAAAGTTCCTTATTTACATAATTAATAGCTCATTACCCTTAGATATTCGCTAAAATAACAATTAATAAATTAAGCTACTAGATTTACCCTGTTGTTTTGACTCTTTGACATTATTACTATTTCATAATCCTCCGTAGCTACGTATTCTGTGAAAATTTCTACTGACAAATTAATATAATTCAAAAGATACAACCGTTAATTGTAGATCAGACCACGACAGACGGATGGACGGAGAGACAGACAGGCAGGCAGAGTAGGCTTAATAGGGCTCAGTTGACACCCTTAGGGAACCCTAAATATAAAGATGATGCCTGAACATGTATTCATAATGATATTTTTAATTGATTTTTCATTTTCTTAAGGCGAGGTTTTTCCACTTTTAAGCAACGCTTATTACCCACTACAGATGATGATGATTAAGGCTTAGTTATAATATTGTATTAAAGTCGCATTTAGTGGAGCAAATCCATGGCGCTTACACACAGTCGTGCGTTTCGCTACTTCTATATGGGTATATTTTTTTTAATCATATTTTTCCTACCATTTTGGTTCCCTCCATGAGTGTAAAATCTGTATATTAAGATATCATAGACATCATTTAATAAATAGGTATTTGAAAGAATCCGAAGAAAACAGAGAGAAAAGTTCAAATCAGTGTTATTTTCATATTTTTTTACTAGCCGCCCGCCTCGGCTTCGCACGGGTGTAAGCTCGGCTTTCGGCCTCGCTACAAAATATAATATGGCCTATGTCACCCGGGGATAGTGTAGCTTCCCAACAGTGAAATAATTTTTAAAATCGATTCAGTAGTTTTTGTGTGATTTTGTTACAAAAATCCAAAAATACAAATCTTTCCTCTTTATAATATTAGTATAAATATCGAGCGTAATGTCCTTAATCGTGTTTGGGGTTTCCTAGATAAAAGATTCAATATTGATATGACTCCATTTTTATAATTTTAAGATAGTCATGGACAAACTTAAACTAGAATGACCAAAATTGCTAACTGTTGGAAAAGAGCTTAATGGCAAAAGACAGTCCAGTCCAGAACTCTTCATAACACAGGGGCACAAAGCCTTATTAAAAAGCTCTTTGATGTGATAATTATTTCTCAATATTTTTCAATTATTTAGCATTTCTTTGCTTCCTGGCTTTATGTCATCAGATCTTGCCGCTTTAAATGTGGAAGCCGGAACTGGACTGGTGTTAATAAAGAAAGCTAATTGATACAAATATTTACTTCCATTTTGGCTACTGAATCGTTCATCCATATATCCTTTCTAACAAACTTTCTCTAATATTAATGGCGAATGGAATAAGGTTGGTTTTTGTAAAAACGTTGTGGGTGGTCAAAGAACGGATTAAAGAACAAAACTACAAACTTTTCAGTACAGTTGGCCAAATGTAATAACTAACATTTTACATAGAAAGATATTGAAAAATAAGACAGTGTCCCTCCCGTTAACCTCACAAATAAGTTGGGCGCACTGTAATGCAATAGATTGGCTATTGATATTTTAGCTACCGTGGGATCGATTCCCGTAGCTTTATTAACTATTTATGGATAATCTATTGCTTAGACATAGATTAAATAATATTTTGTTTAGATTAAAAAGAAGCGTTTTGTAGACAAAAGCTTGGAGCTGCTACTTACTTTTTGTCCTAATTTTGGCGTTGCACGTTTTGTGCATTTTTCAGTGTCAAGTATTGGAATATATTCCAGTTTTATTTAGGTAATAGTAAAACAGATGTAGTCACAGTCAGAATCAAGCATGTAAGTTTAAGGGATGCCCTAATAAAGTGGTAGAAACTTTGCTTAAAGTTCCAAAAAGCTTTTATGAAGTTTGGAAACATGAAAAGACATGTTTCATCTCATTATATAATCACCGAAAATTAATTGTTTTAAATTACAAATGAGGTCACATGTTTTTTTGACATTGGCGTCAAAACTCACTTTTTTCCTCTTGAAAGGATTTGACCAGACACGTTTTGTGTATTTGCCTGTGTCAAGTTTATTTTCCGAGTTTTATAGATATCTTTAAATAAGTCATAGTCAAAGCGAAGCGAAGTAAATCACAATCAAGTCAAAATCATGACCTGGTAAAGTGGAGGACACATTACTAGAGGTGTTTATGGAATTTCAAAACAAAGAGGCGAAAAAACACAAAAAGATGTTCATGTTTCACCTCATTTTATAATTTTTTACACCCTTGAAAGTTATTACACATTAAGGTGAAACGTCTCACGTATGGCGGGAAATTAAAATTTCAAACAGTTATTTTGTTCTTGTAGCTAGGCCGAGTAGTTATTGTAAACGATCATGATGTTTGCGAAAATTGATTATTATTCTTTTCTATTGATCTATTCTTACTTAAAGCTATTTATCTTTAATGCACATTATCACATACATTTGTCAATAAACAAATTTTTGCTGTTTCAAACAGTTTATTGACAAATGTAAGTAATATGGTGAGTTACTGATTAATAGCTGTACATGATAATGTAAAGAACAACCAACAATTTTCGCAAACACTGTGTTATTTCACAATAATGGCCTAGCTACAAGGACAAAAAAACTGTTTGAAATTTGAATTTCCCGCCAAACATGAAACGTATCACCTTAAGAAAATAATATAATGGGGCGACATTTTTTCCACTTCAACGTCAAAACTCCTACTTAACTTTTTATTATCTTTTTTTTCCAGATGTAAGCAAGATAATGTTTGCACAGTCAAGAATGAAATAAGTTTTTTTTTGAGTATTCATTCAATTGTTTTGTCCAAATCGAAGAGTAGTTATGATTTACGTAAGATTAAATGAAGTTATTTTAAGAAGACCATTCATAAACAAAGTCCCATTCTTAAGGAAAGGATAATAATGAGATTAAACGAGTAATGTGGAAGCTTAGAAAAAAACCTTATGACTACTGAGAATAGTAGATAAATCCTGACTGACCACAAAATAAGTTTGAATGATTGCATTCAGAACTTTTTGCGAAACTTTAAATTTAAAAATCATTAATGAGATCGCATGGTTTAAAAAAAATGCGAGACCCTCACCCAGAAGTGTATAGGATAGCCTCGGTTTACATAAATAATGTATTATGCATAACTTATAAAACAGAAAATTAACGAAAACTTTAAAAAACTAGAATAAATCCAATAAACAAGGAGAAAAGCGCAAATAAGTGATAATAATAAATAATTATAATAAATATGTGGGACATTATTGCACGCATGGTCATCTGACCCCAAACTAAGCAAAGCTTGTAATATGGCTGCCAGAGACTGATATACATACATATATATTTTTAAATACATACTTAAATAGATATTAACACCCAGACATTGAACAAACACAAATGTTCATCACACAAATCACACACATCCTAGATGGGAATCGAACCCACGCCCCCAAGCGCAGAAAGTAGGTTCACTACCAACTGAGCCACCGGGGCAGTCAAGTGTTTCATTATTATTTTCTATCGAGCGAAATGTCCTTAATTGTGTTACGGTCTTAACAGTTTTCTAGACAACATCTTCTTCTTCTTCACCACCGTCTTCCCGTGAACATGGTGCATGTAACTGTGCCGAAATATTCTGAACTCTTTCCACAACCGTACCACGGTAAATATCCCGTAAATAATCATATAACTGTTACAAAACATTAAATTTAGATATTACACCATTTTTATAATTTTAAGCTAACCATGTATACAAACTATAACGACCAAAGTTGCTATTAATGGGAAAATAGGGCCTTAAGGTGAAACGTTTCACTTTGGCGGGAAATTCAAATTTCAAACAGTTTTTTTGTCCTTGTAGCTAGGCCAGGTAATTATTGTGAAATAACATAGTGTTTGCGAAAATTATTGGTTGTTCTTTAAATAATCATGTACAGTTATTAATCAGAAAATCACCATATTACTTACATTTGTCAATAAACCGTTTGAAACAGGAAAAATTAGTTTATTGCCAAATGTATGTAATAATGTGTATTAGAGATAAATAGCTTTACGTGAGTTTTTTAAGAATGATAATCAATTTTCGCAAACATCATGATCGTTTACAATAATTACCCGGCCTTGCTACAATAACAAAAAAACTGTTTGAAATTTGAATTTCCCGGCATAGTGAAACGTTCCACCTTAATAAAAGAAGATTTTTTTTTGTTTTGAAAATTTCAACTTTCACAATGGCGTATCGAAAACTTATACAGCGTAAGCAACGACGTAAATATCAAACAAATATCTACCTACTACGTCACTAAAAGCAATTAAGCTTGTTTTGGCCTAATACATTCGCCCGCCACACCACATTTTTTTTATATATTGAATAGATCTACGTTTTCACTCCCTTATTTGTCTGATGTTAGTAGTGTAACACAGAAAAAAACGTTTACGTCTTTATTTAAACGACCTATATTTGGTTTTTCAACCCTTAGATTAAACGTATCAATTACGTACAATATTACAATACAATTTGTAAATAACATTTTAAAGCTCAAATTACGACTTTGCTTTTACAAGAATGAATAAAAAGAAAAACTGTTCAAAATAAGTTGTCACCGGAAGTGACAATTTTAGCAACAATAAATAGTTAAACTGTGGTTTAAACTACGTTTAAACATGGTTTGATGGCTGTAAAAAAAGGTTTGGGTTCTTTTGATACCACATCTTGTTCAAACACGGATTTAAAGTCGAGATTTTTACTGGAAGTGTCTATCCATGATAGCATGGTGTATCTATAAGCGATAGGGGCCGGGCGAATTCATGTGCGCTTTGTAATCTGACGGCACCCAGTTCGATTCTCGGCCCTGCATTAGTGGCTTATAAATTATGTGCAGTTTCAATGCCATTCAGCAATCAAATGGTGACGGAAAACATCGTGAGGAAGCCGTTATGTGTAAGAACCTCAATAGTTCAAGGATATATGACAATCACCAACATGCACTGGGCCAGCATGATAGGTTAAGGCCCATCCTTTCTGAGAGAAGTCCCAGCAGTGGGAACATGATAGACTATGATAATGATGGTCATGGTTCAGCAAGTTTTAATTTTCGTCTGGTTCTGCCACCTATGTATGAGTCGAAAAATTTCCTAGTTTTTTAACGGAACTGACAGAGTGTTTACAAGACGATCAACTCTCTTGCCTGATGTTTAGTGCGGCTAGGGGTGTATTTTAGCTCCCTTACTTGAAAGCTACAACTTGAAAAGCCTAGGAAAAACAAAATGAAAACACCACAGTGCTTGTCCAAGTTATAACTTGACAAGCACTGTGGTGTTACACTCATGTCATGATTATACTTGGAAACATGGCCGAGAAAACTATTATTTATTTATAAATATTAAAAAAAAAAAAAAAAAAAAAAATAATGTTTTCTTTTGATTATTTTTAAACACATGCATAAACCGCCAAGCAGTAGTGCGCAAATACTACTGTGTTCCGGATTGAAGGGAAATGTTTCCAGCGAAATTACAGGGCACACAGAGAGCGCAGTGCATTGCCATCCACACTGAAGTTAGAGAGTAGTATATTCCTTGCACTGAAGTGAGAATTTTTTCGTTTCCCTTCTCTTTTCTGTGGCCATCCAGGGTTTTGAATTGTTGAAGTTCAAAATTCTGAGTGGCGTTGAGCTGTTATGGGCAAGCGTGAAGAGCCATCAGGCGAGCGACTTCGCTCGTCTCGTCACTCAGTATCATAAAAAAAAAATGAAAAATGTGTGACGTCACATCAGGGGGAAGGGGTTCTGAAAATGTGACAACCTGTGACAAGGACGGAGGGAGGGGTTAAAAGTCCTAAAATTCGTGTGACGTAATTTATGGATGGCCCCTAATGTGCAATAAATGATTTGACTTTGACTTTAGGCCTCTCCTAATGCACACTACTGAACTTGGTCAGCAGTTGTCTGCATCCGGTTTTTACCCGCCTTTTTATGCAGGTCCTCCCTCCACAGTTGGTCTTCACGTAGTTTTACACTAGGATAATATTTTGCTATCATAAGAACTGTCTTTTCCAGGTCTCTATAGCATTTCACAGGAGACTGGTTGCATGCAGAGTGGTGACTGATGGCGGATGGAGTACCAGAATTGACCCGACCCTTTATGATATACAAAGAACTCCAGCTGAGCTGTTGTATGAGCTCTGTATGAATCAAGCGGGAGGTAATTTGGCGTGATTTGGTTCCGTAGATATTATATTTTTTATTTAATTACGGCGTTCAACAATTTTGTTTGTATAAGAAACTAGATAGACCTTCTATAAATATAGTAAAAACGTAGAGATAAAAAAAATGCGAGATATAAAAAAAACACAGGGTGTCTTAAAATAAGCAGCTGTACACGTTAATACAGTTTTTAGGATTTTCGTATGTTTGTTTGTTTGTCCACGCACATCTCCTAAATCACTGGACGGATTTTGATGTGGTTTTCACGAATATGCGTAGCTATGACCAGATTGAAGTATAGGCTATGTTATTTTGCAAAGGCCGGATTAAAGGAGGAAAAAATGGTTGAAAGTTTATATGAAAATCTACGCGTACGAAGTCGTGGGCAACAGCACTTGTACCCTGATAAAAATAATCATTACAATTAAAACTACCCTGTGAAAAGTATAATGCGTGGTCAATGATCATACATAGAAAAAAATATGCGCGCTGACTTGAGAATTTCCTAATTTTTTTTCGCCGTTTAGAAATAACTCTAATATAAAACTAATTGCTTACAACATGAGCTTACCCGCAGAGATTTATTTGCATAAGCAAATAACCATCTTCATTGTTCTTTGATAAGAAATCAAAATTCAAATCTTAAACTATTTTTTCAAATTCCGTTTTTTTTTATTTCTTTATAAGGTCTAAATCTACTAAAACTGTGTTATAGTAATTTATATCTTTATTATGATGTGGTAAATAACAAGATAATGGTAGAGGTAGAGAATAGAAAGCTTGATTTAAATACCTTAGGGACAAGCCGAACGAGCATGCGCAACGCGAAAAAAGTTGTCGACTCTTCGTGCCAAAGCCAGGCGTATATAGCACCGTAGGCACCTTGTCGCGTTCTCGCTCGACAAAGTGACGACAAGATTTTGTCACGGTGCGCATGCTAGCCATGCTGATTACGTTTCCATTACCACATTTCTCTCTCAACTTGCATGACTATTCATGAAAACAGCTAGCTAACACAACAATTCAAGCAGAATTATATTTATAGGAATACTATTTCCCCTAGCATTTTAGGACTTTTTTTCACATTAAAATAATTGAGCTACTGAAAATCTTTTAGATAAAACAGTACTTTTCTGCTTATTAATGCAATTTATTCAATCTGACGTACGTTTTTAAAGCCGTAAAAGACGTACGTACCACGAACCACGGACCGCCGCATTTTATCTTTCTCTCCTGCTGGTCAGACGGCGGTTCGTACGTCCGTACGGCTTTTAGTCTGCTCCATATAACAGCGAACATCATTTTACCATGATAAGGGTTCGCATCGCGTCCCCACGGGCCCCTAAAACTCACAAAACCCTAACACTAGCTCATTAGAGCGTGTTGCGGTTATTATATTTTTATAATAACACAGTAGTTACAAAATAAATATCAATATTAGGGCCGTGGGGAAGGATTATACTTACATACTCTATTTTATTATGTTTTATCCTTTGTACGCATTTTAGAAGATAATTTGGTGCTTATGGGATATGAAGGACTTAATAATGGACGTAATGTGGTTTAAGATTTTGAAATTGGGGATTTATAAGATGAAAAATAGTAGGATTGACTGTTTAAATTAATTAATGCCAGTCGCATTATTTATAATTTAAACAATATGGAAATGGTATTTAAATAAACGAGATTATTTATTTCAAACAATGTCCAAACGTTACGGTATTTTACAGTTAAATATAAACACAAAATTTATACCTAAACCAACTTAATTACTTAACTTTATCTAATAAACCGCTTCCAGCCGGTATCGTTCCTAAAAAGCTGGCTGTTTTGTCGCGTTGCACAAGTTTATTTTTTTATGATATTGGGTGACGAGACGAGCGAAGTCGCTCGCCTGATGGCTCTTCACGCTTGCCCATAACAGTTCAACGCCACTCAGAATTTTGAACTTCAACAGTTCAAAACCCTGGATGGCAATGCACTGCGCTCGTCACCCGGAGATATAAGATGTCAAATTTCTGTGTGCCCCGTAATTTCACTGGAAACATTGATATCAGCATATGTGTAATATTTACTATTTATTACACATATGATAGCCAGCATTTTAGTCGCAAGATGTCATCAGATGTGTTGTTCTTATAATTATTAAATAAAATTCCTGCTTATAATCCGTTACGCATGTAATCGCGCGCGCGTCGCGCGTCGTGTGTTAGTATTTGGGACGAAAATATTCAAGTTCATTCTTATCTTAAATCATTCTTAGAGAGAACTATAATTGTATAGAAGCACAGAAAAGAGAAGTATATAGAATGGAAATGAGAAGGAAACTCTGTCGCCAGGAAATGAAAAAATTCTCACTTCAGTACCCTTAGTACAAGATTTGATAGTTTTCGAAAACTTTTTTCGTTTTCGTTTTGTTCCATACATTGCTGGGCTAAAAGCTATTCGAAACCTTCTTTCGTATTCGAGTGAAGCAACCTATACTGCCGATTACTACCGATTTTAGTTCTTCCGCGTTTCCGCTAGAGGCACTTTGCTGAAATGTATGGAACAATACGAAAACGAAAAAAGTTTTTGAAAACTAACAAATCTTGTACTAAGGGTACTGTGGTCGCTAGGTATTGTAATAGTCCAGTCATCTTAGACTAAATTAGGTGAATATCTCGGAAAATCGACATACCCAGTATATTACCACGTAAAAACTTGTATTTTGGCATCCTAAAACTGTTCTTAAAATTTACATATAAATGGATGTTAGCAAGTTTTAAATTCAGGGGTCAAAGGTCAGAAAAATTGTTGTTTTTTTTTGCAAATATCTCGTTTTCTATGGGTTTTACGCTATTTGTATGTACTTATTATCAAATTGTAGAAATTTAAATTCTCTACAACTTTTGTAAATAACATTTTTTAATACCTTGAACTTGTTTCGAGATAGAGGGCGGTGAGCGCGCGGTCAGAGAATCATGTGAGGTCAACTGGTAGTCCCGATCAAAAACTCGTAATATTAAGGTTAACCAACAGTCGAGTTGATACTTTATTGTGAAAATGTCCACAGATAACTGACTTGTCCTACTTATTAACTTGTCAATAACTATTTGTAATTTATAAACCTCAATTAATCTTAATTATTAGCTTCGTATTATCATCATAAGTAAATTTACAGACATACTTACGAGTGCCATGCTCGATACTTACTCAATTTAAATCCGTGAAGTTTTCATACCAAACTGCGTCCTGCGGTTTCATTGCTGTAGGAATTGTATTTGTTTTCGGGATGAAAACTAATATAAATTTGTCAATCCAGGGTCTACCTCCATTCCAAATTTCATCCATATCAGTTCAGCCGTTACACCCAATAATTGTTGCAGTTAAAAAAACTAAAATAACACGCTTTAAAATCGCTAATCCTGAACTGATAAGGATAATGGGAGTATTTCAATTATTGCATTGTCATCGGTCCTTGATAAGAGTGCAAAGAATAATGACGACTCTCGACCCAAAATTAAAAAGCACTAAAACAAAGAAAAAAAAAATGCCATTCATAAATGCAATAAGCATCTTTTTTATATTATTTATAATTTTTTACCAATTATTCAAATATGAAAATCAAGTTCAAAGAAATACATACATACAGATTCCGTTACATGCATACTAATGTAATAAAAGCGTTAAAAACGTTTGTGTTTATTATAATATTACTAAAAGCTGTGCTAAAGGATGCCCGCGACTTCGTACACGTAGACTTTAATTAGAAACTTTCAACTCTTTCGACCCCCTGAATTAGATCTTTTTGCATAATCCTTCTTCACCCCATAATCTACCTATCAAAATCTTTAAACGAAAAAAATTCTCACTTCAGTGGGTCGAACAGTTTTCGAAATTTCGTGTTGAGTCATTCAGTCAGTCAGTGGTATTAATTACGCTTTTATATAATTATGTATATAGATAGTGTAATTATGCGATGTTTGTATCTCTAGTAAGATCTATGGAAGTTTCAGCGAGTTTATTCACTCTGTTAGGTCTCTAACTTTAGGTAATATTAGGGTATAATTACTTAGGTACGAGTAATACTCAAAGCTAGCTAGCCTTCACGTGAATTTTCTTCAAGAAATTTTTTGTCAGTCTAGCCTGGCTGTTTTAGCTAAATGATTCAATATGAAAAAATAACATTTCTATAACATTATTTCAGTTCTGGAGTCAGCTTAGCCTGGCTGTTTTATCAAAATGTAAAACGTAAAAAATTATATTTCGAAGATTTAGTTCTATTCTGTTCAATCGGAAGAATAAATACACGCCCTAATAACAATATAATGTAAACGCGTTTTGTGAACCTAATAACCCACAAACCGCAATTACTTACAATAAATCCAAAAAAAAAGTATACAAAAAAGGTATCGATGTCACCCACTGCGCCTTTGAAGAAAGACTCAATACGCCAAATGGCGATAAATTGACATATTGTGGTCTTATTGTGGAGAAAATATTTGGTACAGCCAGAAAAAAAAATTGGTAGTGCTCTTTTTTTTAGGAGATATTTTAGGAGAATTTTTATCAACATATAGTACTGTTCGACCCAACAGACGCTGTCCTGAAGAAATGTCAATAAATTAGTTTGAGTTCATAAAAGAAAAATTGAAAAAGGACGTTCTGTTTTTCCCAAATCATCAAGATACCTGGGGCATCACAGATACGTTGCCGACCCTTAAAGACTCTATTAACATCCCTTGTACACATATTATACAAACATACATTTTTATTTAACATACATTGTATATTGTGTAGCGTTTGTATAAATTTAGAGCCCTCAATTTTTTTTAAAGCAAAGAAAACTGTATTTTCGGCGTTCTTATTCTATCAAATAGAAAATCTATAGATTTTTTTTAATCAAAAAATACAGATATCTATGTATTTTTTATTGAAAATAATGGCTTCACTTCACATCACACATATCATCAGCTAGTAAACGTTCACTGCTGAAGCTGAAGCTGAGCTGAGGATGGGGATTATGGCAACACCACTCTCTAAGAGGGAGGTCTTAGAGAGTGGTGTTGCCATAATCCCCACGCTCGGCAGGTGACTTGGGGATCGCAGTACGTTCACCGTGTACTAATAAGATAATGAATCGGTTTCTTCTAGGAAAGCGTGCTCCATCGTAGACCGCATCATTGCTTAACATCAGGCGAGCTGGCGGCCAAACGCAAGCCTATTAATACATAAAAAAACAGATACCTAAAATTTACAATGCATTTTGTAAAACGGCTGAAACAAACCCCTGTATGAGTAAGTACCTACAATTTCTAGTATTACATTTCGAAAATCTTCGTTGTATACACTTTTTCTTCTATCTGTACATAGGATACGTACTTACAGTAAACTATATTAACCTATATCAAGTTACTCATCCGCACATTTTGTCGCAAATGTGTGGTATCTCAATAGAGAGGATACAACTTTTTGTCGGATTGCTCGATTGTCGGTCAATTCACTATGATTTTTTGCTGTGTAGTGAAATAGCTGACAAATAGCGTGAAATAGAGCAGTCTTATTTTTTTAACAGACTTCAAATAATAATTATCAATTTAAACTATTAACTTGTTCGACAGCCCCGGTGGCTCAGTTGGTAGTGAACCTACCTTCTGTGCTTGGGGGCGTGGGTTCGATTCCCACCTAGGGCAAACATTTATGTGATGAACATTTGTGTTTGTTCTCTGGATGTTAATATCTATTTAAGTAAGTATGTATTTAAAAAAAAAAAGTACGTATATCAGTCTCTGGCAGCCATATTACAAGCTTTGCTTAGTTTGGAGTAAGGTGACCGTGTGTGCGAAACTGTCCTGAATATTTATTTATATTTATAACAAAATTTTAAGTCTTGTTTTTAAAGCATGTAGTCTGCACCTAAAATTGTGATGACATTTGGTCTAATTCTTGTCTTGTCTCTCCTATGTAATGTAATGTCGTACATCATGTTGGTGTTATTTAAATAGATATATAATAATCAATTTAAAAAAAACCTACCTCAAAATTAGTAAATACGCAGTTTTGTTTACTGTAAAGTATTGATACACATAAACTTTTAGTATCTAACTTATTACTAAGTGTAATTTAGTATTATTTAACTTGAGATATCAAGTAATTAATAAACTTAACGTCATTTTAAAGTTTTTCACAATATAGATATAATTTTTTTATTTAATTACTAATCTTTATTTAACACATTTTGTTTACTTGGATGACATATTTTTTCAGTTATTTCGATTTAAAAACCAAACAACTAAACCGATTTTGATGAAATTTATATGAGACTGCCTCTGACGTTATGACCTACTAAAAAACGATCTTCGGTTATGTTTATCAATAGAAAACCACATGAGCTGCGAAATGCGTACATCGTACTCGTAACTACATGATATAAATAGTTCCAACGATACGATGTAGGCTATCGTTGAAATTTTGAATATATTCAGTTAAATATAGTTATAAAGATTTGAAGAATATGACAAAACTATAATAATAATAAATTGACATTACAAATTGTGTCAAACTAGGCCTTATTTAAATAAATCAAATGTAATTATGACCTAATAAATACATAATATATCGACATAATATCTTGAGATTGAAATTGTGATATAACCTACTGTAACCCTACTGTGCTGTGGCCGGTAGAGTCCATATAAGACTATGTCGGTAGGTACTTGTTAATTTTAATGTTTTTACTACCTTGTACTGTATGGAAGCAATAAAGAATCTGAACTATTGATATGAGAAAAGACTAAGGATATGAGAAAAGACTATGGAAATGAGATAAGACAATGGATGTAAGAGAATATTATGAATAAATAGAGAAGACTGTGTGACCTGCAATAAATGTGGGAAGAGAAAAAAATCTATGTAATGTTATAAATTCTCACGGTTGTTCACTACAGTTTATGATTATTTACGGGATATTTACCGTGGTAAGGTTGTGGAAGGAGCTCCCGATATTTCGGCGCAGTTACATGCACCATGTTCACGGGAAGACTTCCCGTACACCCTTACCACGGTAAATATCCCGTAAATAATCATAATTATATCTGTAGAGAAAAAAATATGAGAGAAGTATGAAAATGAAAGCAGACTATGGATAAGAGTAAAAACTACGTATTTAAGAGAAGACTTCAGAACATGAGAAAAGATTGGATAAAAAGATGATTAGAAGATATGAGTGAATAATACGGAAAAAATTTGGAGGGTTATGAGAAGTAGGGGGAGACCAAATATAGTATGAATGGATGGGCTGCGTGACAGATAAAAAGATAGTACATAAGGGAGCGAATTCGTTAATGGTAAATGACAGAGACAAATGAAGATAAAGATTATTTATTGCACAAAACACGAGTAAATCATACAAACATTTAAAAACGCATGCACAATAGACGTTTAACAATATTAGTCATGTTGTATCATGTTTTGCTAGTTGGTAGGCAAAATATGTAACAAAGCAATGATACAATGAATCATGATACAATGAAGGAAATATACAGTTCCAACGACCAATGGGATAGAGGTATAGGAAGGTCTATACGCTTCAGAAGACATGATGAGTTTGTAAAGACACTGAATTCGTCACGTTAGCCGTTCAAGTATTCTTATCTATAGGCAAAACCACATGAAAGTCAACCACACAAAAAACAGTGGCATTATTGAGATTAGTTTCTGGTAATGGCTTTTGCTTTCATGAAACCCTGAAAATGTCTGCGTTTCTTAAAATCGAAAGCCACTAAATTACGTAACAAGGGTGCAGGAGACATTCTGGCTTGCTCAAGAATATCTCGGGTATCTCATGATTTTTTTACAGAGATGATCTTGAACGCCCGAATAGGGCCTCAGTGGTTTCTGAGATATTTTTGCACTAACAAACACAGGGAATTGGCAATGGCATTGCGAACGCTGTCAAAGTTCACTCGCATTAGATTGATGAAGAACGCCGCACTCGAACATGTGCGTTACTCGTCTAGAAACAAGGTTGAAGTTAATACAAGAGTTTTAAACGGTTCAAGAATTCTGGATCTTATTTTTAAACTTTCCGAATAATCGGAGAAGCGTTATTTTTTAATCTAATAGCATTGAATTTCGACAGCGTTTGCGATTCCACCACATGACTTTATGAAAAAATATCGACACTAACACCATTGCGACCAACACAGGCCTCCCAAAATAGTAGCAAAGCCGCGAACCAGTCACTCAACGTTTCTCCACTAGTTATCAGACACCGATCTTTACAAATAACATTTACATTTTACTCCATCCATCATGTGCACAAAAATCTGACATAATTTTGAAATATGTATATATTATTAACTAAATTATGAAAAGAAATCAGGTAACAAAATATTTCATCACAAAAACTATCGACGTATCCCAGATGATGCTAACTTTTTTCTAATTACAAACCAGTGTAGAAAAAAAATACAATAAAAAGTGCGTTCTGGGCCAGTGCTAAGATTACACTGAAACTGAAAATTGAAGCGTGCGCGGGAGTTGGTGTGACGTCATTTAGGAACACGATCGAACTAATGGTTTAACCGGAGGTTATGAATTAAACAGTCGATTAGAATTTCTGTGTATAAAAACAATAAGTTTTCAAATTTTCATATTAATTTTTCTTTATTTACTGTCAAGCCCCTACCGGTGTTCAAAAATAACGAGTATAACCTTAATGATTTCATAGTGTATCTTCAGAATCGTGTCAGTTACATAATAGATATGATCATTTAAAACTATCAATTACCTAATTCTGTTTTAAACTATCACGGTGAAATGATTATAAACGGGGTATTTACAGTGATTAGATTGTGGATGGAGCTCCCAATATTTCAACACAGTTACATGCACCATGTTCATGTCTTAGGTTCGAGTCGAGTTCAAGTTCCAGTCATAACTGTAGCAAAATACAAAAAAAGAGGGTAGTCCAACTTTTATTTTGGATTTGAGAGGATGGATGCAAGAAAATTTGAAAAAGATATTTGTGGCGAGCGTGATCGGGTAAGGGTCAACTTAGATGACCACAACACCACCAAATTGAAAACATATTCAGAAAAAGCCTCGCTAAAAGTAGCCGTAATCGATGAGCTTGTATGAAAACACTCATGAAAGTAGAAGAAGTAAAAGACGTGTGTCAGATTGGAGTTTGTATGGCGTACTTAATGGTGACGTCATTTGTCTGTATTAGTGCGCGCTCTGTTTAACAATTACATTACATTAAAATGCCTATATATTTCTTCTTCCTCTTTTCGGTGATCTACTCTAGTTGAGCAGATTTTTACAAGACGATATGTATCTGTCCGATAGCTTATTGTCACAAGTTGTACGAAAAATTAAAACATAAAATGCGTAAATTATCAAAGTTAAACCTTCTTTACGAAAAATGTGTCCATAAAATGTGTACCTATCCCTCAGGAACCATTCATTTTCCGGGATAAAAGATCCTTACTCTCCGATCCTACAACTTTCTCTATGTAAGAAAGTCACGTCGATACTTTACTGTTCATGAAAGATGAACAAATAAATAAACACACTTTTGCATTTATAATATTTGTATGATTTAACATAATAGAGAAAAGTACATGATAAAAGATCGTAGCATCGTACCAAAAAGCATAGTACAGAAGGTTGCAGCGCCAAGAAAGTGCACCTCCTCCTAATTTTTAGAGACAATTATTTTACCTAATAGATCTAGAATCTGGATAGGTAAAAGGACGAGAGGAGCGGATGAGAGGACTAGACTGGATAACAAAAGCGAGAGAGAAAAATGCATGGAAACTACCGGGGAACCCTACGCCAAAGAGGCGACTACTGCAAATTGACAAACTTAAGCAGCGGTTAATGACATGCATGTATCATTTCAATTACTTAAACAATGATTTTTGTTACATTTTAAATACAGAAAATTTGTCATTTTAAATGTGACAATGAAAACTGCTAATTTCATAAAATTATGTTCTAATCCAAACTGTATGATTGTGGTAGAAATAAAAAGCTTTTTTATTTTATTCATTTAATAGGTAATCTTGTAAAAAAATAGAAGCTGTTGAAATCGTCGATTTATTTTAACCGTTGTTTAAATTTGTGAAACTGGCTCTTCACGCACACTTACGAAACACCCACACATTCGTCTTTCTTTCTACTACACGTGGAGCAGATCGAGTCATAGTTAACATAGGTATAGATTAAATAATAGTTACTCAACGTGGGGGAATGCCCACGCTAATGTTCATTGCCGAATTCAGTTCGATGAACGACTAAAATCAGTAGACCTCTTGCACTTTATTTTTTGCACCACGGAGAGGTTCTTCTAAGACTGGATATGTATAGAAAATGTTTAAAACATAATAAGCCTTAACTCATTGTGAATAGAGTTATATTTTTGTTGGTTGTTTTGTTGGCATGTGCCAGTTGTGGGTCTAAGCACCTTATTTAGCGGTCTTGAGTGAATTTTCAGATGCTCGCTGTGTAGTAACGCATCTAGGATATTTTTCCAAAAAGTTGCTGTTTAAAAAATAAATGATATTTAGTTAAATAAGTTAATAATAATATTAAATTAAGTGCAGCACACCTCTCGACACAATAAGTTGCGCCAATGTTGCCCCTCCGGTGCCAAGATACGGCAGCCTTTACGGCAGCCCAGTTAGTGGGTGGCAAGTCATCACCTGCCTAAATGTATTTTGAGATGAGACAGGATAAGGCAGGTGCCGTTTCTCATTCAATAGATCTGTTCTATGTTTTATCCACAAGTTAATTGTTCACCTCAATGGACCAGACTGTACATTAGTTTCATATTCCATTTTGTACACATTCAATAATTGTATTTTTTATATTTAACAGGGACTCTTGGTGTTGGCTTAGACTTCATCAATGCCTACCGAATGTCTGAGCTAGACCCGAATTTTTTTTTTTGAAATAAAGGTTTATAATTAATTAAACGCAGCGGCCGCTTTGTGGCGAGCCGTCAGTGAGCGGCGACCAAATAAAAGTATTTTTTTTAATTAGAACGGCTGTCAAGGCATTTTTGTAAGAAGTTTGTTGTAACTACTTGCACCCATATAAACCCATAGCAACTGTGTTAGCAACTGTGACGCGGAGTTCGACGCGTTGACATAAATAAGAATGTTCAATCATATATCTGTCACAATACCTGGCGACAGAGTTTCCTTCTCATTTCCGTTCTATTTACTTCTCTTTCTCTGTGGTGGCGACAACGTGTACCCTGATTCCATAGAGTTAAATGAGACCCCGACCCCTGGCTTGCCTTAAACAGCTCTCTGGAGGTGGAGACCGCAAGAGCTTATAACCTAAGCTCCAAGGTACTTATTAAGGTCCGGGTCCTGGGTTAGACCCTTGAATATAAATAAATTAAATAACAATACATTACGTTTAAAATCGCTTACCATCAGGCGGCCCTTCAGCTTGTTTGTCACCTATGGCATTAAAAAAATTGTGTGTGTAGGCCACACAAGCCGAATACTCCTGGACAGGTGGGTGAAGGTCTCTACGGAGAGGGCTCTACTGAACAGTAGACTCCCAGGTCGCCCAAGGACCTGATGGGCAACGAGCTTGGGAGGTACAAGACAGAGACCAGTGAAAGGAATTGGGGCAGATTTTTTCCCAGCAGTAAACAGTACAGGTTAACATAAATAATTATCAATAAAAAAAACTGACCTCATAAAAATTTCAGAACTGGACCAAATGAAATAGGACCACACGGGAAGCATTAGCTTTCAAATAAATAAAAAATCATCAAAATCGGTTCACCCAGTCAAAAGTTCTGAGGTAACAAACATAAAAAATAAAAACTGTCGAATTGATTACCTCCTCCTTTTTGGAAGTCGGTTAAAAATAGAAAGCTAAATTGAAACATCTTATTAGAATTTTCTTTTTGAGTATAATCATCCTCATCATCAGCCAGAAGACGTTCACTGCTGAGTCTGCTGAACATAGTCCTTCCTTGACCTCCACACTGAACGACAACCTTCCCTTCGCGTCCACTGGATGCCCGCGACTCTCACGATGTCGTCAGTCCATTTAGTGGGAGGCCTATATACGCTGCGTCTTCCGGTTCGTGGTCTCTATTCAAGAACCACTTCAACAACGTTGAATATAATATTAGCTGCTAAATATTATTCTACGTTACAAAAAGCAACAAGGAAAAGTTACCTTTTTTAAGTTACCTTTGTTTCAATAAATTACCAATTGGAAAAATTAACACATAAATATATTAATTATAAAAATATACATAATAATATTTATGTAAATCCATATGATAATTACTGTAGTTAAATTATTTGATTTTAAATAAAACAAGGAAAATAATAAGAAAGAATTTTAATTCATCTTGTCACAAATTACTGCAGGTGTCAGGATTTTCCTTTAATAAGAACCCAAGTGCTGCTCAACTACACTGCGAACATTTTTCATCTCTTCTCACCAAATAAGCCGGTCGCATTCTGCAACAAGTCTAATAATATCCAACACAATATACTCGTTTTAGAATCACCTTTACCGTGTTTATAATAGAGCTCATTATCGCGAACACCAAGCCGTCTTCTTCTTTTTACCTGTATAGTTTCTACAAAATTTATTTTCGGCTTTCCAATTAGAAAAACTAAGTAATTTCTCCTTAGAAAGGACTTTGAAAATCGAACGATTAACAAAATCGTTCGATTTTTCTTTTCTGTTTCGCCAATATGGAAATTCGAACTTGGAATACCCCAAATCCTCAGTTTCCGCGGCTAATTCATATCGCCCCAATTTTTTTTTTAATTTCGTCGCCGTATGTAACCTGGAAATAACTCTACGTAAACTCTCACCCGCGAAAATCTACTCTATGATTTAGTCATAACTCTTGAATTCCCTTAGCAAAATTGTAAGAGTTTCGGACATTTCAATCATGGATACGAACAAAGTTTCTCCTGAAATGGTCTGCGATGCAGTGTTCCTGTCCCAGTCTAGCGTACGAGGAATTTCTTCAGGAGTATCTCCGTCCTTGTCTGTTTTCGCCACATGTGAATGTTGTCAATAGAATATTTTTGTAGTGAGTGGAGATGCCTGTTTACGTTTTTCAATCTATTGTATAATTTTATTCATGATACGTTTTCATAACTATATGTATATTTTACTCAGAAATTACTTATAGAACTAGCTTCATGAGGTTACTCAGTACATTGGAAACATATTTTCGCCTCGACAGTGGCTTAGCTTATCTAAAACGGGCCTTATATAATAGGTCGGGGAAAAAGTCTTTTCGTATTTTGTATGTATAAAGTTATAGTAAAAATCTTATCGGTTGTACTGTTTGTATCTGGCTGGTTTTGATACCATTATAAATATGACATTTAAAAAAAGGAATACAAAAGTAAAAAGCAATTTCCCGCCATTTTTCAATTGTTTTTTTGTTTGATAAAATGAGTGAATCTAACGAAGAAATTCGATATATTGTGAAATTTTATTACAAAAAAGGGAAAAATGCGACACAAGCCGCGAATAAAATTTGTGACGTTTATGGACCTAATGCAGTGTCTTCAAGAGTAGCACAATGTTGGTTCAAGCGTTTTCAGTCTGGGAATTTTGATGTCAAAGATGCAGCTCACTCTGGTCGCCCTTTTACAGATAAAGTCGATGCCATTTCTGAAAAAGTGGATTAAGATCGGCATATTAGTAGTTACGTCGTAGCTGTAGAACTGGGGATTGACCACAAACAGTTTTGACCCATTTGAAAATAACTGGGTATACAAAAAAACTCGATATTTGGGTGCCACACGAGCTCACTGAAAGAAACCAAATGAATCGTGTACTCATTTGCGATTCTCTATTGAAACGTAACGAAACCGAACCGTTTTTGAAAAGATTGATCACTGGTGATGAAAAATGGATCACCTACGACAAGAATGTGCGCAAACGATCATGGTCAAAGGGCAGTGAAGCCCCACAGACTGTAGCGAAACCTGGATTAACACGCAATAAGGTGATGCTGTGTGTATGGTGGGATTGGCAGGGCATCGTTCATTATGAGCTTTTACCGCCGGGCAAAACCATCGATTCGAATCTCTACTGCCAACAGCAGATGAGACTCAAACAAGAAATTGAGAAAAAACGGCCGGAATTGATCAACAGAAAGAGTGTGGTCTTTCATCATGATAACGCAATACCGCACACATCTTTGGCTACTCAGCAAAAATTTAGAGAGCTTGGTTGGGAAGTGTTAATGCATCCACCATATAGCCCTGACCTTGCACCCTCAGATTTCCACCTGTTTCGATCTCTTCAGAATTCTTTGGGTAGTGTTAGATTAACATCAAGAGAGGACTGTCAAAACTACTTGTTGCATTTTTTTGATCGGAAGTCCCAAAATTTCTACAGCAACGGGATCATTTCACTACCTACATGATGGCAACAAGTTATCGAACAAAATGGCACATATATATTATAATTAAATGTAATTAAACTTGAAAAAAATATGTCTTGAATTTGTTTATAAAATACGAAGAAACTTTTTCCCCGACCTTATATAATAGCCGCAACAGACGTATCGAACTTGGCTGACGAACCGCCGTCTGACAACGGGAGAGAAAGAGTGAGAATATAATTTCCCCCTCTTTTTCTCTCGTTGGTTGAGGTAGTTGAGCTCAGCCATGCTGACACGTCTGTTACGGGTATTAATTTGTTTTGTCCCGCTTAACCCAGGAAAAAAGATTTCTTTTTTGACGATGATGATGAGGGCCTTTACCATTCATCATCATCAGCCAGAAGACGTCCACTGCTGAACATAGGCCTCCCCTTTAACCTCCACACTGAACGACACCCTGCCATCTGCATCCACTGGATCCCCGCGACTCTCACAATGTCGTTGGTCCATCTAGTGGGAGGCCTACCTACGCTGCGTCTTCCGGTTCGTGGTCTCCATTACCATTACCATGCCATAACTGCGCAGACATGGCCAAAACTCGTGTATGATCATTTTGATCACCTATGAGAATAAATCCATATTATATGGTATTGTATGATAAGATATGATTTTTTTCCCCGGGAAGTACGGCCTGTAGATAGGATTGCATACCCAATGGGTAAAACGGGACCCTATTACTAAGACTCCGCTGTCCGTCTGTCCGTCTGTCACCAGGCTGTATCTCATGAACAGTGATAGTTAGACAGTTGAAATTTTCACAGATGATGTATTTCTGTTGCTGCTTTAGCAACAAATACTAAAAAACAGAATAAAATAAATATACAAGAAACGTGACAACAAAGGGCTCCCAATATAACAAACCCGTTTTTTTTACTTCGCATTTAATCAATGCAGTTAATGCTGCATTTGATTTCCGAATTCTACGTCAATGACATTAACAGCACTTAAAAGACGGCACAAAGTACACTAATTCTTTCGTTAATGTTATACTAGACACCGATCTCCCTCCACGTATTTAATCAATGACTAAGCACGTCATTGATTAAATACGTCACGTAAGGTATGTTATTTCATTTTCCATTCATTGAAATACGAAGCGAGTTCCGAGTCGGTCGAGCGAGCATGTTGGCGTGTCATCGTCGCGTTGAAGCGATGTGCAGTCAAAGGTTGGCGCGTGGTCGGGTCTCGTTGCCAAGTGCCAATTGCGACCACCTGTCCACTGTTACTATACGAAATAATACCGAAAGCATACACAAGTGGACCACCTTAAAAATCAACTTCAAAATAATCACACTTAATATCATTTATATGTGAAAGTTTGAATGGATGGATGGATGTTTGTTACTCAATCACGCAGAAACGGCTGGATGGATTTCGATGAAATTTGGAATATACATTGCTTATGTCCTGGGTTAACGTATAGGTTACTTATCATTATCATCATCACTGATTTTCATCACCACGCGGGTGAAACCGCGGGGCGCAGTTATTTATCAATATAAAAAAACCGACTTCATAAAAATGACAGGACAGGACCAAATTGAAATGGGATCACATGGGAAGCACCAGCTTTCAAATAAAATAAAAAATCATCGAAATCGGTTCACGCAGTCGAAAGTTCTGAGGTAACAATAAAAAAAATAAAAACAGTCGAATTTAGGTCCTCTTTAGATTTTTATGTATACGAAAAACGTAATAATTTCCTATAAAACTTGAGGTTTGCCCTCGATTTCCCTGGGATCCCACCATCAGATCCTGACTTGATGACAATGGGACCAAATTGGAAGTATATGTAGGTACCTATTACTTACCGAACAAAAGATTTTTTTAACCCGGTCAACAGTTGGCGGAGAAATCGGTGAACACACATAAAAAAACATACAGTGGAACATAGAACCGTCTTCCTTTTTTAAGTCGATTAATTAGTAAATACGCAATTTCGTTTACTTGGATGACAATTTTTTTCAGATATTTTGATTTAAAAACTACTAAACTGATTTTAATGAAATTTGTTTGAGACCACCTCTAATATATGGCTTACCAATCTTCAAAATCAATTCATAATTGGCGGAGAAAAGGCACGCACAATATTAATTTTTTATTTATTCAATGAACACCAACATGATGTACGTCATTACATTACATAGGAGAGACAAGGCACAAGAAATGAACTAAACGTCATCACAATCATAGGTGCAGACTACATGCTTTAAAAAAACAAGATTTAAAGTTTTGTTATTAATAAGTTAGTACGTACATTATACATTAAAAGTAAAAAATTGGCCTATATTTGGG
The DNA here is from genome assembly GCA_949125355.1 of Agriopis leucophaearia. Classification (NCBI taxonomy): domain Eukaryota; kingdom Metazoa; phylum Arthropoda; class Insecta; order Lepidoptera; family Geometridae; genus Agriopis; species Agriopis leucophaearia. The sequence continues at coordinate 2,852,246 of OX421285.1, read as the reverse complement.
TCAGAAACTTAGCCTCGCCATGCAGCGAGGCAACGCGGCCAGCATTTTGGGCACTCTACCTGAAATTAATTATCATTTAGGACTACTTAATTAACTCTATTCTAATTATTACTTTATACATATATTTACATTAATTAAATCGGTTAATCTACTTTAAAATATTACCAGTTTACAGTTAATTTATTTATATAATTTCGTTTTTAAAGTAAAAATAGAATAAGTGTCCAATAAGTGACAAAACAATGTTGGTCACTGTATCATGTTTTTCTGTTGAGATGGCAGTGTTCAACTGTTCCCACAGGTCTATGCCAACAATGACGCTTGCCTTCCTTCGCCATAATATTGTTATTGGCGTACTGCGACAATGAAAAAAGGATTATGTTTGAATCTAAACGAGGGGTTGATATTTAATTACTGGCGCTCGTGTAGAGCAAAGCATCCACTTTACGTATAGGATGGATCGGATCGTACCGAATTCATCATCATCATACATAAGACGTCCACTGCTGAACATAGGCCTCCCCCTTGAACGACAACCTGCCATCTGCATCCACTGAATGCCCGCGACTCTCACGATGTCGTCGGTCCATCTAGTGGACCTACCTACGCTGCGTCTTCTGGTTCGCGGTCTCCACTCAAGAACCTTTCTTCCCCTTCGATTATCGGTTCTATTATCGGGCCTACCCATTGCCACTTCAACTTGCAAATTTTAATAGCTATGTCGGTGTTTATGAGCAAAGTATAACATTATTTCAAGTGCTGTTAGGTTAACTTTAGATTGTAAATTTGTAAAGTCTGTAGTAGAATTAAAATGCTTTTTTATTTTTATTTTATTTTATTAATACTTGTATCACGGGGGCATCACAAAGACGCCGCTGGCCCTTTAAGATTATATTAACTCGTCTTTTAGATAACCATGTTGTAGCTTCTCGGAAGCACCGCGGAAGGTAGCTCATTCCACATGTTGCAGGTGTGAGACAAGAAATATCGTGTGAATCGCACAGTATGCGATTTTCACTAATCTGTGATATGTGGATGAACTTTCAGGAAGTGGCGGCTGGTGCGATGATAAAACCGTGTCGCCAGCATCAGATGAACAGTTCTTCAGAACACTCCTCGTTGAGAATGCGATAAAAGATACAGAGAGACCCAACGTCTCAGCGCATGTTTATCATAGCATAATTTATTATTATGCAATGAGAGACAATATATAACCCCTATGTCAGAATTTCGGGTTGTTTGTGGTGTAATCAACTGCAGTTTTTAGATTTAGTATTCATCTTTACTCTTCTCTACATAGTCTAAAATAAAGTCACTTTCCGCGTCTGTCTGTCTGTATATCTGCTAACTCCTAAACTACGCAACGGATTTGGATGCAGTTTTCACTATCGGTTAGATAATTTTGCACGAAAGGTTTATACTTAAAACATACACCCGTGCGAAGCCGCAGCGGATTGCTAGTTTGTTTTCATATTTATCGGGACTTATCGCGCACTATTAAGCGATAAGTCCCGATAAATATGAAAACATGTGTTCGAATCGCGAAAGTTTAAAAATTATGATTGCTAGTTTGTTCATAATTTTAAAAGTTGGGAACTGATTGAGTTTTACTTTATTATCAATCATAAATCTTCTTCTTTTTCTTATGTATAAAAGGCGATGTGTTTTTGTACCCTATGGACTATAAAACGACTACACCGATTTTGTACGGGACTTTCATTTCATCATATAATGAGTAATCAACTTATATGAAACCTCAGGGCGCAGTAACTTCAAGTATTCAACCTCCTAACTGGAAAAATATAAACCATGTTTTGAAATTTTATTTAAGTACAGTTGTTTTTCCCTGGAAATGCGGAAAAACTAAAAACAATGCAGCTCGACCGGTCGTAGCTAGTACATGTTATACAATTAGCATTTTCCCACGGTCTGTGTGGGAGTGTGACTCACTAACACACTTATCTCAAAACTGGCGTAATTTGGTTCGGAGTCGGACGTCTTACTGTCTCAGACATACGAGACTTGGGTGATGATTTTTTTTGTATCCCGCAGGTGGCAACCAAGCTAACGGGCCGCCTGATGGTAAGCAATCACCGTCGCCTATGGATACCTGTAACACCAGGGGCATCACAGATACGCTGCCGGTTTATAAACACTCTATTAACAGCCCTTTTGAAGAACCCCATATTGTAGTGACTCGGAAATGCCCCAGGAGCTCTTTCCACATATTGCAGGTGTAAGGCAAAAAAGACCGCGTAAAAGCTAAGTACCAGAGGCATCACAAATACGTTTCCGGTTCTTTAAGATTCTATTAACTCGCATTTTAGATCCTGTTACGTAAATTATTTCTATCCAATGGTTGCCTGGAAGAGATAGCTTTTAGCGATAAGGCCGCCACTTGTGGCACTAGCTCGTAAGTGTTTTCTATCTGTTTGTAATTTTTATTTCTGGTGTACACAATAAAGAGTTTCTATCTATCTATCTTTTGAGAACCCCATGTTGTAGCTTCTCTGAAGGTAGCTCATTCCACATTTTGCAGGTGTGAGGCCAGAAAGATCGTGTTAATCGCACAGTGTGCGATTTCCACAGATCTATGATTATGTGGACGAGTTTTCAGGTGGAGGCGGCTAGTGCGATGGTAAAACCGCGACGCAGGTATCCGATGGAACAGTTCGTCCGATCACTCTCCGTTGTACATCCGATTGCGATTACAATCAGAATCACGAACGGATATTTGTAATAATCCCGTTGATATCACAGAGTAATAAAATAAATCAGTGCCTTAATAAAGTAATCAGCGTCAGTTAGTATATTAGCGTAGTCCCGGAGGAGAATGACCAATTAATAGAGTAAACGGAGCGCGGGCGACGCGTGTGTCACTAGTGTGGGGGCTTCACACTGGTGCAGGGCGTCGCGCCGCGGAGTTTGTGCGTTGCAGCGTCGGCTCCACAAATGCCGCGATGCTCCGCCGTCACCAGCTGTGGCATTAATGACTTGTATTCTCTTTGTTAATGACAAATTTTCTCAAACACATACAGGACTCAAATTCCTTTATTTCAGATTTTGACATTCATGCCATAATCTCTACATGTATAAAATTAGAGGCGCATTCCGCGTCTGTCTGTGTATGCGCTAACTCCTAAGCCACGCAACGGATATTGATGCGGTTTTCACCATCGGTTAGATAATTTTTCACGGAAAGTTTATATGTATAATAAAACTTACACCCGTGCCGGGGCAGATCACTAGTGATACATAATTTGAAATGAAAGTACGGTCAAATCAAGAATACAAAAATTAAAATTAATTTAAATACACAATGCAAAGTCATGTACGTATAATGACTATTTGTTCGCCCTAAACTGTAACATTGATATCCCTCATCATCATCATCAGCCAGAAGACGTCCACGGCAGAACAGAGGCCTCCCCTTAGACCTCCACACCACACTGAATGACAGTCTACCACATGGATCCATTAGATGCCCGCGACTCTCATGATGTCGTCGCAAAGCTCCTCTGTCATGGGGTGAGGGGGGATTTGCCATAATATCCAAGCTTGACAGGTGGCTTGGAGATCACAGAGCGTTCACCGTGCACCCAGGATGCTGCTGCTCTGATTCTTTTGTGGTCCTGGTCGCAGTTTTCGAACATACTCGGGTTTGATCTCATGGGACCCCTATATTTCGAACGATTTTGCGCATAATTATTACTTTAAATAATGCTGTCGTATTCTGGCTTAACGCATAAGCATTGCCATTCAGAGTGGTAATGCCGGTGGTGCTGGGTGTGCTGCCAACTGGTAGGGCTGGAGTATTTGGATTGTCTCTACACCTACAAATGACGTCTCCCATTACTTTGCATTTCCGCGTTACATCTTCAAATGACGTCTCCTACTTTGCGTTTCCGCACTGTCGTTTCTACGCCAGTACGAAAGCCCTATTACATTGGAGGCTCGTTTAGGGGCCGCTATAAGCAACAATGCAGGACAAATTAAGTACACGCCCTCCGTACGGCGATCGTCCCGGAGGATTAGATTTACTGGTGTACACTACAGGACAAATTATTAGGCAACTTGGATATGACGAAATGTATATTTAAATTTTTACATGTATTATAGAATTTGAACCGGACAACACACTTAAAACCTACTTATTACATGTACGTAAATACAAACGCTACAGAATAAATAAATAAAGGAAATAGGTAAAAAAGCCTTGATCAAAACAAAACAAAGGTGGTCAAACGCAAGCCTATTTATTAATCAATAAAAACAAATGATTCCTGAGTTGTACTCGATATAACATTGAAGCGGAAATACAGGAAGGATTCGTCTAAAACTTCTGCAAAGTAACGCCTGATACCGATACCGTATAATACAATACCGTAATAAAACCTGTCAAAGTAATTAGATAGTGACAAAACTGACAAACTTACTTGTATCACTTTATCATCCTAAAAACTTTATCCGACGGGATTTTTTAATGGTCTCTAAATTAGTTAAATTTCATCTTATTTATCTCATTAATTTACAGAATAGTCCCACTAATAAGTATAGAAAAACAAGGACGTTCGTGTCGATACTTAACTTCACTAGATGCACATGCATAATATTAAAACAATAGCGCAAACTTAAAAAAATCATAATTACAAATAAGTTAGTATCTGTATTTATAATTTCGCGAGCAAGCATCTGTTCATCCTGGCAACATATCTAGTTATGTTTGTGAATAGACCTCATCTAAAAAAAACACATCAATCATAGGACTGCACGTCAGAAGTGAAAACTTAATTAGTAATTTACCTTGTCTACAAGAGATCGCGCTGTTTTAAAATACACGGTACATTGTGAAGATGACGTGAGTTCCATGATTTTTGTTCACCCAAAAAGTGCGCCTAAAGAAATTTTCACTTCAAAAAACATTCAACAACATGCAAGTTACGAAGTAGTCATGTGGGTAGTTTTTATGCAAGGTAGCTCCCGCATCGACTGTTATTTGTCGTGCACTGTACAGCCGACATCAAATCGTCAATTAGCTACATGATTGCAGGCGCGCGACACGCGACCGGCGGTGCGCCGCGATGTGCACTTTACGTGTGCACGCCCCCTTAGATCCCCGAAGCGGACAAAGACTAAAATACGTTAGACCAGAAAAGAAAGCAACAATAGGTAACAAAGATCAATTTAATTCAGCCTTGATTGAATCAGGCGTTATTTTGCAGAAATTCAACACTCTTTTTTAGATAGTCACTCACTCACTCCGTTTATGTAAGTTACAATATCTATAGTTAGGTAAGTTAAAATCTGCAAGTTGAAGTGGCAATGGGCAGGCCACATCGCGCGAAGAACTGATAACCGATGGGGAAAAAAGGTTTTTGAGTGGAGATCGCGAACCGGAAGACGCAGCGTATATATAAGGTCGGGGAAAAAGTTTCTTCGTATTTTATTAACAAATTCAAGACATATTTTTTTCAAGTTTAATTACATTTAATTATAATATATATGTGCCATTTTGTTCGATAACTTGTTGCCATCTTGTAGGTAGTGTCATGTACATGATCCCGTTGCTGTAGAAATTTTGGGACTTCTGATCAAAAAAATGCAACAAGTAGTTTTGACAGTCCTCTCTGGATGTTAATCTAACACTACCCAAAGAATTCTGAAGAGACCGAAACAGGTGGAAATCTGAGGGTGCAAGGTCAGGGCTATATGGTGGATGCATTAACACTTCCCAACCAAGCTCTCTCAATTGTTGCTGAGAGGCCAAAGATGTGTGCGGTCTGGCGTTATCATGATGAAAGACCACGCCCTTTCTGTTGATCAATTCCGGCCGTATTTTCTCAATTTCTTGTTTGAGTCTCATCAGCTGTTGGCAGTAGAGATCCGAATCGATGGTTTTGCCCGGCGGTAAAAGCTTATAATGAACGATGCCCTTCCAATCCCGCCATACACACAGCATCACCTTATTACGTGTTAATCCGGGTTTCGCTACAGTCTGTGGTGCTTCACTGCCCTTTGACCATGATCGTTTGCGCACATTCTTGTCGTAGGTGATCCATTTTTCATCACCAGTGATCGATCTTTTCAAAAACGGTTCACTTTCGTTACGTTTCAACAGATAATCGCAAATGAGTACACGATTCATTTGGTTTCTTTCAGTGAGCTCGTGTGGCATCCAAATATCGAGATTTTTTGTATAACCAGACTTTTTCCAATTGGTCAAAACTGTTTTGTGGTCGATCCCCAGTTCTTCAGCTACGTCGTAACTACTAATATGCCGATCTTGCTCCACTTTTTCAGAAATGGCATCAACTTTATCCGTAACAGGGCGACCAGAGCGAGCTGCATCTTTGACATCAAAATTCCCGGACTGAGAACGCTTGAACCAACATTGTGCTACTCTTGATGGCACTGCATTAGGTCCATAAACGTCACATATTTTATTCGCGGCTTGTGTCGCATTTTTCCCTTTTTTGTAATAAAACTTCAAAATATATCGAATTTCTTTGTTAGATTCGCTCATTTTATCGGACAAAAAAACAATTGAAAAATGGCGGGAAATTGCTTTTTACTTTTTGTATTCCTTTTTTAAAATGTCATATTTTTAATGTTATCAAAACCAGCCAGATACAAACAGTACAACCGATGAGATTTTACTACAACTTTATACATACAAAATACGAAAAGACTTTTTCCCCGACCTATTATGTAGGCCTCCCACTAGATAGACCGACGACATTGTGAGAGTCGCGGGCATCCAGTGGATGCAGATGGCAGGATGTCGTTCAGTGTGGAGGTTAAAGGGGGAGGCCTATGTTCAGCAGTGGACGTCTTCTGGCTGATGATGATGATGAAGTTACAATCTACACTAATATTATAAAGAGGAAAGATTTGTACCTATTTTTGTATGTTTGTAATGAATAGGCTCCGAAACTACTGAACCGATTTGAAAAATTCTTTCACGGTTGGGAAGCTACACTATCCCCGGGTGACATAGGCTATATTATATTTTGTAGCGAGGCCGAAGGCCGAGCTTACACTCGTGCGAAGCCGGGGCGGACGACTAGTAAAGAATAAAGAATCAATTGCTTATTATTAATGTTGTAAGATATTTGATAAATATAATTTATGGAACAAAAAAGAAAATACCTGGCACACCGATAAAAGGCTCGACAAAACTTAACGAGTATATGCAGAATTTTTCTGAATTGGCCAAAAAAATTAAGAAAATAGTCATAATTATATTTTGCGCTCAATTTGTAGATAATAGAAACAAGAGTTCGATTAAAAGTTTAGAAGACCGATGACATCATGTAACAGGCAATAAATTACTTAAATTACGTCATCTACATTCAACAAATCGCTAAATTTGCGTCGTCTCTGTCTTATCAATACATTTTGGCACTGAATCAAAAAATATGTGCGGAAGCGATCTTAGAAATGCGTAAAGACTAAAGACATAATACATTTATTTTATAATTTTCTTTCACATTTGTTCTTATTCGGCTTTATTTTCATTTCATTCTCTAATTTCTGAATTATCTATTGCATTATACAACGTGCCATCAATGCAAAACCTGATTTTTTTGTTTAGAATCGGGAGCACAATCGATATAGTTATTAATTATAAGGAGGTTTTTTGTTGAAAAATTAAGTTTTCTTAATGTCGCATCCAAAACTTTTAACCCAATAGCACAGCGCAAGTGACGACGTAAATTTCGGACTGATACTTCTTACAATGCAATTTCATATCAACACAATGGAGCGATCTGTAACCTTCGACCAAAATAAAATGAATGGACGGAATGGACTATTGAACTTGATCAGTAAAAACGAGTCAAAACCGTCGGACATATATTTCAACACCTAAATATAAAAATGTACAATATATGTGTTACAATAAATAGATATCGGTTTTATTTGTGTATTTACACTTCGGTAAAGCATACGAATTCATAATTTTGTCAGATGTTTCGTTATCGCGTAACAATAGACTCGTGTTTCACTTCCTACGGCTAGAGACCGACTGAAACTAAGTGAGCGCAGGCGCTCATTTTGTAATCTTCAAAAATGCATTACTACTGGGCCCGTCCATTAATTTTATTTTGGTCGAAGTCTGTAACTAAATTTTATTTAAGAAAATCCTTTCATCTGATATACATGTCATGAGGGTGCATAAAAATAACTGGTTCGCCGTCTTTGGGAGTCCGTCAACATGTTTTCTAAGGAAATCATAAATATCTTTTACAATACCAATATTGAATCTATCAAAAACTAATATATTTGAGTACTATGTCCAACAATGGACTAAGATAGGCTGATCATAATAACGTAAGTAAGCGTTAAATACAAAAATACGCTATCACTGACATGTTAGGTACTCAAAAAATCTATAGCGACCCATCTGTGTTAAATGGACACTTATTTGTGTCATTCTTTGGTGTTGACAGGAGCGTGAGATTTGTGATTTAATTTGGTAACATTGCGTATTTATTTAACCGTACATGTCCACGGAACCTAATTAAGTTTTTATGGTTATTAACTGTATTGATTTATTAGTTCTAATGTAATCTTTATGGCTGTCACAATGGACCTGCTTTCTGCGCTTGGGGGCGTGGGTTCGATTCCCACCTAGGACAAACATTTGTGTGATGAACATTTGTGTTTGTTCTATGTCTGGGTGTTAATATCTATTTAAGTATGTATTTAAAAATATATATGTACGTATATCAGTCTCTGGCAGCCATATTACAAGCTTTGCTTAGTTTGGGGTCAGATGACTATGTGTGCAATAATGTCCCAGATATTTATTTATATTTTTATACAAAAAAAATTATTGGCTCGAGATTTTACCTAATATTTTTATAAACATAAAGTTATAGGTAAAAACTGTCTATGAATCTGGAACTAGGGTTTTACGGCTTCGATAGCATATCATAATAATTAATAAATGTAAAAAAACACGCTTTAATGGGCTAAACTATTTAAAATATTGAGCTGTCATCGGTCCTTGATATGTGTGCAAAATTTCGATTTAATTCAACAATTTAAAGTAGTTGTAAATCAAGTTCAAAGATTCCGTTCCATACACACACACATACATACATACATACATAAATACATATATACCAAGCTAATAAAAGCGTGTTAAAAACCGATTAAAAGGGGACCTTCGGGCTTAGGGTTATGGTCAGATTTGGGTATCTGTAGAGTTGCTGCTTGTAGAGGAAAGGAAGGGAAAAGATCGAGTATTTTCCGCGATGTTGGCTCAGGCAGCGTCCTAGGAAGGTACCGGTTCGTTGCTATAGAGATCCTGGCGTTTCCGTCAATCAGCCAGTAGATATACAATCTTATATAAAGAAAGAAAGAAAGAAAAAACATTTATTATATAACCTGGCTGTGCCCCAATAAAACCGGGTATCTGTGGAAGATTATAAAATAATAACCGGCCAAGTGCGAGTAGGACTCGCGCACAATGGGTTCCGTACCATTATCTATAAAAACGACAAAAAAAAAACACGATACAGCCTGGTGACAGATGGATAGACAGACAGACAGACAAACGGTCCGTCAGCGGAGTCTTAGTAATTAGGTCCCGTTTTACCCTTTGGGTACGGAACCCTTGCCCAGAACTTTGCCCAGGCAGTATTTCTTCTCATTACAGAAACGCGTATAGTTCTTGCCATGTAACTTCGTCTTAATAATAAAAAAAAACACATCAGTCATAGGACTGCACGTCAGAAGTGAAACCTTAAGCAGTAATTCACCTATTCTACAAGAGATGGCGCTGTTTTAAAATACACGGTACAGTGTGACGATGACGCGAGTTCCATGATTTTTCTTTAACCAAAATGTGCTCAACGCGCCTAAAGAAGTTTTAATTAGACATTTTATTATAATATCTATGATTTTTTGTGCAAAGAGAGATTTATCGACCTACACAAGGTTTCATTTATATTTTTATAGGGGTTGCAAAAGATAGGGTTGCTACAAAAAGATTCCGCGATAGGGTTGCGCGTGACCACACAATACGGCAGATCCAGATTAAATTTTGCCGTACTTATCAATTTGTACGGCAATTAGGGAGGATAATTTATTATAGCTTTTGATTTGTGCAATTACTATATGATTTTATGACGTGAACTGATAGAAAGATTGCATTAAAATTAGTTGGTTGGAGATGGTATGGTATGGAACGACGTATAAGCGATGGCAGAATGAAGCCACACTGGATCTGAGTACGGTGAAAAAGTCGCTCTGCAGTGGAAAAAAAACAGGCTAAAAATAATAAGTGAAGCCGTAAATTAATTTAATCTATTATTTTTAAATAATTAGTTCCTATATGAATAGGAGAAGCCAATGACTCGCAACACGGCCAACACGCTCTAGTTCTTACTCTGGCTACTGACACTAGTTTTAGTTCGGAAACTTCTGGTATCAACTGTAGCTTACATTGCATTATGTCTGAGTAAATGATTTGTATTTCTAATTATATTTATGTGTGTGGCGTGTCAACGGGCAATGGAGAGTTGCTCGGAGTTTCTTTGCGCGATAGAATCCGAAACGTGGATATGACAAAGAACCAGAGTCATCGACATAGCTATTAAAATTAGCAAGTTGAAGTGGAAATGGGCAGGCCACATCGCTCGAAGAACCGATAACCGATGGGGAAGAAAGGTTCTTGAGTGGAGACCACAAACCGGAACATGCAGCGTAGGTAGGTCTCCCACTAGAAGGATCGACGACATTGTGAGAGTCGCGGGCATCCAGTGGATGCAGATCGCAGGTTGTCGTTCAGTGTGGAGATTAACGGGGGATGATTAACGGCTTATGTTCAGCAGTTGACGTCTTATAGCTGATAATGATGATGATGGTGTGGCGTATGTGGGAAGCCTATGTCCAGCAGTGGACGTCCTATAGCTGAAATTATGAAGATGATGACTTCTAATTATAATCTACTGGAGCCAGTTTAAGAGCTTTTCGGAATTGCCGACTTTACTTTCCCGGGATCGGCAAGGCAAAAGTTTACCGAAATCCCCGGGTGCCCAAGCTGAACCTCTAATGGTCCCGAAATTTTGTTTGCGCCATTTTTGAACTCAAATAGAAATCCAGTCCCTACAAAATTTCAAAAATTGTATAAAATCGGATCAACGCCTTGTATCTTTCATTGGGCACAAATATTTTAATGTAACGCCAATGGGTTTTTTTTCTCCATAGAATGAGCAGCAAACAAGCATGCGGTCCACCTGATGGTAAGCAAAACCACCGCCTATGGACATCTGCAACACTAGCGGTGTTGACGGTGCTTTGCCAGCCCGGAGAGGTAGTTGTAGACACCCTTTTTGAAACGCTTTTTGTTGAAGCTCGGCGGGAAGACCTTTGGGGGTAGGATATTCCACACCTTGCAGGTCCGCGGAATAAAGGAGCGAAAAAATCTAACGGTGTGGGATTTCCAGCTCTACAAGATGTGGGTGCGTGGGTGATATGGGGGTGATCAGATTCGGATGAAACTTGGTGTGAAACAAGTCTTTTTCTGCGGTTTAGTTTATGGTATTATGGCTTGGTGTTGTGTTGAATGATAACCTGGGTTATAACGGGTTATATAGTTTACACAGGGTACATAATTATTATCTCAAAAATGTGTGTGTGTGTGTGTGTGCAAGGCCTAGAGAGAGAGAGTGAGGCTATAAATTGTCGCCAATATCCTACAAATCGATTTAACTCATTGTCAACTCGATACAATTCTAAATAGATTTAATCGATTGTCTCGTTGCCAATGCGATCGATTCTATTTGTGCCCGTCACAGATTACGTAACAGTGCACGGTTTTGTTGTGGGGTGGGACTTATAAATACAGCAAGTTCAGTGTCGATGTACGTTGTTATTGTTGGGCCAGGGAACAAGTGATTCTGTCACAAGTCGATGAAGCGATGAAACTGTGCAAGCAAGATGAAAGTTTCGCCAAGAGACTGGGCAAAAGTGGTCTATAATTCATTGGCTACGTCTATGAATCTATAGCGATATTGTTTTTGACCTGATAAGGTCTTATAAATCGATAAACGCCGGCTGTACGCACAAAAAGCATGACTCATTGTCACGTTCCGCCTGAGCCTGAGCGTGTAAGCGAGAGCGCGGAACAAGCGATAGAGAGGCACGATCGGCCTAAGCGTTCGGCTTGTGTTGTGACGCATACGTTATCACGTAAAATTATCGTCCGTAAACCGACTTTACAGACAACCCATTTTTTGTGTTTTTCAATAAATGTGATTCCTTTGATCACAATCTCACCTTGTGGGTAACGATGATGTGGTCGAAAATGTAGTACGCTTAACTTTGAGATATCTATTCAATTTATTATTGAATAACCCCGGATTGTACCTGTACGGAAAGACAGACGTAGGTAATGAGTTGCACACCTCAGCAGTTCGGTTCAGAAAAGTCGATTGGAAACGCTTCTGAATGGAATGAATGAATTTCCACCATAGGAGAGTGTCTCCTGGTAGTGCTTCTGCTACTGTTATGGAAGAATTGTTATTAAAAAAAACATACATTATTTTATATTCATTACATTACATTATTAAATATAAATTTTATTTTGAAAATTTAATTAGATTACAATACATACACAATTATCCAACTATATAATCACAAGCGAAATACACAACAAAAAAAAACACACACAAAAATAGAAGAATATATTAACATTTAACTTAATCTATATTTTGGTGTGGATCCGGAATGCTCAATGTGCAACCTTGTCCAGTGCTGCATTATTGGGCAGTCCAGATCCATCCTCCAAGCGAACAGCTGCAGGTAGCTATTGGAGCTGCACCGCACCTGGCACATCAGAGATGCGACTCGCTTGCGCATGATCACTGCTAACCCATCTATGTGCGCATCAGTGAACATCTCCGATGCGCTACAGTAGCGTGGCAGCTTCATCAGCGCCCTGAAGGCGTTGTTATGGCTGTGTAGAAAATATCGATACTTCAACTATATTTGTGTAAAGGGGCATCAAAATCTGATCTGGCAGTTTTCAGGCAGCGCTTTCCACAGACTAGCAGTTTGCACAATAAAAGTGGAATCAAAGCGCAGAGTTTCCGAACATCAACCATAAAGTGGTGTCGAGAAGTGCCGTTTTTCGTGTCCGATCTGGCAGTCCGATAGAAAAATTGCCAGAAGAGAATTAGATCATGCAGATCCGATGCACACTCTCCGAAATGTATATGACAGAAAACAATAAGAGTAGCAAGCTTCACCTTACATTTATACTTGAGTGCCAAATTGATTCTGACTGGATCTTAGTCACCGCTGAACGCTACTCGCTAATCTTATGGCCCATCCCTAACTAGCCAGACACAGCGCTACCAACGCGGATTCACATCTGTTGCTCCGACCTTCTACCATTTGTAGCTTGTAATTGAGAGCTTTTACTATCACTTCTGATAGTTTAAGTTCTGATAGTTTTAGATATAGTTTTCAGCGCACGTAATGAAATTGTAAGTGCTTACTCATATTGTTGACTGAAAAATACATAGTGGAACGTGGAACGGTACCACATTCTGCGTAAACCTAAAGCTGAAAGGAGGTCATTGTTTTCATTTTTATGAACAACTAGCGACCTGTCCTTGGTATCGCACGGGTGTAAGTTTTATTATACACTAGCGACCCGCCCCGGTGTCGCACGGGTGTTAATTCGGCCTTCGGCCTCGCTACTATGACTCGCCCCAGGAACACAAAATTTCATCCTAATCGATCCAGCCGTTTTTAAAGTAGCCTATTGTTGCGTTGCAAAAACCTTATCATGTTTTTTGTTGCAAACCTTTGTTTTGTGTTCTTCGACGCTCAGACGTATCCTGTGAGAAACATTTTTGTTGTCATTTGCTTCGTATCTTCAGGAGTCCTTACTCACTGAAGAACGCCGGTGGAACATAATAACTTGTTAAATATGATGTGGATTATCATTTTGTGTGGGATATCACAATGTTTTACACATCTTTTTTATAAAACTTTCGTTTTAGAATCCTTTATGATTTTGTTTACATATCGCTTGACAGTGACTTGACGTTTGAGAGGTTGACATTGACATTTCGTAGATTCCTGTAGTTTTTTCATTGAGAACAGAATTCATTAAGGTCTTTCCACACGTCGCCAACGCCGACAGCGTGTAAACAGCCCTTTATTGATTTATCGATTCGGAAAGAAAAGTTATGTTTGTTTTTACGCCGGCAAGTCCTGGCAACATCCTTTTTAACTTTGGTTTTTGATGAAGTGACCGTGCGAATAATCCGCTCCTGCGAATTAAATACCACAGCGCAGAATAGTAAGTTATTTTACTTGGTTTTCAACCTGATTCGTTGCCCGCTGGAGATTGAAGCGAGGATTATAATTTTCACTGATTTCCACAGTACTTGGGATGGTTGCCGTACAGAGAATGATAGCATGGCGGCCAACAATCCCATGAGGTCCAAAGCGGTGGATTGGTAAGAAACCCATCTCGTCTTGTTTCCAAATCCACGTACCTAAATTATAGTAGAATTAGAAGTAACGTCGTTGTCTCATTGTTGCAGATTCCGCCGCTCTTTTGTTTTGGTTTGGTGTTTGTGCTTGTAAAGCGTCCATGTCTGCGAAATGACTCGTAGCCTACCATTTTGATTTCGACGTCGATACGTCGCAATAACATTTAGAAGCAGAAATATGTCTTGGTGAAGCTCAATTAATCAATATTAATGCCACGCGCATTTGGTATGTCAATTTTCTCTTAATTTTCTCACGTCAGTCAAGTGTCTACAACGAAGAAAGAACCTATAATGTTTTTGGACTTTAACTAGAAATTATGTGATCAAGAATTGTAAATTTAACTTCAACGAGCAGAACTGGCCCTTCTGTCTCAATTCTTTGGTGTAACTTTAAAACTTAGAACTACAATATTAAAGGTTTAACTTATCTATACTTAACCTAGTACCTAAGTACTTAATTTTACATTGTTTAACAAATGTACTAACATAATAGAAATATCTTAAAGAATGTACCTATAACTAACAGAACCGTCATTGATGTACAATGGTAAGAAATTGAAGAACATATTTTACAATACATAAGATTTGGACGCTAATTCCTTGTCTCATTTCCCAGCATTATCGTGCTGGTGGCGCCCTTGTTAGAATTAGTTATCTCGGATAGGTAGGTCTAACCCCATCTCACCCGCCAGAGGCAGGCCCGCAGAGCGCACACAGAACCCACTATCCCTCGAGCTAGCCGTTCACCACACCGGTGACCCGGTAAGGTAGCACTATGTGCTATTCCAGGCTATAATCTATGTGCCTAATTTCATCCAGGTTCGTTCAGCCGTTCTGGTATGATTGAGTAACAAACATCCATCCATCCATTCATCCATCCAAACTTTCACATTTATAATATTAGTGGGATTTTAACCATGGTACCAACACAAAAAGGGACAAGTGCCTTTATAAACTAATCAAAATACAAGCTAAATAAACATTACAAAAACAAGAAAAAACAAAAACTAAATTAATTAATTGAGGAATTAATTGATTTTAATCTGCTTTGTGTATCTAAATAAAATAGACTACCCATATATCGTTGAAGGTCTGAAGACATTCTAAATGCTCAAGCCCATTATCAGTTAGCAGCGTACCCAGCATGCTAAATAAAATAAATAACACAAAATGTCAGAAAATATATTTTTTTTTGTTAAAAATAAATGTGCTGTGAACGGTGAGCAAAATTCACACGTGGTCGGTATTTTTATAATTTTTTCGGACAGCAGAAAATCTCAATAGGTTACATAACACGATAATAAAGATACATCCCTTTAAAGGTCAAAGGAAAGATTGACGGATGAACAGACGGCATAGACTTAGTAACCCTAAAAAAACGGAAATAGCTTTAGGAGATGTTTATATTTAGCAGTAGTCTGACATGGCGAGACCATGATGATTTATTGGGCACGATAAGGCAGAATTCTACCTTTTTGATCAAAACAAGAGATGTGAAAGATAATGATGATGTGTGTGTGTTTTCCGACGGGGAAGATAGGTTCTTGAGTGGAGACCACGAACCGGAAGACGCAGCGTAGGTAGGCCTCCCACTAGATGGACCGACGACTTTGTGAGAGTCGCGTGCATCCAGTGGATGCAGATGGCAGGACGTCGTTCAGTGTGGAGGTTAAAGGGGCAGGCCTATGTTCAGCAGTGGACGTCTTCTGGCTGATGATGATGATGATGAGTAGATGTGAAACTCTTCACCATAGTTTGGTTTTTCCAAACAGATACGATTCGGTGTTGTTTTAATAGTGAATAGGTATTTCCTAGGCAAGCGTGCTACATCTTCCACCACCGCACATTATCGCTTCCCATCAGGTGAAATTGGGGTCAAACATCATCATCAGTCAGTTTAAATAAAGAATATGTAATTTGCTTAAAAACTGTAGCACTCCTCAAACCGTATAACGGAATTACAACACTGTACCATCACTAAAATACTATCGCACCATAAAAGCATAGCAGTGTGTTCCTGAAAGCTACGGCCGGAACACCTGTCTACGGAAATAGCTGGGCAATGCACTCTGGCGCACTTACTTTGCATTGCACCCGATGGTGATACGCAAGAGTGTAGCTATGGATTAAGTACTGTACATTTCTGGTTTTAAATCAAATACAGTTTTTTTGGCCCCAGTTTACAAATAATAAATACATATTATTATTTAACTGCTGGCTATTGGAAAAAAATTGAGTTGCACAGCGGGCAATGGAGAGAGCTTTGCACAGTCACCGACATACTCGTAGCTTGCTCGTGGCAATGGGCAGGCAACTTCGTTCGAAGAACTGATAACCGATGGGGAAGAAAGGTTCTTGAGTGGAGACCACGAACCGGAAGACGCAGCGTAGGTAGGTCTCCCACTAGATGAACCGACGATATTGTGAGAGTCACGGGCATCCAGTGTATGCAGATGGCAGGATGTCGTTCGGTGTGCAGGTCTAAGGGGGATGTTCTGCAGTAGACGTCTTCGGGCTGAAGATGATTATTATTATTTGACTTGATGATAAGAGATCGCCGTGGGTAACTTTTTTACATAGAGATAGCTGTAGAACCGGAGAATGTCATAGAATACTTATAACACGGAAAAATGTGCGTTCCTGAAGGATTGTCCACGCGAAGCAGATAATAGTAACTATTAGTACAAAGTTGAGCTAGTCATGAGTACCACAAACGCAATGTATCAAACACAACGTAAATAAACCACAATACTGCACTCAAACTAAAATGCAGCTAATCGACATGTATGATTCAATTTAAGTTGATCTGTTTCTAGGTTAATGTAGAAACTACACAGGTGTCAACTTAAATTTGACGATATATAGGCTAGCTGCTTTTAGATTGAGTGCGGCAGAACAGTAGGTATAAATAACTAGGTATCTATTGGTATTCGATTCAGTTCGATCAATGAACGTGACGTACTAATTTTACACTATTGTAGTCGGTAATAGATGCATTAGAACAAAGGTTGGCTTGTACGCGATTATAATTTAGACGATAGTATGTGCAGTTGAAACGTCTGTGCGAATTGTAACTATATTTTTAACTTGTAAACAACAATGGAAGTAGGTTTTGACCTACTTCTAATTGTCGTTTTTTGAAGAGTGGCATATAGTCCGAGCCTGATGGTAAGCAGAAGCCGTCGCCTATGGACACCTGCAACACAGGCGGAGTTGACGATGCTTTGCCAGCCCGGAGAGGTATTTGTAGACACCCTTCTTGAAACGCTTAATGTTTGAATCTTGGCGGGGAAGACCTTTGGCGAAGGACATTCCATACCTTGTAGGTCCACGGAATAAAAGAGCGTAAAAATCGGACGGTGTGGGATTTTCAGCTTTGCAAGATGTGGGGGTGAGCTCTTTGGCTGTGTGTATGTAATTCGAATGTCAATAATTCGGTAACAGCAAACTAATACGATAGAGCCAACAGAATAGTGCAAATCTTTTTAACGTTTGACAAGTTTTAGAAAAATATACAGTTTTTTTTCACCAATACTATTTGTTATAGAGCCCTGAAAAACTGTTTTATTTCACGCACACACTGAAACTTGTTTTTTATACAGGTTTAAAGTAATTATGAAATAAACAGTAGTATATTGCCCAACCGTGGGAATATAGGTTAAGGAAAAAATAAATTTAAAATGGTATGTGTCATTTCTGTATAAACGACACATTTGAAATCAAGACACAACGGACGGAAAGTTCCAAAAAAATCTGGGCCCTGATTCTGATTTACTGTTCAGCGTGTTACGAGCGTGTATACAATTATACATGTAGTTAGTGAATTAGGGTTCTGAACCAAATATAAATATAACAACTATCAATATAAAAAACCGACATCATGAAAAAAATCAGAACTGGACCAAATTAAAATGGGACCACACGAGAAGCATCAGCTTTCAAATAAAAAAAAAATCATTAAAATCGGTTCACCCAGTCGAAAGTTCTTAGGTAACAAAATATAACAAAAAAATATATATATAACAGTCGACTTGATAACCTCCTCCTTTTTGGAAGTCGGTTAAAAATATTACTAGCCAAAAGACGAGTTTAACTGCAATTAACATTATAAAAAGCTAAATAAAGTTTATAATTATTTACGGGATATTTACCGTGGTAAGGTTGTGGAAGGAACTCCCAGTAAATAATCATACCTATATAACTGTACTGAACACTCGTGACAGTTTAAAACAAAAAGCTGTATATTTATCTTTTTAGGGTTCCCTACCCAAAGGGTAAAACGGGACCCTATTACTAAGGCTCCGCTGTCCGTTTGTCACCAGGCTGTATCTCATGAACCGTGATAGTTAGACAGTTGAAATTTTCACAGATGATGTATTTTTCTGTTGCCGCTATAACAACATATACAAAAAATTGAATAATATAAATATTTATGAGGGCTTCCATACAAAAAACGTGATTTTTTAAATAGATTTTATAGATAATGGTACGGAACCCTTTGTGCGCGAGTCCGACTCGCACTTGGCCGGTTATTTTAATCGACTTCAAAAAGGTTGTTCTGTATGATTATTAGTAATTATTAGTTAGAATTTTTTAAGTTTTTTACCTCAGTACTCCTTCATTTATAAACTGATTTTGAAAATAACCTTTCAGATTGGTCCCATAGAAATTTCATCGAAATCGGTTCAGTATAGGTTTTTAAATAAAAATAATATGTCATTCAAGTAAATTAATTTTGAAGGTGGTTTTTAGGGTTCCGTAGCCCGACAAGGAACCCTTATAAATTCGTTCGTAAAGAAGTATAAAAAATATATAAGTAATATTGCATTTTAGGGGTAGCTCTGGTACATGTGATATGGGGATGTTTTTTTTTACTTCACCTCTTCGTGTCGGATATCCTTGGAAAGGTCTTTTAAAATGAAGGTAAGGTTTGATACATCACTTTTCTATAAAGTCTACCTTTGGGAAATATGGCCCGCCAAAGTGGAAAATAGTGGGTTCCCTGCATTACTAAATTATAAAACATATAAACTTGTAACCTATAATACAGATAGGTCATTATTAAAACCTTCATTCAAAATTATTTTGAACATTACCTGATTATGACTTTTTGAGTAACAGCGATAAAACTGTAATAAACTCAAGGCGTTTTAGCTCAGAGGTCATTGACCTTTTTGTAAAATGATCTTAACAATGAATGTTTCTCAATCAGTTTTATCTATGACCTAACTATGAAAAGTATATGCTATGTCGGGATGGTACATCTCTGAAATTTGGCTAAGTCCACAGAACTTCTTTCGTTCGAATTTTTCTATAACCATCAATTTCTGAACTTTGACTACAATTATATGGCTTTGGTTATGGAACCCTACCATATGCGTGTATTGACATGCTCTTGGCCAGTTTTATTTAATTTGATAGTTATTTAATCAATTGAAGTATAAATGGTACCTGCTACAGTTTTACGTTCAGTGCCTAGAGAAAGTGATCAGAATACGTGGTATCATTCTTATTTTCACAGAGTTATTGCAGCTGTCAAAGCAAATAAATGCTTGGACCAAATCTAGTCACATTATTTAATTTAAGAGTGCGAATATAAAACATTTTGCTCTGTGTCTGTTTGTTAGATTGTCACGAAAAAACGTCTGCACCAATTTTTATGAAATTTGGTAAAGTAGTATATCATAAAGGCGAACACAACGTTTTTATCCTGAAAAAATCGAGGCAACTAAAACAGCTAGGGTGAAAGTTGATTAGTTAATCACCTCTTATGAAATATGCTCTATTACACTTAAAACAATACGCAAACCCTAGATTTAGAGTCTACTACTGACCTACTAAGCTACCTAGGTTGAAAAGTATGATATACAACTAGTAAACTACTGTGCGAATCTAGACTTTATGCCATAGGTAATAAGAATTTGAAGTCGAAAAGGATCTAACTGATATTAATGACACTTGTCAATATTTATGACCCAAAACGATGGATGAATCTTTTAGACGCGCTTGGATGAATTTAATTGAATGAAAAATATTATTCAAGTTTAATTAAATTATTCAAAAAAAAATAAAAAAATAAGACGCTGGAAGTTCTACAAAGCATCTAAACTGTTGTCCAAATTAATTAATCTTGAAAATAAACCATCACAATTAGATTTAACCGCGTCCGCCCATCGCCTGAAATGGCGCAAGGCGGGCGGTTCGCCGCGCGCCCGTTACGGGCTCGCGGGGGCGAAATAACCAACCGAGGGATGGAAATACCCTTAGATTAAAGAACCCAAGGGTCGTAAAGTGAAGTGGATATGATAGATAGGTGTGTAAAGTGACGGAATAGTGGTTAATTTCGGGGGAGAATGCGTGCGCGGGGGCCGGCGCGCTCGCCATGTAAGGCGCGCGCCGTCGCGGCCAGCGTCGCCTATATAACCGTCGACCGCCGCCATCAGCCGCACTCGCAGTCTCGCTGCCGTAGAGTCAATATCCACCGCGTCCCACACCACACACAACCGCCAAAATGTGCGACGACGATGTTGCTGCGCTCGTAGTAGACAATGGCTCCGGCATGTGCAAGGCCGGTTTCGCCGGAGACGACGCACCCCGCGCCGTGTTCCCGTCCATCGTCGGTCGCCCGCGCCACCAGGGTGTGATGGTCGGTATGGGTCAGAAGGACTCCTATGTAGGCGATGAGGCCCAGAGCAAGAGAGGTATCCTCACCCTGAAGTACCCCATCGAGCACGGCATCATCACCAACTGGGATGATATGGAGAAGATTTGGCACCACACCTTCTACAACGAGCTGCGCGTCGCCCCCGAGGAACACCCCGTGCTCCTGACTGAGGCTCCCCTCAACCCCAAGGCCAACAGGGAAAAGATGACCCAGATCATGTTTGAGACCTTCAACTCCCCGGCTATGTACGTCGCCATCCAGGCTGTGCTCTCCCTGTACGCCTCTGGTCGTACCACCGGTATCGTGCTGGACTCCGGAGATGGTGTCTCCCACACCGTCCCCATCTACGAAGGTTATGCTCTGCCCCACGCCATCCTCCGTCTGGACTTGGCTGGTCGCGACTTGACCGACTACCTCATGAAGATCCTCACCGAGAGGGGTTACTCTTTCACCACCACCGCTGAGAGGGAAATCGTGCGTGACATCAAGGAGAAGCTGTGCTACGTCGCCCTGGACTTCGAACAGGAGATGGCCACCGCTGCTGCCTCCACCTCCCTCGAGAAGTCGTACGAGCTTCCCGACGGTCAGGTCATCACCATCGGAAACGAGAGGTTCCGCTGCCCTGAAGCCCTGTTCCAGCCTTCCTTCCTGGGAATGGAATCTTGCGGTATCCACGAGACCGTGTACAACTCCATCATGAAGTGCGACGTTGACATCCGTAAGGACCTGTACGCCAACACCGTCATGTCCGGTGGTACCACCATGTACCCTGGTATTGCTGACCGCATGCAGAAGGAGATCACCGCCCTGGCTCCCTCCACCATCAAGATCAAGATCATCGCTCCCCCCGAGAGGAAATACTCCGTATGGATCGGTGGATCCATCCTGGCTTCCCTCTCCACCTTCCAGCAGATGTGGATCTCCAAGGAGGAGTACGACGAGTCCGGCCCCGGCATCGTCCACCGCAAGTGCTTCTAAGCGCCTCGCTGAGTGGTGCTGCTGCTGCATGAGTCTGGTGCTGTGTGTTGTGGTTCATTTGTCTGAGTCGAAACGCAAGCATTTGTACGTTGTACCTAGTGATACTTGACAGAACTGAACATCTAATATAACGCCATCTACTATAATGTAATTTATTGTATAAAATTTATATAAATTTAATTTTTCTTTTTTATTTTTATTACTTTTTTTATTATTTTTATTATACACGGGATCGTTATGGATCTCACGCCAAATGTAATTAATAAATAAACGGTTAATTTATTTATTTTAATTACATTATTTCTTTTTATACATTCGTTGACTTTGGTTATTTGATTGTAGTATCCTGACCTTACTTCCCGTCACATAGTATAATATTACAAAAGTTTAATATTAGACAAGACAACAACTTTCAACAGGCATCACCTGTCTATAACTAGGTCACAGTCGCATAAGCAACTCAACATTCCAACAAAAAATTTGAATTCGTGAACTAGCACGCGCTCGCTTCCCTACAACGCAAGCAGTTCCAGAATTAGATTCCATAATACCCCACACGCACTCGCTCGCTACCTTACCATAAATAGTAAACCAGCATCCCGCGTCCAAAACCGTCTTCTAATTTTAACTTGAGGCGCCTGGACTCTGCAACCGATAATAAGTTAATGTTTCATCGTGGTCTTTCCTAAAATATCTGTAAATATGTACCGGCGACTCCGCTATTAATATTCCGGTCTCCCGGATCGTGCGCTCTCGTTTTCTAGTTATCACGTCTACTCGTATTCCTGCGTAGTTGTGACGTATGTTTACTAGTTTAATTTTAGGACGTTTTGCTGTTAAACTAGAAATCTGAGAAGCGGAGCTTTCTTGGTTCACCGGTCGAACACGTTGCTCTATTGACTACTACTTTTGGGTGACTCAGTTTGTGTCACTCTCAACTTTGTCATTTGAAATATTTATCTCATATTCATTCAGTGGTCTCTGCAATTATTGTCTTTATCTCTATCTTTTATAATATTATTTTTTCTCTGTCTGAATCTTGAATGAAACCTTGATCGTATTTCACTCAGTTGTTAAATCAATTTGCTGCTTAGTTTGAGGTTATGAGGTGCATAACCTTTAATCTTGAATTCATAGGGGTTCCCCAGTAACGTGATATGAAGAATTCAGCATGACATGATAATCGGGAGTCGTATTCGTCTATATTTGTTTTGTGTAGGTGGGTTTCGGCTGAGCTTTTCATATAGATATTTGCCACTGTAAATCTAGTTTGTTTCTTTATCAGACTTCATCATCGTCCCTAATCTGTAACTTTGCTATTTATATTTCATATCTTTCATATTATTTCGTCAGCGTGGTTCGAACCACTGCTATAGGTGTAGACTTCCTACCACCATTGTTCTCTGTCTAAGGTTAATATATCATCCACGCATGACCTGCGATGGGTGTGATGTTTTTTTGGCGTGTTACTTTATTTGCTAAATATTTTTGGGTTATTGCCGTAAGTATTTGACAGAATGTGGTTGTTGTTATGTTGTTAGTTTGTCTAGGTTTACGACGTTGATTCCAGTCATTTAGTAGTTGTGGTGATTTCGTTGGGTTACTTTCTGGACACAGTTTGTCGGCGATGGGGGTGTCATGGATAGCGTCACAGATATTTAACTCCACTGTTTCTAACATTCCCGTCGATAATTGTACCAAATCTTAAAACCATGGAAGGAGTCACATAATCCAGGAAATCTCGTCAACGGGACATTTTTTATTATTATAAATTTTTAATTAAAAAGTACTTTCGCAATATTTTTATTCATTTTTATGTAGCTAGATGTCTTTGAACATCTGAAAACTAATAGATGATAAAATAAAACAATAGGTATAGGTAATAGGTATAGTACTCCAAAGGCGAAAACTAGACGCTGCTTTGCCAGTTTAACAAGCAACGACGAGGCAAGTAATTAAGTAGTACTAAATGAAATTGTGGCGTTTGGAAACCGAACGTCACTTTCGTGATCTGGTAGTGGCAATACTAATGCACAGACTTCACTTCAAAAGTTTTCTCCTTACATGCGTTTACCTTGTTTTGATATCTAATTAATTGTAATAAAAGTTTTATTTGACCTACGCCGTTAATCATATAAGGAAAGGTCCAGGGACGCATCCCGATATCTGTACCACAACTCCCATAAAATGAAATATAATAGCAAAATTATAACAGGTCAGTCAAAAATTTGATATTAGTTAAAAGTGAAGAGAGCGCAAACTGTTAAAAAATGAAAGTATGACTCATGCGCCCTTTTCACCTTCATTGAGAACCTTCTTTTTTGAATTCGGATCGAAATAAGTAGGTGCATACTCCACGTTATCTGCATCATCATCATTTCAGCCATCCATGTCCAATTTTGGACATAGGGCTCCCCCATCGATCCATATTGTGGGTGGACTCTCTGTATTTTAGTCTAATCATATCACATTGTGAAAATAACGAAGTGAGTCAACTTTATCAGTGGTGGGTGGCATCGTTTGGCAAAATTAAAACACAACAATACTATAAAAGTAGACGCTGAAAATAAGCCTCACCCTCAAGAATTCTTCTGCACTAGTATTCTGACGCATCTGAGTCACTGATTCATCTATGTACGTAGCCAACAACCTCACGTGGCTATTGAGAAAGATAAATATTTTGCAGTACCTTGTATAACACAAAAAAGTTAATTCCTCGAAGAAAAAAAAAACACCAAAACCGACTTAAAAACTAACCTACATGTACACACCTACAAACTTAAACGAAAAAGTAGATTGGCTAATGTTTCTGTGATGACAGTTTAACAGAAAATTTTTCGATTGTTTTTTTTTGTATTTTGTGGTTGTATGGAACCCTCAGTGTGCGAGACCTACTCGCACTTGGCCGATTTATTTAAATTAAATAATTGGCTTTGACCATAACCTCGCTTGAGATGCGGTCTACGATGGAGCATGCTCACCTGGAGAAAATCGATTCACTCGCGGTTTGAAGACGCCATGTTTTGCCAGTCGGTAATATTTATCTTCAGAATTGCTACAAATGTGCAAGCGAGAAGAGCTGTAGCCGGAAGTAGACTCTAAAAACTTTGTTACCGACATAATGGACACAAGTGTGCTCTATCCTAGACCGCATCATCGCTTAACATTTGGCGAGTTGGCGGTCAAACGTAAGTCTATTATTTAAAAAAATATATATGCAAAAGTTTGATTGTTAGTAGTTTTTTGCTGCGTGACGCAAATTTCACGGGTTGTAAACGGCGCGAGCGTCATGGGAGCTTTTCTGACAGTTGGAGGAACACAAATAGTAGTTCTGCAACCATCAATAGATGGCGCTGACCTGCCAAAGGTCTATTCCAACCTCCAACCTGCCGCAAGGGTTTCCTGCCGACCCAACGGAAGATCAGCGTCGGTTGTTTACGACCGGCATTGTCTCCTATATTGACACGCCTCTTTCGTCTCTCGCTTGAGACTGGTTAAGTGCCGAAGTCGTGGAAGCTTGCAAACGTGCAACCTGTGCCCAAGAAAGGTAGTCGTGCCGACCCTGCCAACTACAGGCCAATTTTGGTCACGTCCATACTCTGCAAGACTATGGAACGTGTCCTTAACATCAAGCTCCTGTCGTATCTAGAAGCGAATGATCTCCTCAGTGACCGGCAATACGGATTCCGCCGAAACCGGTCCACTGGGGATCTTCTAGCTTACGCCACACACATCGGAGTAAGGCCATTGAGAAATACGGGGAGGCGCTAGCCGTTTCCCTCGACATCTCGAAGGCTTTCGACAGGGTTTGGCATGACGGCCTTATTAGCAAGCTTTCCTCCTTCGGCTTGTCCAAAGGTTTTGTTGCGTGGATATCGGACTTCCTGAGGGATAGATCGATTCGAGTTCTCATTGATGGCTGCTCGTCCGATCAAATGCCAATTAATGCCGGTGTCCCCAGGGGTCGGTGCTCTCTGCAACGCTCTTCCTGCTGCATATTAACGATCTTTTAAAGCCCGGTATCTTTGGGTACGCAGACGACAGCCCAGTAGTAGAGAGCTATACATCCAATGTACGAACCAGTGGACCTGAAATACAGTCTCTCAGAGAGCCATGGTTGAGCGCATGAACTTGTCACTTAAGATAGTCTCCGATTGGGGCGATGCCAACCTGGTCAAGTTCAATGCCGCTTAGACCCAGGCTTGTCTGTTCTCCGCAAAATGGACGCCATTCCATCTGGCTCCTACTTTCCGGGATGCGTCCGTTCCGATATCTGACCAGCTTGAGCTTTTGGGCGTTTCTCTGTCTCCTACACTCAACTTTGGCTCTTATATTGAAAACAAGGCTCAATTGGCTGCCAAAAAGCTTGGTATCCTATCGAAGGTGCGACGGTACTTCACGTCGGAACAGTTGCTTACACTATACCAAGCACAAGTTCGGTCGTGCATGGAGTACTGCTCTCACCTTTGGGATGGAACAGCTAAATACCAGCTCGGGGCCTTGGAGTCAATTGAGAAGCGTGCCAAGAGGCTCATCAGCAACGAAGCCCTAGTTCAGACTAAGCTTCTTAGTCTCGAGCATCGGCGCAAAGTTGCTAGTCTATCGGTTTTTTATCAGATAAATTTTGGAGAGTGCGCATCAGATCTGCATGATTTAATTCCCTCCTGCCCTTTTTTCTATCGGACTGCCAGAGTGGGCACGAAAAATCGACACCGCTTTATGGTTGACATTCCGAAAATCTGGGTGTTTTCAAGTCAAAAGTGAATCGGTTTCTTCTAGGTAAGCGTGATCCATCGTAGGCCGTATCATCGCTTAACATCAGGCGAGTTGGCGGCCAAGCGCAAGCCTATCTTACAATAAAAAAAAAGGCATTATGCTGAGTTGGAGCCGGTTTGTGAAAAAAAAAAAAAATGATAAGCACTAGTTAGTTTAATTTTAAATTTTTACCGTTTTAATTATCTATTGTACATTGTTTTTTTTTTGCCACAAATAAATTATGTCTATGTCTATTCTGCAAGCTAAGTGAACGCGCAAGTGAAGTGATAAGCTAAGTGAATGTGATTTTTTCTTGCCTATTTCTGTAGATAAATGTCAAAATGTCAAGTGATCACCCTTGACTGTAGTCCCTTACCCTTATAATTCGATATTTTGATATTTACATGTAGAAATAGGCAAGAAAAAATCACAGTTTTTTTCGCATTTGTTTAATTAAAAAGCAAAGGGATTGGAGTGTTTGCAGCCAAATACTACAAATTACTATTCTACGAAAAAAAAAAAAAAAAACAAGCATTACAGATAGTGTCAGACAGACAAATAGAAATTGTCTGTCTTTGAGAATAAGAAAGTTTTTTATTGATCATCCTTCGTCTGTGGTTTCGCAAAATCTTCAGATCCGTTTGTTAACGCCATCTATTGCATTTTATAAACTATATTTTTTTATTGCCTTTCGATAAACCTCCCAATATTCAAATGCAAGCTTAATAGATCGTCTTCTAAGATGTATAGCTTACTAGCTGCGCCCCGCTGTTTCACTCGCGTGGTGATGAAAATCGGTGATGATGATGATGATAAAAGTAGCTTATATGTTAATCCAGGACAAAAGCAATTTATATTCCAAATTTTATACAAATTCATCCAGCCGTTTCTGCGTGATTGAGTAACACCCATCCATCCATCCAAACTTTTACATATATGATACTAGCTGCGCCCCGCGGTTTCACCCGCGTGGTGATGAAAATCGGCGATGATGATGAAAAGTAGCCTATGTGTTAATCCAGGACATAAGCAATGCATATTCCAAATCCATCCAGTCGCTTCTGCGTGATTGAATAAAAAACGTCCATCCAAACTTTCACATATATGACATTAGCTGATTACTAACCATTGACATTCGTATTGTTTACACGCGTAGTGCCAAACTCTACGCCTGAACTAACATTCTCGTTAGATAAATCGCTGTACAATAGCTTGTCATCTGTTGGCAAGCAAACGTGCAGAACCAATAAATAAGCTGTAATTGCAACTGAGTGCTCTCTTCGCATCTATTTGTTAATTTGCAGTCGTTGGTATCGATACCGAATGTTTTTTTTTATCATACTGAGTGACGAGACGAGCGAAGTCGCTCGCCTGATGGCTCTTCACGCTTGCCCATAACAGCACAACGCCACTCAGAATTTTGAACTTCAACAGTTCAAAACCCTGGATGGCGATGCACTGCGTTCGTCACCCCGAGATATAAGATGTCAAATCTCTGTGTGCCCTGTAATTTCGCTGGAAACATTGCCCTTCAATCCGGAACAGAGTAGTGTTTGCACACTCTGTTCCGGATTGTTTTTTTTGGCGGTTGAATAACTGGCAAAGGTGTGGTACTTCCCCAGGCGGACCCCTGCTAAAGAGTCCTACCACTACAAAATATCTTATTGTTCCTAAGTTTCTAAAAGATCACCGAGATCATTGTACCAATTATTTTATTTTAGCTATTAAAATCTGCAAGTTGAAGTGGAAATAGGCAGGCCACATCGCTTGAAGACCTGATAACCGATGGGGAAGAAAGATTCTTGAGTGGAGACCGCGAACCGGAAGACGCAGCGTAGGTAGGCCTCCCACTAGATGGACCGACGACATTGTGAGAGTCGCGGGCATCCAGTGGATGCAGATGGCAGGATGTCGTTCAGTGTGTAGGTTAAAGGGCCCTATGTTCAGCAGTGGACGTCTTCTGGCTGATGATGATGATGAATTATTTTATTTTAACACGCTTTTATTAGCTTGGTATGTATCTATGTAACGGACTCTTTGAACGTGATTTTCATCCCTTTAAAAACGTTGGATTGATTTGAAACTATGCGCACTTATCAAGGACCTATGACAATGCAATAATTTAAATAGTTTGTCCCATTATCCTTATCAGGATCATTAGGATTAGCGATTTTAAAGTGTGTTTTTTAGTATTTTAAACTACGAGAATTATTTCTATTCCGAGTTTATGTAGTTTGTCATATAAATACACATGCACATACACATTACACATGTATAAATTAAGCACTAACCTCATCCATGTCTTCTCATTTTGTTTATAAGTTTGCATATATTTTTGCATTACAATTCAGGACTGAACCTATTACAAAAGGTATTGTTTTGTATGATTGTAATTTGTTTCGTGAATATAATAAATAAATAAAAATATATAAAGTCTTGAGTGAGATCTGAGCGTCAGCAAACAAACATTCACAAACTTTAAGATATAAGTTAAAGACCGAACTATATAATGACTAGAATTCAATTATTGATCGTAAATGTAATTGAGATGGCTGTGAAAGGCAACTAATATTCGACATACAGCGTCGCTGCTTCTTTATAGGACAGGAGCTAGAGGTAAGGTGGTACATTTCACCTATTAGAGAAAAAATAATACAGCTTTTGGCTGTGCCAGGCGTAGATATTGCGAATAACGTGATCATTCACATCAATTCAGTGCGTTGGCGGCATTCGATGATTATTTTTAACATTATCATTTTTTAATTTAATTTATTTCGTTCAAGATAACTCAGTATCTAAATACAAATACCGAGTTTAAAAAGTGAAACAGATAACAGAAGAACAATGTTCCGTCGGTGTGCACTGAATCCCACACTAGGGTGACCTGTGTCGTGGGCTTCAGCCTCTTTCTTTAGTAAGTAAGGTATACAAAAACAAAAAAATACAAAAGGGCGGCTAAGCTATTATAAATCGATTGAAATAGTAAAATTGGTTTATCTACAAAAAGTGTTGAAAACGAGCGAAGGAGATAGCTGTGGCCGTTGGGCGTGGTATTAAGAAGTCGCAAACCTTATTCTCAATGCCCGTAGCTCTTGGTCTATAAGCAACCGCGATTATTTGCTCTCTACGAATATTAGATAAGTTGCTGCGGTCGTTCCATTACGATGCTAAACTATATTAATAAATTATTATTAACGCCGCTACCGGGGGTGGAAGGGGTAGGGAGTTAAAAGTTCAGTTGGTAGATACTGACAGGTTTAATTACTTATCAAAATCATATATTTTTTTACAGGCTCGTTTGACCGCTACTTGCCTGATGTTAAGCGATGATGCGGTCTACGATGGAGCACGCTTGCCTAGAAGAAACCGATTCACTCGTGATTTGAAGACACCGAGATTGTAACTATCGGGGAACACCCACTCAGGTAGCGCATTCCACAGACTAGCAGTAATACTCTACTACTATACTCTATAATTCGTTAAATAGCTTCTCCCCGCGATTTCCCCCGCTATTCTAGAAGTACCATATTTCAGATTTAAAAATTGTAAAACTTTATTTGTTAGTCCAGTCCAGGGTATTAAGTTACTTCCATACCAAAATTCATCCAAATCCATTTAGGTTTATTTTACAACGAACTAAAACGCATGCGTGCTATGTTGGCCGAGCGGTAGCATGGTGCGCGCACCAGGATCGATCCTCGGCTCCGCATCATGCCTTATTTATATAATACCTAAATAAATTATATGCAGTTTCGATGTCATTGCTCAAAAACGGTAAAAAAGCATCGTGAGGAAACCGGTATGTCCAAGAACTTCAAAAGTTCAAAGACATATTATTAATGGACCAAATGGGACCATACGGGAAGCACCAGCTTTCAAATAAAAAAATAATCATCACAATCGGTTCAGCCAGTCGAAAGTTCTGAAGTAGCAAACATATTTAAAAAAAAACATTCAAAAACAGTCGAATTGGGAATTTCCTTTTTGAAAGTCAGTTAAAAATAAAGTCGCTTTCCGCGTCTGTCTGTATATCCGCTAACTCCTAAACCACGCAAGGGATTTTGATGCGGTTTTCACCATCAGTAAGATAATTTTTCACAAAAGGTTTATATATAAAACATACACCCGTGCGAAGGCGGGGTAAGTCGCTAGTAGGTACTAATATATAAATTAAAATTAAATGTCAAAAAAAACCAAAACAATTAATTTCAACTGCATATAATTAATATTCTTTTGTTTACAAGTTACCGACATAGCCCACCGGATTAGCAAGTTGAAGTGGCAGTGGGCAGGGCACATAGCACGCAGAAAAGATGGCCGATGGGGCCGAAAGGTTCTCGACTGGAGACCACGGACGGGTAAACGCAGCTATGCTTTATATGCCAGTTATTCCATTATTATATCACACCCCGTCCTTTACCTCTTCTGTATGTCCTCTCCATACTAAGGTTGCCTGGAAGAGATTGCTTACAGCGATAAGGCCGCCAATTATTTCACTAGTTTTAAGTTATTTTTATATTATGTACCTACGTAATTCTTGGTGTGAACAATAAAGAGTTATCTATCTCTACTCTTTTGAAAATCTAGAAACCTCGAGTAACTAAATCGACCAGCTGCCCCCTGCCTATAGACCTACATCCCGGGCCGTATTGTACGAATCTGCCGGCATCCGTCATACAATTTAATTGTCGATAAAGGTTGATATCCCGCGCGCGATTCTCATTCGGAGTCGCTCAACCGGAGTTCATCGGTTTTTATTAATTTTGCATTTAAAGGCAAACATTCATGGGCTAACATAATTAAGGTTGTGATTGGGCCGTAGCGTCACCTGTTATAAGCGATTCAGTTTAGGTGATTGCGCATATACCGTGCCCTGATCTTAGATCACACAAACATCCAAAAATACTTTTGAAAAATGTGCTTCGGTCAATTTACGACGTTAATATTATATTATGTATATAAAAAAAAAACATAATAAATGGGGACTGTTTATCCCATTTTTTGTGGTCATAGTTTTTTTATATACCATAGGTGGCAAACAACCAGACGGGCCGCCTAATAGTAAACGATCACCGTCGCCAATGGATACCTGCAACCCCCGAAGGTAACAACAACCCTTGGGGTAACAGCCCCTTTGAAGACCCCATATTATAGCTACTCGGAAATGCCGCAAGAGGGAGCTCATTCCACAAATTGTAGGTGTGAGGCAAAAAAGAACCGTTAAACCGAAAAGAAACGTTATAAAAAATCCCTACATTTTTTAAGTATCATTCTCGTCTCTTTTTTCTTATTATCTTTCATTGTCTTAATTTAGACCTTACAATTTAATGTTTTTGCTTCTTAATAAACTGCTTGGTTCATAATAATAATGTAAGTATTTCCGAAAATAGTTGGGAAAATTAATAATAAATAATTAGGTAAGGAATTAGTTTAATAAATAAAAAAAACTCTAACTTTACGTAGCTGATCTTTACGTGAGACTAGTGCGGAGAACATTGCGCGCGCTTTTCCGCGATTCTTCTGTTTTGCTTGCACTGAGTGACTCGACCCTGAAGATCGCCAGCTTGCTCGGCCGCGAACAGGCAGCCTAACAACTAACAGATTCGATTTGAATGTAGCTTATTGTGTTACACTGAATAGGTTCGGAGTTCAAAAGGTGTTCAAAATAATTCTGTTCTTTTTGGTATCTATTGACTTGGAATTGGCCATTGTTGGCGTTTACTTTGAACTAAAGACTGGAGTTTATTAAATTTTCATATATGTGCTATAAATCCTATATATAATTATTAGTTACTTTTACCCACCGACGCAATAATAGAGGTGTTATAAGTTTAACGCGTGTATCTGTGTGACTTTGTGTAGTGTCTGTGTAACCTGTGTGTGTGAAAGTGTGTATATGTGTGTGTGTACAAAATACGCACACAAATTTCTGTCTGTCTGTTTAATGTGTTAACAACTAATAAAAATACGCAAAAAAGCAATAAAAGATTACATTAACAAAATAGAGGCCTATGAGGGAGGCCTATGTCCAGCAGTGGACGTCCTATGGCTGCAATGATGATAATTTTTTACAAATCAAGCATATATCCGGTATCATATTGTGTAAAATTGTAGTATAATAATTAAATTAAAATTAAATAGGTATACTTACAAGTTCTGGCGAGTCCTTGGCCAGTTAAAGTTAAATGCCGAGTTGTTGTTAAATTTTGAAAGCGCATCCACATATCATAGATCTGTGGAAATCGCATACTGTGCGATTCACACGATCTTTCTTGCCTCGCACTTGCAAAATGTGGAATGAGCTACCTTCCGCGGTGTTTCCGAGAAGCTACAATATGGGGTTCTTCAAAAGGCGAGTTAATAGAGTCTTATAGGGTCGGCAACGTATGTGTGATGCCTCTGGTATTACAAGTATCCATAGGTGACGGTGACTGCTTACCATCAGGCGGCCCGTCTACTTGATTGCCACCTATCATCATCATTTTAGCCATAGGACGTTCACTGCGGGACATAGGCCTCCCCCATCGATTTCCAAAAGGGCCGGTTGGAAGCGGCCTGCATCCAGCGTTTTCCTGCGGTCTCTTTTAGGTCGTCTGTCCATCTTGTGGGTGGACGTCCTACGCTGCGCTTACCGGTCCGTGGTCTCCACTCGAGAACCTAATTTTGTGATTGCCAGTGCCACCTATGGTATAAAATGCATAGATTTATCTCTGCATGGATCATCGTCCAGCGATACAAAGATGCAGCACCAAGCTGCATACGTAGAATCATTGGGCTATGAATCGTTCCTAAATGAAGTCACTAAAATAACAGAAGCCAATACCAAGAGGCCACATTTGGTGGCACTCGAATCAGATCTGCTGAGAGGCCCGACCACCCTCTGGTAATCCTCGCCAGTCGACAATTTAATAAAGAAACCTGCACTGCTGTAATAACGTTTGTAAAAATATACGCAGACATACTGCGTTAAGGGGAGGACTTATATTTGCTGCCCGTAGCATCCCCCCCCCCCCTCCTGTAACAGTGGGTAGTTATTAGGCCTGTTATCGGAAATATATGAAAAAGACAAATACAGGAAAGAAATAATCACACTATCATATATGTGAAAGTTTGGATGGATGTTTGTTACTCAATAATGCAGAAACGGCTGAATCGATTTGGATGCAATTTGGAATGTACATTGCTTATGTCCTGGATTAACACATAGGCTTCTTTTCATCATGATCATCACCGATTTTCTTCACTATGCGGGTGAAACCGCGGGGCGCAGCTAGTATCATATAATCATGTTAAAGTTTGGATGGATGTATGGATGGCTGGATGTTTGTTACTCAAACGCAGAAACGGCTGGATGGATTTTGAATATACTTTGCTCATGACCTGGATTAACATATAGGCTACTTTTAATCATAATCATCATCACTGATTTTCATCACCACGCGGGTGATACCGCGGGGCGCAGCTAGTTCTCAATATAAAAAACCCTACTTCAAAATTAATAAGCGATGTATCAAAAAAATTGATATTGCCAATTCAAAAGGCGTTCGAACAATATTATTTGTTTTGTTTGTGCGGGGGGTTTTACGCCAAACTCTAAACGCGGGCCGAATAGGTGCAGTTTGCAAAAAACGCGAACGCGAAATTTAACGCGCCGAGATACAGTTTGCGGTCGCGTGATTTTGCAAACTACACCTATTCCGGCCCGCGTGGTTCAAAATGTACTGAGTATAAGTCCATAGTTAGTTGAGTGGTTTGTTTCATAGTTAATGAAGTCTCTGGGGAACCAGATCGATAGCTTTCTTTACATAACAGATAATTATCAATAAAAAAAACCGACTTCAAAATTGTAGAAAAAAAAAAAGTGAATACACAATTTTGTGTACTTGGATTATATATATTTTTCAGTTAATTTGATGTAAAAACTATAATAACGGAAAAATCCTCGGATAGTTGTAAAATTCGGGACAAAATGGAGGTGCTTTTATCTGTTGGAATTTTGTATGAACTCAAGACCATAACTCAAACAAATTTATAGAAATTTGGATAGGACAATGTCTGTCGGGTTACCTAGTGATTAATAAAAATAAGTATTTTTCCTAGTTTATTTTATTTCGCCAGCTACACAGAGCAATGCATCCCCTTAACATCTCAGGGGTGCGGTTTCATAGAGTTTTATTTGCACGTCGCCTTAACCCGCGCGCTGGCTATATTAAATTCTGAGCCCCCCCTACCCCCCACTCCCACCCTGGCTCCGTGTTCAAATTACATTATATGTTTGAACAACTTACTCATTCAGAGAAACTTAATATTTTGGCGCTTAGCGGTTCTACATTTTCATTTCGTAAGGAACTTTTCTATCATTTTGTAAGATGTGCTATCATTTTGTAGGTTGGATTTTATCATTTTGTAAGGAAGGATTTTTTATCATTTGTAAGGACGATGTGGTTTGAAAGGAATCTTGTGTAAATAGCTGGTGTCTGGATGTTTGAGTTTCTTTGAGTTTGGATTGAGGTTTGCTTTAGCTGGGGGCGTGTTTTTCTTATAAGGATGACAGGTTTAATGGGGTTTTGAATTTTGACATGAAATTAAATTATTTAAATGCACAACTAAAAAAACAGAAATATAACAAAAAATTAAGCCTAAAAACTACAACTAATAACTAAATAAAAGTTTAATTTTAAAAACCATTAGTGGAGGGAAAGGTCCCCAGAATCCTGGCGGCATTGCCACGTTGAATGACAATACTCAATTTCTGTCCGAAATGAAAGCTATCAATCTGGACACCTGACGCCTCCACCAATCGCCTGGCCAAGTCTCGATAAAGGCCCAAAGCGACCGGACCCATCGTCTCCAAAACATGACATGAAGTAAGTTTTTTAGTAAGTATTATATTCAATCAGTATTTGGATTTATCGCAAAATAAGTTTTTCTTTTACGAGATTGTACCATTTGTATGGGATAATATTCTAAGCAAATACATTGGGAGGTAAAGTTGGCTCAAGCCAAGTGATAGTGGGCAGCATTTGGATTGTCTCAGACCTACAACGGTCCATGGCCAGTCTAACTGTTTATGTAGTGTTAGTGTTAGCTTGTATTTTGCTTAGTCAATAAAGGCACTTGCCCGTTAAAAAAAGCAAATACTTAATATTATGTATATTCCAATTTCATTACTTTTGTATTTGCACTGAAAACCCTATCAGAAAAGACCTACTTTGCTCTTGTGACGAACATAACGTCAATTTTCGAATAGATGGGTTGAAAAGATCTTTACTCTGGATAATGTATGTCAAGTCTCATGGATACTAGCTATATTCACTTTGGCTAGCGTTCAAAAAACGTAAACTCTGTAGAGACGACGAAAATTCACGCAGTAGGTATATTCAGAGACTATACTGCTATATTAGCTGTCCTTCGGTTTCACCCGCATATTTTCACTTTGCCATGGGGTTTTAGGACTGTAGAGTAATCTACTCGCTCTTTGTCTGTTTTAATAAAGTGCACCATTTAACACGCTTTTATTAGCTTGTTATGTATGTATGTAACGGAATCTTTGAACTTGATTTTCAACTAGTCGTCGAATTACTAAATTGAAATTTTGCACACTTATGACAATGCAATAATTTATGACATAGTCCCATTATTAACCAAAAGGAGGAGGTTATTAATTGAATTGTTTTTTTAAATTGTTTTTTTACAGCTGGTGCCTTTTGGTCCCATTTCAATTTGGTACAGTTCTGATAAAGTCGGTTTTTTTATATTGATAATTATTTTATGTTTGTTACCTCGGAACTTTAGACTACGTGAACCGATTCTGATGTTTTTTTTATTTGAAGGTGGTGCTTCCCATTTGGTTCAATTTCAATTTGGTCCAGTTCTGATATACCTAGTCGGTTTTTTATATTGATCATTATTCTTACCAGGATATTCAGGATTATAAAGGCGATTTTAAAGCGTGTTTTTAGTTAATATTCTTGCAAAATTGTATCAAGATGATGCTGATTTTCTTTCTACCCTAGTTATTTGTACCCAAAAGGTGCAAAAGACAAGATCGTTATAACTGATTAATCATAATAATGTGACAAACAGATAGAGACGAATTTCTACTTCCACATTCTAGGATATCATCTCATGCTGTCTGTGTCCCGTGGTTTTGTACGCGATTTTACAGTTTTCACTTATTTTTCGGGAAAAATCAAGACACGGCGACCATAAGCACTTAAGTCAGTTGTTTTCTCAAAATGCAAAAAACTCGCAGGGCTTTGCTTTTTGCGTTATCCGTCGACGGGAATAAGCAACTAATTCTGAGGGCTTCAATATACGAGGCGACAGTCCGTCCACCGAATAGGTGCAGTTTGCAAAATCACGCGACCGCAAACCGTATTTCGGCGCGTTCGCGTGATTTTGCAAACTGCACCTATTCGGTTTGGGCGCGCGTTTAGAGTTGGGCGTCAGGCCCCTGGTGTCAGAGATAACAGATAGCTTATAGGCCTATATATATTCGACATAGTATAACGGTTATGGTTCTAGCAAGTATAAAGAACCGATACGTACACTTAAATTAAACATTTAAAGAGCCATCCGAAACAGGGAAGCGCTTAATTACGAATGATACTTGTAATTCGGTAGTTGTTATGACGTAATTTAACCTTGTTTAATTGTTTTTAAAACAATATTTAAAAGAAATCACATTAAATTTACTTGAAAGAACTCTCAGATACAATTTATATTTTGTTTCAAATTTCACATTTATTCTGACAGCAACTGCCCTCTGTGGTAGACATTACACACTAAGACTATGATGCTACTCAACAACAGATAGCACACGCTCCTCTCATGGTACTTAATTAACAAACTAGATGGCGCTACAATAAATAATTCCGGTGCTTTAAATGCAACAACGGCCGTGACTCAATTATTTTGTTAAAATATTTATAAAAGTTATAACAATAATTATTGAACCGTTAATTAATTTCAATATCAACAATAACTAAAGTTGACCAAACTTTAAAAAGCGAGCGCCATTCATTTTAGTTCAAATACTCGCCACCATTATCCCAAGTGCTGAGATCGCGGTCTGATTTTTAATTACCCACCAGCCGCGGGCGTTGTAGACTCGCGACTGTTAAATTTGCAATTCAAAGCCGCTGAAAAAACCTAAAACACCCGACACAGCCCTTTGGCGCTCCAGAGAACAGCGCATGGGTGGGACACGCTCTGAAAAGTTTCGCAAAAAAGTTTAGAAAATAATTGAAACAAAATTCAATTACATTTTAAGCAGGCTACTGACAACTGAGTAACAAAACTCGATGTGGTCCAAAATAAGTTTTAAAATTGCAAAATCATGGTAAATTGGTAGAGCTTTGAGAAATACCATGTTAACAGGGGCCTTACGCCCAACTCTAAACGCGGGCCCGAATTGCAAGAATGCAAAATCATGCGACCGCAAAACCGTATCTCATCACGTTAAGGTTCGCGTTCGCATGATTTTGAAAACTGCACCTATTCGGAGATTGGGTACCTAACCCACCTGCCTGATACTTTCTTATATTCTCCTTTGATTGGAATGACATTTAACCTGGGGCGTTACCCCTAGCTCGAAAAGTTGACCCGCATAGGTGTTATTTGTCTAAACGTCACCATGAACTATGATAAGCGGTAGTTGTTTGATAGCCGCCAAGCTTTGCTATTTTCACGCATACACGCAAAGTAAAACGGATTTTCTTCCATTCAAGTTAGACGATTTTAAACGATGCAGCTTAAATGAGTAGGTTAATTTTAGGTACCTGTCAGGTACCTACTAAAAGTTGGCTCGCAAAAGTGAAGCTAGGGGTAAGGCCCAACTAACGCTTATTCTAAAAAAAAAAAGACAAAACAATTAATAATACAAAAGTTAAAGTTAAAGGCCTATTATAAAACCATCATCCCGCTGCATTTTTAGGTAATAATTTATAGAGACCTCACTTGGGAGCTCTAATTTGCATATTCTGTTGAATATAATCGGTAAAAAAAAACATTATCCTTATAACTTTTTTTTTTCCAAACTTACAACTACCTTTACAGGTACTACTTTAACATATAACGAATCCGGGGGCCTAACGCCCAACTCTACGCGGGTCCGAATTAGCGTAGTCTGCCAAATCACGCGTATTCTAGCCAGCTGTTAGAGAGGCGTAAAGCCTAGAAAAAAATCTCACTTCAGTGGTAAAACATTTCCGAGGCATTTAGAAACGGGGAAGTTTCAACTATGTTTACATGCGATAGAATGGGGGTCAAGAATAAAAATAAACTAAACGTTACTACAAATCGTTTGCAAAAGGCTTTCAAGTCCTAAATACCTACTTTAAATTCAGTCTAAAATTTACATTCAGAGTGTTTTTTTAAACTATATCTACTCCATAGTTTCCTTAGTCCTTCCCGTTATCTCTGGAGGTGAATTTCGTTAGCGCTCATTTGTTTTGCCGTAATTGCACGAGATATGAGGGTATATTGAATCCCTCCCCTCTATACCCCTTCACCCCTTCTCCACCCCCTTTTACCCCTTCTTGCCCCTTCCCCGCCCCATAGCTTTATTGGATTGCTTATTGGAGTCTATAAAGAGAATTTTATGTAACCACCTTATTAGGTCTTTGTAAAATGCACGATCTTTTAGCAATTGAGAAATTAGAGATTGGGTTGGTTTTAAGATTGTGGTTTATTACGGAAGTCTTTTCGTAGGCTTTCATTTATTAGTTACAAAGATGGTACGTATAACCAGAGATGATAATTCAGTAGGTAATCTGTTTTAAACTGCATAATGTTTAATTATAAGCTTCACAGACATTCTCTAAAGCGTGATGTTTAGTTCTTCAAGTCCCAAGTGTTTCGGTTTCTTCTAGACAAGCGTATACCCCATCGTAGACCGCATCATCGTTTTGCAACAGGCGTGTTGGCGGTCTAACGCAAACCTATTATAATAGAATGAAAAATTATAATCAATTGAAAAAACCGACTTCACAAAATTTGTGATGCCAGAATATTGTCATCCAAATAACCGAATTTTCCAGTTATTTTGATTTACAAGCCAAACTACTGAGCTGATTTTGATAAATTTCCATGAAAACTAATCTAAAAACCCAAATCGGTTCTTATAATTACGAAGTGAGGTAACAAACATTAAATATAGGACAACCTACAACCGAATTAAGTACCCTTTTTTTAAAGTTGGTAAAAAAAGTATAACACAAAGTGTTCACACACGCACACTGAAATAAATTGGCTAATATTATGTATTGTGTCTAAAACATTGTACAATTGCACTTAATTTTGTTTGATTAGGTATAGGAAGATATAATCTTAACCTATTCCATACCAACTTCCCTAATTTTAGACAGCAGATTAAAAATATTCATATATCGTTTTTCGATTCTTCGTTTCGTTTTTAGCCATTGAAATATTTTAGCCCTAATAGAATGTATTGCAAAAATATTGTGTAAATTCAACGTGGGTAGTAATGCTACTCACCAATAGATGGAGCCACCAACCTTTATCGTCATAAACGCCAGCCATTAGTGCCACAACCATAGATAGACAAGCTGTAG
Source organism: Agriopis leucophaearia (assembly GCA_949125355.1). Lineage (NCBI taxonomy): Eukaryota > Metazoa > Arthropoda > Insecta > Lepidoptera > Geometridae > Agriopis > Agriopis leucophaearia. Next base: position 2,811,753 of record OX421285.1, on the reverse strand, counting down.
AAATTTATGTGCTATTTTTTTTTAAATCTTGCTACAGAAAGTCCAACGACCAGAGAGGCCAAGAGCATGTCGAGACACGCATGTTATGGTCGGGTTTCGTAGTCAAAGCCATATAATTTTCACATTTCTAATTCAGAAATTGGTGGTAATTGAAAAATTCAAACAAACGAAGCTCTGTGGACTTAGCCTAATTTCAGAGACATATTATCATTCCGACATAACATAATATAATTTTTATGGTTTAGTCAAAAAGAAAAATAGGTAGGTATAATAAATATATATAAATATACTTATCTTACTTATTTATTCACTTTGAAATATCCAACGCACTTGACAAATTTCCCCATCATGGAGTTAACGAGTGACTCGCCGTTAGTGGTTCCTCCGTTATTTCGTTAATATCCTTGATTTAATAACTGTTCGCGGCGCTAATGCGCGGGTCTCGTGTTAAAGCCAATGTTTACATCTGGTTAACGCTAATCTGTTGTTTGACCCGCCTTCATAGGTCAGGGGCCTTATGGCTACATCGTAACGCAGTCTCGAAACAGCGCAATGCAGAAAATCACTCGAACGCGAACCTTTAACACGCGGAGATACGGTTTGCGTTCACGCAACGTTTCGCAAATAATCGCTTAAAACGAGTAGCGGTAAGGCCCCAGGAGATGACGATGAAACTCAGATCAGACCAACAAGAGAAATATGGCAAGGTATATAACGCATCAGGCCTAAATCTTAATCTAGCCAAAAAACCGACTTCATAAATATTACAGAACCGAACCAGCGGGAACACACGGGAAGCACCAGCTATCAAATAAAAAAAGAACCATCAAAATCGGTTCACCCTGTCGAAAGTTATGAGGTATCAAACAATATATATACAGTCAAATTGATAACCTCCTCCTTTTTGGAAGTCGGTTAATAAATGAGCCAAACTCGAAGGATTTGCTAGAAGCCATTGAAGAGTTCCACTATCTATCTCTTGCCTCCATCATCAGATTAGTATGATGACCAAATTTTATATTGTCATCCGTATTAAGGAGAAAGGTGCGCAGGAGGGTCGTGGCCCTCATTGGAGAAAGGCATTACAGGTACCTATACTATAACGTGGCTAAATGAGGGTTCGAATCACATAGGTTGGTGACTGACTATTTCTTCTCTACATAGAATAAAATAAAGTCGCATGCTTTCTGTTTGTATATCCGCTAACTCCTTCTAAATCACGCAACGGCTTTTGATGCGGTTTTCACCATCAATTACTTAATTTTTTACGGAAAGTTTATATTTTTAGGTATATAGTAAAACATACACCCGTGCGAAGTTGGGGCGGGCCGTTAGAATGTCATAAAAAACAGCCGTAACTTTTTCTTCTAGCAGCTCCTCACCTAAATTATAACAGTGTCCATTAAGCTGCGCATAATTAGCGCTGATTCGTTTAAACTAAACGCTCCAGTATGCAAATGAATTCAGTGTAATATTGTAATACATTACAACAGATTTATAAACAAGGCAGGTGCATTAAGCCCGCTGTGTTTATTGTTTTACAGCTCTACTATAGTCAGTCCAATTTTTTGCTTTGACACTTGCACACATTGTAAATGTTTAGCACTGTTTTTTGACAGCCCCGTTAGCTTAGTTGCCTTCTGCGCTTGGGGGCGTGGGTTCGATTCCCACCTAGGAAAAACATTTGTGTGATGAAAATTTGTGTTTGTTCTATGTCTGGGTGTTATATTACTTACTTTACTGTTATAGTACATACTTTAATAGATACTATTAAAGTATGTACTTAAAAATATATATGTATGTATATCCGTCTCTGGCTGCCATATTACAAGCTTTGCTTAGTTTGGGGTCAGATGACCATATGTGCAATAATGTCCCAGATATTAATTTATTATTTATTTTAACTATTATTCGGTTGTTCACAACAGTTATATAATTATTATCGGGATATTTACCGTGATAAGGTTCTGGGTGTGCTGTGTCTTCCTCGGAACATGGTGCATGTAACTGCGCTGAAATATTGGAAGGTCCGTTGACAATCTTATATCACGGTAAATAAACCGTTAATAATCATTATAATAGGCTTGTGTCCTAATATTTCATTTATTACATATAGCAGGCTAAGCGAAAGATATAATTAATTACAATACACATATTTAAAAAAGATAAATTAGCTGATAAATTTCTGAGAATAAACGTTTAAATTTTTGGTGTCAATAGAGAGCGATGCTAGCAAAGCGTGTGTAACATTAAAGACTTTCTAAGTAGGTTTACCTAGTCTGTGGTTAGAATAGTATTTATATGGCACGCGCAAGACTTGACGTCATAACGTGCTATAGTGCGCTCTTTGTCTAGCATGAAATTAATATTCTTATAACTTATTTATATTTGAACAAATTTTAATATTATTTTCGTTGTTTTTTTCGCTCTATTTATGACCAGAGTTTTTATGAGGTAATAATAAAATTAGGACATGTGTATTGTAAATGTTTTTTTGTTATAACTTCTTTCAACAAATGTAGGGGTTTCTTCAACCAATATCAATGATTTTAAAATATTTTTAATCATAATTTAAAAAACACTATCTTAAACCATAAGTTATGGTTAATAAATTCATATTAGATACCTTTTTTATTCCAAATATGTACCGAATATGTACGTTTTTATCTTATTAAATAATTCTAATTTTAATCCCTCAAAAAACCAGTGAAGGAAAACGATAATTATGTTTACAATATACACAATCTGATAGTTATAATCAGGGTGTTTTTAAGTCAAGAGTGAATCTGTTTCTTCTATGCATGCGTGATCCGTCGTAGGCAGCATCATCGCTTTACATCAGGCAAGTTGGCGGCCAAGCGCAAGCCCATTGTATAATAATAGATAATTTAAAAAAAATACTTATGGACACACACCAACATGCACTCGGTCAACATGGCAGATTAAGGCCCATCGCACAGATAGTGCCATTGAAGTGGCAAAATTTTGGTCCAAAAACTTAATTTAAAATTAAAATTGAAAACGAAACATCGACTCGAAAGAAAATTCTCTCTCTTTTCTCTCTCTCTCTATCTCTCTGAGAGAAGATTTGTGTCCCAGCAGTGGGAACTTTATAAGCTGATTGAAGTACTAAGATAGATATTCCTTGTGCAGTATCAACGTTTTATAATTTAACAACCATCACCATTAATTCTGCAGTAGACAAAACAGTAGGTAAAACTAAGTTAGCAATTAAAGTTTCTAAAGTTATGAGCTTTGAGATAGCGGTTAATGATAGCTACCGGTGTCTTAATACCGTATAAACAGAGGTATGCGACACTGAACCAGTTTTAATAATTAGATAATTATATTATTTTTTACGAGTCTAGGGTCACTTAATACGTTTGGTGGTGGCAACTGGTGACCGGGATCTTGGTGCCTACTTAGGCTAAAAAACTAGCATTCCTATTCAACGTGGCGATTCTGTCAGCATAGTAGCTACATTTCTTTCTGTCTGTTCTTAAAGATTAGATACTTTTTAGTTCACTTTAGTGTATATTTATTTTAAAGTAGTTTTAGGCAGTTTTCGTTCATATATATATCTTACTAGCTGCGCCCCGCAGTTTCACCCGCATGGTGATGAAAATCGGTGATGATGATGAGGAAAAGTAGCTTATATGTTAATCCAGGACATAAGCAATGTATATTCCAAATTTCATCCAAATCCATCCAGCCGTTTCTGCGTGATTTAGTAACAAACATCTATCAATCCATCCAAACTTTCACATATATGATATTTGTGTGATTGTCGCATTTAAATTTCCTACCAGATAAATAAAAATAATAATTATATTTCACAGTCATGCTATTAATATTTCTTAATTCTAAGCATATGTCATTCGGGATAATGCAAAGATTCTAACGATAGTCACATCAAAATCGGTCCAGGGATTCAGTAGTTATGATTTATTTATTTATTGTTTATTGTTCTTAACTAAAACGGCTACAAAAAGCCAATTACATTAGTTGATTAGAATTAATACGAGTACATAATTCAAATAAGTCAATAAAAATTAGTCGATACAAAACTAAAATAATCAAAAAAATAATCAAAAAAATATATCAATTATACAAATGTAAAATTATGTCCATTAGCTAAATTCATCATCATCATCATACACCTTGTACACCTTCTTCTCACAGAACCTCAAACATTCAGACCAGCTTCCATTCATCCGCAAACAGATCACAATCAGGTGTCATGGACAAGAGACGGTTGAGCGCAATGAGAACGTGCGGGATCGGAGAAGCACCACGTGCGATGGTACGACAGGGAGGAACAGCAAACAGACGATGGTTCTTGCGACGGGGACAGTTACTGGGGTCCGGTACCACCAGCCGCGCTAACTCATTGAAGAGGTTTGGTGCGTCAATGTTGCCACGGAGTATCTTGCACATAACCATCATTTGGTTTTTGTCACGCCGGACCTCCAGGGAATTGTAACCCAGGCAACCTAGAAGAAAACTGGTTGGGTACAAGTAGGGATAGTAGCCAAACAAACGTTTATACAGGAAGCGAAGGAAAGCCTTCTGGACCTTTTCAAGGAGGAGTACGTAGACACCCTCATGCGGATTCCAGACACATGCGCATGATAAAATTAAGAAACATGCACAATTACACAACCTTAATAACATAAGTTTTTTTGCAGTCGTGTCAAAAATGTCGACCGAATAAAAAAGGTTGCTTCACTTTAGCATACCACCATCCGTTAACGAATGGTGACAGTTGAGGCTAATCAGGGGTAATTCCAGCATAAATTTCACAACTATTTTACTTACAATTTGAGTGGTTCATTTTGAAGTTCCCAATGATCGTCTAGATATCACTGGAAAGATGCCGTAGAGTTGGACTTGCTTAGTCGTGAGCTCCAAGTCGCCAAAAAGTGAGAGACAGTGTGAAACTGGGACCAAAGGCGTTCTCTTGTGTTGGAGGCTAAGACCCACTTCAAGTCGCTGCGCCAGCGGAGTTAGTGAGTTGAGTGTGTTACAGTAGCTCCCTAGAGTCTTAGGACTATAGTTTTAAGCTATTTCAAAGGCCTTCATTGGTCAAAATTTGTATGGCTTGGCAACGAGTCCTAAGGGATCTAAATTAAGTCACGTAGCATTATAGCATTTTCGTAACTACGTAGTCTGCTACGAAGCTACGGCGTAGCGCTGCTACGAGCTACGAATCGATGAAACAGACCTCACATTTACTCGTCATGATTAAGTATTACGGGGTGACCAGACAATGACGTTTGAGAAGCCATATACCAAGCCTACATTTTAGTTCAAGGTTACGCGCAACGGTGGTACTGAGACGAATGGAGGTCATTGTATTCATCGTTATAAACAACATTTACTACTAGACCAACACTTCAATTGTGAAAGATATATCAGATATATTTATCAGCTGTTGCATTCTTTATTCCATAGTTACAAATTATATGTCATCATCATCAGCCAGAAGACGTCCACTGCTGAACATAGGCCTCCCTCTTTAACCTCCACACTGAACGACATCCTGCCATCTGCATCCATTGGATGCCCGCGACTCTCACAATGTCGTCGGTCCATCTAGTGGGAGGCCTACATACGCTGCGTCTTCCGGTTCGCGGTCTCCACTCAAGAACCTTTCTTCCCCATCGGTTAACAGTTCTTCGAGCGATGTGGCCTGCCCATTGCCACTTCAACTTGCAGATTTTAATAGCTTTGTCGGTGACTCTGGTTCTTTGGCGAATATCTACGTTATTAAATTAAATTATGTGTCACAAATTCTTATATATTAAAAAATATGTTAATTTTGTCAAATTAAAACATCAAAGAAAAATCATGATCATGATGATGTGTCCATCTCACAATTCTTCAAACATACCGTTCAATGTTTTCCTTTAGCTGTTTAAAATCTCACTTTTAAGTTGTTTTATATATTTTCTTTAGTATTGCAGCTATAGCAGCTAAAATAAATAATTCTCGTAGTTTAAAAACTACAAGACACGCTTTAAAATCGCTAATCCTGAAGATCCTGGTAAAGATAATGGGAAAAACTGTTTAAATTATTGCATTATCATCGGCTCTTAATAAGTGTGCAAAGTTTCAAATCAATCCGATGTTTTGAAAGGGGTGAAAATCACGTTCAAAGATTCCATTACATATATACATACCAAGCTAATAAAAGCGTGTTCAAAATAAACTCTATAGATGCTAAAATAAGATTATTCTATTGTGGTCTAAAATAAAACAAATAATAGGAAAGAACACATTTATTTTATCTCTCGTTATGTTAAGTACTTGATAATATCTTTTATCTAATTTCTACTCGTTTCTACGGCACACAGTTTTTACAATATTATAAATTATTTTAATTTTATTTACATCACAGAGCATTGGGAATAAAAAATCACTACTTTACCTAAAATATAATCATAATTTTTACAGAAATATTTACTTAAATTTATCTAGAGTTTATTTCAAATTAGTATATGACTCTAACAACATATTAAACTGACTTTAAGGGCACAATAGCAGCACAAAAATTATAGACTTGTACAGTATAAAAGTACAGTATAAAAGCCATAACACATAATTTACCTGATTGCAGACTACAGACTGCAGAGTATGAAATTAATTACAAAACATAACTTATAAATTTCCAGATTACAAAATTAGTTGCAACACATGAATGTGTTTTTTTATATAGAATAGATCTACGTTTGGCCACCAACTCACCTGATGGTAAGCGACGGTGTGGCCGAGGATGGAACACGTTGATCTAGAAGAAATCTATTCACTCTAGCCTTGAAGATTCCCAGATTGTAGATTGACCTATGTGTCCTGCATTGAATTGTCTACTCTGAAAATCTACAAATTATGTGCTGCAATTAGAACAGAATAGAATAATTTTTATTGCTTAGAACTTTGGTACTTTGCATAGTGCCAAATTAATTGGAGCACATAATTTGTAGAGTAGACAATTCAATGCAGGACACATAGGTAATTTGTAGAATTTCAAAATACAAATTAATTGCAACACAATTTGTAGAGTAGACAATTCAATGCAGGACACATAGGTAATTTGTAGAATTTCAAAATACAAATTAATTGCAACACAATTTGTAGAGTAGACAATTCAATACAGGACACATAGGTAATTTACAGAATTTCAAAGTACAAAATTAATTTTAACACATAATTTTTCTGTTTTGGCGTAATGTTTACTGTGCAATGAATATGAGTGAGGCTATTGGCTCTGAATCACAGTGAAAACTAGTGCAAAACCGATGGGTTCGAATTTACTTTGTACAACATTCCTATGTCAATTGAATAATTTTTATTGCTTAGAACTTTGGTACTTTGCATAGTGCCAAATTAATTGGAGCACATAATTTGTAGAGTAGACAATTCAATGCAGGACACATAGGTAATTTATACAATTTCAAAGTACAAAATTAATTTTAACACATAATTTTTCTGTTTTGGCATAATGTACTCTGCAATGAATATGAGTGAGGCTATTGGCTCTGAAACACAGTGAAAACTAGTTCAAAGCCGATGGGTTCGAATTTACTTTGTACAACATTCCTGTGTCAAATAAATTAACTTTTTATTTTAGTTTTGCAGGGTACAAAATTCATTACAGCACATAATTTGTATATATTTTACTACTTTCTAATGGCCGACAGTTTTTGTGTCTTACTTATATCAGCTGCAATCAAAGATTTCACCCAATTAGAATGCAAATAAAAATATTGACTTTTATAATGATCCATCATTGTTATACGGGCGTGTCGCTAGAGACTAGCAACACTACGCCGGATGGATGATTTTTCTCCACCTGCACTGGGCAGCACTTCCTTTTTATTATTTCTACAATTTTAACGCGAGTGCATCGTTTTGATGTTTGTCTCGGTGAAAGTAATAATATCTTTTATGTGCCCTTATATCCATTGTCTCAGCGCAGACAATCATTATATGGCGTTAAAGATCTAAATAATACACTAAAACATCCCGCAGAAAACGGGCCCAAATCATCGAGTTATATGTACTGTACATATATAGTATATACATATAACTCGATGGTCTAAATTAGATATCAAATTGATCCTAAATATTTAAGACTTAAAACTTCATTTGAAACGAAACTGAGGCCGTTACTTGAGCACATTTTTAAATAAAAACAGTTTAAAAAATACCAGTAATTAGATTTAAAAAATCAAATACACAAATGTATTAATTTAAATATTACATTCGTTTCTTGCAAGAGTTAAAGTATTGTTTCTTTATTTAATTTTTAATTACCTAATTCTTACATGTAAAAATCTAATTAAAATTATTTACATTTACTTATTGCTTTGATACACTACTATATTTAACATATCGACTCGAATAAGTTACTAATACTTAAGTTAGAGTATACATGATAAATCTTAAACTGAGTAATTTTTAGTACAATATTTTATCTAATTAATTTTTATTGCATGAAAAAATACATGTAAAATACTCATCCAAGACATTGCTAAGTAATTTCAATTTCCTATTGAAGACAGTATTTAATTTTAGAGGAAGAAGATGAAAAAGAAAGAAGAAGATCAGCTTTTAAGTCAGAAAAAAATCGACACTAATAAATCATAAATATTATGGAAACTGACGCATTTTACATTTTCTTTTAATTACTCACGTAAGATTAAGCCAGTTACACTAAATATAGTAACATCCACATTTGATGGGTTTTCAGAAGGTAACCTCAGATCAGAAAAATGAGAGAGATATGCCTAAGTGCAATTATCGTTCGTGTTCAAATGTCTCTGTGTTTTACCCACTTTTTTATTACGACATTTCTTATTTCATTCTGTTTAACCTTCGAAAAATTATACATAGAAGTCACAACGCTTATAAAATTATAGACAATAAACGTCCGCAGTTTCATATATAAACATACCTGTCTGTATACAGTTTATATCGAAACAAAACTATTTCATCAAAACCAACCGTATATATATATATACATTTATGGCTCAGTGCTCTAACGTCTCTTCGATTTGCATAACATCGTCAAAACTCGTGAACCGTCGTTGAGCAAGCGAGACGGTGATTATGCCTGAACCGCAAGTGGAAACTTCTCTCCCGAGAGAAAGAGACAACTTTCTCTCTCTCTCGTTGGTCAGACGGTGGTTCGTCAGCCATGTTGACGGCTCTTACGGTGTGTTACGGCTTGTGCAACTATCGCGTGACTGTGGATCCAATCTGGCTACGTATTGAGTCCAGACAGATTGAGTATTGCTGCGATTAGCGTTGTCATTGTGGCATCTTTGTACTTTTTTGATCGAAGTGTTTTACACAAAAACGGTATATATGGCTTATTTACCGCACAATAAGAAACTAGTAGGTAGCGGCATCAATTAACATATGCAAATAGAGGGCAGCAAGGTCGTGTGCACAGTGAGTTCTAATAAAGGAATTAAACCTGATTTAGGCCTGATCGTACGCACCCGCCATGCTACCTTACCATATCTCCCTTGTTTATCCGATCTGAGGTACCACCACTATAAAAACTATAGTCATAGTAACCATTTTAATATTACGCGACTGATTTCCGTTTATCAACATCATCATTAGCCCGATGACGTCAAATGCTGACCATAGGCCCCTTTAGAAATGCTAACTGAACGACACCCGCCCATCTGCATCCACTGGATGCCTGCAACTCTCAAGATGTCGTCGGTCCATCTAGTAGGCGGCCTACCTACGCTGCATCTTCCAGTTCTTGGTCCGGAATCACAATGTTCCGGATTTGCATATATAATATTAATAAAATAATGAATCAGACAGTAATAATTTTCATATGCATTTCAATATCTTTTACTCCCTATTTCACACAATTCACACCATCTGTAGTCCCTTCGAGAGGCTCTCCACATGTTCCTTCGCCTTCATCCGGAGTGCAGCGATGGAGGTTGACCGCGGGTCAGGCGGGGCGGGCGGCGCGGGGGCTGGGGCGGATGGCGTCAGGTAAGATGGGTACCCGGAGGGCGGGTGACTTAGGAACCCTGCGGAAGAACAGATATCGATAAGTTTTTTTATTTATTGATATAGGTTCGGTTAGAGAGTTTAAGTTATTACAAATATATATATCAGCACATACAACATAACATTTTAAACCTAAATTCCAATTAAAACCGTACTCAACTTATATATTTTATGATAATGTTGACAAAAAATGTTAAACAGAAGTTTTTTTATTTAGAAAATTATAAAAATATTAATTAAAAAAAATTATAAACCAACTTTTTACTGAGTGACGTCACTTCATTGTTCGCATTCTTCAAACGCTTTCATTTGACTTGACACCCATATCATGAAAGTGCATAAAAAATAACTGGTCCGCCATCTCTGGGAGTCCGCCATATTGGATTTAGAATGACGACACTTAGCTAATCTTGCATTCATCCAAACTAAACGTTTATATAAAATTTCAGCTTAATCGTTTGAGGATAACTGTTTTAAAATTCAGTTGCTTTTATTATTGATCCAAACTAACAAGCCAAGTTTAATAAAAGTTTGTGAAAAGTATATGATTGGTTTACATGGCGTGATGATTTCCTTATAATTGTAGCAAATAATAATCGTTAAGTCGAGTGTAAGACAAAAGCGCTTCCATGGTTACAGATTTGCAAGCTTATTCCTAGACAATAAATATTCACTACTTACTTTTTATTAATGTAATTTTTATTTCTGGTGTGCTAAATAAAGAGTTTCTAATATCTCTATCTGTCTATTATCATATTTTAGTCCACTCTAAGAAGAAGATAAAATTTTGGAGACAGGAACAATGTCAATTGCTCTACAATTAACCCACCGTTTTGACACACATATAGACTACTCAGCCTGTCGCCACCTGCTGGATATGGCCTCCTGACGTCCTATGACGTTTACGTCAGGATTTCCAGTCCTCTGTGAGTCTCATCCATTGCCTTCTGACATACTTAGCAATGTCATCTGACCATGCTGATGGTATGCCATACGGAAATACGGTTTGTTCAACGTCGAAGAACATTGAATTTTATTTTATTTGAAACAGTTATATGATTATTTACGGGATATTTACCCGTAAATAATCCCCGTCTTCCCGTGAACATGGTGCATGTAACTGTGCTGAAATACCGGGAGCTATATTCACAACCTTACCACGGTATATATTCCGTAAATAACCATATAACTGTAGTGAACAACCGTGGTAGTTTAAAACAGTGTTTTAGTGAGATTATTGCCCGTTTGTTCAGTCAACTGAACTAGTGAGACTTCTATAATGCTTACCAGGTAAAGCGGTCAGTAGCGGCGGTGCGAGCCAGGGATCCACCGGTAAACCAAGCCCGCTCAGCCGAGGTATACCGCCCCCGCCACATCCGTACTCGGAGAGGCCAAGTCGTGCCGCTTCCATCTTCTCTTGGCGACGCCATTTCGCTCTACGGTTTTGGAACCAGACCTGGAAAAGAGACAACTGAACCTTTATAGTTGAACTACCTATCAATATAAGTTGTAGAGCGTCATCACTGATGTAATACGAGTGATAGCATATGCGCTTTATAATCTGATGGCACCCAGTTTGATCCTTAGCCCTACTTGGCCTCGTTTTGAACTGTTGAAGTTCAAAATTCTGAGTGACGTTGAGCTGTTATGGGCAAGCGTGAAGAGCCATTAGGCGAGCGACTTCGCTCGTCTCGTCACCCAGTATCATAAAAAAAACACCAATAATTTATTTAGTAATTAAGTAATGGATATGCATTTTCGATGCCATCGCTCAAAACACGGCGAAGGAAAATATTGTAAGGAAACCGGTATATATAAGAAACCTTAAAAATTCAAAGACATGAAATTTATCAACATGCACAGCCGGTCTATTCTGCAAGCTAAGTGAACGCGCAAGTGAAGTGATAAGCTAAGTGAATGTGATTTTTTCTTGCCTTTTTCTGCAGATAAATGTCAAAACATCGAATTACAAGGGTAAGGGATTATAGTCAAGGGTGATCACTCGACATTTCTTTACAGTAATCGACAAGAAAAATTCACGTTCACTTAGCTTATCACCTCACTTGCGCGTTCACTTTGCAGAATAGACCGGCTGGTCCAGCATGGTGGATTATGGCACATCATATCTCTCTCTCTCTCTGATAGAAAGCCTGTATCCCAGCAGTGGGAACATGATAGACTGAAATTATTTGATGACGAATTAATGCGGCGTATATGTCCTGTTACCGAATCATAATAAATCAAATCAATAAAACCTACAAAAGTTTTCGTTACACCATAAATCTCTACTAAACGTTCGTGAAGGACAAACATAAACTTGGAAATATACGTTCTACCTTAGAACACGAACTCAATCAAATTCTATACATCCAGCTATAGATGAAATAACTTTTATTGTTATTGCAATAGAGGTTATATTTGTTCATTTGAATGGATATGTGGTGTCAAATAGTAGTGTAAAATGATATATATTTCGGGGCAAGGGGAATACAAGGCGTTCGCGTGTTGTCTTCGATTTCTAGCGGGACATGGGTAACTTGTCGCGTACTGGAAACGTCGTCAAAATGCTTAAGAGCCCTCTCCCCAGCATTTTTTTCGTATATTTCAAACATTTTTAAAGAGAAAAAAACTGAGGAGGAATTAAAAACAAAACAGATTGCACATTATGAGCCATACTACAAAATGCCCGATTAATTTTAGATATTTTTACGTTGTTTTATCTAATCGCGGTGATCGCTTACCATCAGGTGGCCCGTCTGCTTGTTTGCCACCTATGGCATAAAATATAATAATAAAAGAATGCGCGATAAGTCCCGATAAACATTAAAACGTGTGTTCAAATCGCGAAAGTTTAAAAAAACTAAAAAATGCTTTCTGAAAATAAAAATTGAAAAATTATAGCGGGTTGACTGACTGATTATATTATCTTCAATAATGTGAATATGTGCGAGCGAGACAGCTGCAGACGAGAAGAGGGGGCTCTTCTCGTCTGCAGACGACCAGCACGGGGGGCCGTGCTGGTCGTCATATGCGACACAGAACTGGCATGCGAAGTTTGATGACTTACCTGTCAAAAGTATTAAATTTGTTTCACGGTGAACAGACGGGACGATATGCGAGCGCCGTCGATGGCTTTGACTTCACGACCAGAGTTTATGACTTGTCTATGGCCGAGTGTTGATTTTGGAAGACTTGATGTCTTGAGTTTCATAGAAATAGGTGTATTAACACTTGAGGTTAGAAAGGCATGGGAATTTTTGTTCCGAGGACTAGTTCTAAACAGATTGAACGTACATACTGCTAATTGCAATCTGATTGCAAAGACTGAATTAAACTATTATCATCATCATTTACCACAAGACGTCAACTGCTGAACATAGGCCTGCCCCTTTAACCTCCACACTGAACGACAACCTGCCATCAGCATCCACTGGATGCCCGCGACTCTCACGATGTTGTCGGTCCATCTATAGTGGGAGGCCTACCTAAGCTGCGACTTCCGATTCGTGGTCTCCACTCAAGAACCTTTCTTCCCCATCGGTTGTCAGTTCTTCGAGCGATGTGGCCTGCCCATTACCACTTCAACTTGCAAATTTTAATAGTTATGTCGGTGACTTTGGTTCTTTGGTGATTATCTACGATTCGGATTCTATCGCGCAACGAAACTCCAAGCATAGCTCTCTCCATAGCCCGTTGTGTGACTCTGAGTTTTCCCAAAAGGCCAACAGTTAAGGTTTATAGTGTAAGTTAACTTTTATTCCAATATAACTATTACTGATACACATACAGACATAGGGAAACGTAGTGAAAAGCTTTCTTGCAAACTGTTTAACAAGTTTCAACTTAAACCACACAAATAAGTCAAAAAGATTAAGTTAGACTATCCAATAAAACAAATTAGCAATACCCAGACACAGGGAAACCTAGCGGAAAGCTATGAGTAGGAAACAGTATTTATATAAGCTTTTTTTCTATAATTAACACGACTCTACGCAAACCACACAAAGTTTACGTGACAAAGACTGAGTTAGACTATCCAATAAAACTATTAGCACCAGTCCCGACACACTGTGATGCCACTGATGCAGACACAATAAGTACAGAAGTGCTAGTCTGTATATATAAGACTAATAAAAAGAAGTTTAAACATTTATAAAAGCTACGTTAAAAAATTTAAAGAATCTTTCTTTACAATGATTTAAACACGTCTCCACATTGCTCGAAGAACTGATAAGTGATGGAGCAGAAAGGTTCTTGAGAGGAGACTACGAACTAAAAGACGCAGGTAGGCCGCCCACTAAATATACCGACGACATCGTGAGAATCGCTGGTATCCAGTGGATGCAGATGGCAGGTTGTCACTCAGTGTGGAGTTCTAAAGGGGAGGTATCTTTAGCGGTGGACGTCTTCTGGCTGATAGTGATGATGAAGCTCGTCTCAATTTATATCAAACTTCGACTTAGACTTTTCAATAAAACTATTAGTACCAGATGCGACAAGCTACGCTACTGTTGCTCTACTATGGCGCCACTGTGGCAGGAACAGAACAGACATCGACTGCGATTCTTGTTTACTGCTTAACTTTGGGTATATGGTTGTCAGATTTTTATTTCTAAAGGGAAATAAATGTACCGTCCTAAAAAAATTTACTACATTGGAGTAGGGGTATTTAGAATGAGTTTAGCTCATTGGGTGCTCCATTCCAACGTTTTTGGGCACCAAAGAATGAGGCATGGGCCAGACTCTGTCGAGTAGCTGGGCTTGAAAAAACTAATGAAAGTTTTGCTATCAGTTTATTGCGCTTTATAGGTTATCTACAAGTACATTATAACTTTGATAGAGGTCTGTGGTAAAAAATTTGTCTGCGTTCCCATACAAAGGCTTTTGCTTTGCAAAACGCAAGTTCTACCTCACATTGAATATTGCTCCCATCTTTGGAACGGAGCACCCAAGTATCAACTTGAGCCTGTTGATGCATTACAGCGTAGAGTTGTCAGAATGGTCGACGATCCAAAGCTCACTGAACACCTAGAGCCACTCAACATGCGCATCTCTGCGCAAGTTGAGTGGCTCTAGGTGTGAGTGGTCTTTGGGTCTCTTTGTATCTTTTATTGCATTTACAGCGGGGTGTTCTGAAGAAGTTTTTGATCTGATGCCAGCGGGCGTCGCGGTTTTAACATCGCACTAGCCGCCACCACCTGAAAATTCATCCACATATCATAGATCAGTGGATATCGCACACTGTGATTCACACGATCTTGCCTCACATGTGGAATGAGCTACCTTCCGCGGTGTTTCCTAGAAGCTACAACATGGAATTCTGCAAAGGGCGAGTTAATAGATTTTTAAAGGTTTGCCAACGAAGTGGTAATGCCTCTGGTGTTACAAGTATCCATAGGCAACGGTGACTGCATACCAGCAGGCAGCCTATCTGTTTGGCATAAAACAAATATACATATAGCACGCATCCGGTCAGCCCAAATGAAAATTACAAACCCAAGCCAAAACGAAGGGCGTCGTAAACGGCTTGATCCCGTGGCAGCCCTAGACACAACAACGTATGAAGTATGGTGTCGGGCGGTGCCAACGACGCCGACGTGCGCGGTACAACACGTTCACTTAACAAATGTATCTCTCCAGTCCATAATCCATGCTTATCGAACGAATATTGAACGAATAAAATATAGAAATGAATGTTTTATGTGTGGAATACATTGTTTTTTGTAGAAATTGGTGTTTTAACCTTTTTTGAGCGAGGTAAGTTCGCTCTAGTCTAGACCGTGGTCTAGACGAAAATTTAGTCTGTGTTAAGATTTTATTATTTAGGTGTGAATGTAAATTATTTTTAAAAGTGCTCTGATATGCCTTATATTGCTAGATGGATGAAGACTTTTGGTATCAAAGGCGAAGACAATATATTTTGGGTCGTTAGCGGTACGCCAGCATAATTATCTTAGCGTAAGCGTTATAGAACTTTCCTTGTATTGTGTTTAATTGAATTTAAATGTATGTTTTATGAATTTCTTGTATTTGAAAGTAAGTTTTACTATTATTATATTTTATTAAACAGTTATAAAAGCAATAGTCATGTATTATTTAAAAATATATATATACGTATATCAGTCTTTGGCAGCCATATTACAAGCTTTGCTTAGTTTGGGGTCAGATGACCGTGTGTGCAAAAATGTCCCAGATATTTATTAATTTATTATAATTTTTTAAGTATACACGTAATATAATGTTCTTAATTTTATAGTATAGCTTTTTGCTTTTCCAGAATATAACTTTATATTACTCAATTACAGGTATACATAGTTGATTGAATCAGGTGGTAATTTGCGGAAGTCCATTTTCAAAACTGTTTTTCTGATGAATTTCTAGTGTAATTCCGCTTCTACGTCGCTTCGAGTAGAATAAGGAATTTGTGATAAATTTTCCTGGTAGATATTTGTTGATGAAGTTTATTTAATTGTTATTAATATTTTATTTCAGATTAGGCAAAATTAAACTCAATTAAATTAACTTCATCAACAAATATCGTAGAAGCGGAATTACACTAGAAATTCATCAGAGAAACCGTTTTTAGGTAGATATACCTTTTTGAATTCCTTGTATTATGTAGTGCAATTTGTTAGAAAAACAAACAGCATTTGATTTGATTTGATTTGACAGAGTCGTGACAAACCGTAAGTATCGTGGAACAAACAATTGGAGCTCGTAACGGGTCGACGCGATCGTTTATTTAATTTTTATTGCTCATAGGGCGAATTTAAGACTAGTGATGGGACATAACTTAAATAAGAAATGATGTTATTATTAACAGAGAGATCCAAGGTAACTAACTACATAAATTTTATTTATATTACACGGGAATTACTCACGTAAGTTTAGGCCGATTACTCCAACTATGGTATAGTCGTATATAGGTATAATTATAGTCGGAGTAACCGGCCTAATCTTACGTGAGTAATTCCTGTGTAATATAAATAAAATGTGTGAAAACCACGTCGGTTTTCATAATATAACTACATAAACTTTAATCTTCGTTGTGTTAATATAATTAAGTGATAACTGGGCCCAGTGGGATTTTTATTATTATACAAAACCGTATTTCAAGGTTTTGTGTACGTAGTGCACTTGCGCTAGAAAACGAGATAACTAGGTATTGTGTAATAGTATTTTTTATCTAAATGAAATATTCATAAACCAAAAACATTGTATTTAAGCTTCCGCCTTTCCAACAAGAAATGATAATTGATGTTTTTTTTTTAGGTTTTAAATTTTATTTAAAAAAATATCTTTATTACATTATGAAGAAAAAAAACGAAGTATCAAAATAAAGTTTTGTGTCCATGTAGACATGTAGTAGAACGCTGACTGCTTTCCTGCGTTGAATAGCCATTGAAAATAGGAAGGATATGCGTGAGGAATGAGCCAACTCTCTTACCAGCACCAGTTTATCACCTACGGCGATAACTAACCATGGGGATAGGCATTTCACAAATGTTTAATAGCCCATGGACGGTAAGTTTCGACGCCAAGCGACCTAAATGTATGTATTCGCTTGATAGTGATGCCATATGTGTAACAAATACTTGTTACACATACGGTGATGCATACATTTACTTGCGCCGTTTGGCGACTTCTGCGTTTTCCGTCGCGGCTCCGGCCCTTTCAATTGTCAATTTGTCTAGCCAAAAATTAAAAACTAGCTTTTCCTCGACTTTGACTGTGTTGCGAACAAAACACTCGGCAGACCTAGCACGGGCCGTGGAAAAATTGTCTTTCCACCGTCTTTATCCCGCTAGAAAGAGAACGTATCCATATTCTAGCAGTGTCGCCTTGTAGGCCTGCAGGGATAGTGTACCTTCTATTGGTGTTTTTTTTTAAATATTGAACAATTATATTATTACAAGAAAAACAAAGAACCCGACAGCAAAATGTAGCATTATTATTATGATGGACGCATCAAAATTAGTCAAGCCGTTTAGGCAATAATAATTAATAGAAAATATAAACAAAATTGCAAACAATCATACAACCGAAAAAAAATATCTTGAAAATCATTATTGGGCAGTCGGGTAAATTTTTTATCAGTAGTAAATTTTCTGGAAAATTATCGATAAGTTTTCAGCTTCTTGCACTAATAGGTCACATCACTAGGAACAAACTCAAAGTAAAGTTAGTTCGCGTGCGTCGGAAACACTTATTAATGAACGTGAATTAGTCATTTTATGCTCAGAGCGCGCGTTCTCGTTTCAACTAATTAGGGAAACAATGCCTTTACCGATTTTATTGCCAGTAGGCTTTTTGTGCAGTTTTGTGTTCGAATGTTCTGAAATTAAAATTAGTTGAAAAAGTGTTTCAGTTTATTATTTTCAATCATTAGTAAATGTGTTATTTATGTATTTATAAGGTACATGGGAGTTACTCACGTAAAATTAAGCTGGTTACTCCGAATTAAGTACTCGTAGTTAATGTGTAATTATTAATTGATGAGAACGTTTCGCGACCGCGTGACCGCGAACCGGAAGACCCAGCGTAGGTAGGCCTCCCACTAGATGGACTGACGACATTGTGATAGTCGCGGGCAGTCGATACAGATGGCAGGATGTCGTTCACTGTGGAGGTTAAAGGGGGAGACCTATGTTTAACAGTGGACGTCTTCTGGCTGATGATGAGAACGTTTCGAATAAGAGGATTACATTAAAACCGACTTCACAAATATATGAAAAACGTAATAATTCAGTGCCTATAAAATGTGAGGGTTGCTCTCGATTTCCCTGGAATTCCATCATCAGATCCTGACTTTGTGACAATGAGACTAAATTGGAAGTATAACCTACCGAACAAAAGTTTTTTTTTTAAATAGGTTTACAGTTGGCGGAAAAATCGAATTACATAAAAAAAACATACAGTGGAACATAGAGCCGTCCTTCTTTTTTGATCCGACGGAAAAAAAAAATTTACAATAAGTTTTAGACTTATCGATATTTCCTTAAATAATTGGCGGCTTTCCATTAGAAAATGTCCAGGTGTCTATAAGCGGCGGTTTCTTCTTATCATCTGGCGGACCACATTAATGTAAGCAGCTCATTTTATCAAAAAAATAAATCGGACAACCAGGCTGATATTCTGTGATTGGCTCCACAGAAAAGACTCTTTGCTGTGGCTCACGGTTCAATGCTTAGCCATCTGCATGTTTTTTTTTTCGAATTTGGATTAAGACTCACTTATGCTGACTCCTTGCTGACGGACGGTTACAGACTACGCAATAGCTGACATAATTTTCACGGTTGTCTATAAACACCTCTGTCACCTTTCGCCGTAGTAACATACAATTATTTAGCTTTTAGTTACCTAGTAATGTCCACCAAACCACGAAATGAAACATGATCTAATGAAGATTATTAAAAAAGACGTTCCCCCACCGGTTTATCAGAGTATGTAGTACGTAAAAACTAGGGCGAAAGCATTCGTTCCAATAAACGTCATGTTTTCACTCGCCAAAGATTGAATAAAACGAAACAAAACGCGAACCGCCCGCGCCAACTGTCACTTCTCAAAAAGCGAACGTCAAAACACTAACAATGGCGTCCAAATATGACATCTGTCAGATTTGCGCGTTTCGAACATCGAGTAGAAACTCGAACAGAGAAACAACTCCGAGGAGTACAATTTATTGATTCTAAGTTACGTGTGTTTAACTGTTATGAAATGAAATTACATATCTGGAGCCTTGTTGTTTAAGAATTATGAATTTCAGCATTTTTTTAATGATAGATATATGTATTATTTGATAAAACCGTCGGGTATTCTATCTTCGGGCACATTATCGCATACCGTACATTTTGAATCATACTTCACTATATTTTATGGAGTGACGTTGTCGCGCAATGTTCCTTCATAGCAATGAGTTTACCTAAACGAGACTAGTCAGAGATTATCATTGGGCTATTTCCATCTACAAAATTATTAATATAGCGTCTGAAATACATCTGCATTCCTGTCTAAATAATCCGATTCCGGAGCGAAAGTAGTCCTTAGTGGAAAATGTGTGGTAACATTTTCCACTTCCTGCGATGAACATTTCTTGAATAAATAATGTTGAATTTTGAAATTAAAGTCAATAACATTTTATAAATTAATATTTTATATTATACACAAAATAATATTTTAAAATATGTCGCATGTAAAAAATGCAACGTCCACCCACAAGATGGACAGACGACCTAAAAGAGACCGCAGGAAAACGCTGGATGCAGGCCGCTTCCAACCGGTCCTTTTGGAGATCGATGGGGGCGGCCTATGTCCAGCAGTGGACGTCCTATGGCTGAAATAATGATGATGGTGATGAAAAATGCAACTAAAATAAATAATTTAATAGACATTACATACATCAATTTATTATGACCCTTACTATAACATTTTCTCTGTTGATTTTGTACTCAGCATTCTGAATTCGAATCGCTCGCAGTGATTGGTCGTTGATTTAAATATGATTCAATCCCGCTGTTTGTTACATTGGATTGTTTGTAATTTAATTATTGTGTGATTGTACGGAGTCTTTTAGCGTTAATCGAGTGTCAAATTGTTTTTTCTTGACATGTGTTAAGCTTTTGACAGCAGCGTTTGAGTTTCATTTTGTTATGTAATTAAATGAAAGTAACTGACATGAAATACATCACTGTATATTTAATTTAGTTATGAAGATGATTAGACCTAAATTCAGCTTAGATTTTGTAACGATATAACATGGGAATAGAAATGTATGAATACTAAAAGTAGACCTACTTATTTACGTAGATACGTAGATTCGCCTTTTCTTAGTCTTTAGCATCGGCGCAAAGTTGCTAGTCTATCGGTTTTTATCGGATACATTTTGGAGAGCGTGGAGATCTGATGATCTGCATGATTTAATTCCCTCCTGCCTTTTTTTTCTATCGGACTGCCAGAGCGGGCACGAAAAATTGACACCGTTTTATTGTTGACATTCCGAAACCCCGTACGAAGCGCTTTAATTCCTCTTTTATTGTGCGAACTGCTAGTCTGTGGCATGCGCTGTCTGAATGGGTGTTCCCCGATAGTTACAGTCTGGGTATCTTCAAATCAAGAGTGAATCGGTTTCTTTTAGGCAAGCGTGATCCATCGTAGGCCGCATCATCGCTTAACATCAGGCAAGTTGGCGGCAAAGCGCAAGCCTATTTTATAATTAAAATTATTCTAAATAATTATTCCATTATTCGGCCATTATTCTAAATTACTCTTCTGATAAGGAACGTATATTTTGACAATATTTTAATTGCTTTTATTCGTCTAAAGTCTTATTCAGATCTCCAAGGTCTCCGACGCAAACAAAAGGCCTACCGACTAATTTGTGTTTTGTTGTGGAAAAGAGAAGTACTTTGTTAGCAAATAATAACCACAAAATACTTTACTACGAAATAAAATAACGCAAAAACAAGCATGACAGACAGTGTCAGACAGACAGACAGATAGATATTGTCTGTCTATGAGAATAAGCAAGTTTTTTTATTGATCTTTCTTTGTCCTTGGATTTGCAAATTCTTCATATTCATTTCTCATCAACGCCATCTGTCGCATTTTTACGAACAATTTTTTATTGCCTTTTGGAAAACCTCCAATTGTATAAATATACAAGTCTGATGTACTTTGTTCCTCTGTCAGAAGTTATCTGACATTTAAAAACCAGGCCAAAGTTAACAAGAGTCATCTTATCGCTCGTAAATTAGGCTTACCCATTCAAATTTAATTTTTATTACTATTTTCTTATCTTTAAGGCGTGAGGGGCGAGGGGAGTGAAATTAACGTGTTATTGGGGTGAAATTAAAGTGGTTAAACATTTCGTGTTGAGAATTGTTGCCTAATTGGTCCCCACGCACGCGGGCCGCTGGGATTTGGGGTTTTGTAGAGCTGCTCGGTGGGTGGCTCGGTGCTTTTGGCTATTCAAGGCTTCAGATTCGTCTCGATTCACATTTTCGTGAGTTTTTATTATACAGGATTTCGCGGTAAGTGTGCACTAAGCTGTAAGGGGTACCCAGTAATACCTAGTACCCATCATTTTGTACAACTTATAATACGAGATCAATCCTGCCGGGCTAGCAAGCGCACCGCGACAAGATCTTGTCATCACTTGGTAGAGCGAGAACTGTCTCGCTTTGACACGATAAAAAGAGTCGACAAAATTTTGTCACAGCGCGTATGCTAGCCTGGCAGAAATCGAAGCGGAAAAAATATCATTTGTTCCATATATATTGCATGGGACGCATGAATGACCGTTTTCTATGAAACAGCTGTTATTAATTCGCGATTTGTAGGTTTCCTTTCTGCGTAACCCTATAATACTTTCCTCTTCTTCTTTAGCATTTCGTCGTCCATTTCTGGACATAGGCCTCTCCCAATTTCTTCCACCATAAAACCCTGTAATACCATCAACTTTTTTCCCGAAAAAAAACGGGTACTTTAACATAGCGGGTATAACCGCAAAGTACGGCAAATGTTCTATAATTATATTTATCTTCTAATCGTGATGAAAACCCGCGTAAATTTACAAATTTAAAGTTCGCGCAGCTCTATAGGTACATTTACCATTTCAAAGGTGCGCGTGTCACTCGCGTTTTGGAGGTGATACATCACTGAAATTATATTTGAGAACGGGGTAAATGTAAATACTGTCGTATAAATAGGTGTATTGTGTATTATGTCTGCTATTTGTGTTTTTTTTTTTAAATGTGATTTATGCTGTTGCTCTACCTACAGCTTGACCGGATTAGGTAGCGAACGCAGAGAGCCTAACTAGATTTTGGTTTTTGGGCGACAAGCGCAAGCGCACTTCGGAGGTACGAGCCTCGGCTTGGGCCATCGCCTGGAGTGGGAGATCAGACTTGCCCTGGCACACCAAAAGGGGCATGCCCTGGAGCCCTAGCAGGTTGTTAAACTGATTGATTATTTGGAGAGAATGTAACCTATCCATCATATTATATATATCTATTTATTAAATTTAAATTGTAATTACATGAATTTTGTATTTCCATTTGTCTTACTTTGTCATCAGGTTTTTAATTTTAGTTAATTATTTTTTTATATTATTTTGACATGTTAATTCATTTATTATCTTAAAGTTATATGTTTATTTACGGGATATTTACCACGGTAAATATCCCGTAAATAAACATATAACTTTAGTGAACAACCGTGATAGTTTAAAACAGTATTTATTATCCTGTATTCTAATTGTTTTTTCTTTTTGACATTAATATTTGATTATTATTATTTTGTATGATGTTTTCTCATTAGTAATTATAATATTATGTACACTCTTAGTACCTTAATATTCTAGGTTATTGTGAGTACTACCACAGTAGACATAAAGGTAGTTACATTGTTCTACCTTTCTACTATACTTGCAAGTATAATATATCACAAAAATGACCTGTAATTGATGTTACCAATAAAATGGATTATGATTAACCAATCTTCTGACAGATCCTGGGAGTCTTTGATCCCGCTGTCGCACAATAATTTTTTACACAACTCAAAGTTTTCGGAATATCAGCCATCTTTATCTAATCTCTATGTAGGTTGATAGAATATCCAGATTTGTCTCCAGCTGATGAGATCAGGAAGGGAATGGAAATCAGGTGTGAGTGACGCGCTTCGCTTCCGTCGGATTACCGCCTGGCTGATTTAGTTGGTTACCAGGCATCTAACTCATCGAGTAGGGATAAAAATATACAAAATGTATCTCTAGACGACGGACATATCATCATCAGCCAATTAACGTCCACTGTTGGACAAGGCCTCCCTCATAGAGAAGGGTGTTGCCATAATCCCCACGCTTGGCAGGCGGCTTGGGGATCGCAGTACGTTCCCCGTTTACTGCTGCCCATCCTTCGGTGGTTCTGGTCGCAGTTTTAGGACATACCCGGGTCCACGGACGGAGATATGTATGGCTAAAATAATAATAATTATCAATGTAAAAAACTGACTTAATAAAAATGTCAGACCTGGACCAAACTGACACGGGAAGTACCAGCTTTCAAATAAAAAAGAATCATCAAAATCGATTCACCCAGTCGAAACCTCTGAGGTAACAAACAGTAAAAGAAACAGTTGAATTGAGAATCTCCTCCTTTTTGGAAGTCGGTTAAAAAAGATGTGAGCAGTCACGCGAAAAGGGACCTGACTGGAAAATAATAGATTAACTAGCAATCACGATTAAAATTTGAAACTGAAGTGTAGATATCTGATAAAATATTTTTGTACATTAAAACTATGACATAAAATCACACACACATTTTAATAAATAAATAAATAAATCGCCACCAAATCGCCTGTTGGTAAGCGGCGATAAAGAAAAAAAAATAAAGAAAAGAAGGAGATGAACAATGATAACGATGAGAGAGAAGATGAAGATAAAGGACCTTGAAACACATTGAAGGATTAAG
Source organism: Agriopis leucophaearia (assembly GCA_949125355.1). Classification (NCBI taxonomy): domain Eukaryota; kingdom Metazoa; phylum Arthropoda; class Insecta; order Lepidoptera; family Geometridae; genus Agriopis; species Agriopis leucophaearia. The sequence continues at coordinate 2,787,241 of OX421285.1, read as the reverse complement.
CGACGATAAAGGAAAAAAAATAAAGAAAAGAAGGAGATGAACAATGATAACGATGAGAGAGAAGATGAAGATAAAGGACCTTGAAACACATTGAAGGATTAAGCGACGATAAAGGAAAAAAAAAATAAAGAAAAGAAGGAGATGAACAATGATAACGATGAGAGAGAAGATGAAGATAAAGGACCTTGAAACACATTGAAGGATTAAGCGACGATAAAGGAAAAAAAATATAAAGAAAAGAAGGAGATGAACAATGATAACGATGAGAGAGAAGATGAAGATAAAGGACCTTGAAACACATTGAAGGATCACAGATCCTAAATCACCGAAAAACTAAATAACCGTTTCCATTCCCGTCAGGTCGCTTTTAGCGTGACCGCTCATAATTATTACTGTGGCCCTTTAGTAAATATTGTTTATGATGATATTCTCGAATATATCCGTCGTCTAAAGATGAGGTACAACCCGAAAAATCCAAAAATTCTTTTAGAATTGCATGGCAGTTTACTAAACTGCCAAACGTAAGCTAAATGAAGCTGCTATGGTGTCATCGTGTATTTCCGAAAATTCCTAAACGTATTTCGACTTTATTTCAACGCTACTAAATGATCTTATTCGAGTAACAGTTCTGAATAAAACGTAACTTACATTTGAACAAAAATATGAAAGCGACGTAGAACCACTTACAAATTCCTGTCCAGAAAATACTCAAACCACAGACCAACAACTCGTAGACTGGACAGACCTCACATTTGTCTGTCCATCACAGTTGTCAGAGCCAATAACAACTGGACATGCCAAAAAGGAAACAAAAGAACATCGGACAGACAACCTGCGGATGCGGTTTGAGGAATAAAACTAGGAGAACATTGGAAAACAGACGAATTTTAGTAAATAATTAATATATTCTGTAATTAATAAATAACAATTCATTCACATTCATCATAAAAAAAATTGTAACTATGTTTTGTTTTTTATGTTTGTAGCTATTATTTTGATATTTTTAATCTTTTTTACATGTAATTATTTTTCTTTTTATTTGGCATGGTTTTAAGTTGTTGTAATGCCTAAACCTATGGATATTCTTCCGAAATAAAATCAATAATAATAAAATATAATTTACTCGAAATTACAATTAAGCTTGGGAAAATAATATGACGCGACATGATTTTTTACATTCGCACCAAGTTTATTGTAGTTATGTCTTGATTAGTTTGACTGATGTCATAAGTGTTCCGTGATCACTTGACACCTGTCAACTTGGAAACCACAAACATCGAGCCTTTAGAACTACCATTCTAAAGTACTATACATACTCTAGAATCTTTTCTTTGATATAAATGAACACTTTTATAAGGACGCAAAGTTCACATTTAATAGTTACATCGTAACTCTGATGTAACGACCCCGCCGTTTCCAATAAAGACTCGAAAAGAAAACAAAGTAAAGATCAAGGGTGAAAAAAATTCAATTTAAAACACTTCCATCGATCGCCTGAATCTATTTACCCAACAAACGCAATTGACTTTAATTCACTCTCTCACTCTGATCCCCTATACAAACAAGAGCAAAAAGTATTTCGCCTTCTTTCTATTACACAAGAAAACAACAGAGATAAAGGATACCTACTCTATTACGTAAGAAAGAGAGGAGATCAAACGCCATCTTAGATGCAGGCCGTGGACCAACTTAGCCAATAAGTAACTTCGAAAGGACTTTTAAGAAAGAGAATTGGCGAACCAATTTGTGCCTTATCCTTTATTGGGTTAAGTCGATTTTCACTTGTAAGTGGTTGAGGTAAAATTAATAATAACGTTTAGGGACACTTAAGGGGTGGGACGACTTGAACTGTAATGATATACTGTTTGTGATAGAGGCATTGTGACGGAGGTCTGGTTGTGAAGCGGCCTTTAATAATAAGGCCTATTAGTTGTTTGTGACGAGTTTTAGGGGTCGAAGGTTACAATGAAACATGTTTTTAATTTGTAATGGCGGATTCTTGCGTTGTTAATAGCAAAAGTTATGCTTGCGTCAGAGTATGGACCTTCTGAATGCTGTCAAATGCTTAAAAGGCTAGAAATATGATTCTTTTTTTTATATGCCTCCTGGAGTCTTACTAATCGAAATTAAATAATTTGAAAGTTTTTTTCGTTCACACCAAAGTGTCTTAATCTTAACAAATCTAAATGAAATGAAATGTTATGATTGCATATAGTTTAAAACATATTTGTGTTACAAAGAATAGTTAATACACTAAAAAAATCGTATAAAACTGTAAATATTCGCTATAAATATAATGAATGTGAAAATAGTTATATTTCTGTCTGTCTAATTGTCGCCGTTTTACGGGGAAATGGCTGAGCCGTGACAGTGACAATAAGCAATTGTGCATGCGCATAAAACAGTTGTCCATTTTGTCTGACGTAGTGTTATAGGTTTGTTACCATAATTTTAGCCTATCTTTAATTTATTTTATTTATAGATAAAATACTTGTCACTCTGATCGCTCCATCTCATCTCCTCTTAGTCCACTGCTGGACATAGGCCTCTTCCAAGGCATGCTACTCAGTCCGAGCTTCGGCATCTCGGTTCCAGCTACCTTCACCTGCCTTAAGCATAATCGAATCCATCGAGTCTTAGAGTGTCTTATGTTTACCGATCCGTGGTCTGACGAAAACTGAGAGTGAACCACAAAACGACGTTACACAAAACTTCCGTTGTTTATCACAAAAACCTTACTGCGTCTTTCACCATATATATTTTATTCTTCTAATTTTACAGATGCAATATTATGCATCTTTGTTCATCTTTCATGCAGAAGCAAATCAATGGAACGACGTGATTTTATGAATAATTGAACTGCTGAAAAGCGTTATAGGATACTTTTTATCCCAAAAAAATACGGTGCCTTCGGGATTGTCTACGCGGGTGAACACGTGCGGCGCAGCTAGTTAGAAGATAGTTTGATCCGACTAAATCGCCGTGAAAATCGTCCCCCACCGAATGCCACTAAACACTGCGCATCCGAACCGTCCCCAAACATCAATCACTCAAACTGAGTTAATCCACAACTAAATTAACTCACGAACAACCTCCCCTTAAATAAGAAAGCGAACAACGAAATATCAACACTATCAGTTTGTTTGAAGGTTCATTTTTCTTTGTTTTTTTTGTAAGGACAAGGAGAATGAGTAATTTAAGCTTTAAACCAATACAGATAAAGATGGAAGCTTGTTGATTTGGTTTGAATTCAAATTTTGATATCATATAGATACTATTGAATAGAGATGATGTTTACGGCTGTAATATTGAATAGAGATGATGTTTACGGCTGTAATATTGAATAGAGATGATGTTTACGGCTGTAATATGAGGCCAAGTTGGCAAACACTGCAATTATAACAAGCCATAAACTTCTGTGGTTTTTCTTGTGTCTAAAATTTAAAAGAGCGTTTTATGTTAAAGTCGTGTATAAACCTAGGTAGGTATAATGGTGTAAGCACGACCAATATTTTCTAAGCTGAGCTGAGGATTACACGGAACGGCTGTACTATAAGTTGAAAGGTTTAACTCATTGGGATTTAGGCTTAAAATGTCACAACAGTTGTGTTCATTTCATATAGGACATACAATAAAATTAGTAAAAACATAACACATTTAAATACTACATACCATATTAACGATATATTTATTTGTATTACTATAGGTAGGTATAGATTAACTTTTTTTTTTATTATTAGCAAAAATTTATATCAGTTTATTCTAGGGGTCAATTATGGAAGGTGTGTGAATAGGAATGATTTTTATCTCTGCGTTTTTATTATATGTATATATAATAGATATAGAAGATAGACGTAATAACAATCGCCCGCGGAAACTATGTGACAATGTAATAATTATATTTTAGGTAATACCAACGTAATATCTATATGACATTATTTATTTCTCAAAACTACATAATTATCAATATAAAAAACCGATTTCATAAATATGTCAAATTGAAATGGGACCACACGGGAAGCACCAGCTCTCCAAAAAAAAAAGAATCATCTAAATCGGTTCGCCCAGTCGAAAGTTCTGAGGTAACAACCATTTAAAAAAAGTCGAATTAAGTACCTCCTCCTTTATGGAAGTCGGTTAAAAACAACAAAAACTGCAATAAATGTAATATTTATTGTAAGTATGATTTTTAGGAAACTAAAATAAATTAAATGCTTAACATGTTTGTAAAACTGTCAATTATTTAGTCTATAACCCTACACCACCCTCCTGCAGCATCCAACACAACAGTCTAAAAGTAAAGTTCATTAATTTCCAATTGCCGTGACGCCTCACCCTGTACAAAATGCCCGTGAAAAGGGCCCTTAATACACACCATGTATAAAATAACTCAAGTATAAGCTAATTTAAACTTAATCACTTGCAGTTATGGTTTAAAATAGTTTGTGCTGAATTATATAGTACAAACTGAACTTGTCTGTTTTCATGCCAATTTAGATCTTATTCCTCGAGAGTTTAAGTATTTAGCGATGGGATAAAACTTGTGGGTAGAATTTCATACTAATTTCGACTTTATTGCTATAGTCGCGTAGATTAATAATGGTTTGTGGTGTTTAGATGAACGTTTGCGGTTGGGTCGGTTTTTATTCCATTCATTAAAGGATATTTTATGAGCTATTACGGTTTAAATAAGCGTTTCTTTTGATATGGTGTTGTTTATTTTAAGTTAGGAGTAAAGAAAATTGTTTTATGTGGGTTTTCTTAGCTTTGTGTTGTAACACCGGTTTTCAAAACTTAATCGCCATAATCAGTCTATTTTAGTTAACTGCTGCACAATCTGGACATAGGTCTCTCAAGGCACACTGAGTCCGGGCTTCAAGCGATGTGGCCTGCCTATTGCCACTTCAAGCACAGAATACGTAAAGTACAAGTACCTACAGAAGGTTCACTCCGCAAAAGCATTTAAATAAGTAGCGACTCCTCCTACCACACAATAAAGTCCTATTCAGGACGTGCAAGCGCTAAGTACCTACTGCTATATAAACCTAGAAGTTGCTTCTCTGTTTTTCGCATAACTCTTGTCGCGTTATCTCTGTCTATCGCGCGGCAGCGGTACGGCAAGTCCGACAAGACGAGTACTTGCAGCTTCATACCTAAAGTGCGGAGTGCGCCAGGCCTGCTTCAACTTACAAATTTTAATACTCATTATGTCATTAAATTCCAAGTTTAACTTTGAGGCCATCAAAACTACATTACAAATGGCCCCTAACATCTCACACAAGTTAATAGTTCTCATATTATCCGTTCGCAATTACTAGCCCGATCCTTTGTGCAAATAAATAAGTCGTTATTAAGTAGTCTCTATAAATAGAGGGCGCCACCCTCGCAATAGGAGAACCATGCGTTTGGAATTTTTAGGACAGTGGTGCGATTGCTGTTACTTCTTTAATATCTACATAAATTTTGTCAGATATAATATAAAATACTAGTTGATTGAATCAGGCATTACTTTGCGGATGTCCATTTTCAAAACTGTTTTTCTAATGAATTTCTAGTGTAATTCCGCTTCTACGTCACTTCAAGTACAATAAGGAATTTGGGATAAATTTTCCCGGTCGATATTTGTTGATGAAGATTTGTTTAATCGAGTTTAATTTTGCCTAACCTTGAAATAAATATTAATTACATAAAAAGAAAATTAATCTAATCTGAACAAAATAATAATTACATAATTCTGAAATATTATTTAATTTAAATTTAAAAATTATAATAATGAAGTTAGTTTTATTAAGTTTAAAGTTTAATTTTGCCTAACCTGACAAAAAATGTATTAAATGACAGAGTAAATTAAACTAACCTGAAAGAAAAATTAATTAATTCCGACACATAAAATTTGGTATAAAAAAAATTTACCAAACCTGAAAAGAAAAATGTACTTATTACTTCTGAAACATAAAATATATATTAATTGAAATGAAATTGAATTTAAAAAATAATACCCATTCTCAGCCAAGCGCTCGAAGAGTCAACACGTCCTGAGGATGTCTCGTGAAGAGGCGAAACACGTGTCGACAAAGCGCACTAAGGAAACGGGTATAATTTATTATTTTTTAAATTAAATTTCATTTTCATCAGATCCTGACTTGGCGACAATGGGACCAAATTGGAAGTATACCGAACAAATGTGTTTTTTTTTTGATAACTCGTTTTTTTTTTTTAAATAAGGACTGACATAATGAAATCAATATTAACATATATATAGGATACCACAACCTATGGCCGCAACTGGTTCGCTTACCCTGCATTTAGTGAGTGATGCAGTAACCTTGTATAAATTTGCACAACGCTTTATTGAACAATTTCGATTGTATATTTTATATTGTATTGCATTTTTAGTTACAGTCTGAGTAACTTAACCTTTCAACAAGGTTATATCAAACAAATAGGCTAATATCAAATCAAATTCTAAAAATGATTAAACCATTCAAACTAAAAGGCAACTGTCATTTTCCACGACTCAATTTAATTTAATTTCGTTAATTGAGCCACCTTAAATGACTCACAAAAATTCACCGTATAATTTGTCAAACCCATTCACGACAATGCGGTGTTTTTCAATAAAGAACTCAATCGAAAACAAATTACTTACGGTACCGTATAAAATTGAATCGTTAGTAACATTGTTGTTCATAAAAAATAAACGAGTTCTAGCAATCGAATCAACTTTGTAGAGGAAAATTAATTACTTTGCGGCCGATGTGCAGTTTATTTGTACGGGAAACGGGTTTTATACGGAGTTTTTAATGAAACTGAATTGCGTGAGATTTTTATTTACCGCAGTGTTTGCTTTTTATGAGTTTCATTTGCGTCGTTTGGAAAAAAATATCTACGTCGTATTTAGGTAATTATTTAATGTACTGATGACCGATGGGGAAGATGTTCTTGAGTGGAGACCACGAATTGGAAGACGCAGCGTAGTTAGGCCTTCCACTAGATGGACCGACGACATTGTGAGAATCGCGGGTATCCAGTGGATGCAGATGGCAGAATGTCGTTCAGTGTGGAGGTTAAAAGGGGAGGCCTATGTTCAGCAGTGGACGTCTTCTGGCTAATGAATGAATGATGAATAGTTGGAAATGATAATGAATGTAGGTTAATACTACTTATAAGTTAGTGCAATTTTAGCTAGTAAATATATAGATTAGATAGATAAAAACTCTTTATTTTGCAGACCAGAAATAAATGTTACAGATCAAAAAAACTTAAGAGCTAGTAACACAAGTAGGAGCCTTATTGATAAAAGCGATCTCTTCCAGGCAATCATTAAATGGATAGAGTTTACGTATCGGTTAGACGGAGATGTATATATAGATATACATACATAAACATAGATAAACATTAGATTAGATAGATTAGGATAGATACAAATTTGTATATTTTTAGTAAGAGTATATAGAATAGATAGGATAGATGCAAGTGGGTGCAATTTTAGCAACGATATTAATTAAGTAGGATATACGAATATGTTTGATTTTAAAAAGGCTATATATATATATATATATAGCCTTGTTTTATATATATATATGAGATAGGATATACATAGTTATAATTGCATGTTGATGTATTTTTAGCAAGGATATAGATTAAGTAGGGATACTCGGGATATATAAGTAGATTTTTATAATAAACTTGATTGTAATTTTGCATTTGTATGACTGTGAAATCTGCTGGTATAATAAATGATTATTTACGGGATATTTACCGTGGTAAGGTTGTGGAAGGAGCGGTTGTGGAAGACAGTCTTCCAGTGAACATGGTGCATGTAACTGCGCCGAAATATCGGGAGCTCCTTCCACAACCATACCACGGTAAATATCCTGTAAATAATCATATAACTTTAGTGAAAAACCGTGATAGTTTAAAACAGTGTTTTAATGAATGATTATACTTCATTGATAAATTTATTGGTTATTATTAGATTCCTTAGTTTTTTTTTAAATTAAATACTTTGGTGTGCTGTTTATACGCAGAGAACGGATTTTGATACGAAGTGTTTAATAAAACTGTTTATTATGTTTTTTTTATTTGTATGCGTGTTTTTTATTGGTATGTACGTATATATGGTTAAGAACAATTACGTGAAATTCGAGTAAGGAAGTATGCACATATTTAAATTGAAGTCCGTAATATGGATATGAATGTCGAAGTAATCTTGTAATCAGTTTTTCTCGTACGTCATAACTCACGCCAACTATCGATTATAAATTCGATTTCACGAAGCATGTGTCACGAATAACGTTATTTTAATAAAATAATTAAACTAAATAATATACTGATGATATACAAGCACCCTTTATAAAAATACTACGTATACTTCAAAGTCGTATGCAGTTTTTTTTGTTTAAATTAGAACGGCTGTCAAGGCATTTTTGTAAGAAATTCGCCAGTTGCAACCATATAAACGAAACGTCAGTCATTCGAAATCAGCAACTGTGACGCGGAGTTCGACGCGTTGATCTAAATAAGAATGTTCAATCAAGGTTCTGTCATAATGCCTGGCGACATATTTTCCTTCTCATTTCCGTTCTATTTACTTCTCTTTTCTGTGGTATGGTTGCATGCAAGGCATGGTGTTGCTAACTTTGATTTGTAATTATCTAATATTCAAAATAATGAGTACGTATCCTTAAGGGTACAAAATAAAAATGTTATACTAATCGAAAAGCGTGACAATAACATGACTCCATTTAGCTAATACCCCATTGTAACTCTGTTCTCACCGCATAGAAAACTATACAGCACTGTCGATTACGTCCTTTTGTATAAAAAATATAATGACACAATAGAATGAGAGGGGTTGCTTCGCAATTATTTGTTCGACTTGGTTCATTTTACCCTTGAAGAGTTTGATACAACGCTAATAGCTTTTAAAATGTAAGTGAATTTGTGGGTTTTTCTGCAAACTTCTTTGTCTTGAAGTAAAATTGGCAATATGATCGCTTTTGCTCTATGCGTCGAAGTCTGTTTTATCAACACTGTTACGAAAAACGTTGTCTGTTTTATCGTGATGTTACATTTAATTTAAGGTGATACGTTTCATGTTTGGCGGGAAATTTAAATTTCAAACAGTTTTTTTGTTCTTGTAGCTAGGCCGAGTAATAAATGTTTGAAATTTGAATTTCCCGCCAAAGTGAAACGATTCACCTTAATAGTTATAATATTAGGGTGTTTTTAGGATAATTTTTTATTTTGATTTGACATTATTAATAGACAAGAGAAAAAAATATTTTTATACCATAATTAGATGAAACAGAAAATGAGCATTTTTTGTGTTCTAATAGAATTTTTTTAATAAAAATTTGATGCTGGATTTAGTTCTGATGGTAAAATATCTAGTCTATTCTCCGAACTTACATCATCTCTTCAAAGGCGGCTTCACACTCTTTCAATCGGACCATTTAAAGCAAAACATCCAAACAAATCTTTCAAATTAGCCGCTCATAATCCTCTTTCAATAAAATCAAGGGTCCCAGAACTTGATACTCAAGACTTTGTAAAGAAATCCATAGTCTCAGTGTCAGTATTAAGTACATGTCCACGCCATCTTGTGACAACATTTGTAACCGACCTTATCTTTCAATTGGTAAAACATATTTTGGCTCAAATTTAAAGCAAAACTAAACTTGTAAGCCACCTTTATGAACGCCGCTAGTCGCAGCCGAATTCAATAGTTTTTCAATTCGTATTGAATTGTGAAATTGGACGGATAATCTGCCCTTGCGCAAGCCGGCGTCTTATTGTTGCGTCACATAATGGCGGCTTGTTTTGGTGCGAAAATAAGACACTTTCATTGTTGAGATAGAATGGAAATACAAGTCTGTTAATGAACATTTAGCCAATGACTTAAAATTATCTTGAATGCAATTGTCAAGAGAGAAAGAGATTGAGAGGGGTAGACAGAGAGAGAGAGAGAAAGAGAGAGAGAGAGAGAGAGAGAGAGAGTAAAGAGAGAGAGAGAGTAAAGAGAGAGAGAGTGAGTGTTAAGAGCTTTAAGTATCAGGTACATTCCGTCTACGGAATGTATACGCAAACGAATGTATAAGCTTACTCGAAATATGCCTATAAATGCCTTAACATCCGTCAATACAACCAATGTGTATACAATATTGTAGACTATACAATAGACACTAATAAAAACGGTGGTGATGAAAAGTAGAGTGTGTCCATAACAAATATAGATAAATCACAGCCATGGAAAACCAGTCCAAAGATGGCGTAATTGGAAAACTTGAACAATTTACAAAAAGGATATCCGGTTAAGATCGACTTTAGGATAGGACTAATTACTAATAATGATAAAAAACTGAGACTAATAATAAAAATAGGACCTGCAATCTAAAAACTGCACTGTGTAATGTAAACGGGAGATTGCTTGAGCCTACAATACATAGATATGAAGCACAGATCAGATAAACAAGATAGATATGGCAAGGTAGCGTGGTGGGTGCAAACGCATCTGGCATAAAACAGGCTTGATATCTTTAGTCGAACTAGCCCTACAGATTACCTTGCCGCCCCTTTTTAATACACTTTTATTAGCTTGGTATGTATGCATGTATGTAACTATGTATGTATGTAACGGAATCTTTGCACATGATTTTCAACTACTTCATAACGTCGAATTACATTGAAATTTTGCACACTTATCAAGGAACGATGACAATGCAATAATTTAAATAGTTTGTCGCATTAAAGCGTGTTTTTTAGTTTTTTTTTGTATTATTTTGCTTGTGGACTATTAGTTATTTCACGCTGTTGATGTCGCTGTGAGTTTCTTTGTGCGCGTGGAAATAAATTAGGTATGTGTGCCGTACGTGTGATCTAATAAAAAAAGTGGAAGCACGGACACATTTTCACGTTTACGATAATTGCCCTACGGCATATCGCCATTATTTGTCTGATCTCAGATACGAACAAACAATGGTTCTATTATTTCTTCTATTAAACGAAAAACAAGGACAAACAACTATCAATTTAATATACTCTACGCTTAGATACAAAAATATCTAGCGACAAACTCGATAACTTTGCTCACGACATTTAGTTAGTGAAGCGAGGATCGTGTTAGCTCGCAATTACTAACCATTATAACTTAATCTAACGCAGGATTAGTTTACTCAAAACTGGAAGAGCCTACGAACATTGCATTCCAAAATGTCGAGTGATCAAAGGAACTTACCTAACGTGAAGTTCAATCATTATTATGTAATAATTCTCGAAGACGAAAAAACTAAAAAACACGCTTTATAATCGCTAATCCTGAAGATCCTGGTAAGGATAATGTGACAAACTGTTTAAATTATTGCATTGTCATCGATCCTTGATACGAGTAAGTGTGCAAAATTTCAATTTAATTCGACGTTTCGAAGTAGTTCAAAATTAAGTTCAAAGATTCCGTTATATACATACCAAGCTAATAAAAGCGTGTTAAAAATATTTATTATATTAGGGTCCGGAACCATAGAAATGGAATCATCACCATCAACTCTGAATGACTCACTGCTCCGTATAGGCCTTCCTTTGTTTATGCTGTTCACCAAATCACCACCATTTCACGCACTATGATCACTATACCGCTATAAACAGCAAAAACTGTCCCTTTATATGTTATATTCCCTCGTTAGCCAGATCTGAGGAGTCTTAATATTGAGTTGTAAATTTTGCCTGCAACGCCACGCCCTGCATGCACCATACGACAATGAAGTATAAGAATTTTTATAAAAGGTGCTTGAATATCATCTGTATATTGTCGAGTATTTTTTTATGTAGATAACATTCATTCGTCGACACATTTCTAATAAGTGATCCAAACCTGGTAATAAACAGCCGGCTTTTTATGAAAATCGGATACATTTTGTAGAGTGTGCATCAGATCTGCATGATTTAATTCTCTCCTGCCCATTTTTCTATCGGACTGCCAGAGCGGACACGAAAAATCGACACCGTATTATGCGAAAAAATTCTCACTTCAGTGATGTTATGGTTGACATTGGCGAACTGCTAGTCTGTGGAACGCACTGCCTAAATGGGTGTTCCCCGGTAGTTACAACCTGGGTATCTTCAAATCACGAGTTCTAGACAAGCGTGCTCTATCGTGAATCGTGACCGCATTATCGCTTAACATCAGGCGAGATGGCGATCATACGCAAGCCTATTACTTAAAAAAAAAACTTGTCATGTTAATATGGACCAAATCTTACAACTGAAATACAAACCAGTTATCCTCAACCAATTGAGTTGAAATTTGGTATACATATGTAACTTTGGTGACAATTCAATGTTAAGGTACCATCGAGCTAAAGTGATAATGGAGACAGAAGGTAACGATAGGAATTCATAAATGAAACGACGTAACCGCATCGAGTTTGGATTCGTTAGATTTGTCTTCCCAAGCACTTAGGTCCTCGATGATAAATTCAATATAGTGGACGCCCCAAGATAACGGATAAAATATTCTAATTTACCATTATGATATGGGTATCAAATGAAAGGGTTTTCTAAGAATAAATTAAAGACTTGTTTAAAAAAAGCATTTTTTAAATTAATGATGGTTATTATGAGTTTACAGCGTTGCCATATCCAGGTTGTGTAAGCTACGACGCGCGAGCTCGTGCATAATTCAGTTCCGTCGCCGACTAACGTGTTAAACTTGCGCCCTCTAGGCTATATAACTATAACTCTGTGAATAGTAGGATAGTGTTCAAGGGCTAAAGTACTGGATGAAGCGATCTACACTCTACTTTCATAATATATAGTTTGGATCTGCTTTTAAACTCGAGCTAGTACCGAAAAAAAGTCAGCCAAAAACTAAAGGGGGCGAGGTAAACACGTATTGCACACACTGACATATTCTTAGTAGTTCTACAAACGCACACTTCAATATTGAGCGCACACAACTGCAAATGATGTGATCAAAATGTATACGAATGGACGACCGAGAGGAGGGGGGGGGGGGGGTGTAAATGACAAAAGGGTAACAGTAACAGTAGATATAACGCTTTCATTTTATTTATTTTTTCAGACTCGAGACGACTTTTTCAAGGATAATTTCAATGATATACAAATAGACCGTTCCGTTCTTTCTGTTGCCATTCCCTAACAGGGTCATATGAACTCGTACTACATGTATTTCAAGATTCGTCCAGTCGTCAGACGAAGCTTAAAACAGGTAGTCATAAGGCCCCAAGTTCTAATTCTACCGTTTACATGTTTTAAAATTCGAAAGCATCGTAGCATCCTTGGTATATACCTCCTTGGTGAGTTTTTTGTTTTGTTTTTTGCATTATATATTCAAAGATCAGACCTAATAATTTCACCCTCGTATTGTGTAATAGGATACTGTACAAACAGCGTTGTCCAAATTGGCTGGTTTGTGTGTGACGCGTTGCGGACTTGCGCTGTAATTAGACGTGGGCACGCGCCTGCCACGCGCCGCCGCCGCAGTCATACTCTGTGATACTGTAGGTGCCGGGATACTGGGAATGTTTTAAAAACGGTGGACAGTTCCGAAAAGATCACTGTGACTGGATACAAGGTGGGGAAAAGAACGAAAGGTTATCTGAACCTGTGACCGGCGAAAGTGAGTTCGTATTGTTCTTCTACCCTCAATTTGTTGTTGACTCTTTTGCAGAATCCGCCTGGGGAAGTACCACACATTTGCCAGTTATTCTACCGCCAAGCAGTAGTGTGCAAACACTACTGTGTTCCGGATTGAAGGGCAATGTTTCCAGCGAAATTACAGGGCACACAGAGATTTGACATCTTATATCTCGGGGTGACGAGCGCAGTGCATTGTCATCCAGGGTTTTGAACTGTTCAAGTTCAAAATTTTGAGTGGCGTTGAGCTGTTATGAGCAAGCGTAAAGAGTTTCGTCACTCTGTACCATAAAAAAATTATCGTGAAAAATCGCAGAGCTGTCACTACGACACAAAACACTGACTGTATCTGTAAATTTTTATATACCTACTTATATCATTTTAATGTCTTCCTAGACTTAGCGATTACACTTACAAATGACGTCATCTGTAAGTAGATACGTCATACAAACTTCATACTGATACTCTGTAGGAAAGTGCCAAAGCATCTTACTTCCAACCAAAAACTTTAAACGTTTATATCTCAGAACTTTATTAACCGATTTAAATAATTTTCCAGTATCTTCTTAACATAGTATAAAATAAAGTCGCTTTCCTCATCTGTCTGTCTGTATACCCGCTAACTCATCCCAAACCACGTTACTGGATTTTGATGCTGTTTTTCATTATCAATTAGATAATTTTTAACGGAAGGTTTACAGGGTGGTGGATGTGGACAGTTACAGTTGATGATGATGATGATACATATAAATGACTTTGACTCGGTGTTCTGTGATTGGCGCTTATAAGGCATGTTTTTTTTAGTTTAGTTATGCTTCACACTTATCTTATGGATGGATGGATGGATGGATAGATGGATGTTTGTTACTTCAATCACGCAGAAATGGCTGGATGGATTTGGATGAAATTTGGAATATACATTGCTTATGTCCTGGATTAACACATAGGCTACTTTTCATCATCATCAGCGATTTTCATCACCACGCATGTGAAACCGCGTGGCGACGCTAGTAGTTAATAAAAGCAGTAACCGAAAACGGTCTTAAAAACATTTAAGACCATATTTTAAGATTAAGATACTCCGCCAGATACAATACCAAATTAACGCAAAATCCTCCCTTAATTACATAATTACTTCAATTAAGGCAAAGCTCGAGAATTAATTAGCAATTCGCCGCTCTCAAAGGATCTTAATGAAGACTAATAAATATAAGGCGACGAAAGATTCTGCAAACTTTATATACTTTCAGTTCTTCATTCAAATCTCAGTCTTATTATTACGAAGTGAAGGTTGCAGTTTATTTAAAGGGATGGTGAAAGTTGCGACCGTTTTGAAGAGAGTGCTGAAAGCTGACAAATACTAAATTAACCTTTTAGCCAAGCAAGTATGGCGAGAGTTGGTGTTAGTGCGAAATTTAATTAAGGATTTCAGTATTCGAAGCTGGGTTTATGTGGAGATGGCACAGCAAACATTAAAAAAAACAGTTTTTTTATGTTTGCTGTGTAATGCAATTAGTATATCTGCTGACGCTAGAGGTCAACGAACGATATACGCTGCTCGCTGTACCGCGCACACGCATGTACTCTTACATGCAACATTCTATACCACAAATACAACAACTCAAGGCAAATGTTTATTGGTATTCGATTGTGTTTAGATAGTGTAATAATAGCATTTTGGCTTCGGGATCGTTTACTTAACACCAGGGCCCTGATTTCATAACTAAAACACGCATATAATACGTCGTGTTAAGTTAACCTCTAAAAATTTGGCCTCTATTCCTTTGAAAATAAAGACCAACTTATTGAGGTTAACTTAACGCGCCGCGTTACGAGCTTGTTTGTATTTATGGAATCAGAGCCCAAGTATAGGGTTTGCTTCTAGCGGAGGAAAAATATGACAGTTACGTAGGTCGTGCGTGTCCGACATTGATTTATAAGTTATCCCAAAGACGCTTCATACAGCAACCTAAACTAGGATCTCCTTGCGTCACGTCAGTCAGCCATGTTTGCATACCTGTCAAGCTGTACATTAGCTGTTAAAAACAATAAGCATCGCTATTGAAAGACGCCATTTTGTGCAATCCACGTGACTCACATCACGTGACCTTGTTTCTTATCACCATGATAAAGAATTCTTGGTTTTCTTTTCTCGTAAAGTAAGAAATAACTATATTTTTAGGGTCAAACGGACCATATTACTAAGACTGATATCCATATATATGAAATTTTTGTGATATTAGATAATTATTATTCCGGAAACATGCTTATCTGGGAAGTTACAGGTAAAACGAAAATCACAAAATGCCACTGGCATGTATCGTAAAGCCATCTCCATACTAGTCACTCGCCGCCATCACAATAAATTAATTAGCGCTGACGTAGTCGTCGCGCTCCATTCGCTAGTGTACTCGGGCTTTATATACCGGGACGTCAATTATACAAGGTTATACAGAACCGTACTAAGCCAATACAAGAAAGATTTTTTATCTTCAATAATAATTATCAATATAAAAACCGATTTCATCAGAACTGTACCAAATTGAAATGGGACCAAACCGAAAGCACCAGCTATCAAATAAAAAAAGAATCATCAAAATCGGTTTACCCAGTCAAAAGTTACGAGGTAACAAACATAAAAAAAGCAGTCGAATTGATAACCTCCTCCTTTTTGGAAGTCAGAGGTATAAGCTTTAGTTATAGGACTGTTTTGCTGGTTGGGTACTTACCGCAAAACATATGATTTTTCTTACCACAAACTCCCGTGGGAGCGGCAAGGTGCCGCCAATTCGACACGAGGCGGGGAAATTGTGTTTATCGCGATCACATCATTTGCACTCCTTATTTCGTCTCGGAGGGAGGTGTTTCCGGTCGATAACGCTGTTTGAATTTAGAATAGGAAAAAGAATATCCGCGTATCGCGAAATGTGAGACTACCCGTCGATTGTTATAGCCGAAACAGACGTACGGACCACGTACCACGCACCGCCGTCTGACCAACAGGAGGGAAGGAGAAAATTTTCGTACGACTGTTACGGCTTTTAAACGTAAACGTGTAAGTAAATAAAACAACCTACATTTATTTTCATTATCATCATCAGCCAGAAGACGTCCACTGCTGAAAAAAGGCCTCCCCGTTTAACCTCCACACTGAACGACATCCTGCCATCTGCATCCACTGGATGCCCGCGACTCTCACGATGTCGTCGGTCCATCTAGTGCGATATTTTATTATTATAATTATGTATTTACTAGTAAAGTATAAAATTTAAAAACAACAATCTTTATTATGCTTATTGCGTGTTATTGCCTGTTTTTTTCGTCTACGTATAATGTCGACAGTCGAGGTAAATACAAGGTGAATACGAGGTGTTAGACAGTACTGTTTTGACGTACTGTTGTTGCTATTTAGAGTGGGTGTGATGCTACATAGAGTGTATCATTGTATGGACAACAAGGAAAACTAACTAAAGTCAAGTAATACTTTGTACTGGTAGGACTCTTTTGCAGGGGTCCGCCTGGGGGAGAACCACACCTTTGCCAGTTATTCAACCGCCAAGCAGTAGTGTACAAACACTACTGTGTTCCGGATTGAAGGGCAATGTTTCCAGCGAAATTACAGGGCGCACAGAGATTTGACATCTTATATCTCGGGGTGACGAGCGCAGTGCATTGCCATCCAGGGTTTTGAACTGTTAAAGTTCAAAATTGTGAGTGGCGTTGAGCTGTTATGGGCAAGCGTGAAGAGCCATCAGGTGAGCGACTTCGCTCGTCTCGTCACCCAGTATCATAAAAAAGTAATTACGACGTTTTAGGGACTTTTTCGTTAAATCGAGTATTGTTATATAGAGTTTACACTGTAGTTCTTTTCTATTCTAGGAATAATATGGTAGAAGTAATAATACTGTAGAAAAACATTAAGGAGCAATATCTTTTTAAGTTCGGACTCACTCAGAAAGTCTTATAGGTACATGGGTATGATGATCTACTTACCTCCAGCCCATTTTTCTATCGAACTGCCAGAGCGGTCACGATAAATCGAGACCGCTTTATGGTTGATATTCCAATACCCGTACGAAGCACTTTGATTCCACTTTTATTGTGCGTACTGCTGGTCTGTGGAATGAGCTGCCTGAATGGGTGATCCCCGATAGTTACAATTCGGGTGTCTTCAAATCACGAATGAATCGGCTTCTTATAGGCAAGCGTGCTAAATCGTAGATCGCATCTTCGCTTAACATCAGGCGAGTTAGCGTTCAAACGCAAGCCTATTTATGCATTGAAAAAAAGTATACCTAGGTATGGGTAAGTATAGTGAAATGAGTGTGAAACCTTTTTTTACCGCAGACTTGAAATAATACTGCGTACCGTCAGAGTAAGACGACTAAAAAGGACCTTTTGAGACAGAATTATGAGCCCTTCCGAGCTGTCTAGTTCTAGCTATTTGATTCGCGCATTTTTAACATACTCGTATATGATGATGAAAAATCACTGAACGTGCAGAGTAAAATATAACGTGGAAATTATTTTATAACATTGCCAAATGTAACTCTGAAAATATTGTAAGATATTATATTTTTAATTTGTTGTAAAAGTGCGAAAGAAATAGTTTTGCCCGGGAAGCTATTTTGTCGCAACCATTTCAAGAGCAAAAAAAATATTATTGTCGCTCAATGATCATTTTATTTTTGTTTCTTACCAAAGCAGAATCAATCGTCTTGTTTCACTCCAACAATGCCTCCTTACTAACCGTATTATTGAACTCCTTTCATTCAAAACCTATAATCAATTCAAACCTTAATCATAACTTGCCATTGTGAAATAATTTGATTAAAATTTGACAGCTCCATCCTGTTTGTAAAAAGCCGGAAACAACCAAACTTAAGGGTACCCTAATTCAATTATTGGCTATAATATAATACCCATTTAATATAGACCCTTCATGGGCTTAAAATATTTTAATATTTGTTCAAAAGCGTCGGGTCAAGAAAGGTTGGTTATTTAACAAAGAATGGAATAATAGAGAGTTAATAGCGGGTTCCTTACATATCATGTTGGTGTGGATTACCAGAGTCGCCGGCGGAACTCTGAACTTGATATTTCCGTTCGATTCTTGTATTTGAGATTGTAAACTAACATGCGAGAGCTAATTAAATAAAAGTTTACAAAAGTAGGTATACTAACAAGGACAAGTCTATGAATTCTTGATAATAATTATAGTTTTAAAAGTTAAGTCGTTTTTTAAGTTGCACAACGAGCTACGGAGAGGGCTATTCTCGGGGTTTAAATAGTATAAAGCCATTTTCGTGTCGATACTTTATATAGGTATTAGTATTAGGGGGATAGATAGAAAAAAACTCAAAAAATAAAATAAAATAAATCTATCTCTTTTGAAGTGTCATAAAAATAAATGGCCTTTAGCTGCTCCTTATAATTATCAATATAAGAACCCGACTTCATTAAAATGTCAGAACTGGACCAAATTGAAATGGGGCCACACGGGAAGCACCAGCTATCAAATAAAAAAAGAATCATCAAAATCGGTTCACCCAGTCGAAAGTTCTCAGGTAACAAACATTAAAAAAACACTCGATATGAGAACCTCCGCCTTTTTGGAAGTGGGTTAAAAAGAAACGAATGAAGGATGTAACGCTTTCTTCCCGGTAAATTTTCTATCACGCATATAATCGACCATGTATAATGATAATCCATGACCAATCAGAATAATGTCACACATTATTGAGGATTATGGTCACCCTAGCTCAAGTGTACGCAGCTGTGTTGCCGCAGCGTAGGTAATCCTGGCTTTTCGAGAATAAATAATACTATTTATGGACATGCATATTGCATACCTCAAGTAAAAAAAAAATATACAAAAAAAAACTTTTTTTCCCAATTTTTTTTTTTTTTTTTTTTATTATTAAAAATAGGATTTCGTTTGAAGGCCAGCTTGCCTAATGTTAAGCGATGATGTGGTCTACGTTGGAGCACGCTTGCCTAGAAGGAACCGATTCTCTCGTGATTTGAAGACACCCAGATCTAGACGCGCGGGAGCGCGTCAGAGCCAAGCTCGAGCGGTACCGTGTGTAATATTACATGAACCATTGTTACTACAGGAGAACATATTCAGGTAGCGCATTCCACAGACTAGCAGTTCGCATAATAAAAGTGGAATCAAAGCGCTTCGTACGGGGTTAATTAGGGCTCAGAACGCTAATATAATGGATTTTTGATGACAATAACCTTACAAGGTCTCAAAATGAATGCGGCCTAAGCAATAATTAAAAGACGCAGAGCGCATCAAAATATACAAACCAATAAAAAAATGTCACAAAGTTTTTGGACAACTTGTTTAGTTTTGTGAGAAGTTGTCAGTATGATGTAGGGACGCTGACTGCGACAGAAAAGGCATATTAAAAATAAGCCTGTATACCTACCTTAATACCTTACCTTACTACCTTACCTACCTTACTGTATACTTTTGCATTTATAATATTATTATTGACCCACCCCGGCTTCGGTGTAAGCTCGGCCTTCAGCCTCGCTACAATGACCCAGTCCAGGAACACAAAGTTTCATCTAAATTGGTGCAGCCGATAAAAAGTAGCCTAAGTGCTATTCCAGACTATAATCTATCTATGTGCCAAATTTCATCCAGATCCGTTCAGCCGTTTTTGCGTGAAAGAGGAACAAACATCCATACAACTTTCGCGTTTAAGGATTTACTGTAAAAAAAATATCTATTGATATTGTTGACCATCGGGATACAATACCTATAGAGTCACAATCGTACTAAATAATGTCCGAACCAAAACTCGGCGCACGCTATGCATATGATACCATAGCGAACAAGCGACGTTGAACACCATGCAAACGACATAACATCTAAATTGGAGTAAATGTGGCATTGTGAACTACATATATTAATTTATTATTTTTATTTTATTTTGCATTTTTAGGAAAACTCACAGCCCAATAGTATTAAACTTAAATTATCAATATAAAAAACCAACTTCATAAAAATGTCAGAACTGGACCAAATTGAAATGGGACCACACGGAAAGCACCAGATTTCATAAATCATCATAAAAATTAATCATCAAAATCGGTTCATCCAGTCGAAAACACTGAGGTTACAAACATAAAAAAAACCAGTCGAAATGAGAACCTCCTCCTTTTTTGGAAGTCGGTTAAATTGGTGACTGGGCCAATTACTACTTAGTTTCTGCCTATAAATTGATGTCTAGGTATGTACAACGACGCTCGGACGTTTTTTAACTGTTTTCACTTAGCTATTGTGACTATTGTATCAGACCCTGATTCTACTAAACCAATTGTTTCTAAATTGTTAATGAATTTCCTCAAAAATCGCCCTTTTGGTACGTTTGGTATAAATAAAGTGTCAAAAGATAAAACCCAATTGTTTTTAAATTGTTAATGAATTGCCTCAAAAATCCCTTTTAGACAAGACAAGACAATATTTATTTTCCAGCAAAAATCCACACACACTTAAAGCTACACACATATTTTAAAAAAAAAATTGGATTTTTGCCACAAACCGGCCCCAGCTCAGCATGATGCCGTTCGTTACCAACCGGCGCTGGTCTTCCGATGGGACCGGAAGGTGACGTCACGCACT
This sequence comes from Agriopis leucophaearia, assembly GCA_949125355.1. Classification (NCBI taxonomy): domain Eukaryota; kingdom Metazoa; phylum Arthropoda; class Insecta; order Lepidoptera; family Geometridae; genus Agriopis; species Agriopis leucophaearia. The sequence continues at coordinate 2,765,946 of OX421285.1, read as the reverse complement.
GCACGGTGAGCGTGCAAGTAATTAAATTATACATGACAAAAATTATTAAAAAAAGAGAACAAAAGACAATAAAATGCTATAACAAGATAATGAATAAAAATAGTTAAACTGGGAAAATATATTGTGCTCAAGATGTGCTCAGACATCCAACTGGAGTTAAAGAAAAAAACAAACAACATCAACAAAGTTAGTAATTTACCTACTTAGTATAGATTGACTTGTAGTTTAGTAGTCTAAGGCCCGTATTCTAAAACAAGACTCAAGTATCGTTTGATCTCTGATCACCTGATCTTTACTTGAGCCTAGAATCGTTACTTAAGTATTAGTCTTATTCCAAAACGGCACTAAAACTCAACTCTGTTGAATCTAGATTTAAATCGAGTCTCAAGCGGATATTCTTTTTGTCTATGAATCAGTCTGTTTTCGTTTACATTTTAACTTGAGTGTAACAATGTCGTTCCGTTTAACGCATAATTAAAAAGTTACACACATTCCATTTATTTGAAAATCAGTATTATAATTTGAAATAATGAAGTATTTATCTATTTACTGGTTAAAAACTATTTCATAACAAAGTTTTGTTTGTTTTTTATGCTTAAAACCCTAGAAACTACTCGAAAGAATTTTTCGTCAAACAATTTTAAGAAAAATTACGGAACGTTAATAATGTCAATGTCATTGTGAAATTTCACATGATATGTCTTGTGTTTGTTTTTTCACGATTTTCTATAGTAAACTATCCTGCCTATTTATATTCTCTTCAGTTCAGAAAGGAAGATTCTTCTATTGTATTCCCTTTGAGGAAGATGTCGCCTAGAAAAAAAAAGAACTTCGTCTTGCAGGAGACATGTCTCCTGCTAGAAATAATAAAAAGTTTTAAAAATATAATTGAAAATAAAAAAACCGATAATGTAAGTTCTGTCTATTCTCTGGGAAAATATTATCATAATAATCGATATCTTCGAAGATATCCATGGTACAAAGTAAATAACAACCAACTACACAATGAAAAATCCAAAGAGTATGGAAAAATCTCTGCTCAAGCGTGATACAGACGTCACTTGCGTGATTGCAGATCAACTGTGAACTTGAGTGGCGATTAACAGCTGAGTGACGTTTTAGAATATGACGATAATCAGGTGAACTACGATCAAACAATCTTGACTCAAGTTTCGTTTTAGAATAAAATCTCGACTTAAAACTAGTTTTAAGTCGAGATTCATGACTGAGCGTAGTTTTGGAATACGGGCCTAAGTGTCTTTTGACACTTTTGGTATAGATAAAGGGTCAAAAGAAAAAAAATGAGGCAATTCATTAACAATTGGTTTAGTAGAATCAGGGCCCTGGATATATACCAGCCATTGTTTAATATTATACTTACTTTTTTTTATGAGACTGGGTGACAAGACGAGCGAACTCGCTCGCCTGATGGCTCTTCACGCTTGCCCATAACAGCTCAACGCCACTCAGAATTTTGAACTTCAACAGTTCAAAACCTTGGATGGCAATGCACTGCGCTCGTCACCCCGAGATATAAGATGTCAAATCTCTGTGTGCCCTGTAATTTCGCTGGAAACATTGCCCTTCAATCCGGAACACAGTAGTGTTTGCACACTACTGCTTGGCGGTTGAATAACTGACAAAGGTGTGGTACTTCCCTAGGCGGACCCCTGCAAAAGAGTCCTACCACTACAAAAACTTAAAATGTAACATTATTTTTACACGAGCTACTACTTCCTTTAACGACTAACGAGGCGAATGACTGTACAAAAACCACCAACTTCCACTAATATCACTCGCGAACCCTTTCTTACCGAACTTAGCTACCTCTAATTATAGAGAAAATTACCGGTTCCATTACATTACTGACGGTAATTAAGGGCTTTATTTAACACCATTTACGGAAATTCTGCCAATAGTTGTGCTTAGGGGTAATAAAGTAAAGAGTTACTAAAATGTGTAACTAACGTCGAAATGTATTTTTCATTACTCATACTCCGAAAGTAGGTCTGAAGTTGCCTGTGGAGCGGGTTGAAAGTAATACATTTCAGCCCTAGGTAGAATCACTTTCAACTGACAGTGACAGTTGACAACTGACTGACACTAATAAAAAAAATACTAGTTCTATTTTCACATTTGTATTGAATCATGTTCCAACTTTTTTTTTCTCCTCATAGGATTATGGTCCCGTACTTCTCGTGCACTTGCCAGTGTCAGTTCATGTTTTTATTTTTAGTTTCCTTGTATTCGTAATGAAAAGCACAGTGTTTACCTCGGGGTTAAAGACTTATTTAGTCCCGAGACGGGGTTTGCCTAATAGATCAAGGGAAAAAGAGGGATGAAAGAATTTGAATTTATTTATTTTATGATATTGACGTGTAGATATGACATATTTTATGCATAAATGACTTATGACTTACCATTCATCCCTTGTAATTACCAATTTTTTTACACTAGCAAAACAATATCATGCCTCTAAACAAACAATAAAACTCATTTGCAATCACCCTTTTACTCGTACAGTATTAAAAACTTCTAAATTAGACTCTGATAGCTGAAAAATAAAGTCCAAAATCATAGTGACGACAAAAAAAATCGTTTAAAACATTATCAACTTAAAATAACTTTTAACGTAAAGAAAATAAGATTGAATTTGGGATGATTAGAGTATTTAGGGGTACACCAAGTGGAGTATAAAAAGGTTTATTAGCACATTTCGGGCGAAGTCGAGCGTGTCTGTGATAAGTGACAACCTATTGAGATGGTTAGGGCGACCATGAGCTAGCAAAAAAAGCATTTAAAAAAAGCATGACTTAGCAAGTTTCCGTCCCATTATTCAGAATTAAAAATATTCTGTGTGTTTTCCACGATGCCGACTATTTTCGGATAAACTTTATCAAAATCAGTTCAGCTGTCATACAATAAGCAATACAGATAGATAAAACTACTTTTGCATGTGTAATATTGAGACAGACTCAAAATCATGTCTAAAAGCAAGCAAGCATGCAAGTCTAAAACCGCTTGCTTCTCCAAACTTAGCTAGCACACTACTGTATGCCTGGATCAATTAAGTACTTTTTCAGTACTCATATTCGGAAAATAGGTCTGAAGTTGCCTGAGGAGCGGGTTGAAAGTAGGTAATACATTTCAGCCCTAGGGAGAATCACTTTCAACTGACAGACACTCAAATTAATAAAAAAAACTAGTTCTATTTTCACATTTGTATTGGACCATGTTCCAACTTTTTTTTCTTCTCACAGGATTATGGTCCTGCACTTCTCGTGCATTTGCCAGTGTCAGTTCATGTTTTTATTTTTAGTTTCCTTGTAAGTATTCGTAATGAAAAGCACAGTGTTTACCTCGGGGTTAAAGACTTATTTAGTCCCTCGAACTATTAGTCAAACCCAGTCTCGGGGCTGAATAAGTTACTTTCACCCCTAGGATAACAATGTACTATTAATGTTAATCTACGATTTTTTTTAAATATGCATTTTTATGCATATTTTTTTTAAATCTATCCAAAAATGTCATTTCGTCATGGTCACTCTACCCCGAATATAGTGCCCAGAGCAGCGAATTCGATTACCATCGGTTTCTCATTGTTGTCTATTTGTCACTATAGTACCCCCTTAACGCTTAATAACCAAACAAAACAGACCCCTGTCTCCTTACTACTTCAACTGCTAAACGGATCTTTTTAATTTGGACCTTTTTTAAAATAATATAGAGCTGCTACGCTGTACTATTTCATCTCACACAGAGCTCTATCTAATCTGGTAGTATAACCAAGCAAACAGACCCCTCTCTCTGTAATACTTCAACCGCCGTAAGGTTTTTTTTTAAATTGTATTAACAAAATAACATAGAGCCACTACGTTGTACTATTTCAACTCGCGCGGAGTTCTAACAATTCCGGTTTTTTAACAAACCAGCGTTTAAAGAGCTCTCGTAGCAATGTGATTGTTTCATTCAAGGGCTCATTTTGTACTGGTGATGTGTTCGATAATGAAAGTGCTTATGTGTGACTGACTTTTTATAGAAGTAATTTGTACAGTTTTGTTACGAGATGTGATGTTAAGTGATAAGCTTTTGTTGTTCTTAATGGATTTAGCGAGTTGTGAAGGTAGTATGAGGGTTAAGATAATATCTCCGTACTAAATTGTTGCACTTTGTTTTGCGTTTTGCTACGCGCCGTGGTTCTACCCGTCATCATAGAAGAACCGTTATTTTATGGCATAAAATAGCCTATCTGTTATTCCAAGATATAAGCTCCCTTTCCAAATTTCATAGTCTAAGAGCCGGTGAAGATAATAAATAAATATCTGGGACATTATTGCACACATGGTCATCTGACCCCAAACTAAGCAAAGCTTGTAATATGGCTGCCAGAGACTGATATACATACATATATATATTTTTAAATACATACTTAGATAGATATTAACACCCAGACATAGAACAAACACAAATGTTCATCACACAAATGTTTGTCCTAGATGGGAATCGAACCCACGCCCCCAAGCACAGAAGTTAGGTTCACTACCAACTGAGCCACCGAGGCAGTCAAAATCGACGTCGACGAAAAAGATAGACATTCACCGATCTGATAACCAGATGAGACGTATTTTTTTATCAAATAATATTTATAAACACATCGCACCTTTAATAACAAACCGAACTAACTCAAAAATAATGATTTTTGGGAAATTGCATTCAAAGTTTTACAAGTTTGGAGCCACGTATGTTTTGGTAAAAATAAAAAAATGTGGGCATTCTACAGAAATGTAAATGTATTTAGAGTATTGTCAATAGAATATCCTTTCAAATAACACTTATAAATAACAAATATTATTTATCCCTTTTAAAATATAAAGGTTTAAAAAAATATTACTGACTTACAACTTTTCTTGATAAAAAAATCAGGCTAGTATTTGACATGCTACATGACACAAAACCTATTAATACAGTTTATAATTGAAAAAATAATCTGTTTTTTTTTTTACTTTAAGATTTAATGCAGTTTATTACATAAAAATAAGTATAAAAATCTTATACTATAAGAGATAATGCAGTTTATTATTAAGAAAGAATCATTGCATGTGGTTGCATTTAGGTTTAATTCTATTTCTATTAGCGACACACATCTCACTCTGATCACTGCCGGCGTATCACTGATTCGTCTCATTTAGTGAATTTTGATTGGACCGACGGGTTAATCAAAAAGAGACGGACGGTACTCTATCTCGCTTGTATGGCTCCGAATGGAACGCCTGTTGGACTGTTCCTGTTCTTTTCACGTAATTAATTCGTTTTATGATAAAATCTCCACAACCCCATTTTTTGAGTTAATTCAGTTTATTATTAAAGGTGCGACATTATGCCTATGATAACTTGCCTATCAAAAAGTGTTCATAGCTATTTTTAATTTAATAAATTTTCTTTCATCACCTTCAACTCTTTTGATAACCGAATGAGTTTTATCTCAACTGATAGTTTTAACTTTTTAACACACAGAATATGCCAAGGTAGGCTTGCCTACTCATTTCTGTGTATGGCTACCAGCCAGAATAAACCGATTCACTCGAGATTTGAAGACACCCAGATTGTAACCATCGGGGAACACCCATTCCGGCAGCGCATTCCACAGACTAGCAGTTCGCACAATAAAAGTGGAATCAAAGCGCTTTGTACGGGTTTTCGGAATATCAACCATGAAGCGGTGTCGATTTTTCGTTCCCGCTCTGGCAGTCCGATAGAAAAAAAAAACGATAATATATTTGATAAAAAAAATACGTCTCATCTGGTTATCAGATCGGTGAAGGTCGATCTTCCACGTCTCCTCTACTATTTGTGTAAATTTATAAACCAGTTTCTTTTGCAATTATAATATAGATGTAATTTAACTGTTGCATCTTTGCTGATTAATATTTTAATCGATTAGGGAGATAGTTACGAATGTAATCGAATAAACATGTCGATGTAGAGTCGTTGGTGTGGGCTCGGCGCCGGTACCCGGTAATTGAGTTAAAACTAGCGTCGGTCGGCGCTGACACCTCTAGTCAGTATAAATACAAGTATATTACGGAATAGTTTGGTTTTAATCGTACGTGACATTTTCATCAGACTTTATTAATAATCAATACAATAAACAAAGAAACGTCTGACTCAGTAAGCGCTCAAACATAGTTATTGATATTACTAAATGAATAGGCGCAAAAATCTGTCAAAAAATTATTTGGTTACATAGTCATAGATGTATCTATCTATATCTATATATCTATACATATAATAAAACCGTAGAGAAAAAAAAACTGTAATTGCGAGATAACATTAAAATAATCACACAGGGCGTCTTAAAATAAGCAGCTGAACACGATAGGACAGTTTTTTAGAATTTTTGTCTGTTTGTTTGTTTGTTTGTCCGCGCACATCTCCTAAACCACTGGACGGATTTAAATGCGGTTTTCACGAATATGCTTAGAAATTACCAGATTTGGCTATGTTATATCATTTATTTTAATTCTTTATTGTTACATAAACGAAAATAAAAAATCAATGATTATTTTCTTCGTTACCCGAAACGTAATATGAGGATCGTCACATAGCCTCAAGCAAGGAGGTCCAAAGTAAAGAGAATGTTATTGACATAGCCATTAAAAATTTGAAACTGTCAACGTCATTCACATAATCAGCCAGATTAAAACTTTTTATTTAAATTAAGGAACCTTCTTAGATGAATGAACGTGTAGATCACATACATCTGTGGTGTAGATCAAGGATGTTATAAAAACAAAGGCCTTACTCTCCGTAGGAGTATTACATTCTCTTGGGGCCTTACAACCTCTTTGGTGATTCAATCCATTTTATTCTATCTTAGCCACGGAACAGCACGGAACACTATTACTCGCGGAGATCTTAGCATTTAAAACACAAAATATACTGCATCCTATTTTAATTCAGTCCCTCGAATAGAAATATTCAAGAAAGGTACATGACAATAAACCTATACAGCAAAATTCCGGACGCAATAAAGAAAGAAAGAAATAATAGCACTTTTACAGAACCAACTTGGTAAGTTTCTAACCCAAAAATGTTATTACGAGATAAAATATTTTTTCGACGATAAAATTTAGAAAATTATAATTAGAAAATAAATATCGATCTATAAATAGTTAAGAAAGTAGCGTCATAAGTTTTGTATGATCTCATGTATAATTAAGTAACCTACCACACTAAGTATGTTTTTTTTTGGTTTGTAAAATTACTTCACCCTATGTTAAGTTTGAATTAGTATTTGTATAATATTTATGTAATAGATTTAACTATACTTAAATGTATGTATTTATGTCTGTGGTCTGGTTTTCTGAACAGCCACTACATAAGTCATTGCTGCACCCTTTATGCAGGGTATATAAACTTAGCATCTAGAAGAAGAAAGTGTATATTTGCAAGAAGAATAAAGAAATAATTTTATTTTACTGTGATATTTTAACACATAAATAGAGTAGTTCCATTTCATGGCTTTTTAATCAAGGTTTTAATACAAATGCACGCGAAATAAGAAATAACTAGCCAAGAGCGTGTCAAGACAAGCATGTGTCAGGGTTCCGTGGCCAAAGCCATATAGTTGTGGTCATATTCATAGTTCAGAATCTGCATGGTCATAGAAAAGAAGACAGTTAAATTTCAGAGATGTATCATCCCGACATGACATAATATACTTTTTATGGTTTAGACAAAAAGAAAACTTCAAAACATGCTCTGCACTGTGGTCAATTATATCTTTTTGATTTGAAAACTATTGACGGTGTTTTTACTTTTATGCTTCTATCAATACTTCACACAGGGCGATTTAAAATAAGCAGCTGAACATGTTAAGGCAGTTTTTAGAATTTTTGTTTGTTTGTTCACGCACATCTCCTAAACCCCTGGAAGAAAATGCAGACGGATTTAGATGCTGTTTTCACGAATATGCTTAGGTTTGACTAGATTGAAGTATAGGCTATGTTATTTTGCGCAAAGGCCGGATTAGGGTAAGAAAAAAGGATTGAAGGTTTATATGAAAATCTACGCGTACGAAGTCGCGGGCAAAAAAACTAGTCTATAAATAAAAGGCGATGTATGTATGTTTCCTATGGACTTCAAAACAGGTGAACTGATTTCGATAACAATTTCAGAAAATATTCAGATTAGAGTCCTGTGAAGTTTGGTAGAAATCGGAGAAATGAAGTTTTTTTTTGTTATAATTTTCTTTACGAAAAATTAGATCAAGAATTGAAGTTGAAGATTTTTGAAGAACATAATTTATGTACTGGGTATGACATATATAACATCATAGAAAAAAACATTTAAGTCTGTAGCAAAACTTCATTTTGTGGGTAGACATCGATTTTATTTCAGACTCTGGAGATAAACTCTTATGACGTATATTTATTCACGTGCACTTTAATAAATAAATAAATATCTAGGACATTATTGCACATATAGTCATCTGACCCCAAACTAAGCAAAGCTTGTAATATGGCAGCCAGATATTGATATACATACATATATATTATAAAATAAATACTTAAATAGATATTAACATCCAGACATAGAACAAACACAAATGTTCATCGCACGAATGTTTGTCCTAGGTGGGAATTGAACCCACGCCCCCAAGCGCAGAAGGCAGGTACCTACACTCCAACTAAGCTAACGGGGCTGTCAAAATTCAAGTGTTAATCTTTAAATCTATGTACATTAGGGCAGAGTAACAATGTACAATATTGAAGGTGCTTACTGCACCGCTGCTCATACCAGAATGTCCAGCCTCGCTCTTGCCTACCAGTTACCCCATGACGTTTCCCCTTCTCCTTTCCGTCATAGCGACAGTTGGAAACGACGAGATTTGAATAAAGTACTACGAAAGTCAAATAAGTACTCCCGAATTCAGTAACCATCGGGGCTATTATGGATCTTTGATCGGGATCAGTCAGTGTCAGAATTGACAGAATTTTGACACTTGAAAGGGGTTATGACGCAAAAAAAAAAGTGATGTCTATTTCCAATTTCATACTACGAAATTGGAAATAGACAACGCTTTTTTTTTGACAAAATTTTGACAAGTCGCGATCCCGATCAAAGATCCATAATAGCCCCGCATATTTAAAACCTAACAAGTCTAAAGAGGTTGCTTCAAGGAGGTGGCATTGTTTTCATTTGTCACTGGCAGTTAGCTGATTTTATAAGGAGTAACTTAGGCTACTATTATCCCGGATATAACGCAAAGAAACCGCAAGTCTCAGCTATTTATAAATAAAACCTATTGATACGAATAATCTTTTTAAAATAGTGCTTTACACATTGATAACCTCTAATTCCAATAAAATTGCAAATCGGCCACTCAAATCAATATTAAAGTTTCTAAATCAAACTTCACTCAATGTTAAGTGAAACGCGTACACTGTGCAAACATCGAAGAACCCTCGAGAAAAGGGTAAAAGGGCCAATAATGAACCCAAGGGCTTATGCCACTCTATCCCCTTTGGCTTTGCTCCTTCGAACATATGTCAGCCTTATTCTTCCCCGACCAACCTTAAAAAAACTCCACCAACCCTCTGTTACAACCAAGTTTATTCCAACTTAAACGATTTGAAAGATCTTATTGAATTGGACGCTTCTTAATTGCTGTGTGTAAACGGTCTCGTTTACGCAAATATGATTTTTAATGTAATAGTGGTAAGGTTGTCTGTGATGGTAATATAGATGTGGTTTTTGTAGGATCTTAATTTCCGCAATTTCTGAGCCAATTTGACAGTTGGATTTTAGTTATTTGCAACAGTAATAGAATTATGATAATAACATTAAATACATTGGAAACAATAGCTCAATTTGAAACTAATGAATGGCATTCTATATAGTCAATAAATTTTATTATTTTTCTGTCTCTATCACTCTATTGTACATCTGAATACGAGTGATAAGACTGACATGAGATTCCCTGCCATAAACGCTTGACGACTTAACACGTAAATGTAATTAAATAATTATCAATATAATAAAATCAACTTCATCAGAACTGGACCAAATTGAAATGGGAAGCACCAGCATTCAAATAAAAAAAGAATCATTAAAATCGGTTCACCCAGTCAAAAGTTCTGAGGTAACAAACATATATTTAAAAAAAACAGTCGATTTGATAACCTCCTCTTTTTTGGAAGTCGGTTAAAAAGGAATTCTGTTCCTTTAGTCTCAGACCACGTAAACTCAAAACGTAGCCTCGTTATGAGTTTATGCGTGGAGTTGTCAATGTCAAGTTTGTGATAAAGAACGTTAAACGAACAACGTTCGTTATTGTCAAAATAACGTGGAGCAACCTAGCGTGTTATGTGCGCGTTTGTCAAGAGAATGTGAATGTAAAGAGAATGGGAATCCATGGATAATGGACATAACCATACTAGAGTTATATGATTATTTACGGGATATTACACGGGAAGACATCCCGTGAACATGGTGCATGTAACTGCGCCGAAACATCAGGAGCTCCTTCCACAACCTTACCACGGTAAATATCCCGTAAATAATCATATAACTTTAGTGAACAACCGTGATAGTTTAAAACAGTGTATAACCATGTTTTCATATTTATCGGGACTTATCGCGCACTATTAAATATAAGTAGGTAAAAATCCTGTGTTCGAATCGCGAAAGTTTAAAAATTACTAGTGTATAACCATACTAGGTTTTATTACGTCCATGGTAGTATCCAATCAGAAGTCGCGTTTGATTTGTTTAAGTGTGTAAAAATATTTATCGTGATATCTTTACGGCGTTTTATGCGCATGTCATATTATGGTTTCACACAGGCCGTGATTTTAAGAAAAATCACGGCCAAGAGCTCGAAGAGTCAACATCGTCTTGAAGATGCCACGTGCAGAGGTGAAACACGCCTCGTGTCAACAAAGATGCTTTTATCGCACGGCGTTGTAGTTGGATCCGCGTTGCCTTACAGCTAACCAAAAAGTATGCGCAATACGTAGCGTGCGCCGAGTTTCGGTTCGGCTTTTTTTGGCACGATTGTGACTGTACTGATATTGTATCTCCTTAGTATGGATTGTCTATAGACCTTGTGGACTATGGGCAATCAAACTATTTTTGGATAATAGGCTAAGTAGATAAGCGGCAGAGCGAAATCCCGTTTCTGAGGTATAAAAACGTCTTGAAGAGGCATTTCAAGGGGTGTGGGATTGAACCCTCCACATGGGAGGAACAAGCAAGCAGTCGAGCTGAGTGGAGGCAATTGGTACAGAAAAAGGTCTACTTATTCGAAGACCAACGAAGCGCAACAAGAGAACCCCTCAAAAGCAAACCTCCTTCGAAAAATTCTAAATAAAAGTCACAACACGTAGAAAATTATACTCAATAAACGTCAGCAGTTTCATATATAAACATAGATGTATACAATTTAAATCGAAACAAAACTATTTTACCAAAATCAACGGTATATTTATACATTTATGGCTTAGTTCTCTAATGTCTGTTCGATTTGCACAACATCGTCAAAACTCGTGAACGAGACGGCGATTATGTCCGAATCGCAAGTGAGAACTTCTCTATCGAGAGAGAGAAAGAGACAATTTTATCTCCTGTTGGTCAGACGGGTGTTCGTCAGCCAAGTTGACGGCTCTTACGGTGTGTTACGGCTTGTGCAACTATCGCGTGCCTGTGGATCCATTCTGGCTGCGTATTGAGTCCAGACAGATTGAGTATTGCCGCGATTAGCGCGTCATTGTGGCATCATTGCAAATCTCCTTCTAATATTACTTACAACTTTGTCAATGGCGTTGTTAGGTTCTCACATGTAACAGTCATAATTGTTTATCGAAAATTTTCTGCCAAAATTGGCTATATCAGCCACATGAACATAGTGAAACAAAATAAAGAAACTTTTGTTTCTACTATCATGGTGTGAGGACGCACCAAGTAATACAAGTAATTAGATTTACTAAAAGCAGTTGCCGTGACCGAAATCGGACTGGAATACATCAATGTAGATATTTTGTTAAGTAAATAAAGACACAAAAAGGTGCTGGGTGAAGGCTTCTTCCATTTCCTTCCATGCATCTCTATCCTTCACCAGGATCAGCCAATGAGGGTAAAAGACGCGAAGATCGCTATCTCATTCAAGACCAGGGTGTTTTCGGCCGTCTTTAGGCTCCAATTAAGTGGCAATCTTCACCCATATTACTGGGTGCATGCAAATCATTTGACCTGTCCAGTTCTATTTGAGTTTAGCAGTCTCCGTGCGTGCCGAGGCAAATCAAAAGCGACACGAAGACACTGGCTTGACCAGCTGGTTTGTACTGACCTGCACTCTAACTTCAGGCAGGTTCACCTTCATGGCCAGCTCTTCCCTGGAGTACACGTCGGGGTAATGACTCTTCTCGAATGCGCGTTCCAGCTCGTGGAGCTGGTATGTTGTGAACGTGGTGCGGTTCCGCCTGGAACAAAAGGTACAAAACTTACAAATTTAATATTTAATCTTGCAATATAACAATCTTTGGTAAGCGCCTGGTGGTAAGCGATCACCGTCGCCTATGGATACCTGCAACACCAGGCGCATCAAAGATACGTTGCCGAGCCTTAAAAACTCTATTAACAGCTCTTTTGAAAACCCCCCTTTATTAAAGCTACTCGGAAATGCTACAGGGAGCTCATTCCACAAATTGCAGGTATAAGGCAAAAAGGAACGCGTAAAACGCACAGTGCTAGGTTCTTTGATCACATAGCTTGGATTTGACTTAAACTCGAGCTGGTACCGAAAAAAGTTCACCATGACTTGAAGGGGGCGAGGTAACCACGAGTTGTATACGCTGACATATTCTTACTACTCTTACTAGTTCTACAAACGCACACTTCAATAATTGAGCGGCACACAACTGCAAATGAGATGATCAAACGGACGACCAAGCTGTAAGAACTTAAAGCGAAAATCGTAGGTATAACAGTTTCATAATTTTTTTGGTGTGACTTAAAAATGTACCCACTGGCAAGGTGTACATTTATGAATGTACCCACTGTACCATATTTGCGCCTTTTGAGGTCTTCTGCGGATTTAGTCACCGCGCCAGACCTGACGGCTGTTGATTTGGCGATATCTATAATTTTGTGCCAGCTCTTTGGTTCGGTTTCAGTTTTTTATATTGATATTTTTTCTGCGGCGGATCGTGGACCGGATTTCTTATTTGCTTCCAGGAGGCATCTTAATCATCCTAGGTGTCCTCTGTTAGTCATCTTTGTTATTATACGTGACAGTCAAAGAAAGAAGGTACCGAATGCGTAGGCCATAAGATTCCTTTTTTCATAGACTCTCACATAACAGCCCAAGCCTAACTTGTTTTTCTGGTACTAAAAGCAACAGCGAATGTTTTGTTCAGTATCTTGGATAATCACCTGTGTTTCTTTTTATTGTCAGCTGCGGATCCAGGGCGGGGGGTGTCGTCGTCGCTGCCGGGGGGTGATTTGTCGTCTGGGGGCGTCCGCTGGCTGTAGCCGTCGTTGCTATTGCACGACCCTTCGCCTGGAACAAGCGATCGAAGTAATTGGTAGAATTGTCTGTGTTTATTTAGCACTGAAGGCCAAGGGTGTAGCAAGAAATTTCTTGAGTTGTGCAGTTGGGGGCAAATTTATTTTTAGATTCCATCATCAGATCCTGACTTGGTGACAATGGAACCAAATTCGAAGTATACCCAAAAGAACTTTTTTGAAAACGATCAACAGTTGGCGGAGAAATCGGTGAACATACATTAAAAATATACAGTGGAATATAGAACCGTCCTCCTTTTTCGTCGGTTAAAAATGCTAGACTCTAGGGTGAATAGTTATGTTCTAGATCTATGTGCTCCATCGAGCACGTCATCGCTTACCATCAGGTAAAATGGTAGCCAAACCAAGCCTGGCGCACTCCGTCCTTTGGGTATGAAACTACGATACAAGGAGTCGACTGGTCGGACTTGCCTTGCCCGCCGCTGCGCGATAGACAGCGAGATAATGCGACAAGAGTTATGCGAAAGACAGAGAGGCAACTTCTAGGTTAATATAGCAGCAGGTATTTAGCGCTCGCACGTCCTGAATTGGACTTTATTGTGTGGTAGTAGGAGTCGCTACTTATTTAAATGCTTTTGCGGAGTGAACCTTCTGTACTTGAACTTTATGTATTCTGTGGCCAAACTTAGAATATACAGAGAAAAACCCTAAAAATACTATCCTTTATAATTCCACCCATTGATACCCCCATGGTATAGTTAACCAGAGACAGGCTACAGCGATAAATCAAAGCAATTTGCCTGTTTGTTCATGATAATGGAGCGCTGTATGCAACGCGAGTAATGCAATTATATTCAAATCTGTTTGGTTTGCATTGTGGAGCGGTTGATGTGTAATAAATATTAATTTTACTTAAGACTTCCTTGAATTCTAAATTGACGTATAATTTATACTTTTATTTTTATTTTAAAAACCTACTTCATAAAAGTAGTATCACAACATCATCAGCCAATTAACGTCCACTGTTGGACAAGGCCTCCCTCATAGAGAGGGGTGTTGCCATAATCCCCACGCTTGGCAGGCGGCTTGGGGATCGCAGTACGTTCACCGTGTACTATTAGGACGCTGCTGCCCATCCTCCGGTGGTTCTGGTCGCAGTTTTAGGACATAGCCGGGTCAAAAGAAGGTATAAAATGGGCAAATTCGGTTACTTGGATTATACAATACAATATCTCTTTATTACACACCGAAAAATACAAATTAAACTTAAACTAACATCAAAAATAAATATACGGCAGTATAATGGGCGGCCTTATCGCCTAGAGCGATTTCTTCCAGGCAACCTTTGGATGGACAGGACTAAGGAATTTGAAAAAGGTAGGTGGTGCACATAAAATATTAAAAAAAAATATCCCTACTTAAGTATATGTATACTATACAGTAATTACACAAAAGTTAAATGATTATTAACGGGATATTTACCGTGGTAAGGTTCTGGAAGGAGCTCCCGATATTTCGGCGCAGTTACATGCACCATGTTCACGGGAAGACGAAATATCGGGAGCTCCTTCCACAACCTTACCACGGTAAATATCCCGTTAATAATCATTTAACTTTAGTGAGCAACCGTGATAGTTTAAAACAGTAATTACACAATGCTACTTACATATTATAAATTAAATACATAGGCAGGTATATCTATGTAAGTACGTACCAGTTGACATGAACTTAAATGAATACATGTTTTTTTATCATGTTTTTTTAAACTACTTTTTTTTCCAAGACTAAACATCCCTGACCTTAAATAAATCGATCGATAACTTGTTTATCGAAATCGGTTCAGGCACATATACGTACATATCTACGCGTATAAAACGAATATGATACTTTTTCCTTTGGGTTGTCTACATAGTTACTACTTATACAGCATTATGCTGAGTTGACCAAATAAATTTTATTTTGGTCGCAGGAGTTGAGGCCATTTTTGTGTCACAATTTCACTATAATTATATATACATACCTACTATGTTGTTTATATTAAGTTGTTGTAACAAAATAAATATTTCTTTCTTTCTTTACTAATTATTATAAGGGGGAAAGATTTGGATTTTTAGATGTGTAACAAAATAACTCAAAGAATACTGGACCGATTTCAAAAATTCTTTCACCATTAGAATGCTACTTATCCCTGACTAACAATACTGACTGTATGTTTAAAAATATGTATATATTTTTAAACATACAGTGAGAAATAACTAGGGTCCTTACTTAAAAACCTTACTCAAGTTGATCTACACTTAAAATTGCGCTGTATCGTTTTCGCGTGTGACGTTTGCCGTCAGCGAGAAGTTGAGAGAGCAATGTTAATCATAGATCAACTTGAGTAACGTTTTTAAGTAAGGCCCTAGATTACTTATAAATTAAATAATTAAACACCATTTAGCAGCTATATTATAAGCTATATTTATTACTAGAATGTTTAAAAAATAAATCTCCACCCGTGCGAAGCCGGGACCGGCGGCTAAAAAATCGCGCACAGATAGAAAGTCAGTGTGCATTAAACCAACCTACAAACTGGCAAATTTCCAGTCATATTATTTGAATAAACATTAGTACTGATGCAATCGCACAGTGGAGCGAGCGTTTTCAAAACTGGACAATAAATATCGTGTAATTTGTATCATCCATCACCCGTATCGCGTACATCGGTAAACCATACCACCTCGCTTCCTTGGGTATTATTTTTAACACTATTGGTGGTTTTACGTTGTATAAAAAGCATAGATTAAAAAAAAATACTTAACCATGTATAATTTTTTATTTATTCAGAAATAGGCTTGCGTTTGACCGTCAACTCGCCTGATGTTAAGCGCGATGCGGTCTACGATGGAGCATGCTTGCCCAGAAGAAACCGATTCACTCGAGATTTGAAGACACCCAGATTGTAACCATCGGGGAACACCCATTCCGGCAGCGCATTCCACAGACTAGCAGTTTGCACAATAAAAGTGGAATCAAAGCGCTTCGTACGGGTTTTTTGGAATATCATCCATGAAGCGGTGTTGATTTTTCGTGCCCGCTCTGGCAGTCCGATAGAAAAATATAATAATCAATTTAAAAACTCATTTATTCTCTTCACTTCATTAGAACTGGATCAAATTAAAATGGGATCAAATGGAAAGCACCAGCATTTAAATAAAAAACGAATCATCAAAATCGGTTCACCCAGTCAAAAGTTCTGAGGTAACAAACATAAAAAAAACACTCGAACTGATAACCTCCTTCTTTTTAAAATTACCAAAATCGGTTACTTGGATGATCACACTGTCATCCAGGTAAGATAATTTTCCTGTTATTTTGATTTAAATGTCAAAATATTGAACCGATTTTGATAAAATTTATAAGGGAACAGTTTGAAAGTATATACTTTCAATTAAAAAAAAAACCATATCGGTTCATTATTGACGGATTTCTGAGGTAACAAACATTAAAAATAATAGAAATACAACTAAATTGAGAACTACCTCCCTTTCAGAAGTTAAAATTTTAGAAGTCGGTTAAAAATGGATTGTTACTAATATAAAGTACGTTACCTCAAAATATTATTAATTAAAAAAAAAACTTTTTAAGACAAGCTTTTAGGCGTCGGCTATATTGAATTTCGGCGACGTCATTTTATTTTTCGTATTTTTCTCTGTAAACCCTTTCATTTGATACCCATATTATGAGAGTGCGTAAAAAATTACTGGTCCACCATCTTTGGGAGTCCGCCATATTGGATTTAGAATGATGTCACTTAGCTAACCATGCATTGTCATCCAAATCCAACTCAATCGGCTGAGGATAACTGGTCTAAAATTCAGTTGAAAGATTTGTTCCACACATACATACATTTCAGTTCAAACATTTGTCCCATACATACATAATAACAGGGCGAGTTAAATAAAAGCTTGTAATTAACAAAGCTAATTAAATTTTACGCAAAAAAAAACTAACAGCTGCCAATTTTTATCACCTTTGCTAGGTTTTTGAACGTTAGATTGTAGGTGTTAGCCAACATACTGCAGTGAAACATGTTAAAACTTTTTTTTTTTAGATTTACTAATAGAACTTTTCACCTATTCAGAATTTTCAAACGGCTGCTCATATTTTCATGAGTCATACATAGCTCAAAACACTCGATCAAGTTAGTAAAAAAAAAGTAAATCAAAATTGGTTCAGTCGTTTGGGAGCTACGGTGCCACATACAAAGACACAGATACACAGACACATATAAACTTATATCTACTTTTTTTGCGTGGGGGGTGAAAAAAGGGTATTTAGACAGGTGCATGTATAGTTTGTGCAATTTGGGGCCAAGGCTTTAGGACCGTGGGCGCTGGCAGCTCATGAGTGAATAGGATCCAAAGTTTGGTGAAGGCAACTAGTGACTAGAATGCTGCTGAATTTGCCCAAAAACATTGTCACTGTCAGGATTCTGGTCACTTCTTCAACCACCTTTTTTTATGATACTGGGTGACAAGACGAGCGAAGTCGCTCGCCTGATGGCTCTTCACGCTTGCCCATAACAGCTCAACGCCACTCAGAATTTTGAACTTCAACAGTTCAAAACCCTGGATGGCAATGCATTGCGCTCGTCACCCCGAGATGTCAAATCTCTGTGTGCCCTGTAATTTCGCTGGAAACATTGGCCTTCAATCCGGAACACAGTAATGTTTGCACACTACTGCTTGGCGGTTGAATAACTGGCAAAGGTGTGGTACTTCCCCAGGCGGACCGCTACATAAACCCATTAGATATTCTTTAAAATTATAAGTAGAATTAAGTTTTTCATGGTAACACTGTCTTCCATGGCAACACTTCCAGCCGAAAAGTGGGAATTTTACCCCCACATCTCAGCTACCCTCCGAGCTAAGTTCTTCCGATAAACAGTCAACTCGGGAAGTCGTTGTGACCAGAAAATGTGTAACGAGGGTTACGTGTGCTGATGTACTAAAGTAGTTCCCGGGATATCTGGAATTTGGTGATGTAAAGTGTAATTTATGTTCTTAAGAATAATTTTATGTATCTGTAATATAAATAGACTTTGTTGAAGTGATGCTTTGCGATATATTATTTGATCGTGGGCTTTTATTTCCTACAATAAATCCATTTCCAACACACCAAACTATTTAGAAAAAAAACAAAAAAAAAAAATACGTACAGAGAAACATAGAACCTCGTCCTTTTTGGAAGTCAGTTAAAAATATGAGTAGTTTTTATTTGAAATATCACCAATTCTTATACCTACAATTTCTTCTAACGAAAAATGTTTAATGAGCACATTTTGATTAATTTAACCTTTGTTCAATAATTTGACAAAGCGAAAATAACTTGGAACGTGTAGGTACAATTATATGAGCATGACACTTAATTTACTTAACCACAGTAAAGCAATAAAAACAGAGAACTAATATACTACCACTCCATCCCTGAAGGGGTAGAAAGGGTAATTGTTTGCGGAAGCGGTACATTTATCAGCGCCATTATTTTGTCCGCGCTGGCTGATTGATTGCCCCACTGTGCAGAGCTAGTACGGTCCGACCAACATAATTATCTGTAGTGAATTAGAAGACTACTTTGGAAAATCTTCTTTTTATTCCAGGTGTTATTTTTACAAGCTTATAATTATTCAACTTGGCCTGTTAGAATTTACGTTCTTATGTGATCCACCGTAGGCCGCATCATCGCTTAACATCAGGCGAGTTGGCGGCCAAGCGCAAGCCTTGCAAAATCTTGAAACTGAATGTTAGACCAGTTATCCTCAACTGATTAAGCTGAAATTTGGCATACACGTTTAGTTTGGATGACAATGTATGGTTAGCTAAGATTGATAAGAAGATGCAAGATTTGACACAAGGCAAGCTAGATAAAATTATCACCGAGATTGCCACCGACCGGCAAATTTTATGGCAAGAACCCTTCAAGAACCATAGATCTAGGATGTAGCAAAAAATATTTGGTCTGTTTCTAAGATACTGGCAAAATTACCCCGCTGTAATAATTTAGCAGTATATAAAAGTGGTAATAGACAAAATCAAAGACAATTAAAAAGTTACCAAGCTAATTTGCTTATTATCTATGCATCTAATTTAAAACCCTTTCATGGTTCATATTGATCTAATACATTAATTCAAGAAATCAAACTTCACCTGTCATTTGCATCAACGATTATAACATCAAGCGCTACAGACAAACTGACAAAATATTATTGTACAAGAAGATTGAGCGATCAGAAGTCAAAACAGACTAACTACTATCACACCGTCTCTTGCACTCCTATCAATTTACTCGTGAGTAAAAAGAGACAGCGATGTCGCATTAAGATCGACGAAATAGATTACAAGCAGATATACAGTTCGACCAACTTACTTGTAGAGTTGAATGAGGGAGCCAGCACCGTATTTTTTAAGCCACTCGTATTAAACTCTAGTTCTTTTATTTGACCACTTTTAAAGATAAGTTGGTTGCTGAATACAAACCAAATAAAAACATTATGGGCAACGCATTAAGACGTTTTACACTTATCACGATACGAATCTCACTTTTTTTTCTTTTTGTAATAATTATTATTGATAATCTGGTAACACTCGCTCAATAATGGATTGTCTCGTTGTTTTTTCGATGTGGCAACCCTAATCATGTGTCAGATTTGCTGTTGGGCCGTGTTAAGGCTCGTATTTAATGATGCTACAAAATGATGCCTTTATTGAATTATTTTTGCTTTTAAGGCTCCGCGTTTAATTAACGGGTGTCGACGGATACCATGTTGTTTGAGGATAGTCTGAAATTATCAAAAATATCATATGTTTTTATGATAAACATTGTTTTTAGTTCTGACAGCTACAATATCATTGTAAAGTTATTGAATGGAAACAATTTGTTTAATATTTCACTGCAGTATCTATCGTCTACAATGTCACCTTCAAAGACCTAGCAAAAATGATCACGATATCCGATTTTCATTCAAATTTTTATCTAGTTTTTTTTAGTTATATAAAAACTGAAAGCTATTATTTTTGTAAACATTTAAACTCAAATGCAGAGGAAGTGTGATAAAAAAAATACGTGTTTGATAACTAACTGAGGGAACTAAGTAATTTCAACTGGTGACTGTCACTTTTGTCCAGAAAATAAAAGGGAGTCTCTCTTACGTAACTCTACAGATAAGCTAATAGCTCCGAAAGAGAAAAGTGGGCAATCTGCTGCTGCTAAAGGTGGTTTTGTGGGCAATTTTTTTCAGCCACTTCTCCGGCGACTCTCTAAATAATTGCTACAAAACTGACCCGTATAAACTGCTCGATATGGTCTCAGAATACATATATTGTAAGTACAAGTACAGAAAATCACTCCGCAAAATGATTTAAATAAGTAGCGACTCTTTCTACTACACAATAAAGTGCAATTCAGGACGTCCGAGCGCAACTACCTACAGCTATATTAACCTAGAAGTTGCCTCTCTGTCTATTGCGTAACTCTTGTCGCGTTATCTCTGTCTATCGCGCGGCAGCGGGCACGGTAAGTCCGACAAGACGACTAGGTACTTGTAGCTTCATACTTAAAGTGCGCCAGGCCAGGTATGGTGCGTCGGTATCTCTTGCAATAAACTAGATCTTAGATGTATCGCAGTGAGTTGCCTAATGTTGCGTGACGTCATAATTGAATTGAGCAGAAATTGAGCAATTTATATTGCCCGTGTAACTGCACCTTAATATTTATATTAGAAACATTTCCAATAACCTAATTTATAAGGAACGTTTCACGATTTATAATTACTTCATTGATTTATACTGACATTAAATAGACGCTAATTAATGCCTAATTAAACAGGTTACTTCGGCTCACAGTTTAATATTGCTAATACCGAAATTAATACGACTGTTTGTATGTTATCGCTAGCAAACCGCAACGATTTCGAAACAATAAAACGACGGGAAAAAAACTCTAGGTGACAAGTGACAACACTGAATATAGTCTTTAAAACAATAGTAAGATTATTTTTTTTTGGTATTAATTAACCAAAGACAAAATTGTGGCTATTATAAAGAAATTATATGTGACCAGCTTGTGGCAAAATATACCGAATTTAGTAGCATTTTTTAGGGGTATAATCAAAGACGATAAAAACTACGAGTATGTACATATATCTTTAGTAAAACATCCTTTTCATGTTTGTTTTCATACTAATGTTTTATGTAGAAATAAGATAAAGCAAATAAGTCCGCGTTAGACCACCAACTTAAAAATTTTGCGCCTAGCGCCATGTGTCAAAATCTCTTATTACGTCGCATTACGTCGCATAATTGATTTAAAAATACCACTTCCCACTAGCCCAAAAATGTCGGCATGCTACTAGCATCACCAGCAGGGCTAGCATGCGCACCGCGACATAATCTTGTCGTCACTGTGTCGAGCGAGAACGCAACAAGGTGCCTACGGTTTTATATACGCCTGTCTCGCTTTGGCACGACAAAAAAGTCGAAAAAATTTAGTCACGGTGCGCATGCTAGACCTGCTGGTGTCAAATACCTAGACTAGTTCACATCATCGAAAAGTTCCATTGGTAATTGTTGTTGTTCCATTGCGGTCCTTACGAATTTTTCTATACCTTTATCTACTGGATTACGCGGAAAGGATGTACTTAACCGAAAGGGGTCCATAGTACCAAACATAATGAACAACCTTTACTATGGAAGCAACTCTAAAATCGCAAAATAACCCAGTTGTTCTTTAGAAAACGGTAATTCACACTGGACAAAATGTTTGAGACAGCTGATATTTTTTCGCGATTTCAAGGTTATACCCATAGTAAAATTTGTTAATTTGTTCATAATGATGAGTATAACGATCCCTTTCAGCTTTCTCTTTCCGCGTAACCTAGTATAAATACAAAGCTTAAATTTCGTAGATTTCTTATGAGGTGTTATTATTCGTTAATAATTATCATAGTCCAGTCGGGGCAGACATTTAAATAGAAAAAAAAACCGGGGAGCGATTTTTTTTTAAACGGGGTTGGTGGTTGGAAGTATAAACCTCGATTTTCTAACTAATCCCGGTAAAGGATTCGCCGCCATCTTGTTTTAAAGTATTTTTTTTTGTTTTTCTGAAATAATTCGTTAATTTTCAACTTTAGAGCAAAAATTGCAAGATCTAATTTGTTGGAAATGTAATTTCTCACAAGTTTGATCATGATCATTTTTACGCTAGGATCAATATTTGCAGAGTTATACTATCAAGTTTATCAAAAAAAACGTAATGGGTGGAATTTTATTTTCTTCAACTTTGGTTCTCGCACTTTTTTTACTCTACGATCAATATTTTCGTACTTGATAGTAGTACCTTCTCACCTTAAGAAATTAAATTTCCAACAACTTTGGTTACCGTCATTTTTGCTCTAAAGTTGAAAATTAACGAGTTATTTCAGAAAAACGAAAAAATTTAACTTGAAAACAAGATGGCGGCGAATCCTCTACCGGGATTAGTTAGAAAATTGAGATTTATACGTCCAACCACCCCACGATGTTAAAAAAAAATCACTCCCGGATTTTTTTCTATTTCAGGCTAGTTTTATATCTGCCCCGACTGGACTATCAGTATAAAAAAACCGACTTCACAAAATGTCAGAACTGGACCATCAGCATCAACATTCAAATAAAAAAAGAATCATCAAAATCGGTTCACCCAGTCGAAAGATATGAGGTAACAAACATTTAAAAAAAGTCGAATTGATAATCTCCTCCTTTTTGGAAGTCGATCAAAAAAGGGTTTTGCGAAAGGTCTGAATTAAAAGAGGGGCAAATAGGGGTTGAAAGTTTATATGAAAGTTAACGCGTACGACTGTTGGCAACAGCAGCAGCGTGCGGCAGCTAGTGATATAGAAGTAAATGCAAGTATAAAAGTCACGTGACCAACGTCACATGCCAGAGGTAACGTAATCACATCTTTTATAGGTAGTAGGTACTTTTTATAAAGCTCCAAACATGACAGCTTAATGACTTCAATATGTTTATCTTAATTTCATATAGTAGATATTAATTGATACGTCGTTACGAACTACGTTTTAATTTATTTTGGCTACAAACGGTTCATGCATAAATGACATTTTAAGTAGGTATAGGTTCCAATTTTTTTGTACGATTCTCTAAAATAAAATCAGATAGTGATAAAATTATCTTCTAATTTCAATATGTCAACAGTTTAATAGCTGTAAAATTTGTTGACAGAATCTATGATGGTATCTAATTACACTCTAAATTTTCAAATAATAATATAAAAAAATATATTTCAACATCCAAAAAAAAAAAAAACTTATGAAGTAATTTTGACAGCAAAAAAATTTACACAGAAGATGTCAAATGTGACAGTTTTTCATTGTTGATGTTTTGCGTATGTACTCATCATTTCGCTAAATGTGTCATTATGCGTGAAATTAATTTTCAGTAGGTACATCCCTGAACCTTTCCCAGATAAAAGTTAAAACACGTACTAAATAAAAAATAAGCCATTTTCAATATTTGTGTATTTCGTAGATTTAAAAATAACTATGCCAGAGTACTTAAATTGTTTAGTAATTATTAGGTAGTAAATAAATAAACGAACCGGAAGACGCAGCGTAGGTAGGCCTCCCACTAGATGGACCGACGACATCGTGAGAGTCGCGGGCATCCAGTGGATGCAGATGGCAAGTTGTCGTTCAGTGTGGAGGTTAAAGGAGGAGGCCTATGTTCAGCAGTGGACGTCTTACGGCTGATGATGATGAAATAAATATAATTATTCAACATCAAATAAAATTAAATCATTCAACGAATCCAAACAAAATTCGAATAAATTTATCAAATTCTGACGCAAGAATTCATTTAATTCGAATTTCGAGCATTAAAATTCTCCGAATCGCCAGCTACTACAAATATTTTTTAAATAAACGAGGTCAAATAACGTTTGGAGGTCGTTATAATTTGTGTGAAATTCATAATTAGCTAATCGAGTTAGTTTCTTATCGAGTTAAAATCGACATTCCGTGGTAGCGTGATATGGCTTCAAATGTCGGCTTTTTCACTAATGAAAATTTATTTGTGAAGCCTAGCTGGTTAATTGACGTAGTTTTCTGTGATTATTTTCGTTGTGGAAATTGTTTTTAATGAGATTATGTTAATAAATAATCGATTGAAAGAATTTATGGTCGTGATATGAGTAGGTAACACGACTTTTCGCTTAAGAGCGGGCCTAATGGCAGGATAAATTCTGATTTCCCCCGCGCATCTCGCCACACCCAGCGCATGTACGGATAACAAACACGGGCGGCGCGACGACGCGCGGAACCAAGCTTGCGTACTCGACGTCTGAACTGACATGGACTACCCGTCTCAACAGAGCGATGGTAACTGATCGGTGCAACAAACCGATGCCTCAAGCTTGTGTCACGCGAGACGAAAGACAGCGTATTGCGCGGAGTGCTTTCTACTCTCATAGCTTATAGAATAGACAACATTTTTAAAAATTGCTAGGGTCAGCTCTAGGTTATACATGAGTGATAATATTTACATAATTTATTGTTCAATAATATGTACCAAAACAGAATGCAAACCAAAAATGTTGAAAATTAGAGGTAACTTTGTGATGGTTTTCTATCGAGAAAATTTTATCCTTCCATGTTTTCGTCAGGGTCGACCTTTACTTATATATTGAAGTTTCCTAACGTATTTTTTTTTTGATTTTGGACATGATTTACTACTGTGAAAATCTAATCAAAGATTGAAGATTTTGCTTTAGGCCCAATCTTAAAAGTAATACACTATCACGGTTGTTTATTACAGTTATATGATTATTAACTATCCCCATCCAAAATATTATCACGGTTAATATCCGGGGGGCTACCACAACCTCAAAAACATTCTTATAATAACCTTATACTGAATTTTGTCTTGCTCTATCATTAGCCTAGAGAGCGAAACAAAACTCAATGTAATTTTTTTTTTTTTTTTTTTTAATAATAATAAAATATAAATCTGTGATCCTAATATAACATCTCCATTTCAAAAATTAACTATCGAATGATACCCAAGTTTAAAAAAGTGGTTTGAGTAGGTCTATGTACGCCTAATATGTTCATGGAAATCACTTGTAGGTATCAATAGCATCATTAAAACATCATCATTAAAGCTTATCTTAGTCCGCTGCAGGCTCAAGGCACTCCATTCAGCCAATGCCTTGCGTAGATCATCATTTGATCTATTCTCGATGCCCTAAGCTACGTTTGCCAATTCGTGGTCGGGACTCTAGAATAAGTACCTCTACCCAAACTGTGGTCGTATAGAAAAAACATAAGAATTGATAAGAACCACGCTTTACCAATTTTTTTTTAAACAAAACGTCAAGAAATTTACTTTCAAATACTGAATGAAAACGTCAAAACGAAATATCAAATAGGTCCAAATTGACCAATAACAGCATCGTAAGAGATGCAGTAATCAACCAATCGCAACACGTTGACGGCAACTCAATTGCGGCTTACAATCGATTCGCGCTATTACTGCCTATATTCGATTATCGGCGAAGGCTGACCGCGGCTAAACGATCATTCGATTGCTGGTAATCGCCTCATCGCAAGCACTGGGCAATAGGCATGGGTATTGCCATTTTGTTTCGATCAAGTATCGATACTTTTTGATGGCGTAGTTTTTTCTCACTCTTTTTAGGACTTTGGAACGCCAGAATAAAAAGTACCTATCAGACAGTCTTCTGTTCTTATAAAGTCCGTAAGTAAATGATTAAAGTCAGTGTTCTTTTTGACATGTGTCAGTCTATTCTTTATTAGTCAAATCACAGATCTACTACCTAAGTCAAAGTTGGTCAAAGTAAATCGTAAAATTGCCTTCTTTTGTCATTATAACATTATAACTGAAAAAAGTTAAGCAATTGTGCAGTTCTTATTATGAAAAAAAAAATCGTTACAAGGTTAGGTAAGTTATGAATTTTGAAGAAGTGTCAAAATGTGATCTATTAAATTGGCTCTACTTTCTCTCTCTCTAATGTTTCCAGCGAAATTACAAGACACACAGAGATTTGACATCTTATATCTCGGGGTGACGAGCGCAGTGCATTGTCATCCAGGGTTTTGAACTATTGAAGTTCAAAATTCTGAGTGGCGTTGAGCTGTTGAAGAGCCATCAGGCGAGCAACTTCGCTCGTCTCGTCACCCAGTATCATAAAAAAGTAAAACATTTTTGAGGCCCTTTTCTTGTGGAAATTGGCTACAAAATGAAAGCAATTCAGGAGAATTTTGGTATAGGAATGTAGGTACATTTCTATACAGCCTATGACCCAAATAAACCTACAAAATTAGACCTCGTGCCTATATCTTTAAGACCACTTTAAACCACCGGATGTAATACGTCAACGGTAGCCAATAAACTTATTGTGCAATGTAATGTTTTACAAACCAATTGCAATCAACGCATTAGTTTCAGATATGATCGATTGATAAATCGTCCGATAGATCGTGCGTCCGGTTATGAAACAAATTGACGATAGGCTTTGTCCCACGGTTCGTTGTATAAAAAGTAATGGCTGGCTTAATACAGAAATAATGCAATGCATTAAAAAATTTATTATGCAAGTAATTATCACTGTCATCTATTTGTGTATTAATAAATTATGTTTATGTTCAATGAATATTATAGTATTATTCGAACCAGTGTATCTTGTCACGGGAAAATGAAAATTCTTCAGATAATTACTTTCAGTTAGTTATTTCTTCATAGAAAACCCGAGCATAGCCCACTCCATAGCTCGTTGTGCGACTTTGAGTTTGTTTAGGCCCATAGTGAGAGACATTCCTGGTGTCATCACATGTAGGTATGTGAATAGGTTAGTAGCAATCGCGAAACATTAAAAAATAATCATTAATTAAGTATATTAAACAAATCAACCTGCATCTCAATCAATTTAAAATTATCTACACGTATCTAGATATATCAAACCAAATCACATTACCCACTAAAAGTTACAAATCACTACAACCTTTTTATTTTATTCCAGTTCACAAATACATTAGCCAAAGCACAGAAAGATAAAATCTCTTTAATTTAACATTTAATAAAAGCCAACGGTACATTTCGACTAGTTTTTTAGAGGTTAAAATTAACCTGTTTTAAGTAGGTAGTAAATAGTTCTTAGCTTTTTTCTTTGCAGTAAAATAGTAGATTGTACAACGAGTGCATAAAATGGGTTTTATGCACGAATTATACACTCCACTTTTCACTTTGATTGCAAAGAAATGAAGCAAGTAATACCTATTTCATTAAATTAATAACTGATTTATTTTTATTAGATTTTTCGCCCATTTCTGGGCAGGCTAAACCCAATAGTGCATATTAACACTCGAAAATATATAAGTTTAAGAAAATAATACAAAACTTCTTTTTATTCGACAAAATTTACTCGTATTTCTGGGTCTTTAATAACACCATGGTTTATGGTTATTATTATTGACCTACATAAACTTCCTACATGAAATATACTACAGATTGAACCTCAATATTAACGAGGCTCAGTTAATTTTTTCGCACTAGTGCACAAAAATAAAACTTAGGCTCTAGCTAGAGCAAGAAGAAGTTTTAGTCCGCCGAGAATCAGAAGTGAAAATAAAATCATAATTATAAAAGGCAAACAAAAAAATAATCATTAAAATCAATTCGCGTAACAAACATACAAAAAAAGTTGAATTATAATAACTTACAGTTGAATTGAGAACCTCCTCCGTTTTGAAGTCGGTTAAAAAACGTAACATCCTCGGCTTACGGATTTGTTTCATTGATAACGGATAACGCCGTTAGTTTTCCTTTGATTACCGACGCGCGTTGCCGCTGCGCCCGCTAGCCGACACCGACGGAAGGCTAGGCGGGCGTTGTACGGTAGGGCGGGCGGAATTATTGCAACGCCTCTATTTGGCATTTTTGCATGGAATCGAGTACCTACATTGCACATTTTGATAGGCTTGTAAAAGTGTTAAGCTTATAGGGCGCAATTAAGAAAACTTAGTTAAATAATGACAATTAAGGGCATAGGCAATGTAGCGCGTCATTTTTTTATATATGATGAGATCATTAAAAAAAGCCAGAATAGTCTACTGATCTCTTGTGTACCTAAAAGTCATGTTTTTGGAAAAACACGGTAATTTTTTAATTCTTTGACAAAATCAGTTTTAAAATTAAGCGCAATGGCAAACTTTGATTTAATAAAATGCATGTAAGAAATGATGGGACACCAACCTTGGAGCTACTTTTTATAGCACCTACATTTTATATTTTACCTTGAAGAAGACCGCTAAATACGGTTGTCTTACAAAGACAGAGTATGGAACTTAATCTAATATAACAACGTTAGCTATTCCCGTATATGTAATAAGATCCGTATTTCCCGAAATGAACAATAATAAATCACAAAAGAAAAAAAAAATGACTAGGTACCTAAAACTAAATACAAATTAACTACATTACAAACTTAAAATTAACCTGTAAACAACAAAAGTTCCAGACTTTGCTGCAGTCCCACACTAAGCTCAAAGCTCGTAGTAATAATTATGATAAGTAAGCCACCTATATTTTTTCCATCAAAACAAAAATGTTAAATATGTTTTTAGAGGTATCCTAGCGAAGGTTAAAATCTACATCTTAGCTGAAATTATAAATATGAATTATATTATTAAAAATAGTAGAAGTAATTCTACATATTCCAACACCTATAAATATGAATGATATAAAAATACTGAGCACTATAATACCTGTAATAACCTGTAAATCAAATAAACCAATTTTTTAATCGTTTATTACATTTTTTTGTGCCAATTTCGTGTTCTTTACGTCGTTAAATACTATTACTCTTCCTAAATTTTACCTCCATTATAAACTAATTTGTACAGTTAGTAAAATAATACAGTAAGTAATTTCTGTAATCATAAATTACAAAAATTTCGGCTTGAGACTTTGGCTAAGTTCCTTGTTTTTAATGCCAATCGGGAGTTATCGCGACATTACCCCTCCATCGTCATTTCGACCATTTTGAGTGATTAATCTTGATAGATAATTAAAAACGCGTTCAAATAGCGAACTGTACCTTGGACAGTGGATACATTTTTGAGCTTTTTGGGGTTGAAACCATGAGCCCATGGGGATCAGGAGCCAAAATAAAATCAAAGCTTTGTCATCACGTCTGGTCGATGCAACTCGTGACCAGAATGCCGGTGTTCAAAGAGTGAGCATTGCCATAGAACGTGGTAAAGGGGCCAGCATTTCAGGGACAACTCCCACTGGTAGCGGGATTAGTTTAGTAGTTAGGTATTAATTTGTCGTTATTATTATTATTATTTTTAATATTAAGAAGATGAATTGTTATTTAAGTTACTGAAATATTAAAAACAAAGCTTATATCAATAGCGAAAGTTCAAAGTTTCTTACCAGCGCTCTCCGCCGCCCCCGGCGACACAGGCACAGTCTCACACTCTCTGTCTTCTCTTCTCTGCTCAAACTCACTCACTCTGCTCACTTGTCTCTGTCCGTTTAACCCTAAAATAGCGTCTATCGTATGGCGTGGCCCTTGACTCACTCCACCAGGCACTTGCGTCAAACCCAACCTAGACTTGACCGCGTCAAAACTATGGTTCAAATGCATCTGCTGCGCGTGAAAAAACATCCCCATTCTGTTCAAAGTCTCTAGATTCTGCTGATGCTGTGATAAAGATATCGATTGATCTGTTACGTTTATCGATGACGTAGAATTAGGACTGCTCATGTGAGAACGCGGGCTGTTGGTCTCCGAACGATCCGGCGTTGAATTACCGAAAAATCGGTCCTCTGGCGCGTCCATCACGGAGCTTAACCCGTACGTCACTGACGCGACGAGGGTCTCGTAGACGCGTGGGGTAAGAATAGGCGGGGCTTATTGAAGGGGGGAGGGGGGCGAGCGAAATTGCCCATTGAAAGTGCGAATTTGGGGTCGCGAAGTGATTTTGTTTGGTAAGAAGCAAGAAGCGGCGTATTAGCATTTTCCCCCTGGAGTTTCTTTGTGGGACGGTTGAATAGTTTTCTTTCTGTTTGATTGGGTCGATTGTGCGAGGTGTTAGTTCGGAGTTTGTTAGCGATTTCTTTGAGGGTTCGAGGATTTTGCTGCTGCTTTGCATGTTTTGTTGAGGTGTTAAAAGTTTGGGATGTCGATGGGTAATCTATTGTCGGTAAAGCTTCTTATATTGCCAATTGTCGACATTTAGATACGACTGACAGCTTCCGATTTATAATAAGCTTAATCTAGACGGCTGATTTTATTTAACTAGAATAAGCAAGATTAGATCAGCAAGCAGACAGCTTTTTAGCTAGTCATCCTCACTTGCAATAGACTTTTTGTTCTACTTATATCTAAATTGTTAATGAAATTATATATTAAAATACTTAGCACTTACCTACCATGGCAACTCAATTACAATCGTCGACGAGCAAAAACTCAGCGTGCTGTCAATTATCTGCATGCTAATGAACCAATACTAATTAATCGACGCTAATCAATACAACCAATCAGATGCTACCCGTCTCTACTCGTAAGACGGAGAGAGAACAGGACATCTGCCTGTTAGCACAAATTTAACCAAATCGGTTAACCTTTAACCAAACAATAACAGCTTTTCCAACTGACCAACGTATAATCTTTCATCAGTCTCAAATCCAAATAATTTCAATTAAATTTGAACTTAATTATACTACGTTAAAACTTAAAGTCGGTCTGAAAGTTTGTTGAATTTATGGCGTAATGGAATGGGATTCCGATCGTCAATGTGATTCTATCTTGTTCACACGTAGGATGATCTCGCTCGCTCTCATCTCAGGTGTAGCGACGGTTGCTAGGGGGCGTCGACTGGTGACGTCACGCGGTGATCGACCAATCACCGAGCAGTATTTGTTTTTTTCTCTTCCCGCGTCTTGTATTGTTGATGCGTTTCTTTTGTCCGGTCGCGCGGGTGTTTGCGCGCGGCTGTTATAGGGTTAACTTCGGGATAACAAGCTACTTTATTTTTAGTCGATAAACGGATTATGATGAAACTTTTAGTTGAAATCGAGTTTGTTATGAGATTTTTTTACAGTTTAGATTTTTATTACGATGTAAATTGACTTTCGCTATTTAAATTTAGAAATGCTTAATTATTAACTAGTATATAAATTGGCAACTTTGAACCCTCTGTAAATTTATTTTACGAAGTATTTGGTATTTTGTGAGGTTGCAAGTACAAAAGTCTTTTCATTTTATTAACTTAACCGACTTCCAAAAAGGAAGAGGTTAACAATTCGACTATTTTTTTTGTTTGTTACCTCAGATCTTTCCACCGGGTGAATTGATTTTGATGATTCTTTTTTTATTTGAAAGTTGGTGCTTCCCGTGTGGTTCCATTATAATTTGGTCTAGTTCTGTTATTTTATAAAGTTGGGTTTTTATATAGATAATTATTTTAACGTATCTTTCAAATTAGCAAAATTACCTTAAATTACTAATATAGGTATCACTATTGTTTAGATTTGATGATATAACCTCTAAAACGGCATAGAATCTGGGTAAGTAATTCTATTGAGTGGTTGCAACGAGCTTTGCATTTTTAATGTCGATGGACATTGTTTTTTCAGGGTAGCCAGGTTTCTTTTCATATATTATTTTTAACCAACTTCAAAAAAGGAGGAGGTTCACAATATGTTTTTTTTAAACGATGTTTTTTCAGATTGGTCCGATAGACATTTTATCAAAATAGGTTTAATAGTTTTGTTTTTAAATCAAAATAACTGATAATGTGGTTTACTTAATATTATACTTAATATTACATAATATTTATCATCCGTGGGGTCAATATTGTCATAAAACGGGGGGGTGCAGCGAAATAATAATTTTCATCCCCATTGCACATTTATCAAAACTACCCCTAAAATGCAACAATAGTTTTCTTTTATTGTTTTAAAATTGAGATCTATAATAAAACTGTCATTGTGCAAAGTTATGTGCACTTATAATAAAAACCATAGAAGGTACAAAAAAAAAATTGGACGGACTGACAGACAGACAGACGGACAGAACGAACAGAACATAATTATAAGGGTACCTTGTAGGACTACGGAACCCTCTAAAAATATCGAAATTTGACTGATCTGTATATAGAGTAATGCGTGGTAGGTATATAAAAATATATGTACTTATGTTAGCAGCCCAAGCAGGTAGACGCGGCGTGGGCTTGCAGCCACTCGAGATTGTTTCAACCCCTCATCTATTTTAAGTGTGTTACATCTAAGTAGGTTAAGAATTTAAAAGGAATTAAATAAGCTCGTGTCTTTCTGAGCGGACCTCTACATCGGTTTGTAATTTAGTCATAATTTTAATATCACCATCGCGACGCTCCCTGAATCTTGACATATATTCGACTCGATAACCTCCTCTTTTTTTGTCAGTTAAAAAAGCAACCAATCAACGCAGCTATCACTAAATACCTGATCCACTTAACCTTTACATACTTTTAAAGATAAATCTATATCTACCCTCCTAATATTTGTTCTCTGTTAATTCTTTATCAACTGGGCCCTAAGTTGTTGGAGGGGCGAAGGCAGCGTGAGGGGAGGGAGGTTCAAAACCAATCAATGTCGGTTAATTGGCGCTTTAATGCTGCCTCATTCAACAATTATGGAGGCTGCTGTCAACCTGGGCAGCTAGGGAGGGGGTAATATCGATAGTTTTTTAATGTGTTATCGTTAGTTGTGTATATTATTTGTAGCATGATGTGTTCATCTCTAGACTAGAAAGTTGCACATTCATCGCATTTAACATCATCATCATCATCAACCAGAAGACGTCCACTGCTGAACATAGGCCTCTCCCTTTAACCTCCACACTGAACGACATCCTGCCATCTGCATCCACTGGATGCCCGCGACTCTCACAATGTCATCGGTCCATCTAGTGGGAGGTCTACCTACGCTGCGTCTTCCGGTTCGTGGTCTCCACTCAAGAACCTTTCTTCCCCATCGGTCATCAGTTCTTCGAGCGATGTGACCTGCCCATTGCCACTTCAACTTGCAAATTTTAATAGCAATGTCGGTGATTCTGGTACCATTTATCATAACAAATGTATTTAATTTCAAGACAAGAGTGTATGACCAGTTTGGTGAACCTATTACAAAAATTTGATAGTTTCTCATTGGATCGTACATTTCGTATAAACCAACAGGTTTAAAGTGTGTTAAAGTGTGTGTTTAAAGTGCGCGATGTTTTACATTATTTTAATTAGTTACGTTTCGAACACCTTGCAGTGTCCGTTGTCCACAGGAATAGATGACAGATGTTTATAGAACAGAAAACTAATGTCAAATGTCATAAAATATGTCAATGGTAATGATTGCAAAAATTTATGAAATCTTCAATTATTTATTTTCGTTGACCTACAGATAGTATAAGGTCGGGGAAAAAGTTTCTTCGTATTTTATAAACAAATTCAAGACATATTTTTTTCAAATTTAATTATAATATATATGTGCCATTTTGTTCGATAACTTGTTGCCATCTTGTAGGTAGTGACATGATCCCGTTGCTGTAGAAATTTTGGGACTTCTGATCAAAAAAATGCAACAAGTAGTTTTGACAGTCCTCTCTTGATGTTAATCTAACACTACCCAAAGAATTCTGAAGAGATCGAAACAGGTGGAAATCTGAGGGTGCAAGGTCAGGGCTATATGTTGGATGCATTAACACTTCCCAACCAAGCTCTCTAAATTTTTGCTGAGTGGCCAAAGATGTGTGCGGTCTGGCGTTATCATGATGAAAGACCACACTCTTTCTGTTGATCAATTCCGGCCGTTTTTTCTCAATTTCTTGTTTGAGTCTCATCTGCTGTTGGCAGTAGAGATCCGAATCGATGGTTTTGCCCGGCGGTAAAAGCTCATAATGAACGATGCCCTGCCAATCCCACCATACACACAGCATCACCTTATTACGTGTTAATCCGGGTTTCGCTACAGTCTGTGGTGCTTCACTGCCCTTTGACCATGATCGTTTGCGCACATTCTTGTCGTAGGTGATCCATTTTTCATCACCAGTGATCAATCTTTTCAAAAACGGTTCGGTTTCGTCACGTTTCAATAGAGAGTCGCAAATGAGTACACGATTCATTTGGTTTCTTTCAGTGAGCTTGTGTGGCACCCAAATATCGAGTTTTTTTGTATACCCAGTTTTTTTCAAATGGGTCAAAACTGTTTTGTGGTCAATCCCCAGTTCTTCAGCTACGTCGTAACTATTAATATGCCGATCTTGGTCCACTTTTTCAGAAATGGCATCTACTTTATCCGTAACAGGGCGACCAGAGCGAGCTGCATCTTTGACATCAAAATTCCCGGACTGAAAACGCTTGAACCAACATTGTGCTACTCTTGATGACACTGCATTAGGTCCATAAACGTCACAAATTTTTTTCGCGGCTTGTGTCGCAGTTTTCCCTTTTTTGTAATAAAATTTCACAATATATCGAATTTCTTCGTTAGATTCACTCATTTTATCAAACAAAAAAACAATTGAAAAATGGCGGGAAATTGCTTTTTACTTTTTGTATTCCTTTTTTAAAATGTCATATTTTTAATGGTATCAAAACCAGCCAGATACAAGCAGTACAACGGATGAGATTTTTACTACAACCTTATACATACAAAATACGAAAAGACTTTTTCCCCGACCTATTATTTATTATGCACGGTAATGCGACCTTCTTTTTCTTCTATTAGCTTAGGCAAAAGAAGAAAAAAATGTTTTAGTTAGAACGGCTGTCCAGGCATTTTTGTAAGAAATTCGTTGTAGCCAGTTGCACCCATATAAACGAAACGTCAGTCATTCGAAATCAGTTAGCAACTGTGACGCGGAGTTTGACGCGTTGATCTAAATAAGAATGTTCAATCAAGGTTCTGTCATAATGCCTGGCGACAGATTTTCCTTCTCATTTTCGTTCTATTTACTTCTCTTTTCTGTGGCTTAGGCACAAGGCTCATTCGTTAGTCGGTGCACTAACTCCTTATTCAGAATTATTAATGAGTATTGCGCTTATTACTTTCACACATAAATATTATCATTTAAACTTCTGTATTAAAAAAAATATAAAAACGATGGAGATAATATTCACAGGTCTTTTTCCAGGGAAATAAATATCTAATCTTATGGTTGCTTATGGGAATCACGTACTATTCGATTAAATTTTCTTGTTCATATTACATTAGAAATGAATTTATAGATTTTTAAATCGGTCTAGTAGGTTCGGAGTTTATCTCCTACATACAAACTAAAAGTACAAACTTTATAATATTAGTGTAGATTATTAAAAGTAGGTAGAATTAAATTAATGTTTATGTTACTATGAGGCCCATAAGGCCCTTTTAAGTGTTAATAATTTACTAAATTACAAGCCTGACAAGGAGTAATTTTTTTTGGAGATGGCAACTTTGGATTAATTTCTCTCGAGATTACGACTTACGTATTTTTAGGTGTCACTGTCAAGTGTCAAAGTAAGTCCTAATGTCTTTTTTTTTCACATCATCATCAGCCA
This sequence comes from Agriopis leucophaearia, assembly GCA_949125355.1. NCBI lineage: Eukaryota > Metazoa > Arthropoda > Insecta > Lepidoptera > Geometridae > Agriopis > Agriopis leucophaearia. Next base: position 2,729,780 of record OX421285.1, on the reverse strand, counting down.
ATTAACGTCCACTGTTGGACAAGGCCTCCCTCATAGAGAGGGGTGTTGTCATAATCCCCACGCTTGGCAGGCGGCTTGGGGATCGCAGTACGTTCACCGTGTACTATTAGGACGCTGCTGCTGCTTTTTTTTTACTTGCGTGCTTTTCTTGGCTCCTCAACGCAACGACGTATATTTTGTGCTACCCTCTGACGTCAGAGTATTCAAATTTTAAAAAATATTGAAATAAGTTTCTTATAATATCTAATAATCTACGAAATAAAAATATTAAAAAAATACCAAAAAAAAAAACTTTACATACCGAATTGCTGTTTAGAAAAACAAATTTCCTTTACCTATCGATATCGATACTGCTATCCTATCTCTACCCTCAAATTGCTATATGGCCGCTGGATTAGAGCACCCCCCCCCCCACCCACTTATCCCAATCAATCTCTAACGCAAACTCTGTTAATTCATCCATCGATTTGTGATTAAACATTCATTATTATATTCAAACTCGTTATTGCGTCAACGTTCGCCAATTTTCGAAGATTAGTGATGTATTTTTATCGATAGTATAGGTTTACATTTATCGACATTATTTTAGACTGTATTTTTAAATACATTGTATATTTGGATGTGTAAGCTCAACGCGGACAGATTGATACTTTATTTTATATTGTTTTATCCTGAACTTGTCGTTTGCAAGGCCTGTATTGGACAATCTTGCAAAAGTTTGAAGAAACTACAAAAAATAACCATATTTAAAAGGTTATTTTTTGTAGCGAGTCGGACTCACACGCGAAGGGTTTCGTACAATTATCTATAAAAATGGCAACAAAAAAAAACCACATTTGTTGTATGGTTTGATCCTTAAATATTTGTTTTATTTTATTTTAAATTTATTTTTAAAGTCAATATATTACTAAATATTCTGTGAATATTTCAAGTGTCTATATGGAGCAAAAACGAGGGAAAAAAATACGTTTGTTGTATGGGAGTCCCCTTAAATATTTATTTTATTCTAGTTTTTGTATTTGTTGTTATAGCGGCAATGGAAATACATTATCTGTGAAAATTTCAACTGTCTATTTCCCATTTTACCCTTTAGCTACAGAACCCTAAAAATGGACGTATTTTTTTGTGATTTATTATAATATCAGACAGGTTCTCTCATGGAGACCACGGACCGATTAGCACAGCGTAGGACGTCCACCCACAAGATTGACAGACGACCTAAAAGAGACCGCAGAAAAACGCTGGATGCAAGCCGCCTTTTTGGAAATCGATGAAGAAAGCCAATGTCCAGCAGTGGACGTCCTGTGGCTGACATTATGATGATGATGATTTTATCAGAAATTGATACATTCAGGCACTAATTCTTACCAAGTAAAGTATAGAAGTGTTGGAAGCAACTGCGAACACGTTTGATGCCTTGCCTCTGTCTGTAGGTATGCAGTAATATAGTGACAATTTTATATACGAGTATGACTACCAACTCAATAAATACTTTAATATTACTAATTAATTCTAAATTTCGGCTGTTTTAATCAAACTTTCAAGACAATCCACACAATATTTCAGTTCACTCAGTAAACATCATCAGCATCAGCCAGAAGACGTCCACTGCTGAACATAGGCCTCTCATTTAATCTCCACACAGAACGACATCCTGCCATCTGCATCCACTAGATGCTTGCGACTCTCACAATGTCGTCGGTCCATCTAGTGGGAGCCCTACCTGCCTACGCTGCGTCCTCCGGTTCGTGGTCTCCACTCAAGAACTTTTATTCCCCATCGGTTATCGGTTCTTCGAGGGATGTGGCCTGCCCATTGCCACTTCAACTTGCAATTTTTAATAGCTATTTCGGTGACTTTGGTTCTTTGGCGAATATCTACGTTCCGGATTTTATCGCGCAAAGAAACTCCGAGCACATCGCTCTCCATTTCTCGTTGTGTGACTCTAGTTTTTCCAAAAGGCCAACAATTAAGGCCCACGTCTCAGTACCATATGTATATCATTAAACATCATACTATCCTAACCTAATATTATAAAAGTGAAAGTAAATCTGTCTCTCAGTCTGTCTGTTTGTTCACTTTTTACGGCTGGGTAGATCTTAACGAAATTTGGCAGGAAGATTGTGTGCATCATATGGGGATGGACGTGGGGTACTAAACTTGTGCCCCAAAATATGCGGAAAAACTGGATAATTGCGGATAAAACCGCGGGGTTTGAAAGTATGTTTACTTCTTTCTCTTTCACGAATTAACAGAACATTGGATCCACGTGATTTACTGCATATGGATTGAAGGCTGAAGAATAACATAGTATCATTTTTCATATTTCATAAGATTTCCTTCCACGCGGGTGAAACCACATGGCGCAGCTAGTCTACAATAAGTAAATTGTGTTCCGGGAAGCCTGTCTCGATTTTATTACAACACGACAAAGCTTCGACTCTGAAATTAATTAACCTTAAAACCCATTACCGTCTCTTCGGTAAGCGAGTAATCAGGGACGCTGATTAGGACAGTACAGATGAGACCGTATGGACTTAAGTGTCGATACTTTTGTACTGATTTGTGGTGTTTTTCGCTGTTAGTTGTGTAATAGTATTGTCGTGTTGTTTTATTAACAGACTTCAAAAAGGAGACGGTTCTCAAATCGGTTGTTTTTTATTAATTTTTTGTGTTCGTTAACTCAGAATTCCATTATATCCATTATATATCAGCCCCGGTCCCAAATAATTCGAATAATCGGCGTTCTACTGTATATTATTACTTTAAAATCGGATGAAATCTGATTCATATTTTATGAACCGATTTTAAAGTAACAGATATAAACCGATTTTATACAGTAGAACGCCGATTATTGGAATTATTTTCGCGGATAATCGGACATAGACTAGTAATAAAGAAAAACGAACTGTCACCGCCATGTAGTAGTGTCTTGCCTCTAGCTTTCAACCATAACAATTTTCAAACTAATCTCATAGAAATTTATTTGAAATCGGTCCAGTACAGTTATATAATTATTTACGGGATATTTACCCTGGTAAGGTTGTGGAAGGAGCTACCCGTAAATATTTATTTAACTGTAGTGAAAAACCCTGATAGTTTAATACAGTGACCGGTCCATTAGTTTTGCATTAGGCTTTTAAATCAAAATAACTGGAAAATTCGGTTACTGTGGTTTCGGAAATTGCGTATTTTACTTATTTTAAAAATCTGTTTTTAAATTAATAATTAATATTATTATTTTAGTTTTAATAACGAATCCTCACGGAAGTTTTTATATACCTAGTTACGATAAACGTCTGGCTCTAGAGTCTACGCCGCCTACGTAGCGGTCTACGCCGTAGCACATCAAGCTAAACAAAAAAAAAACAAGTGAAATGCAACTAGTCTTTTTATAACTATCCGATGATGAACAGGAAAAAAAAAACTGGCCAAGAGCATGTTAAGACACGCAAGTTATAGGGTTCCGTAACCAAAGCCATAAAAATGTAGTCATAGTTCAGAAAATTGTGGTTAAGAACAATTCGAACGAACGAAGCTCTGTGGACTTAGCCAAATTTCAGAGAGGTATCATTCCGACATAGCATAATACTTTTTATGGTTAAACCATATAATAGATAAAACTGATAGAGAAACATTCTTGGTTTAGATCATTTTAGGTTGGTTTTTGGTTTAGGTCATTGGACCTTTGAGTTAAATAATCTTGAATTTATTAAAGTTTTATCGCTGTTACTGAAAAAGTCATAACCAATTATGATAAATATAATAAATAAGAAGTCGGTAGAATCAACTGAGTTTCAGAATTGCCACTGGGTCGTATCATAAATACAATCAATAAAGTAAAAAAAAATGCAAAGTCAAATAAACTTAAGCTTTCTAAAGAAAAAAAAAGAAGAGTAAAAATAAATTAAATATAAGTATGGATAATTAGTTGTACGTTAAAAAAAAACAAAGTGCATACTTATTTATATTTAATGCGAAAGGGCTTTTACTGGTAATATGACATCGTATTTAATGTTAACAATCACGTTTAACCGACGGTTAATAAAATAGGGCTGTTAGCGAATAGATAAAGGATAATTCTGGGATCAAAGCGTGACAACTACAGGTGGTGTAGGGGGACCATGGCCAACTGATTGGACGAAGGAATATTTGCAGGACATAAATATAAAAAACCGTGGCTGAGTGTTGTATGCTGTACTCTTTTGTAAACACAGGAGATCATTTTAGTAGAGTTTGTAACCTTGAAAAACTTCCCAACTTAAACGGAGTTTTGGTATTATGCTAAAGTAATATTTATTTATTATAGGCGAGCAGCATAAGCTGATGTGCCTATATCACACAGTGTCAAAATTTAGTATTTATCTGTTAAGATTATCTTCTTCATTCTTATCCATCTGTCCAGATTGTTTTTAAACGTATTTATGGAATTCGATGCGACCACATCCTCGGGCAACCTGTTTCAGTTGAAAACTACTCTGTTGTTGAGGATGTGGTGTGCAGTGTTTGTCTGTGACGGCGCAGGCCACAGTAGGGATTTGTGACGTTTGCTTTCTCTTGTGTAATTTGGTAAACGAAGCGTTGGTATTATGCTAAAATAAGTAATTGTCACTCGTTATTATAAATATTTACTAACCCATTCACCCTCGACGAAATATAGGAAACAACTGATATTATTACTTAGATTTTAAGGTTAGATAGTCCTGTAGCAAAACCGGTGGTGAACAGAAATTTGAAATCGACTGGCACTTGGCCTGTATTTATTATTATTTCTTTTACTTTAGAGTGCGTAGTACTATAATCATGCCAAGTTTGACGCTTTGTATATTATTATTACACTAAAGCAAATACAAAAGTACATATAAAAATATGTTTGTTTTATGGGGACTGCTTATAATTTTTAGTTTTTGACTTATCATTTCTTACTTAGTTAATCTGCTGTACATATTTTGTGCAAATTTCAACTGGCTCTCTATTACGGTTCGAAAGATGCATTCTTTAAAAGGTATAGGACAGACGGATAGACGGAAGGACAGACATACATTTAGACAGACAGCGTAGGCTTGGTAATAGAATTCCGTTTACACCCTTTAGGTACGGAAAAAATGAAGATGAAATGGAAGTGGTGGTCAAAACCTTTTTTTTTTATTGAAAATCGTTTTTTTATTGAAAATAGCCTTGTGCTTGACCGCCAGCTCGCCTAATGTTAAGCTATGATGCGGTCTACGATGGAGCACGCTTGCCTAGAGGAAACCGATTCCCTCGTGATTTGAAGACCCCCAGATTGTAACTACCGAGGAACACCCATTCAGGTAGCGCATTCCACAGACTAGCAGTTCGCATAATAAAAGTGGAATCAAAGCGCTTCGTACGGGTTTTCGGAATATTATATTAATTATTTAGCGAGCATAAAAATAAGATATTTTGTTTTTTAAACTATTAATGTATTATCGATTTGTTCTATTACTAAGTAACGATGTCTCAAAAGGGGGCTTCATAAAGTCTGACAGGAAGTTTTGGGCTATCTGAAATGGTCTTATATAAACTGTCTAATAAATCTAATCTGAGTAGAAAGGTCACCCTACTCACCGCCCGCTGCGTCCAACCTAATGGATCGGCCGAGCTCTATCAATTAAGCAAGGGGTGCGTCTCTCCAATCCTCGCAGTAATTGTGGTCATTTCTATACTAAACTTAAATGTATAGATAGAGCACGAGGAAACCGAGGAAAAAAATGTTATGATGAGCTCTATTTACATTCACCTTTTGGTCTTATTTCTACTTTTGATTTTACGACTAGTTTTTTTATATTCGCGAATAAGTCTGCGTTTGACCACCAACTCGCCTATTGGTAATCGACAATGTGGCCGAAGATGAAGCGTGCAGACTTAGAAGATACCTATTCACTCTTGCCTTGAAAAGGACCATTTTTAATGCAGGCGCTTACCCTCTTTTTCGTCTCGATATGCTAATTTGTCAACTTTCAACTAGCCAATCAAAATCTGCAACCGAAAACAGCAAACACAACCAGCCTTTCTTATAGGTATATCGCCACTCCATTTAGTCTCAGCGCATACTATACTTATTTGTGGTCTCTACTCTAGAAAACGTCTACCCCAACGGTTTTGGGTTAGATAATATGACTGGCCCACAGTCCATTTTCTTCTAAAAAATATCTTTCTTAATTAGAACGGCAAAACAATGGCGAAACCCGTCTCTGGCAGTGTTTCCGCAGCATCACAATCTTGGAATATTTATTACTAATTACAAGGCAAACATACTCTATCTTCAACCGCACCATCGCTCTCCATCAGGCAAGATCACGGTCAAATGTTAACCATGACGATGTAAAAAAAAAAAACTAATAGTTAAAATCTAAAAGTTATTCGGTACATAATAATAATCATTGTAATATTCGCATCTAAATTCAATACCTATTCTAGGCACAATCTCAACAGTCAAAAAACGTCCGAGCGTCGTGTACATACCTAAAAATTGATTTTATTTTATTTTACATGGAAAACATGGAAAACAAACAGCTGCTAACTAACACAGTAGATATGAGATAAACAGTTACACAAAAGCCAAAAATATGTTTTCACTAATACAAACAAAAATAGTGTAAAAGCCCCGTTGCAACACCAACTTGGGCCTGAATAGACAAATTAAATAGTAATCGAAAAACAAACATTCGAAGTATTTAACATAAGAGATAATAATACGTTAATTAACAGAAAGAAAAAAGAAATAAATAATACCCAAACTACAATTATAAAAAACCTCACATATAGTTCACAATGCCACATTTAGACGTTATGTCCCTTGCGTAGTGTTCAACGTTGCTTGTCTGCTCTGGCATCGCGCGGCGTTGTAGTCTGATCGCGGTTGCCTCACAACTAACCAAAAAGTCTGCGCAATTCGTAGCGTGCGCCGAGTTTTAGTTCGGACATTTTATGGCACGATTGTGACTCTATAGGTATTGTGTCTCGGTGAATATTCGTCGTCAATAAACAAACAAACAAAAAAATTAAAAACTTACATACGCTGAGCTGTGTACATCCCATGTTTTTTAGCAAATCAAAAATCTACTTTGATCGGTTATATCTACCAACTCCGTCAATACAAGAGTACTATACCCTCAGGCTAGGCTATAGGATGTAGGTTATAACGCGTCTGAAACCTAGTTAGTCCGGTTCTGGAGTATTGCAGCGGTCAGTTAGTTACTTGTTCACGTCTTGTCATTACCTGCAGGACTGGACAGTGTAGATTAGGTACATGTAGAGGTAGCAGTGGCAGCTGCGCCTTTCTTACCTCAAAGGCATAGGACGCCATCGAGTGTATTTTGGTAAAAGAAATCTTTACTGTATCTTTGAAAATATTATTTGCGTTTGAGACAATCGGAGAACATATATTCAGGCAACGCATTCATAGTTTAGCGGTTCGCACAATAAACCCCGAATCAAAAGTTTTCGGAATATCAAACTTAAAGTGACACGTCTTTTCGTGCCCCCTGGCATCCGAAAAAAAACTGGGCAGGGGGGAATTATTTCACAGAAATTCGATGCACACTCTATCTTGGATTGAAGATATTCGTAAGGTGGTTGAAAGTGACAGAAAGTGAAAAGCCGAGGACCAAGCTGGGGCTGGGGTGAGTCTTTCGGGAGAAGCGTGCAGCAAGCTATGTCTAGCAGAAAAGGGTGTTTGTCGCTTGTTCCCGCATCAACGTTGCTGTGAAACCAGGGAGTCTTCTATCTGTAAACATATTATAACCACTGCAGAATAACGGAAGCCTGATTATTACTCGTATTGTACTCTTATTTCTTTTGTGTGGTTAGTTGGAGGGGCGGAGACAGACTTGAGACACTTTTTATACCGGAAAATTTTACGGTTTCTCAAGGAAAGCTCGGACGGATAAAATTGCGATGGCTACCATCGCCATCCAGCAGATGGCGATGGTAGCCGGGCGGTAGCATGTACGCGTTACAATCTGACGGTACCCGGTTCGATCCCCGGCCCTGAATCAATGACTTATTTAGTACTTAAATAAATTTGCAATTTTGCTGCCATCGCTCAAAAACGCTGAGGAAAACATCGTCAGGAAACCGGTATGTAACATCAAAAAAAGTTCAAAATATATGACATTCACCAACAAGCACTGAGTGGATTAGGACCCATCCTCTCTCACTCTCTCTGAGAGAAGGCCTATGTCCCAGCAGGTAACATGATAGGCTGATAAATATCTGTGGCGTACCTAGCTATCGGAGGGCTAGGCGGTGCCGTGCACCGGGGCCCCCAAGCTCAGGGGGTCCTTGGGCCCTGATCAGCAAACCTCAAACTGAACTTGCAAAATTTTTGCCCTTCATACACATACATGTAGTAGTATTATTACTTGATAAATCCTAACCCAGATAAGATAGGGCCCCATTTTTTTTGCACCAGCGCCTTTGGTTACCTAGCTACGCCACTGACAAAGATATGGTCCAGCGAGTCACAAACCACATGCGTTACGGAGTCTCTGTTACTCGCGTACTCTGTGCATTGGCCAAGAGAGTGGAACGAGCGGTGACCAGCACCTAACTCGATTCCGTAGCGAGATGGCCGACTGATTGGGCGTTTGTGCTGCTCCTATAACATTTGCGATGTTCACGTAACACCCTGTCATACGGCTGTTGAAATTGACTGTGAAACAGTTTGATTGGTTATTCAATAAATTTGTTAAGCAAACCTAACCTCTTTGTACTTGACACTGGGTAAATGCAAAAACCGTGACGACTTTAAAAAAATTGGCCACAATATTTTTGCCAGATAAACGTAAAATGCGTTTCGAATCCAATACAAACATAAATTTCGAAATTCAAAATTTGTGTGGTATTCGATTACATATCGAATATTCGTATTTTGCTAGCTGAACAAGCAAGATACCATAAAATTTGTATTAAAGTCTCATTTAGTGGAGCAAAACTATGTCGCTTACCACTTTTTTTTTTATTTCTCTTTTCTGTGGCGCTTACAAACAGTCGTGTGTTTCCCAACTCCTATTTTTGAGGTTTTTCTCATATTTTTCAAAAAGTATTACTGTAATGTAAAATGTACCTTTGCGGTACCCTCCATAATCATGAAATCAGTATATTAAGATATCGTTGACATCTATTAATAAATAGGTGTTTGAATAAATAAATAAAAACAGGGAGAAAAGCTCAAATCAGTGTTACTTTTTTTTCTATCGACTGAAATGTCCTTAATCGTGTTTCGATCTTTGCTTTTTCTTAAATAAAACATTCAACTTTGATATAGCACCACTTTATAATTTTAAGTCAACCATGGAAGTAAACAAACTTAAATTAGAATGACCAAAATTGCTAAAAATCGGAAAAGAGGACCTTAAGTGTACACACATTAAGGGCCGATTTCACCATCAAAGTGAACGCGATCAACGCAAAACTAAACTGGTATAAAGTGGCTTATTGAGTTCAAAACGTCAATTTGGGTTTCACCAACATAAACTGATCGCAGTTAAGTTTATGTTGGTAAAACCCAAATTGACGTTTTGAACTCAATATGCCACTTTATACCAGTTTAGTTTTGCGTTGATCGCGTTCACTTTGATGGTGAAATCGGCCCTTAGAATTATAGTTTAGTTCTAATTGTATACTCGCATAGATTTAAAATTGTAATGACTATATTATGTTTTGCGGCCAATAACACAGCACAGCCTCCGGCATAGGCGGAGGGTAGCTTGTCTGTCAATTTTCTATCGCCTTCACAAAGTCTAACTCATTTATTGATAAACATATGTTTACAGGTCAGGCCTTAGAATCACTTACATAGAAGATGTATATGAAAAAATATACAACATAATATGAACTAAAAATAAAATTAAATATCAGCAAATAATAATCAAACATTAAATTAGTAAAACACTGTAACCTATATTACATTTTTTTCCCGTCAGTTTTTAGAAACTGGTCACAATCATAAAACGCTTGGTCGATAAGCCAGCGTTTTAATCTAAATTTAAAACAGCTCAGAGTAAGCGCATCTGTCACTGTCTTTGGCAACCGGTTGTACACCATCAGCCCCATAACGTGCGTCGACTTGCCGGACTTTGCTAGTGAGTGCGTGATGTGCGTGCACAAGAGCTGTTCAGGCTGTTCCCGTCATCCAATGTCCGCCATAGATCATCGAGGCGGTCATTCCATCCTTACGTCGTGACCTTTGGTAAAGTCCGTACGCAGCGTTTCCAAAATCTCCCTGCCTCGGTGTTCCCTATAAATTACAACCTGGGTCTCTTCAAGACAAGAGTGAATAGGCAACTCATGGGCAAGCGTGCTTCATCTTAGACCGCATCGTCGCTTACCATCAGGTGAGTTGTGGTCAAACGCTAGCCCATTTCATCTTAAAAAAAAACTAAATAAAATATAATATCCCCCTGTTTGCGTAGTTTCGTCGGGTAAAAATAAGAAATCATCACAAGATAAGAAAGAAGATGTTAGAGAATTATATGAGATAGGATTAGTTTTTTTAGCTAAGGCTTAAAATCAAAAACGAAAAATGTATACAATCAATTCTTAAAGCTATAAAAAGTTTTACTATTCCAAAAGCTCACCGCAAACCATGACTAAGCTATTTTTAACCAGATCTACGGCAAAAACGAAAGCTCGTGCCGTTATTTAGGAATTTTTTTTGCGCAAAATAATATTTAGTATGCTTAAGTATTCTTCAAAGTGGCCCACAAATAGTAATTTTGATAGATATCTCAGTTATTCACTCTCGATTTTGTGCCATTTGAAAATACTGACTCATTCCGTGATTTGCACAAGTTTTAATACTATTGTTGGTTGGATGTTCAATGACTAAAGTAGAATGACAAATAATAGATAGAAGAATACAAATATTTTGTTCAAAGTAGGCGCCAGTATCTCTGTCACCTGTCGCCTCCACCAAACGTTTGGCCAAGTCTCTTACAAGATAGATAGATTACATATTTTTCTTTCAACTGCGTAGTAATGTTATCATTAATAACTACAAAACCGATCACAAAGGACGTATTTTTTGCTTAGAACCAAAACAGTGCAGAAATGTTATATGTAATCTCATGGGTGCACAGTTTTTCATTAATGCACGGTTTTTTTTTAGATATAAATGTACCACAGAGTTTTAATGTCTCCCATTAATATAAAATGTATGCATTAGATCAAAAAGATACTGGCTGAAAATAAAAGTCGGCGGAATAAATCCGACTTGGTGAAAAAAACAAATGGCGCGCATTTTGTACCATTGTAAAACTTTGAAACTACATGTTTGAGGAGGAGATGAATTAAACTTTGTTTTCATTAACTTTAATTTTGAGTAGATATATTTTATCGCGGTAGGTAGATTGGTAGTTAAAAGAAAAGTAGATTACTCATCTTGCTAAAGTGAGTGTACTCGTGTTAATTTAGTGACTCGTGCATTAATAAGTCACTTTGCGCTCGATGCAACAATCTACTAATGTTAACAAGTTCCAAAATATGTTTTACAATTGTGTTTCAATTGTTGTACGTGCTTGTTTAAGCGTGGTTGGACGGACCAAACACCTAGCTTCAAAGCTCTACTCATTCGAATACTCTCAATACTTGCAATTTAATATATATTAAAACCACAGACTAGGTATAGCTACAACGTAGCCCAGACTTGTAGTTACGATTATTTTCAATGGAAACAATTCTGTCAAATACCTGAGGGGCGGGGTGAGGGGTTACTAAATGCTAATTGGCCCATTCAACGTCAGTTCAAAATTTAAACAAAGCATAGTGATGGCGTACCTACGGTATTGGTTGGAAATGACGAAGTTCAGTGGAATCAGTGGGCGTGTTTTTTATATCAGTAGTAATCAACTGATGAACTGTCTGAACATGTTCGCCCTGCATTAAATGTCTAGTTATAGAAAGTCTTAGATTAAAACCAACCTCAATCTCGATTTTAATATAACCGCATCAAAAAAACCTAAACCCCACAAATCTATTAAATCCAACAAATCGTCATAAAATTACAGCCAATCTAACACTTACGAAGATCGAGAGATAATGGACTTCTCCTCTAATGGACCAAACATTTGATCCAAAATGTCCAAAACAAATATTTGCTGAGTCATCCAATCCATCACAATGGATCATAATAACACTCGCTCAAATTAATACCTGCCTGCTCAAAAATAGAAATAAAAAATTACCGACCAGTTTCTGTGGACCTCTAAAGACGGGTACAGATTATCGTCAAAAATACGAGCGAAGCAATATTTCACCATAGAGAGGTGAAACTTTTTTTCAGACACATATTAAGTAAAAAAGTTAGTATGTAGTCACCACTGCCTATGGACACCTACAATACCTACGATTCTAGATTACAAATAGGTAGTTTTTACCCCGAAAACCTGTGTAATGTGGCAATATAATTTACCTTGCATGTTGTTAGTTGCATAAGTCTTTTCACAGCTTGGAGCTTACACGCCACTTTTAAAGAAAATATTGTTTTTATTGTAAACTAGCTGTTGCTCGCGTTTTCGTACGCGTAGGCTTTCATATATATTTTTAACCCCTTTGTCCCCTTAATTCAACCTTGTCTCAAAATCCTCTCTTTACGGATCTATACAAAGAATCTACTTATATGCCATTTTTAGGTTCGTAGGTAAGTTCTTTTAGGTTCGTGTGTGATATTTTGCTTTTATATACATATATAGAAATAATATTATTTACTTTATTTTAGGACTAAATAAATAGGTACTCTTATTCTGTAGTCATAGAAAATTTAACTTGTTTATCGTCTTGATATCTCGGGTCTTGTTAAACTGGCTGGCATGTAATTCGTTCTTATTAGCGATGCTAATTTTTAGGTTATTCCGAATGAAAAAGTTCCGAATGGTATTTAGAGTGCTTTTAGAATTGCCACCGATATATTTACGGACAAACCGTCTTTTTGTTTTATTTCAATTATGGTTATTTTATTGCGTATTTGACAAGAAAATTGATGACGGCTGATCTATTTGCATTTAATTTGATACATTAGTTTTTATGTATATATGAGTACATATTTATCTATATAATTTTTTGTCATAATAGGTTCGCATAAACTTAGGCCAACGAGTATTTTTAAGAGAAAATGAAAAGGTAAGCATTAATTACTTTTTCAATGTGCGAATTCGTACTTTTTCTTGCTGACGCACATAAAATACCTTAAATTAAAAAAACTAGGCGTGTTACCATTTAATTGTGACTTTTATATGAAATTATTTCTACTGTGATTAAGAGACATCAGAATTTGTAACGTATATTCCAATAAATTTATTCCATGTATTATTTTTAGTATCTGCCTATTCAGTTATACCTGTTTAGTCAAAGGAAGATACTTTAGGTGGTTTTGCTTCAAAAAGATTGTTTCTGTTTTGAATGGACAATAAAACCTGGAATATTCATAAGTGCTGTAAAGACAGTGTGGCAAATACATTTGTAGTTAGTCATATTAGGGAACTACAGTTTTATAGAGAAAGCCTTTATGCTTGTTCTGAATTCTACATAGAATTTGGTCACATTGTAATACAGTATTTAGATAATTGCCTTATCACTTTTTTCTTCCTAAACATACAAGAAGTTAAATGGCTTTTTGTTATTAATTTGTATGATAGGTAGGTAGTCAAACAAGTGCATGTATGGCACGTGCCTAGTATTACTATTAACTAAAAACAACAACATTGCTAAAATATTGAATGTTACATAGAACTTAGTTAAGCCACCATTTATTGTTATTGTAAAAAAACTGAAGTAAAATAAATCTTGTTCGTATGCTATCAACATAAGATCTTGTGTACATTACATACGTGTCAATCCATTTATTTTTACTTGCATTATTGAACAAGAGCAGCTAAAGCAGATATTGCTATGGAGATTGTACTAGTTGCCACACTTAGATATTACTCCGATACTGACTAGGCGAAACCAGAGTGAATAGGCACCTCATGGGCAAGCGTGCCCCATCTTAGACCGGATCGTCGCTTACCATCAGGTGATTCGTGGTCAAACGCTAGCCCATTTCATCATAAAAAAAAAACAACAAAATCATGATTCGTGCAGGTTTATTTTATTTATCTTTATTATTAGGCACTCATAACAAGTCACAGGACATAATATACGGATACAGGTTATGCAACCTACATAAAAATTATTTATTAAAAGAACCGCTAATCCTGAATATCTTGGCAACTATAACGGGACAAACTGTTTAAATTATTGCATTGTCATCGGTCCTTAATAAGTATGCAAAGTTTCAAATCAATCCGTCGTTTTGAAAGGGGTGAAAATCGCGTTCAAAGATTCCGTTACATAGATACATACCAATCTAATAAAAGCGTGTTCAAATCACATTCTTTGATAAATATTTACTTATAATTATTCAAAGTAAAAACACATAGCTATTAAAATCTGCAAGTTGAAGTGGCAATGGGCAGGCCACATCGCTCGAAGAACCGATAACCGATGGGGAAGAAAGATTCTTGAGTGGAGACCGCGAACCGGAAGACGCAGCGTAGGTAGGCCTCCCACTAGCTGGACCGACGACATTGTGAGAGTCGCGGGCATCTAGTGGATGCAGATGGCAGGATGTCGTTCCGTGTGGAGGTTAAAGGGGGAGGCCTATTATTATTTAGTAACATAAAAAACCACAAATAAAACTAGGCAATTGGAATTTGGATCTGACAAATATATTAAACTAAACGAATCTAATAAACGGCTGCACCAGACATTGTATTTTCGTACAATTCACATTGTGATATTTTTTCTTTTTGCTGTAGTGCGGTTGAATCGATCACTTACTTAATATTGATACCAAAATGAGCAAATTTGGACAAAAAATACTTAAAGGGTTACCAGAATGTCCTCTCAAATTTTTATTGTATTTTCGTATTGTGACAAATTTGAATAGAATAATCCTGTAGTGACAAATATTTAGCGACCATTGAATTAATATAAAAAAATTACATTCATAACACACTAACAAAAGATTATTATGGAAACTGACGTGGTTTTCACACATTATATTTATATTACCCGGGAATTACTCACGTAGGCCTGATACTCCGACTATAGTTTCAACCGCATACGGCGGTCTTTATCAAGGTGAATGCGCGCGCGCGGCTGCGTCTCGCTTTGAACTACGGGCCGCCGCGTGACGCCCACGTAACGACAACGGATGCTGCTATCGGCTTGATAAAGACCACAGCGAAAAAATTCTCACTTCAGTGATAAAGACCGCCGTATGCTGTTGAAACTATAGTCGGAGTATCAGGCCTAATCTTACGTTAACAAAAGATTCATCATAATCAAAGACGTCCACTGCTGAACATAGGCCTCCCCATAAAAAAAGAATACGGATATTAAAAAAAAAAATTGAGTTAATGTACGTATTTTGCCGTCATAAGCCCAAGAGCGGTATCTAAGCCTATATAGGTGTATTTCGAGAAAATCGAGTTTTTGTGAAAATTGACTTTTCGTTACCTTAATGACATATAATTAAATTTATTTTCAGTTATGTGCCTATGTTAGGACCAATATATTGTTTATATATATATGTTTAAAACCCCAATATTATTGTTTTTTATTAGATACCGTCATTTCGTTTAGAATTATTACTTATTAAACACGAGTTTTAAAAGAAAAAAAAAACTTTTTTAGTGTTTTATTTCAATTATGTATTTCAATGTTCCAATGTAGATACGGTTAATTTGCTTACTTTTTTTTTTTTTTTTTTTGTTGTTCCACCTGTACTTCCCCCAACATAAGCCGGGGACATTGTCAAGCTGAACTTATTGCTTACGCAGTTTTCTGTATTGTTAACATTAATTTAGCCAGATTAGGTAGCCATAATGATGCAATATTATCAGAATAATATAACATGAATAGATAGGGTTAATAAAGTAGATATTGTTAGTAGTTAGTTATATATATATATATATATATTTTTTTTTTTTTTTTTTTTTTTTATATTATTTATATAAATATACCTAAATTGGTACAGTACAATACACTTCACATAAGTCAAACTTTTTTTTTTTTTTTTTGCCGTTATTGTGTAGCTTTCTTAATTGATATAGCTCATTATCACATAATAAATATATCAAAAATGAAGTTAGCATGGTTTAACATGCTTGCATTCATTTATGGCAGTTTAACAGCTTAGGGTTAGAAAGAGTGCAAATATTAACATTATATTTGCATCTCTTAACATTTTTCTATTTATTTTTTAGAGCATGTTGTACATAAGTTATATTTCTATTATTTATACATATCAAGTTTATTTATTCTACTGTACAAGCAAAGGTCTATATGTAAGTAATATATTCAAAAATATATCTTACATATAGTTTTCACAGTCAATTATTATATATATATATATATATATATATATATATATATATATTTTACCATTACATCATATTTATGTATATTTATATTTTGAAATATATAAGCATACTTGCACATAATTATGTATTATATCGTCTTTATTATTCTGGTTTTTGTTTTCTGTTCTGTTTTAATCTTACTAATTTCTACTTTCACTCTTTACTTATTTCTTTTATTGCATTTTTTGGTTACGTATTTACAAAATTCTAAGAAACTGTCCCTACCATCACTTTGCAGCCACTCATTCAAATTATCCCGTTTTATATCTCTTCCGAATTCTATTTCCAGAAATGTTCGTTTCAATATGTATATAGGGCAATCAACAATGGCATGGATGCTGCTTTCATCTTCCTCCGGATCACAGATACAACCAGGTGAGGGCTTGATTTTAAATCTATGAAGATACTGCGCAAATCCACCATGGCCTGTGAATACTTGTACCAACTCCTGGGTAAGTTTAATTGTCTTCAGTAGTTTATAGGCCCCTTGGACATTAGGAAAAAACATTTTTGTTGTACCTGCTGTCTCCCCTTCTGTATACCTAGCTTGCCATTTCAGGATGCTTTCACTTCGTACGACTTGTTTTACATACGATGTGGGACACTTGTCGTAGTGAGCTGCAATTTTCATTTTTAATGCAGCATCCTTGGCTAACGCATCTGCACGCTCATTGCCTTCGACACCTACATGTGCTTTTACCCAATACAAGTGTATTATTTTACCCTGGTCTTTTATTTGTAATAGGTTTTTCCTAGTTTGAAACGCTACTGGGTGAAAGGTGTCGTGATTTTGGAGTAGTTCCAATGAAGACCTAGAATCACTTAGTATTGTCAACTCTGGTTCATTCATTTTTAAGGCTTCCGTTGACACATGGTAAAGAGCATACATTTCCGCTTGGAAGACCGTGCAGCATGTTTCCAGTTTGAGCTTTTTCGATTTTATTTCTCTACCATCTTTCCACCAGGAGACGGCAGCTCCCACTTTACCTTCTATTTTGCTTCCATCTGTAAATGCGAGTAGACCTTTTATATTGTTTGCCTTGACCGTTTCCTCTGTCCAATCCTCAATGCATCCAAACGTTAGAGTTAGATTTTTTGCAGGATGGATTGTGCTCAAAAAACTTTCTCGTGTCTCTATCTGGCGACCAGCTACGTGTTCGAAAGGTTTCCCTCTCCTGGCTTCAAATACCTGAGCAGCTTCTTCGATTCTCATGTCTAGAGGAATCAGGCCTGACAGCAATAAAGCTGAGTGTAGGGACACGGTGCGGTAGGACCTGCAAATTTTTTGAGCGAAGCCTCTCTGAACAGAGTTTAGTTTTTTCTTAGCTGAAACCTTGGTTGCCGCCTGAGACCACACACTCGCCGCATACAAGGTTATAGGCTCTATAACTGCTGTGTAGATAGTCCTTGTTACCTCGGGATTCAACCCCCAGGAGACCTTTGCTGCTCTTGCCAACTGATGGTATATCCTGATAGATTTTTTAGTGATGTTTAGTATGTGACTGTTAAAAGTAAGTTTTTTATCTATAGTTAGACCTAAAATTTTTATTTCGTTAGTTAAGTTAATTACCGTTCCCGCCATATTTAAATTTGGAATGTCATATTTTCGCTTTTTAGTCATAAGCATTGCAAAGGTCTTGTGGGCAGCGAATTTCAGCTTGTTTTTAAGTCCCCATTCATGGATATCATTTAATGTTGTATTAATTTTATGTTCCATGTTTGATACTGATTTTCCCGAGAATACAAGAGTGATATCATCCGCAAATGCTTGGCAATATACGTTTTTGGTTTCCAGTAGGTCCAATAACGGGTCCAGCAGAACGTTCCAAAATGTGGGACCTCCTACAGAGCCCTGAACACACCCTTTTGTTGTTTGCTTAGAGAAGCGCTCCCCAGCGTACCTTATTTCAACTCGGCGGTCCTTTAGGTAGCTGTTGACCATACCCATAAGATTTTTTGGACATCCTTTCTTTGCAAGTTGGTACTTTATGGCTGGCCACCACGCGCTATCAAAAGCGCCCTCTATGTCCAGTGAGACAAGCACTGTTATTTTCTTATTGTTCATCTTCCGTCTGATATGATTCACTAGGTCATAGAGGGCATCTTCCGTACAGCGCTGGGGCACGAAGCCATACTGGCGGGGATTGCACTTTGGAAGTAGATGCCACTTCAGTCTTTTTACAAGCATTTTTTCCAGGATCTTCCCAAGAATAGGAAGCAAACCTATTGGCCTATAGGACTTTGGCTGGCTATAGTCTGCTTTACCCGGTTTCCGCAAAATAATTACAGCTGCAGTTTTCCATATGTTTGGGAAATATTGCAATTCCATACACTTGTTGATGACCTCAAGAAATAACTCTGTATTCACTTCAATAGCTCTCACACAAATGTCAGCAGTGAAACCATCGAGCCCAGGAGCCTTTTTAGGGTTGAAGGTCCCTTTGGTGCTCTCGAGTTCGCTGACGGTGAATAGGGGATCGTCCTCTTCATTGTTTGGTTCCATCAGGAGGTCTTCTGTTTGACTTCTAATCTCTACGTGGTGTGGTGAATCGTCCTTTTCGTCATCGTCGGAGTAGAAAACATCAGCAAGCAGCTGTGCCGATTCTGCTGGGTTCAAGGTCTTCCCCTCCTTAATAAGTAGAAGATCTTCTTGCCTCTTTGTGGTTTGTTTTATCACCCGATAAATGCCATCCCATACACTCTCTCGATCCTGTTTTGTACAATATTCTTTCCAATTTTTTGTTTGTTAATTTGCTTACTCCATCTGGTGCGAAATTTTTTAAGCTATCAGATGGGAGGAAAAACAGAAATCTCATATTTTTTTGAGTTCCCGCTCTTGGGCTTATGAGGGCAGTATTTTACTCAATAAAGTTATCCGTGATACTGATCTTTGTAAGGTTGCTGTGCTAAGTATAATTTCGGTTTATATATTCCTAAAGTTATCAATAACTAAAAAAACCTTATATTTTATACCCAAAACAAACTCATATTATATTTTTTCTGTTCAATCTGATATACAATCAAACGTCTAATATAACCCTATAGAAATCAACATGCCATTGCCATTTAATTGATGCTAACAGTGGCCAGATGTACCTATTTATAATAATACTAGTCGTCCGGCCCAGCTTCGCACGGGTGTAAGCTCGGCCTTCGGCTTCGCTACAAAATATAATATAGCCTATGTCACCCGGGGATAGTGTAGCTTCCCAACAGTGAAAGAATTTTTGAAATCGGTTCAGTAGTTTCGGAGCCTTTTGAAAGTTTGAAAGTGAATCAGTTTACAATGACATCTGCTTAATATGACGTTAAGTAGCCAGATTTTAGCCGTTACTATTGCTGTGTAAGTATGGTAGGTATAATATAACATTTCAAAGTAATAACAAAATAGTTTTGACTGCCCCGGTGGCTCAGTTGGTAGTGAACCTACTTTCTGTACTTGAGGGCGTGGGTTCGATTCCCACCTAGGACAAACATTTGTGTGATGAATATTTGTGTTTGTTCTATGTCTGGGTGTTAATATATATTTAAGTATGTATTTGAAAATATGTACGTATATCAGTCTCTGGCTGCCATATTACAAGCTTTGCTTAGTTTGGGGGTCAGATGACCATTGTGTGCAATAATGTCCCAGATATTATTAATTTATTTATTTTATTCATAAATATTTGAGGCGTTAGGGGTCGATACATTGGGCCTTTGGTGACCTGGGGCCTTACCCCTAGCTTTACTTTTGCGAGCCAACTTTTAGTAGTTACCTGATAGGTACCTACAATTATTGCGACAACCAACTCATTTAAGCTGCATCGTTTAAAAGCGTCTAACTTGTCTCTGACTGGATGAACGGCGGTTTAAAATCTTTACTTTATCTGTGGTATCTTGGTGTGTTGTGTATATCACGCCCGGGGTACCGAGTCCTACAGATTGAATGAAAGAAAATCCGTTTTACTATGCGTGTGTGCGTGAAAATCGCAAAGCTTGGCGGCTATCAAACAACTACCGCTTATCGTAGTTGATGGTACCGTTTAGACAAATAACACCTATGCGGGTCAACTTTTTGAGCTAGGGGTAAGGCCCCTGAGCTCACCTTATTTTCAAAAATCTTTCAGAGCGCCTGGTTAACGCGACGCGTGACCAAAATGCTGGCGTGTATCTGGCTCAACGTATAAGCATTGCCATTCAACGTGGTAATGCCGCCAGCATGCTGGATACGCTGCCAACTGATAGTGGACTTGAGCATTTGGATTGTCTGTAGATCTTCAACGGTCCATGGACAGTCTAACTGTTTATAGTTGATTTTATTTAGTTAATAAAAGCACTTGCCCGAAAAATAACAATAAATCAAGTACTTAATTTGATAATTGATTTCTAAAATGCCTAGACGTAAACAATCAAAACAAAGACACAGATAATAGAGAGAAATATTCCATATTCTGTGACGGAGACCCTTTCAAATTGAGCGTCAAATTGAATCTTAATAACCAGAACTACGCACCTAACTGAATAATAACAAAATGCTATCAAAGAGAACAAAACCTTCACTACGAGTGTTCGCTTCTCTTTTTATTGTATAGTGTCGTCTCTTTCACGCTTATCATGTTAAGCATCCATTTTTGTAAGCGCTGCGAGCCCGATTCAATTTCAGACTCATTTGTTAGAGCATAAAACAATTATTAAAAAACGCTGGTGATTTGTCGAGCAATTTTTGCCATTTTACAATCGCTTAGCGCTGCCGCTGGGGAAAGTTTTAGAGGTGTTTGTTTGCTGTTTATTATATTAAAAGGTCTTGTAAAAAGCGTATGAAATATAAGGTCGGGGAAAAAGTTTCTTCGTATTTTATAAACAAATTCAAGACATGTTTTTTTCAAGTTTAATTACATTTAATTATAATATATATGTACCATTTTGTTCGATAACTTGTTGCCATCTTTTAGGTAGTGACATGACCCCGTTGCTGTAGAAATTTTGGGAATTCTGATCAATAAAATGCAACAAGTAGTTTTGACAGTCCTCTCTTGATGTTAATCTAGCACTACCCAAAGAATTCTGAAGAGATCGAAACAGGTGGAAATCTGAGGGTGCAAGGTCAGGGCTATGTGGTGGATGCATTAACACTTCCTAACCAAGCTCTCTAAATTTTTGCTGAGTGGCCAAAGATGTGTGCGGTCTGGCGTTATCATGATGAAAGACCACACTCTTTATGTTGATCAATTCCGGCCGTTTTTTCTCAATTTCTTGTTTGAGTCTCATCTGCTGTTGGCAGTAGAGATCCGAATCGATGGTTTTGCCCGGCGGTAAATGCTCATAATGAACGATGCCCTTCCAATCCCATCATACACACAGCATCACCTTATTACGTGTTAATCTGGGTTTCGCTACAGTCTGTGGTGCTTCACTGCCCTTTGACCATGATCGTTTGCGCACATTCTTGTCGTAGGTGATCCATTTTGCATCACCAGTGATCAATCTTTTCAAAAACGGTTCGGTTTCTTTACGTTTCAATAGAGAATCGCAAATGAGTACACGATTCATTTGGTTTCTTTCAGTGAGCTGGTGTGGCACCCAAATATCGAGTTTTTTTGTATACCCAGTTATTTTCAAATGGGTCAAAACTGTTTTGTGTACAATCCCCAGGTCTTCAGCTACGTCGTAACTACTAATATGCCGATCTTGGTCCACTTTTTCAGAAATGGCATCGACTTTATCCGTAACAGGGCGACCAGAGCGAGCTGCATCTTTGACATCAAAATTCCCGGACTGAAAACGCTTGAACCAACATTGTGCTACTCTTGATGACACTGCATTAGGTCCATAAACGTCACAAATTTTATTCGCGGCTTGTGTCGCATTTTTCAGTTTTTTGTAATAAAATTTCACAATATATCGAATTTCTTCGTTAGATTCACTCATTTTATCGAACAAAAAAACAATTGAAAAATGGCGGGAAATTGCTTTTTACTTTTTATATTCCTTTTTTAAAATGTCATATTTTTAATGGTATCAAAACCAGCCAGATACAAACAGTACAATCGATGAGATTTTTACTACAACTTTATACATACAAAATACGAAAAGACTTTTTCCCCGACCTATTACTATCGTTAGCTTACCTTGTATCACATCTAAAATATTTTATACTGAGCTGTTGCCGCGACTTCGTACGCGTAGATTTTCATATAACATTTCAACCCTTTTTTCCTCTTTAATCTGGTCATAACTAAGCATATTGAAAACCGCATTTAAATCCGTCCAGTGGTTTAGGAGATGTGCGTGGACAAACAAACAGACGCAATTTCTATCTGCTGCAATTATTATAAGACATCCTGTGTGTTTTTTTTTTACATCTCGCTATTACAGTTTTTTTTATTTCTACGATTTTATTATATGTATAGAAGATGTATAGATATAGATAGATATATTTTGGATTTATGCATTATATTTTAGCGCGAGCAATCAATTATTTGTCAAATTCGAGTCTTGACGTTATGATAATAATTATATTTGTTTATACGTAATCCATAGGCGACGGTGACTGCTTACCTTTAGGTGACCCGTCTGCTTGTTTGCCACCCATGGCATAAAAAAATCACATCAGTCATAGGACTGCACGTCAGAAGTGAAAACTTAAGTAGTAATACACCTATTGTACAAGAGATGGCGCTGTTTTAAAATACACGGTACACGTCTCAATAGCCTAAAGAAGTTTTGACATAAAAAAATACGTACACAAATATAATAATTTCAAAGTATGAGTACTCAACTTTTACGTAATCCGATAGGTATTGTAGCTAAGTTCGAGATATTTCATCGCATAATCTAAAATGCGACTCATAAAATAGGTATATTAAATAACTTATAAAAAATACGCATAATATGTTATAGATCTCAAAACCAGAAAATCCGTTGAGATACAATAACAGCGTATCATTTCAGTCGATTTGTACGGAACACTCGCGTTACACGTACCTTGTAATTAGGGTTCAGCGTGGATGTTAGCTCTGCGGGACGCCGCGGTGACAATCTCGCGATCTGCGATGGGCGGGGCTAGGGTTCCGCTGTATTTGAATGAAAACCAAGTACGTTTTTGGTAAATGTTTAGTGTAAGATGTGATGTTTTAATTCATTATGCCACTAGTATATTAGGGTGAGTATTGTAAACAATTTTTAATGTATAATACCACCATTGTAACATTTGTAACGAGCTTCATGTTGTATTAGCAAACTTCACGTGTATTCGATGACAGTTGTCAGGTGTCAACTTTCAACGAACACGGATATAAGTTGCGTTGTAACCGCTCTCTTTATTTGATCGAACCAAAGAGTACTTTTTAATATAGGCTCGAACCTCGAAGCGGGAACTAGTCTTGTATTCATTGTGTAAAAGCAGTATCAGTGGTAATTACGCTGTAAAAGCATAAAAAGGAACAATTAAAAGTATTTTCTGGAAGCTGACGTGTTTCTTTGGCCGAAAGGCTAACAGTATGGAGTTTTCTGTCGCGTCATATATTTTTAAGCTATGTGTGGTTTGCATATAAATTAAAAATGATATTTTCTTTATTAGCTTTGCTTACATTTCACATATCAAGTACATCTAACCATTTTATATCTTCGAAAGTATTGAAATGCGCGAGCGGGATTAAAGACGCACTATACACTTAGGAGCCCTCTTTATCTCATATTTTTTACGAAAAAAACAATTAAAGCAGGGTTTTTGGGGTTCTGATTCGATGAAATAGAAATAGGTATCTACAAGAAAAAGTACAAATAAGAAACCAAGATATCCCAAATATTATAGAGAATTCAATTGCCATAGTATATAGATCTGTATTTTTTATTGAAAATAACGGCTTAAAGTTTTTGAAAAACTCCCCATACTTTTATCAACTTATTACCTCCAATTTGAAAAAATAGTTTTTCGTAAATCTCTCCGAGGGAAAGTTTGAGAGTGGATGTCGTTAAATTACAGACATGAAATAAACAATTTATGTTATGGCTTACTCGTTTTCTATTTGTCTTGACAATTACTGCTTTATTTTTAACCGACTTCCAAAAAGGAGGAGGTTATCAATTCGACTGTTTTTTTAAATGTTTGTTACCTCAGTACTTTTGACTGGGTGAACCGATTTTGATAATTCTTTTTTATTTAAAAGCTAGTGCTTCCAATTTGGTCCAGTTCTGATGAAGCCAGTTTTTATATTGAAAATTATTTTGTTTTATGCCCCAAAATTCAGATACCTAAATTGAACGATTCCATTTGTAATACGGCTCTTAAAGTATAATTATGTACGGAACCTTTAACACTAAGACAACGTTCACCCCCATCTTATTACATACAGACTACCCCACGGGGGTTCGATTCCTGTAGGTAGTATTTAATAATGTTACTGATACCATGCCCCGGGGCAAGTCTGTCTGTACACACAGACGGGACGTTGTGATTTGGATTTAGATTATTTATAGAGTAATTTAATGAGTTTGTTATAAACTTAAATGTATTGTATTTGTAATGACCTCATGTGGACTGAATAATAATTGGATATTGCGGAAAAATATCCCGTTAAATTTAGATCGTAATAAATAAATAAAAATTTACAATGACTGTAATAAAATAATAAACAACGGGCAATGCAGAGAGCTATGCTCGGAGTTTCTTTACGCGATAAAATTCGGAACATAGATGTTCGCCGAAGAACTAGAGTCACCGACCGCGAACCGGAAGACGCAGCGTAGGTAGGCCTCTAGATGGACCGACGACATTGTGAGAGTCGCGGGCATCCAGTGGATGCAGATGGCAGGATGTCGTTCAGTGTGTAGGTTATAGGGGGAGCCCTATGTTCAGCAGTGGACGTCTTCTGGCTGATGATGAAATAAATAAATATCTGGGACATTATTGCACACATAGTCATCTGACCCCAAACTAAGCAAAGTTTGTAATATGGCTGCCAGAGACTGATATACATACGTGTATATTTTTACATACATACTTGAATAGATATTAACACCCAGATACAGAACAAACACAAATGTTCATCACGCAAATTTTTCTTGTAATAGATGACATTTTTCGCTCGCACTTTTTGTAATTTTAGATGATATAAAATGATTGAATGTAATTATTGAAAATATAAGATGTATCGTATGAATAAAGAAATTTATATTAGAAATGTTCAGTGACATTTTCATATTGAATTGAAATGCGAGGTTTTCCCACTTTTAAGCAACGCTTGTTACTATAGATGACCTATAAGGCTTAATGTATTGTATTAAAGTCGCATTTAGTGAAGCAAAACCATGGCGCTTACACACAGTCGTGAGTTTCGTTATTTCTATTTTTCACAGACATTTAATACAGAAAATGTCTGTGCTATTTTTGAGCTTTTCTCATATTCATCGAAAAGTATAGGTGTAATGTAAAATGTACTATTACGGTTCCCTTCACAATTATGAAATCTGTGTGTGAAATTAAGATATCGTATATCATTAAATTAGTAAATGCATATGTATTTAAATCAATAAAAAAGTGCTAATTAGCCATGATCTCCGATGATCATGATGAGATCTCTTTAAGCGATATGGCCACCAATTAAAAATCTAGATAATATTATCATTGTAATGTATTGGTTTCCTTGTTTGTGTGTCTTTTAATAAAGACCACACATCATCATCATCATCAGTCAGAAGACGTCCACTGCTGAACATAGGCCTCCCCCTTTAACCTCCACACTGAACGACATCCTGCCATCTGCATCCACTGGATGCCCGCGACTCTCACAATGTCGTCGGTCCATCTAGTGGGAGGCCTACCTACGCTGCGTCTTCCGGTTCGCGGTCTCCACTCAAGAACCTTTCTTCCCCAACGGTTATCAGTTCTTCGAGCGATGTGGCCTGCCCATTGCCACTTCAACTTACAGATTTTAATAGCTACGAGTATGTCGGTGACTGGTTTTTTGGCGAATATCTACGTTCCGGATTTTATCGCGCAAAGAAACTCCGAGCACAAACCTAACGAATTTTAAAAACATATCCTACCGCGATGCCGAAACTGTATCCCCTTTACAACCAACGAATCGTTGCAATTTACATTACCCCGCACAAAGGGACCGCGGAGATGTTATCAACAAACGATTAGCGATCTAAATCGATACAAACACGTTGTTCGCGAGAAATTACTTGGAAATAATCGATTATTTCGTAAACGGTTTGATGTTACTTTAGGGGCAGCTGGGGAGGTTGTCAAGAAATAGAGTAGAGATGTATGGAATTAAGGTAAAGGAATTGGGGTAAAGTTGCAGTCGTTAGAGAGTTGTGTTTTAAATTTTTATACATTTACTGAGGGTTTCGTACCAACATAAACTGATAATTACAAAAGTACATAAAGTAGTGCAAAAAGACAACATCACGCCCAGTGGCGTACCTATCGAAGAGCTAGGCGGTGCCATGCACCGGGGCTCCCAAGCTCAGGGAGCTCAGGGAGCCTTTGGGCCCAGTTCAGCAAACCTCAAACTGAACTTGCAAAATTTTTGCCCTTCATACACATACATGAAGTTGTAAGTAGCTTTGAGCACAATAAAGATCTTATATTTTATATTATTACTTGATAAATCCTAACCCAGTTTAGGTAGGGCCCCATTTTTTCACAACAGGCTGTTGGTTACCTAGCTACGCCACTGATCACGCCCAGGCGATCACCCATCCAAGTATCGAGCGTGCTCGAAGTTGCTTAACTTCGGTGAACTAAATTTGGAACCGACTCGCACTTGGCCAGTATTTATTACTTGTTGTTTTACTGTACAGTGTAGGTACTATAATCATGTCAAGTTTGACGTTTGTATGTATTACCGTTTTCAAACAAGAGCAAATACAAAAATACGCCAAAAAATTTTTGTTGTTTGGGGGTTATACCCCATACATGCGCTTGGCCAGTTTATTTTAACCACAATGAAAAATACTGAGCGCAAATTTAGAAAAAGATTGGGCATAATCTTTAGAATAACATGGCACATAGTATAAAGCAATTTTCGTTTCGTAATTTTGTAGAATGGCGTAGGCGCCGGAAGAAAACATTTTTTTCTAGTTATATTTTTCATATCCTCCGCCAAATATCAACAAAAAGTTTGCTTTCTATTCGCAATGTTATTTAAATAATTATGTCCAATCGGTTTTTAATAAGCTTTTATTAACTGGGTATGTAACGGAATCTTTGAACTTGATTTTCAACTACTTCAAAAAGTCGAATTAAATTGCAATTTTGCCACTTATCAAGGACCGATGACAATGGAGTAAATCTACTAAAGCGTGTTTTTATACATTTTTATACTATTTATTACAAGTTTTTATTTAATTTGCAATTAAAATAAAAATAAAAAATTATAAAATTATAAAAAAAATATAAAAAATTTGAAAATAAAATATATATATATAAATATAATATAAATATATATATTATATATTTGAAAATTATAAAATTATTAAAGTATTTGCAATTTAACAAACATTTAGGATAGTGAGGATAGTTTGTTTAGGTTAAATCTTGCAAGCTCAATTAGAAACATTTCCCCCTAAACGATTTGTAACATAACATAACATAACATTTGTAACATAACATAACATAACATAATATAAATATATATTATATATTTGAAAATTATTAAAGTATTTGCAATTTAACAAACATTTAGAATAGTGAAAATAGTTTGTATAGGTTAAATCTTGCAAGCTCAATTAGAAACATTTCCCCCTAAACGATTTTGTAGAATTTTTACACCATCAGTTTTGGTAAAATTACAATGTGCAATACCCAATATTGTAATATATTCAAAATGGTCGCCAAAATAAAAATAAAAACAATTTAAATATAAATTAAGAGCTTCATTTAAATAAAAACTTGATTTAATTTTTTTTTTTTTATGTACTTGTTTTAAATTATCGTCCAGTGATCTTTATAAGCGCAGCCTTAATAGCAATATCGCTACTGAATAAATCGCTTTAAATAATAAAATTTGTGTAAGGTGCCTACCGCCCATTTGTGCAAAATACAAAAAATACGGACCAAAACTTTAACAATCGTCATGAAGCTAAACGAAAATTCAACAAAACTAAATCAAATTACCTACAGTTTTCCGTTTCTTTCTAACACGGCGTATTCCGTTTATCTCTCTCGCTCAGGCTCCCCGCAGACTCGTTAGCGAAATAAATACAGACACAATAAAACAGAAAATATGTGTAAAAAAATAGCCATTGACTCTTTTAACAAATAAATAATGCTATATCGAAAGCTTTTATTTGCCTAAAGTTAGAGTTTATTTTAGAATAACGGACATCAAAGTTAAATTTGGAAAGTATGCGAACAAGCAACATTTGTTTGAGGCGTTCACCCAATATGGTGTAGTGGGGAACAAAATTGTATTTTTCTATTTTTAATTGGGACAAATTTTAGTTCGAGGGGACGAGTACAAAAACAAATTATTTTTAAACGAGATTTTTTATTGTTATTCTGAGTCGTGAATATTTTATTCTACCGCAAATGTATTGAATGGACATGCTAATAAAATTAGATAATTTCTAAACAAAACAATAAATTGTGTAATACATAATTATTAATATAAGAAACCGACTCCATTAGAACTAGACAAAATTGAAAGGAGACCAAAAGAAGCACCAGCCTTCAAATAAAAAATGAATCATCGATATCTGTTCACCCAGTCAAAAGTTGTAACAAACATTAAAAAAAACCGTCGTATTTAGAACCTCCTCGTTTTTCGAAGTTGGTTAAAAAGTATCTATTAAATAGTAAAACATGCTACTAAGCATGGTAAACTTGGAAAAAAATATACTTTTCGTATACTTTTGTAGTGGTAATAGAACTCTTTTGCAGGGGTCCGCCTGGGGAAGTACCACACCTTTGCCAGTTATTCAACCGCCAAGCAGTAGTATGCAAACACTACTGTGTTCCGGATTGAAGGGCAATGTTTCCAGCGAAATTACAGGGCTCAGAGATTTGACATCTTATATCTCCGGGTGACGAGCGCAGTGCATTGCCATCCAGGGTTTGAACTGTTGAAGTTCAAAATTCTGAGTGGCGTTGAGCTGCCGTGCGATTCTGCAAGCTAAGTGAACGCGCAAGTGAAGTGATAAGCTAAGTGAACGTGTATTTTTCTTGTCGATTACTATAGAGAAGTGTCAAAATGTCGAGTGATCACCCTTGACTGTAGTCCCTTACCCTTATAATTCAATTTTCTGACATTTACCTGTAGAAATAGACAAGAAAAAGTCACATTCACTTAGCTTATCACTTCACTTGCGCGTTCACTTAGCTTGCAGAATAGACATGCTGTTATGGGCAAGCGTGAAGAGCCATCAGGCGAGCGATTTCGCTCGTCTCGTCACTCAGTACTATAAAAAAAAAACAAGGAAAAAATGTATTACCTAGTATTTTTAAACAAAATAATTAAATTATGTACCTATACAGGGTTAGATGTAACGGTAGCACTGAGCCGAGGGGAGGTCATAGTACTTATTATTGTAAGAAACTTTTACTGCGAGGCCAATCCTGAAATCACGACAAAAACCAGCGGTTCCATTGAAAACTCTCATTCATACGATTTTATTGCTATTTCAGGTTAATTCGTTAGTTGTTCATGATGGTTAGTTTAATGATCTCCATTCAGTTTAGTACCGCCGTTCCGTGCAATCCTGTATAATTCTAAAACCTCAAGTAAGTAGTTATAATAACCTAGTTTCGTATAACATTCAAAACACGTCTATTTATACTTTTTTTAAACGTAAGTGTAATATTACGCTGGCTTTGTGAAGTTTCGGCAGATTGAAGGATCTTAGAGCTTTACAAATACTTCGGAAATCTTTGTGCAATGTAATCTCCGTTTGGAATCAAGTATTTGATATTTAGATGTTTCGATATTGTCACAAAGAGCGGATGTATAAGTAATCAATACCGCATTTATTTCAATAAATATTTTTGTTTTAAAATAACGCTGTATTAGATTAGTTAATACAGTTAAAAAATCATTATCATCATTTACGGATGTTTTTAGACCTTCAACGGTCTATGGACAGTCTTAACTGTTTTTATAGTGTTAGTGGTAGCTTGTATTTTATTTAATTAATAAAGGCCTCAAGGTATTTTTGCCCCACACCTGCAATTTGTAGAATTACGAGTAGCTATAATATAGGGTTCTTCAAAAGAGCTGTTAACAGAGTCTTTAGGGATCGGCAACGTATCTGTGATGCCCTCGATGTTGCAGGTATCCATAGATGACTGTGATCGCTTACAATCAGGCGGCCCGTCTGCTTGTTTGCCACCTGTGGCATAAAAAATGATAAAATTCATAATACAGTTTTTTGACCGTGAAGAGAAGTCTCTGATTCTAACCGGACATGCCAGCTTTTCTATGTATATTTCTATACTTGTGCGACGTTATGATGCGTATTGTTAATATACAAGTACTTAGTTCATTTTAATAAAAAAAAATAAGTTCGCATATGAACAAAATCGTTCCACGGGTTGCGTCCGTCCTAGTTCATGACGAACAACTAGTTATAATAATACAAGTTTAATAATAACCAAATATAGTTTTACTAGATAGGTTCATATTATATCTGACAACTGACCACACTGGTTTGATGATTTTAGAATATAAAAAATCACTGAAACTTTTATAATTTTGTGAATAGTTATACTTTAATGCTTGATATAATTTTCGTGAATAATTCTTTGAAATCATAAAGATTCAACAACATTTTGAAATGTGAACAGATATTCAATATTTATTCAAATAAATAACAATATCTATTCAAATTCATAACAACATTACATTGACACAAAACATGCTCTGAATTAACGCTAAATACCTATCTAACAATAAAAAACACAACAAAACCTTTTACCACGAACGCCTCTAAACAAGCTTCTTTGTCAAAACCCGAATAAACTACTCGAAATCCTTTTAAAACCCGCAAAAAATTAATACGACTAACGTAGCCGCAAAATTTCTAAGAACTTTTTGTCCACGCGTTATCGAGTAGCTGACCACTGTGCGGTTATAAAAATAAGGCTGAGTGCCACCAACCGTAGGTAAAGAGCATTTATTTTTTAATTTTAACTGAGGCTGCCTCCTAACGTGAGCTCGAAACAGTGCTGAAACAGCGCAGTGCGGAAAATCACGCAAACGTGAACCTGCGCCGAGATACGGTTTGCGGTCGCTCATCTTTTCGTAATCACCCAAACAGAATTGCTTAATACTTGTCCCTGATTTAAAAAAACATGCACAAAGATACTGAAATAGTTAATAAATCAATCGAGAATAGTAACACGCCCAATACAGAAGTAAAATGTAATGAGATATTCAAATTATAGTGTTGCTTTTATATTGCATTGCTGCTAACCTGAGTAGCGAAATGCCGCGGCGTTTTGCTACACTATTTCGCCAGCATCCAAGAGTCCAAGTCAGAGTCCAAGAGTCCTGAGTCTTTACGCAGCGGTGCCGAATACAGGCCATAGACATAGAGGAAAGCTCGTTCGTAAGCTGCAAAGTTACCATATAAACTCCCAAAGTTCGAGACGAGATTTTTCATGATGCGACGTGCCGAGTAGACTAGCCGGTCTATTACTGCTGAACAATATGTTCACTCTACCTACCTTATATGAAAGCAGCGCTACGACCGAGGATCGTGAAACTCAGTCTAAATCTTGTTAGATTCGGCTTGAGTGTAAAATTTCAACAATCTCAAGTATCTCAGTACAAAGGTGTGCAAAGTGACCATTATGAGGATTATCTATGGAATGGACACATTGTAATCTTTTGTACGAAGTTTGAGTCCATTGAACTGTTTTTCTCAAATGTTTGAGGACTTACTATTGGCGCAGAATAAATAATAGTAGAGGTATTGGTGTCTTTGTGTCTAGCGGTTTGAGAATTTAGTAACATTTGGTGGATAAGTTAGAGAATTTGCTTTTACGACGTTATTTTTACATGACAGCTCAATAAACGGAGTGCTATATTTTTAGAATGCATGTTTAAAAAAAATATAGTTTAGT
Source organism: Agriopis leucophaearia (assembly GCA_949125355.1). Classification (NCBI taxonomy): domain Eukaryota; kingdom Metazoa; phylum Arthropoda; class Insecta; order Lepidoptera; family Geometridae; genus Agriopis; species Agriopis leucophaearia. Next base: position 2,697,299 of record OX421285.1, on the reverse strand, counting down.
TTTAAGTTTGACCACTATAACTCGCCTGATGGTAAGCGACAGGTGTCCGTGGGTATGTGGGTTTCCTAATTACACCATACTTCCTGAAAGCCTGAACCGATTTTGATATGAGTGATTCAATACTCAATTTGTTTAATGCGACATATGTATGCATGCAGACGTTAACTAATATGTTGGGTACACTGATAGTGGGTTTGAGCATTTGTATTGTCTTTAGACCTTTAACGGTCTATGGACAGTCTAACTGTTTATTTAGTGTTAGTTTTAGCTTGTATTTTGTTTAGTTAATACAGGCACTAAACTTGCCCTGTTAAAAACTAACATGTTTTTGTCTCAAATAACACTTCTTCATCTTAAAATACACACACATCACATCATCAGCCAATTAACGTCCACTGTTGGACACGGCCTCCCTCATAGAGAGGGGTGTTGTCATAATCCCCACGCTTGGCAGGCGGCTTGGGGATCGCAGTACGTTCACCGTGTACTATTAGGACGCTGCTGCCCATCCACCGGTGGTCGCAGTTTTAGAACATACCCGGGTCCAGGATCTTAAAATACATGTAGTACTTATGACCCTGTTAGGGTATGGCAACAGAAAGAACGGAACGGTCTATTTGTGCATCATCGAAATTATCCTTGAAACATTCGTTAGAATTCTGTTATTATCTAGAGTACCTACCAGGGCTTAGTCCATGTGGCGTGCTAGACAGACACAGATATGCAAAATAGGTGACAGGGTCTGTCCTGTCCATGTATAAATCTATAGTTTTACAGATCGTTGCCTTTTATAGCGAAAATTTACAACACCTCAGGAACCAGCACGTACGTTTTTCAATAATCTAGTCCAAAGCAGAACACACTAACCTCACCTCTTCCATCCAAAACACAATAAACTCTGCATACACGCTCGCAAGGTGTCCGGGGTGGCGGGCGGTAACGGGGTGGCGAATTCGATTCCCGGCTATTGAAAAGTTTCAAGAGGCGAAAAGCTTCGACAAACGAAGCTAAGTGAATTTCGTGCCCTCGGAAAATGCAGGGACAGATTGAGGATGCTGTGGGGGGAAAGGCAAGAGAGATACTTTTTTCATATAGCTAACTCCCTATTATTTCTTCTTTTTGGGGATCCGTGTACTAACATTTTAGATTTTCTTCTTGGGTGTGTAAGCTTATATAACTTTGTGGACTCTCTGCTCATCTATGCATCTGTATCCCCATGATGTGTGTAACCGGGGTATGTTCTAGAACTGCAACCAGAATCACTAAAGGACGGACAAGAGCATCCTATTACACGATGAATGCTTTGCGTTCTCCAAGCCGCCTGCTAAGCATGGAGATAATGGCAGTGTAGAGTTCTAACGGTAAGGCCTATGTTCAGCAGTAGACGTCATCTGCCTGGTGATGATGATACATCTGTATAGCCTCAAAACTCGAACATTAAAGTCAGAATTTTGAGGCTAAAATAGTGATGATTCCATGCCTCGAAAAATCGAATCGAGTAGTCTTTAAGATTCTTTCTGACATGAAGGCCACCCTGACATTAATGTCAATTTTGTGGCCACTTGAAAATATAAGCTACGTGACAAAAAAGGAAACACAATTTTTTCGAGGCATGGAATAATCTGTTAGAAATTGATTATCTGTGAGATCAATCAATGAAAAAAAAATTATTAACATAAACATAAGTTTAAAATAAGGAATGTACATCTAACAAACAGTCTGAAACATATAATGTGTAAGCTTATGCTTATGAGTGAGTTACAATGATCTGTGTAAACGCAATAATATGCAATCTGTTAGGTTTTGTCGTCTATTGGAAAAAATTTGTTCGCTCTCTTCATTCCTGTTCGCTCTCAAGATAGGATGTCCATTTGTTTTGCTCCTGAAGAAACTTCAATAAATATCTGCAATAATCCATCTTTCCACGACATCATAATCATCATCAGACAGCTGACTGTTCGGTATGTTACATATAAACCAAACACCCTCCAGATACCAATCACCATCACCCGTATTTTAAACCAATCTTTAGCCCTACGCCTGGCAAACTGAATAATAAGCGATGGTGTGGTTAAGGATAGAAATCGAAACGACTAGACAAAAAGTTAAAAAATGTTCAATACTAAGTATAAGTGTAAAAAAAATCCTATTCCTCTTGATGAAATTGTTTTTTTCCCCTTAGTTCCGTCCCTGCGCGGGCGGCTTGGTTCCAATTTTTATCAATCCCATTTCATTTCCCCTTACGAAAGTTTTCCTCCAATTTCGCGTTCTCGCCCCCGCCCATTTAGTGATGGGAAAGGTTCAGTATTAAGACTTATTTTTCCTAATTTGTGGGGATGAAATCTAGCAATGTTCGGTGCGGTCAGTTCTTCGATGGGTGGTTCTGAGCTAGGGCTCAGTTGAAAACGCCGCATCAAAAAACAAGTAGGTAAGTTTAATTTTGCCTAACCAAAAATAAAACATTAATTACATAAAAATAAAATTAACCTAACCTGAAACTAAAATTTATTATTTCTGAAATATTATTTAATAATAAATATGAAAAAAAAAAACAATATTAAACTCGCAAAATTAAACTCGATTAAATTAACTTCATCAACTAATACCTACAGGGAACATTTTTCCCAAATTCCTTATTGTACTTGAAGCGACGTAGAAGCGGAATTACACTAGAAATTCATCAGAAAAACAGTTTTGAAAATGGACTTCCGCAAGGTAACGCCTGATTCAATTAACTAGAAATATTTATTCCTGTTTGTCCTCAGACTAAAATTGAGGGACAGAAAGAAATATTTATTCCTGTTTGTCCTCAGATTCTTGTTTGTGCTCGTGGGGTTGGTGAGGGGACAGACAGGAATAACTCAATGTATAAAGTTTTATCGTGAATTCATTTTCACCTTTTCCCATCTCTACATCTTAAAACATTAAAGTATTTCTCGGGCGCTGTATCAGGAGATCATTTTCGTCGTTATTACGGCAAATTCAATCTTGCGCCTTCACGTTGGCACTTTACATCTACGGTAGATATTAGTAATTAGGTACGGTAGATACTGACCTACGGTACGGGAGACATTAATATAGTTTAGATATAACAAAGACATATGTAATTCACCAACACGTACTAGGCTAGCATGGTGGATTAGGGCCAATCGGTTCCTTCTAAGTAAGCGTGCTCCATCGTAGACCGTAACTTCGCTTAAGATCAGGCGTGTTGGCCTGAAGCAAGACATTAAATAAATAAATAACACATCAGTCATAGGACTGCACGTCAGAACTGAAAACTTAAGTAGTAATTTACTTATTCTACAAGAGATGGCGCTGTTTTAAAATACACGGACCTGTGTATTATGTATTCTGTGACAGCGTGACGATGCCGCGAGTTTCATTTTTTTTACTTATATAGAATAGATCTACGTTTAGCCACCAACTCGCCTGATGGCAAGCGACGGTGTAGCCGAGGATGGAACACGTTGACGTTCACTTTCCTGATTTTTGTTCACCCAAAAGTGCGCAACGCGCCTAAGAAAGTTTTCACTTCAAAAAGTTTTTTGTCAACTGATCCCACGGGATCAGTATGGGGTGGGACCAGTTGACGTAAGCGCCCCAGCTCAGAATATTTTTTATTATTTTGAGGTTTCCAACGTTTTATTTTTTCCTCTTATGAGGAATTTTGGCGTCCCGCGACTTGTGTGTTAAGTTTTTTTTTAATTGAAATATTTTTTTTTTTAAATCTTGTGAAACAAGACATAGTCAGAATCAAGAGCCCAGTAATTTTACAAACATAACTTGAATTTTATAATACTGGAAACGTATAATAGGTTTTCTAATGGTTTCAGTAAATGTAATCATTCGGTTCTCGGAGCAGCGACTTTTATATACCTAATTAATGAGAAGAAAATTACTTGAAAATCTGATTATTTTTCTCTAACTTTTCGTGATTACGTTTTCATAATCAAGCAAGTAGATATAAACAAGTATTAGGTCATCATCATCAGCCAGAAGACATCCACTACTGAAACTAGCTAATAGGCCTACCCCTTAAAACTTCCCACTGAACACCTATCATACATGGACGTGGCCAGGTTTTAATCGAGGGTGGGCAAAAAATATAAATCTAGAGTAGGTACCGAACATAGGTACATAACATATTTAGTTAAACAATAATCATATAAATACCTATTATATACATTGAAACTATCTTTTAAAACTAGCCCTCGCTGGCATCTTGTCATAATTTCAGTTCTGAATAAATTGTTCGCTTCTAGAACACTATTTCTATGCATCATACACAAGCCGGTTTTCTGTCGTTTTTGACCGTAACCAAGTTTGGTGTAATCATAGTACCTAATCATTGATGCCGGCTTATTAAAAAGTAGGCTTCAGAACACATTCATGCTTATATGAATACAAAGAATATGAACGGAAGAAAGGAATAAACCATCCTATGAGTATGAAGTGCTGTAATTTTGAAAAAATGGTCACCCAGAGGTCTTGCCAGGGTCAGCCGGGCCAGCCAAGGTGGAGCATGCGTCCCACTCTGCCCCAACGTGCCTATACGCCCATGCTGTCATCTGCATCGAGAGAGTTCACGATGTCGTCGGTCCATCTAGTGGGAGGCCTACCTACGCTGCGTCTTCCGGTTCGCGGTCGCCACTCAAGAAACTTTCTTCCCCATCGGTTATCAGTTCTTTCAGCAATGTGGCCTTTCTCACTTCAACTTGCAAATTTTAATATATGTTGGTGACTCTGGTTTCGTTATGGAGTCCAAACATCGCTTTTTATATATAAGAAGAAAGAAGAAGAAGAAGACAGGCTTGCATTTGATCGCCAACTTTGATTTGTGGTCTACGATGGAGCACGCTTGCCTAGATGATACCGATTCACTCATGATTAATGACACCCAGATTTTAACTATTGGGGAACAGGGACACTTATTCAGTCCGCGCATTCCACAGAATAGCAATTTGCACAATAAAAATGGTATCAAAGCGATTCGTACGGGTTTTCAGAATATCAATCATAAAGCGGTGATGATTTTCCGTGCCCACTCAGTCCTATAGATAAATGGGCAGGAGGGAATTATAGGGTGGAGAAATAGTTATGTAGTCAAAATTAAAACACTTTTAAACCAAAATCCTGCCTTCCCAGTGTTATCCATTATTTAATTTTAGCACTTAGCGATAATCCTGACAATACGCAGATTAAAACCAATTTAACGAATATTATAACGCTTCGAACACAAATAACGAAGAGAATTATTATGCTTTATAACGCTGCATAATGCCGTTATGTTATAGAATATTATATTATTATCGTATAAGCTTCACGGTGCTCTGAGTTTTAAGAATATGGTGTTAATAATTTTATGTACAGGATGGTGATATTTGTTTATGTTTTTTTTACCCATGACGGAACGGAAAAGTTATACGTTTAATTTTATTTATTTATTTATTTCAAGTAACAAGACTCATATTATTATTATTACAGATAAAAATTATTGAAAAAGTCACATTAAATTTAAATTATAATATTAAAATAGACCTAACATATTCTAACATCATATTAAAATAAAATAAAATAGTCCCTAACACAGTATACACAGTTCTACACCTATGTGGCTGACATGCAACCGACAACATTGGTTTATATAGGGACAGTCCAGTCTGTCCGCGAGCGCAGCCACCATGCTGTTGGAGCTACTACTACGAGCATCTACGCGGGCTTCAGATTTAGGAGGAGAGGTTGTGTGTTAAAGTTCATGTTTATTTGAAAAAAAAAACGGCTTGACCATTCTGAATAAGTACGGTTAAGCCTGTAATCATTAGTTCGAATTTGCCTTATCTCGAACAAGTGCCTAAAAATACTGGTAAACACTGAAGGGGAACACTGAACGCACACTTCAATGTTGAGTAGCACACGACTGCAAACAAATGATCAAAATGTCTTCAAATGGACAACCATGGTGTAAAAGGGGAAACTGCAGTTATAAAACTTCTGTTTATTTTTCTGAAGGTAAAGCGGTTCGGCTATTCAGATTATCGTTAGAAAATTTTAACCTCGAATTTTGACAGCTTTGCCATTCTCAAGTTGTTAAAATCTTAAAAACGTTTTATATCTCAATACTTTATTGCATTTAGAATTATATCATTAAGCTAAACCATGCATTGCCATCCAAACTAAATGTGTTATGCAAAATTTCAGCTCAATTGGTTGGGGATAACTGTTTTAAAGTTCAGTTGCAAGATTTGAGTAATACTAATAAGGTAAATTAAATAAAACCTTGTAAAAAGAATCCATCCTGTAGGTACATTAGGATGCGTGCACAATGGCCACAGCGTGTAATTGGCGCGTCCGCGGCGCCCCGGTGTGCAGGGGCCCTAATAGCGGGATTAAGAACACATTAACACCTTTATTCCTTTATGCTCGGTCGGTAATTTGAGTTCTTGTGTTGTGGGTATCAAGAAATAATGATAGTTGAAAATACGTAGCAGATTTAAAAGCAAAACATCTACGGCTTGTTGAAGCTATCTAAATGTAACGTAATGTTAACGGCAACTGTGTTTAATGTTCAAACTAACATTCCATCTTCGTAATATCAAGGAAGATAGCACTTATGGATCCTTGGTAATATTTAAAAATATATTTAAAAAAGTGCTAGTTATTTTTATCAACCTGTTTATAAAAATAACTGTAGGTGCTTGCGTGGAACTGGAGACTTATTGAGACTAAAACGAAGTAAATAAAGACGTTTATTTTTCCAAAATATTTTCTACATTTTCTTTCTACTATTTTTTTTTAATACTTTGGCATCCTGACTAATGTCACTGCAATTTCGATACGTCACGAGTTAACATAATATAAAATACACGCAATAAAATCCAGGGCTGGATTTAGGGTAGGGCAACCGGGCTACAGTCCCGGGGCCTCCACAACAAACATTTCGAGGTAAAAAAAAACTTAAAAATATATGAACCCAATACATATAGTCAAGTATATGCAAAATTATAATCGAAAAAAGAACTAAGTTTTGTAAAGGGTTATATGCTTTTATTTTAAAAAATAATTTAATTTTTCTCGCAGTAAAATAATAGGCCTCCTCCTCATGTCGCTGCCCCAGGGCCTCCAGGCCTCTTAATCGAGCCCTGATAAAATCTATATAAAAAAAAATTACGTGCAAAAAAAATCACATGCCTTATTTCAATTTCATAGTAATGGAGGAAGAGTGCAAATTGCAGGGAAATAGTAAAGAAAATGCATTCGCTCTTATGCAATAATGCCGGCCTCAAGTTGTAAGATCTAGCGATATGGTTTTGACACGTTTTATTGTAAACTAGCTGCACCATGCCGTTTTACCCACGTTATATACCTCCTTGGACCAACCTTCTTGGTAGCATCAGCAACCTCCTTTGAAAATGACAATTTATAAATTTTTCTCTATAGTATAACAATTCTTGCCGTTATAATGATTATTTACGAGATACTTACCGTAGTAAGGTAGTGGAAGGCAACCAGCCAACCTTACCACGGTAAATATCCCGTAAATAATCCATAAAATAAAGTTGGGTTAGTTACACAATTTAAAACTCAAGAACGGCTGGATCGTTTTCATGATCCTTGATTTTTTGGATTTCTCTCCGTCCCCGAATAACAAAATAAGCATTAAAATATTATTGGAAATTTTCATGTTTTTTTAATATAGAATTCATTTTCCCATACATTTTGTATGGAACGGCAAGAACTGTTTTAAACTATCACGGTTGTTCACTACAGTTATATGATTATTTCCGGGATATTTACCGTGGTAAGGTTACAGTCTTCCCGTGAACATGGTGCATGTAACTGCGCCGTAATATCGGGAGCTCCTTCCACAACCTTACCACGGTTAATATCCCGTAAATAATCATATAACTGTAATAAAAGCGTGTTAGAAGAAAAGACAAAAACATTTTTGGAACATCGACACAACGAAGATCACTGAAAATCTTTCTCTTACGTCTTATCCCATATCTTATACAATGAATGAGTACCGTTAATCCCGTTATATTTTCCATTTCCAGCGCCGCCTGTCGCCGCCCAGTTCCTTAGCAATTACCTATCGTTTTACAGCTTATTAATGTTTGTATTCTATGCTAAATTAGCTGACTGCTATTTTATAACAACTACATTTCTATTATAGCTATTAATTTTTCATCAAGGGTCGGTCTGGTCAAAGCTATCTCTTTTGTAAAACCGATTGGGCATTCTTTACAATATAATTTTGGCGGTAATTTTCATGTTGCTTTTTTTAAATTCAATTTTAAGAAAGAAAGAAAGATAAATATTTATTTATGAGAGAAACAGAAGATACATATACATAGGCTTGCGTTTCACCGCCAACTTGTCAGATGTTAGGCAAGGGTCTACGATGGAGCATGCTTGCTTAAAAGAAACCGATTCACTCGTGATTTGAAGACTCCCAGATTGTAACTATCGGGAACACCCATTCAGGCAGCGCATTCCACAGTTTAGCAGTTCGCACAATAAAAGTTATTTATGGCGGAAAATGTTTTTTTTATCGCCATTACCATTTATATCGGTTTTCAGCGCTCTTAGCTACTTAGATCATCGCTCAAGTAGACTCAAGCCGTTCTTCATTCAGATCAGACATACAAGGGAGATATGGAGACGTGCCGGGTGCGAATGTATCAGCATTAAATCGCCCCTTTTTAAACCGACTTCCAAAAAGGAGGATGTTCACAATTCGACTTTTTTTTTAAATGTTTGTTACCTCGGAACTTTCCACTGGGTGAACCGATTTTGATGATTATTTTTTTTTAAAGCTGGTGCTTCCCGTGTGATGCGGTCGGTGTGATTTTAATTTGGTTCAGTTCTGTCATTTTTATGAAGTCAGGTTTTTTATATAGATAATTATTTAATGTAGAGCTTTAGCTAGTTCATTGGTGTTGCTAAAGGGTTCATAGTGTGCGTGAAAAATAGAGATGTAGGTCCTTACAGTTTTTGAGTTAAGCGGTTTAGCAGTAGGTATAGAGAAAAACGTAGGTGAAACAAAATATCTCTACATTTGACTAGTTCTAAATGTCTTCGTAATTCACCTACTTTTTGTACCAAGATAATTATACCACATCGATAATTTCATCAATTAAGGCATATCTCCCTCGTATTGTCTGATCTAAAGCTACAGCACATACAAAGTTTTTAGCTTAATTCTATTTCAAACTTGTAACGAACGCAATTATTTCTTATTTACGCTTAAAAGGATAAAAGGTTCCATTATGATAAAAAATCAATAATACCCTACACATGTGCTGAATTCATCAAAACTTTAACACTCGAAGATTTTGGCAAAACACTCGAAAACATACAAAAAAATGTTTTGTGACAAACTTAACACCTTTTTACAATAGAACTCTTACTTTATAACAAAGTCTTAAAAGTTACCAAGTTTCCAAATAATCTCAAAAACACATCTACTCCTCTAATCTCTGTTAGATAACATTTTCAAAAACGCAAGTGTAAGTTTGTTAATCTTTAGCGGATATCACAAATGAACTTTGTGACGGGTTTTTGCGGATTACACAACAACTCACATACATTTGCCGTTGTCCACACAAAGTTGATCTTTATACACCTCCAATAGCGGAGTTTATTGATTTATTAAACTTTTCTTTTGGTTTCTTTATTTTGAAGTGTTGCGCAACATATATCATTATACGTTCCAGGAAGTATGAAATAATGAAGAGATCCCAAAACGGATTTATTACAAAAGATTCTAAATCATAGAACTTCAATAGTATGATGCAAAGCTGTAAGATAATGCTTTGAAATCATGCGCCTACACAATTATAGAATACTACCTAGAAGATTAATCAGTATTAGGGTCATCGTCCATAGACCCACTCAACAGCAACACGACACTAAAAGAATATCACGAAATTGATTCTTATTCATTGATGTGATGAAGATCTATAAATGTGATCCCGATAGTAGGTATCTTTAGCAACTTTATACATATTAGGAAAAACATAAAAAGGCACGGTTAATCAACCCTGTTGTTAAAAAAGTTTCTTCGCAGATTTGAGCGGGAAGACAGCTGTCAGTTTTTTTTTAACTTTAAAAGTGCACTCCACTATTTCACAAATGCCTGCAATTTTGACGCAGAGAAAAACGTGAGAGTAATTTGGCATGCGACTTGCAAATACGGATTTTACTCTTGGCAGGGGTAATGCTAGTTAATATATTTTGGGTAAGTATGGATGTTATCTAGACAATATCATCATCATCAACCATAAGACGTCCACTGCTGAACATAGGCCTCCCCGTTTAACCTCCACACTGAACGACAACCTGCCATCTGCATCCATTGGATGCCCGTGACTCTCACAATGTCGTCGGTCCATCTAGTGGGTGCCTAAACTGCCTATCTACGCTGCGTCTTCCGGTTCGTGGGCTCCACTCAAGAACCTTTCTTCCCCATCGGTTATCGGTTCTTCGAGCCATGTGGCCTGCCCATTGCCACTTCAACTAGCAAATTTTGATAGCTATGTCGATGACTCTGGTTCTTTGTCGAATACAAACTCGTACAATCTCGCAGAGACAGGATGATAGCGAGGGTGTACTAAAGGCTCTTGATGAATCTTATTCGCTCGTAATTTACATCGCGCGGTTGTGCGTTAATATTTTGCGCCTGAGTCTCGTCAGTTAACACGAGGAGTACGAGAAAGAGAAAGTCTCGGCGAGAGTGTACAGCTGTGATAATTCATGCAAGTTATTAAGTTTGTCAAAAAAGGCATACCTGTAATATGGGGTTCTACAAGAAGCTGTTAATAAAGTCATTAAGGGTCGGCAACGTATCTATGATGCCCCTGGTGTTACAGGTATCCATAGGCGACGGTGATCGCTTACCATTAGGCGGTCCGTTAGCTTGTTTTCTACCTATATAGCATTAAAAATGCACGTGACCAGTGTAGTGTAATACTCTTATAATTATAAAGGCCTCTAATTTTAATGTTTTGTTGTTGAGTTTAATGATGACCTTAATTGAACTGTGGTCAATTTTCATCTAACAACTAAACAGACGTTATTTAGGTTTTAAAAGAGGCAAGAAATGCTAAATAAAATACATACCGACAAACATAATACCTCCTCCTTTTTGGAAGTCGGTAAAAATTACCAATCAACGTAGAAAATGAAGCGAGAACACTCAAAGAGTAATTTCGCTTCGAAACGAAAACAGAAACGCGAATCGCTCTCGAATAATCATCTATCAATTAAAACTGCTTATTTCCTTAATTCAGACCAATCGGTTGCTAAAGAGGCTTTCATTTCAACGCTAAAACTGCTACACTAATACCAACTCTATTTCTTAAACTTTAAGAAAGAATCGAGCTTGAAAAATGACGGTAGTTAGAAATGTTTTCGTTGTCATGGTAAAATGAGAGTTAATCAGTAGTGTTAAGGTATGTTTTGCTGTGAAGATGGATGATGAGACGAGATAAATGGGAAATTGTGAGCTAACTCGCTATCGTTGGGAATAAAACAACTCTTTGCGCTGATAATGAGTAAGAATGAGTAGAGTAGTGGGAGGTAGAGATAACATTTATATTTATTTAAAAAAAAAACGAAAGACTTACCCCCTAAAAATAATAAAAATATTGTGAATATTAATGGTGTTGGTGACCAATAATATTCACAATATTTTTATAATTGTTTAATTATCTAAACCTTGTGTTTACCAACCTGTAAATTTAGGTACCAACTACATTTATTTTTACTTACGGGCTTAGCCCGGGTCTTTATAAGCAGTCAGTTGGGTTTGGCATCATTGATGCCAAACCCAACACTGAGAGGCCTCTTTGTGTATATAAAAAAAACTTGGATCAATGAAAAGACGAAGAAATTAGACTTTGAATACAATTTGGATGATATTGGTAAATGAAATATTGATGCTTTGGGGTCACAAATATACTGACTGGGCTGTTGAGGTGAACAACTTATGGATAGGAGAATAGACCTATTGGATGAGAAACGGCACCTGCATCACCCTGTCTCATCTTAAAATACATTTAGGCAAGCGACTCACTAAATGGGCCCCTCATAATGGCTGCAAAAATGTGCTATATTATTATTATGTATTCATAATTATTCCTAATGTTGGGAAGACACTGTCTGCTACAACACAGCTAATGCTAAAGCAACAGGCAGTGTTAATTTTTTTTTTTTCTGCAACCATATGCTTAACAATAAACATGCCTAGAAATAAAAACTTTCGGAGTGTGCGATCCTTTGTCTTGTTTTAACAAGTGACATAATAACATTTTCACACCACCTGCTCGACAATGTCCAATTACATATCATGCAACCTCAACGTAAAAAAAAGCATTATCTCTTAAGGGATATAAAGTTGTATGAAACTGCCTAGGGAATAAAGTGATTTGAATTTGGAACGTTAAATTCGTCTGGAAACTCGTGGAAAACTCTTAAGTAAAAAAATGCCCATATGGCATTGCACAGAGGTTTGTTCGAAAATTTAACTGGCCACCATAAGCAGAATTCGAATAAATAATAAAATGAGCGTTTACAAATAATGTAAAACAAAAGACGCTGTTTGGTGCTGTAATTTTCAGTGAAACCTGGCTTTTTATTGTCTAGCAGAAGGTGTGAAAAGTAGAGTGTGCTCCTCTGGAATAAAGCCTGTCTTCGTCTTGGGCAGCTTGAACCCCTCGCTTCACTCAGGACTCTATATATAACTCTACAGTCCCTCGTTACGCTCATGTTTCAATATGCCGCACGCGACGTAATACACTGCTTTATTCCCTTAGTGCATAATCTACCGTTTTGTTTTTTAACGTGCGGTATAATAATTGTATTTTTCTTGTTTTCTCTGAATTAGGACTACTCTGCGTCGGTAGCCAGGAAGGAATCAAGCTATAAACGCGTAGTAACTAAACTATTGCTGATGCGTTGCGACGGAACGACAAGCATTGGCTTTTAGGTTTTTAGATAAATAGTAGCACTCAGTTCTGGCATAGTAGCATGCACTCATGAGATAGAGATGACCTTGTGGCGTAGTGTTCAGCTCTTGACGTGGCGAAGGGAAGTGCTTGTGGTGTAGCCATGTGCTGGTAACGTAGCGTACAGTTAGTGATATAGCGTAACGAAGTGCTTGCGGCGTAGCCTAGCGCTCGCGGCGTACCATAACAAAGTGTTTTTGTACCCTTGTGCTCGTAGCTTAGTGTACTGCTAGTGACGTAGCGTAAAGAAATGCTTATGGCGTAGCATTGCGCTCGTAGCTTAGTATAGTGCTAGTGACATAGCGTAACGAAGTGCTTGTAGTGAAGCCTTGCGCTCGTAGCTTAGTGTACTGCTAGTGACGTAGCGTAACGAAATGCTTATGGCGTAGCATTGCGCTCGTAGCTTAGTGTACTGCTAGTGACAGTGGTGACGTAGCGTAACGAAGTGCATATGGCGTAGCATTGCGCTCGTAGCTTAGTATAGTGCTAGTGACATAGCGTAACGAAGTGCTTATGACGTATGCTTTGCGCTCGTAGCTTAGCGTACTGCTAATGACATAGTATAACGAAGTGCTTGAGGCGTAGCCTTGTGCTCGTAGCGTTGCGTACAGCTCGTTGCGATGCGTAGCACAGCTCGAAGTGCATACATAGAGCCCGTGACGTAACGTGTTGTTCGTGGATAAGTATAGTGAGCGCAGAACTAGTGGAGGTAACGTATCATTGTAATCGTAGCTTAGTATAGCGGTAGCGACTTAGCGTTTAGCTCTTGACGTAAATTTGCACATGTAGCGAAGCACACAGAGTTTAAAATCTTGGTAGAGTTTATAAATTGGATCACCACCTTGATTTTCCTAGTTGTAAGTTTCCTAGTTGTGCTTGCAAGATTTTTCCTTTGCGTAAGTGCTAAATAGACCAATTCCGCTTGGCATCACCTTCAATGCGAGTGATTAGGTGCCAATGAGATGCGCTAATGTTTCCGCGATGCTCCGTCTGCCGGCGAAGGGAAATTTATGCAGAATGCGGTGATGATAGCTGTTGTACATAATTATACAACTCTTGTATACTTTAATTTATTACAAGATCATCAATAAGCGCTGTAACTAGAAATGTTATGAGAAAACATTGTAAGGAGGTCCAAACTACTCACGATGCAATGCAAATGCATTTTTGAAAAGGTTATACAGGATTACACGGAACGGTAGCAGTCAATGGAGAGGTGGCCATTGAACTCGTCATTATGAAAAACTTTTACAGTGGGACCAAGGCTAATCCCGCGAAAAATATTCACACTCCATTCCGGCCTTCTGTACCTATTTATTTTGTGGCGTGGCGATGGTGAGCAGATGGTTGGCGTTTTTTTTTATGGTGTGACTTTTTGCTGTTGGCCTTGCGGCCTCTACAGCTTGACCGGACTAGTTGGTGAACGCAGAAGGCGTTGGGCCAACATGGTTTAGATTTTTGGGTAACAAGCGCAAGGGCACCTCGGAGGTACGAGCCTCGGCTTGGACCGTCGCCGGGAGTGAGGATTAGACTTGCCCTGGCACCCCAGAAAGAGTGTGCCCTGGGGCCCTAGTAGGTTGTTGAACTAAATGATTATTTGGAGAGAATCTAACCGATCTTCTAACAGATCCTGGGGGTCTTCGATCCCGCCGGCGGGATCGTTGTGTGAGATGGTTGGCGATCGTTACGCCTTACTTAAGTATGGAACCGAATTACCGAACTCGAGAAATTGGGTGGCGAGACTACTCCTTACTTATAAAGCCGTCTGGGGCCTTACCCCTAGCTCGAAAAGTTGACCCGCATAGGTGTTATTTGTCTAAACGGTACCATCACCTACGATAAGCGGTAGTTATTTGATAGCCGCCAAGCTTTGTTACTTTCACGCACACACGCATAGTAAAACGGATTTTCGTTCATTCAAGTTAGACGCTTTTAAACGATGCAGCTTAAATGAGTTGGTTAATTTTAGGTACCTATCAGGTACCTACTAAAAGTTGGCTCGCAAAAGTGAAGCTAGGGTAAGGCCCCTGGTCTCTTTGACATCGTTGCAGTGCTGCTGGTTTTGCGGTCAAATACGTGACAGGTAGACCCTCTAGGTATTCGATCAACATAGATAAAATGTCGGTATAGAGTTGCACGTTATTATTTCATTCGTATTTATTTACAAATTTGAGTATGGACGGAAGGACTTCTTCTGCCATCTATTGTCGAGTAGCAAAACACTGCAATAAAATCTAACAAATTGTGCTACAGCGCCCTCTGCAGGAGAAGAGTTCACGTTTGGATTCCTTCAGCCTTAGTGAGAGGAGTACCTATCATCTCTTGCAGTAAAATAGTGTTCTATTTTCTGCAACATAATTAATATTATTTCTAGTGTGGACGGACGCCATCTATTGTTGAGCAGCAAAACGACTGCAGTAATATTTGATGAAATGTGCTTTAGCGCCCTCTAGGGTGAATTACCTAAACGTTAGTACACACGAGTTCATCTTTGGATTTCATTCACCCATAATAATCACCTCTCCGTGTAATGTCCGTCTATGATTTGATTTTAATAAATTTCATTAGATGGTCCGCTGATGCAATTTTTATAACCAACAATGAAAATAACTTTCGATCTTATGTATCTTTTCGATCTTGTGTACCTATCTACACTAATATTATAAAGAGGAAAGATTTGTACCTATTTTTGTATGTTTGTATGTTTGTAATGAATAGGCTCCGAAACTACTGAACCGATTTGAAAAATTCTTTCACTGTTGGGAAGCTACACTATCCCCGGGTGACATAGGCTATATTAGGTATATTTTGTAGCGAGGCCGAAGGCCGAGCTTACACTCGTGCGAAGCCGGGGCGGACGGCTAGTATTAAATAAAATTAGCATTTTACATCTATATTACACATACTTTACCACAGATATATAGTATTTCTATTCAATAGTAACAAAACTAATAATTATTATAGACATAAATAATTATGACAAAATCAAATAATAAGTACATTGAAAATACCTAAAACATACCTAAAACATATTGATTATTCTAGTATTTTGATATAAGTAACATAGTATATCGCATTCATAAAAATAATCAGAATATAGTACAATACAAAGACGTTACAAATAATTTTTTTATAATGTAATTTTATAATAGAATTAAGAAATAATTCTATGGTTTGTGCATGTTGTTGCACGAGACAAATAAATTAAACGCCATCTACTATCAATCAGACGAACTACGCTTGAACTTTCGCTCGTTTTTCCGCCACCCTTCTTTGTTCGTCTCTGATGATCTCCGCTAGATAGCCGATGGCTGTGTCCATATCCTCGTAGCGTATCTTGCTAAATGTTAGACGGAGGTACTGAGAGGGGGCGCTAGTATCATATGTGAATGCTTGTCCTGGAATCAGCATGAGACCACGTTGAAAAGCTGTTTGGAAGACCTGGGAAAAATGATTTGGTATTTCAATGGATGGGTATGTACAAGGGGCCTTACGGCTAACCCTTAATCGGGCTTGAATTAACACTGAAACAGCGCAGTTCAGAAAATCCATACGGCCATATTATTCTGAATGAAGTTATTCGCCAGAGAACCAAAGTTACCGACATAGCTCAGCGTATTAGCAAGCTGAAGGGCAGCGGCCGGTCATATCTGTCGTAAAGCGAAAACTGCTGTAGGGTTACATCCGTGAATCAGCTTAGGTGATTGCAGAAAATCACGCGAAAGTGAACTTAATCGCACCGAGATACGGTTTGCCGTCACGCAACTTTTCACAATCACCTAAACCTGACGGTACTGCCCCACGTTATGATTGACCGGCGATGGTCTATTGATTGGTCCGAATTCGTGGTAACGACCTAAAAACTTATGGGAGCCAAAGTTAAGTTTCATACCTTTAAGGATATTTATACCTTTCCTCCACCACCCACCCCTCCCTTACCACCCCTCTCTATGAGGGACGTCTTGTCCAACAGTGGACGTTAATTGGCTGATGATGATGATGATACCTTTCCCTGATATTTATACCTCAGGAGCTCAGCTGATTTGGGAAGGCTGACAGAGGCCAATGCACATTACACCAGTGAGATGTCAGTATACCCCAAGTTCCCACTTGGTTGCCATCAGCGCAGATTTTATCACCCCCACTTTCAATTAGAATAATACAGTAGAATCGACTGCCTCGGTGGCTCAGTTGGTAGTGATCCTACTTTCTGTGCTTGGGGGCGTGGGTTCGATTCCCATCTAGGACAAACATTTGTGTGATGAACATTTGTGTTTGTTCTATGTCTGGGTGTTAATATCTATTTAAGTATGTATTTAAAAATATATATGTATGTATATCAGTCTCTGGCAGCCATATTACAAGCTTTGCTTAGTTTGGGGTCAGATGACCATGTGTGCAATAATGTCCCAGATATTTATTTATTATTTATTATTTATTTAATCCGTTTATTATGACTCCGCCTATATTGACCAACCACTTATTATGAAGTAATTACACAGTGAAGTTTGGTTTTCATATAAAATTCTTTATAACTAAATCGGATATAATGACTTCGCTCATGGTGACATGTTTGCTTATTGTGACCCAACAGACGAATTGATAACCTCCTCTTTTTTGGAAATAAGTTAAAAATGCCTTGTATGACGTCCGATTAGTATGACGTGTTTGTTATTTCCCTGCGATGTCATTATAAACGGATTCCACTGTACTGCTAATGGACTTACCATATTATAGACATCCTCGACGTCGTGCACTTTCATCCAGAAGAACAGGCCTGCATCAGGCAGAGGACAGTATGCCAGGTCACGCACTTCCTTTAATGAGTCGTAGAGTGCGTCCCGGCGCTGGTGGTAAAGCGCTCGGGCAGACAGAAGGTGGCTGTGGAGGTAAGTTCGGTCCGAGATCAGGTTGAGGATAATAGCCTGAAACAAGATACGGACTGAATTTATAAAGCGGTTCATATTTCATCAAACTCTTACTTCGTTCTTTGATAATATATAGGTTGGATCTGCCTTTAAACTCGAGCTAGTACGAAAAAAGTCTGCCAAAAACTGAAGGGGGTGAGGTAAATACGTAATGCACACACTGACATATTCTTACTAGTTCTACAAACGCACACTTCACTATTGACAGCACACAACTGCAAACGATGTGCTCAAAATGTATACGAATGGACGACCAAGGGAGGTGTAAGTGCTAGAGGGGAAACTGTAGGTATAACGCGTCCATTTATATAATATAAGTTTGCCTACTTGGCGCCTCTTAATTTAATTACAATCTAGCCTAATATTAAGCTAATTAGTAATTCAATTGTAACTTAAACTTCTAATTATGATATAATAAAAACTAAGAATGTGTCGATTAACACGTTTCTTATTGTCTCTGACACACGAAAGACACTTTGTTCTCGTGTTCTTTATAGGGAGCGCTACACTACTTAACACTAACACTATGTTTTTCAACTCGAACGGTTTTGTTCTCTTAAGTCTTCTAATAATGTTTGTGTGGTCCAGGAGCTGGATGGCCTCGACATTCACATGATGATGAAGCTCACGAGAGCTTCGGCATTTCTAAGTGAAACCAGTCAAAAAAACGTCCAAGCGTCGTGTACATACCTAAACATCAATTATATAGTTCACAATGCCACATTTACTCCAATTTAGACGTTATGTCGCTTGCATAGTGTTCAACGTCGCATGTCCGCTATGAAATCGCGGTTGCCGTACAACCAACCAAAAATTCTGCTCAATTCCTAGCATGCGCCGAGTTTTGGTTCGGACATTTTTGGCACGATTGTGACTCTATAGGTATTGTATCTTGCTGCTTCGTTATCATGAACTAGCCGCCCGCCCCGGCTTCGCACGGGTGTAAGCTCGGCCTTTGGCCTCGCTACAAAATATAGCGAATAGTGTAGCTCCAAGAGTGAAATAATGATTAAAATCGGTTCAGTAGTTTTTGAGTTATTTCGTTACAAACATCCAAAAATACAAATCTTTCCTCTTTATAATATTAGTACTTGTAGATAGTATAGATTTACAAATGCATGGATGTTGTGATATGACTCATAACTTGTGAGTTTCCTGATATCATCATCAGCCTAAAGACATCTACTGCTGAAACAGGCCTCCTCCTTAGATTTCCACGCTAAACGACGACCTGCCATCTGCATCCACTAGATGCCCGCGATTCTCACGATGTCGTCGGTCCACCTAGATAGAGTATACAAATACTCCGGTATCTGCAGTTTTTGTAAGGAAATAGATCTAATGTACCTGCGCAAGAGTACAGCTGTGTAACAGCTCAGCCTGTGAATGCAACTCGAGCCGATCCAGCAACACCTTGGGAGCTGTGACCCAGCCTCCTCGCAATCCAGCGGAGACGACCTTCGAGATGGAGTCTAGTCTGATGACGCGACCGCATGTGTCTAGAGACAGGAAGGACGGTACTTGAATCTGAAAAAAAAAAACATATGAATTCATCTTTAGTCTTTTGTGCCTTACTTTTTTATGATACTGAGTGACGAGCGAAGTCGCTCGTCTAATGGCTCTTCACGCTTGGTCATAACAGCTCAACGCCATAGGATAGGTTAAATACTTATGCTTATTTAATCACCAGTTTATGAGTATGGTCAGCGGTTGGACCAACCTTAAATAAGATCCTTGGTGGTCCGTAAGATAAATATTAGGAACCACAGGTATGCCTGGCGATCCTAGAACCGCTCAGCCCAGGGTCGACATCGCATAACAAGAAACGCCTTTCCCTGCATAAGGAAGGCTTTCTATGATAATGAAAACATACCTCACTGTAATTCAAAAACATGTACGGATCGTCCTCCAGAATCAAAAAGTCGTATTTGCAAGCCAGGTTGTAAACTTCTATCCTTCTATCTTCAGGTAGCACGGTTCCAGTAGGGTTGCTCCCAGTGGGTATGATGTAGAGGACCTTGGGCATTTTGAGGCCTCTTTTGAGACGGTCTCCGAGTACATTGTCGAGAGTCTCTGGTATCAGGCCATTGTCGTCTTCGGGTATGCCTAATACTTCTGGGCTGTAGGGTTTTAACTGAAAACAGAAACGAGATTAAACTTACTTTCACCTGCTCTGTTCCTCCAATCTGAACTACAATCTCAAAAGCATTATTTTATTAATCTTACACTGAAATTTATCTCTTTCTTTGGGTTAAGGAGCAAGACAAAATTCAATCTAAGATTTCACATCATCAGCCAAATAACGTCCACTGTTGGACAAGACTTCCCTCATAGAGAGGGATGTTGCCATAATCCCCACGCTTGGCAGCCGGCTTGGGGATCGCAGTACGTTCACCGTGTACGATAAGGACGCTGCTGCCCATCCTACGGTGGTTCTGGTCGCTGTTTTAGGACATACCCGGGTCCTATATCTAAGATTTAAGTATGTGTATTTTTGAAGCTGTGGTAGCACCCCTGGGTCCGTAATGGGACCTTTTAAAAGTGATTTCATTAAGTGACTACGAGAAATTACTTACGTAATTCCCCTTGAACCTCAACGC
The DNA here is from genome assembly GCA_949125355.1 of Agriopis leucophaearia. NCBI lineage: Eukaryota > Metazoa > Arthropoda > Insecta > Lepidoptera > Geometridae > Agriopis > Agriopis leucophaearia. The sequence continues at coordinate 2,676,761 of OX421285.1, read as the reverse complement.
TTCGAGATACGGTTTGTGGTCGACTAACTTTTAGCAGTCACATAAATTTAATTCGCGTTAAAGAGGTGACCGTACGAGCTCTGAACTGAAATTAAACTGTACGTTTGGATATTTCTGCCTCGAGCTCTGCACGCCTAACGTGACTGAAGCAAATAGCTACACGACACCTCCGCGAAGACCTCGAAAGCAATAGATAATACTTACAGTACTATGCAGTCCAGTATAGGCATATTGCGTAGTCAAGATTGGGTCTCCAGGCTCCAATAGCAGTTCCATACATTGGTATATGCCATGCTGGCCGCCGTTGGTCACGAGGATGTCTCGAGGCAGGGGAGGGGGTTTGTGGAGGTCCTCTTGAAACTGCCGGAGCTCTGAGAGGAGGCATGGCAGGCTGGAAAGAAGACATCATTCTAATATTATTAATGCGGAAGTTGTATGTAAGTTTCTATTTTTGTCCGCTCTTAACTCTGTGGCAGTAGCTTTAGTTTAGACCATTCGACGCAGTATATTTTTTTCTGATGGTAACTCAGCGAATTTAGATGGTAACTGTGTATTCATTTGATATATTCTCAGCGTCCCCACTGACTTTTTGCTAGTCCCCACTAGTTGATATCTCGAATTTATTCAATATTTGGTTTATTTCATGGATTTACCACCTCAATGCATCGCAGAACAGGTGGCCGATTAGGCCGAAAAGTTCGCGATTGGAGACCACGGACTGGTAAGCGCAGCGTAAGACGTCCACCCATAAAATGGACAGACAACCTAAAAGAGACTGCAGGGAAACGCTGGATGCAGGCCGCTTCCAACTGGCCCTTTTGGAGATCGATGGGAGAAGCCTATGTACAGCAGTAGACGTCCTATGGCTGAAATGACGATGATGATGTAATGACAATAGTATATATGTTTTACGTTCATACGTGCATTTCGAAACTTACCCCTGTGAAGGAACATATTGTAATGCCTGTCCCAGTTCAGGTCCCTCCAACTCCAGTTTCTTCCCGTTCGTCATCTCCATCGTGAGTTTCGTGTAAGGGAACGCTTGTTCATTCGGCATGCCTTCGGCTAGTGAGAGAACTTGCTTTCCCAACTTATAGGAAAGAGTTGCTGGAATAGATAGAGTTAATTATCGTAGTGTAATAGAGACTTGGCTTGTATTTTAGTGGCAAACAAGCTGACCGTCCACCTGATGGTAAGCGATCACTATCGCTTATGTATATCTGTAACACCAGAGGTATTACATATATGTTTTAACAGCCCTTACCATTATAATACCTATTTACTAGGAAGTTCCGCACGAGGGTTTACCTTTTGATCATGTATTAATCGTCATTGTTTTTTAAAAACATAATTTATTTGCACAAAACACGAGTAATTCATAACCTCACATTTAAAACTCATGCGCACTAGGTGTTAAAACAATGTAAATTTCTTTGTATCATGATGTGCCTAAAGGCATAGATACAAATCTAGAGAGATAGCATAAACGTTAGTGGCGTAGATAAAGATAATCGCGGACAACCCCCATGACGTATAAGTTCGAAATCCCTTTTTTATTTACTTATGGGCTTGCGTTTGGCCGCCAATTCGCCTGATGTTAAGCGATGATGTGGTCTACGATGGAGCACGTTTGCCTAGAAGAAACAGATTCACTCTTGATTCGAAGACACCCAGATTGTAACCAAATCCATTCTTAGCAATGTTTCAAGTGTAAATTTCTTTAGGCGCGTTGAGCTTAGGCGCGTTTAGGCTTTTTTGGGTGAACAAAAATCTGCGTTATCGTCCCGAACGCTGTACCGTGTATTTTAAAACAGCGCCATCTCTTGTAGAATAGGTGGATTACTACTTAAATTCTGACGTGCAGTCCTATGACTGATGTGTTTTTTTTTTCATACTTAAAACTCTTCGTAGAGAAAGACTTGTTATAATATTTCTCTTTCATATTTCAGATGGTCAAGGCTACTTTATTGTCATATCTTTACATACTAAATGAACCTACATATAAAGATTTGATTTTATACGTTAACTATGATAACGTTGATATCATTGAACGATAAATTATTTATTATCGAAAACGTGGCGTTGTTTTTGATGACGTCAGTTTTAGGAACTAAGACAAATATGCATATTAATCCTATCCCTACATGGTAGAGATAAATGGGAAAAAATCCACTAAGATCTACCGGTAGAGATTGTTGGAACTATCGGCGGCTCCTTCCACAATCTTACCACGGTAAATATCCCGTCAGTAATCATATAACTCTACTTACTCTTGTTCGCTTATCCATATTGAAAATAAATTTTATAAAATACATTTAATAATCAATTCTCGTTTTCTGTGTGAATTAGAATAATGTGAATTACACGTGGGGCATATCGCTGGAAGAACCGATAACCGATGGGGAGGAAAGGTTCTTGAGTGGAGACCTGGGGCCTTACCCCTAGCTTCACTTTTGCGAGCCGACTTTTAGTAGGTACCTGATAGGTACCTAAAATTAACCAACTCATTTAAGCTGAATCGTTTAAAAGCGTCTAACTTGAATGAACGAAAATGCGTTTTACTATGCGTGTGTGCGTGAAAATAACAAAGCTTGGCGGCTATCAAACAACTACCGCTTATCATAGTTGATGGTACCGTTTAGACAAGTAACACCTATGCGGGTCAACTTTTCGAGCTAGGGGTAAGGCCCCAGGAAGCGGAAGACGCAGCCAACTTACCTCCCTTTAGATGGACCGACGACATTTGCGATAATAGGCATGATGACTAATATTTTTTATTACCTCATAAAAAAAGCTGATCATCAATAGAGCCTATCAACGAAAACCAAATTTAAATTAGTTCAAAAATAAATGAGTTATAAGTATTTTAATTTCATGCTAGACAGAGAGCGCACTATACTGAGCTATCACGTCAAGCCTCAGGCGCGGCATGCAAATGCTATACTAACACACATTGCAAGAAAGGGATAAATAAATAAAATAAATAAATATCTGGGACATTATTGCACACATGGTCATCTGACCCCAAACTAAGCAAAGCTTGTAATATGGCTGCCAGAGACTGATATACATACATATATATTTTTAAATACATACTTAAATAGATATTAACACCCAGACATAGAACAAACACAAATCGTCGATGGAAATTTCAATTGGCGTAAAGGACAAAATGGCGATATTGAGTTATATATATTGCCGTAATCAGCTCGCCGAGATCTATCGAATGGTATAGTCAAAGTTTCTAAATTCCAATATTTATGACCTTTACGTCCAAGCATTTTATGGCATATTTTGGTAAGAGAAAATACATTTTGTGGTGTAAAGTTCCGGCAATTTTTATTTTTTTTGTAATATGGGTGTACAGAACATCACAACGAAAAGGGATGGTCGTATAAAACTTATTTTTTTTGTGATGGCTTATACGACACAAATGACTAATTAGAAATGAAACAAGCTTTAGCGTATGTACGGTTGAGTTTTTGGTTTGTCCTTTACGACCTCACGCTTAATAAAATGCATTCTGGTTTAAAGGTTGTAAAGGACATGAATTGTGGCATCATGTCCTTTACGACTTGAGTTTTTACAATGCACTGTACCTATTGATGGTTGTATCGGACATGTTCATTCAATCTTGTTTTACAAACTACTTTCTCATTGGATTAAACCAGGATGAAAATACAGTTACTGACAGAAAAAGAAACAGAAGAACTGAAAGAACATACTGAAGAAAAGAAAGCTACCTACAAAAGATTTAAAATTCACCAAAATCTTCTTTCGAGTGACACTATTACAGTCAGTTTTGATTTGCAAAAGTGTTAAATACGAGGCATGCTTTTTAAGTTCTGTCGTTTCCATATTTCCCGGCAATTTTGAATTTGGAACTGTTCTATATTCGAATGTGTTTAAATTCTGAATCTCAAAACAGTTAAAAGTATTAGAATTAATGCTATTGTTTAGTTACAGCGTCGATTGGAATCTGGCTGGTTACGTACGAAAATGAATCTTTCTAAGGAAAATGTTCGTGCAATAATTTTCTACAACTTTAGAAGAGGCTTGACACGGCTTCAGTGTTTTGAAGAGCTAACATCTGTATTCAGTGATGAAGCCCCATGTCTCCGGACTGTCGAACGCTGGTATTTAGAATTCCAGCGTGGACATACTAGTGACAAATCTCACGAAGGACGCCCAGAATTCGCCTTCACTGAAGATAACATCATTGCTGTAAGACAACTAATTCTCGAAGATCGTCATGTGACGTATCGAGAGATAGAGGCTCTATTAGGCATCTCGGGGACAACCATTCAGAAGATCTTGCATGAAGCGCTTGGTGTGAGAGAGGTAGTTGGCCGTTGGATACCGCATCTGCTTTCCGACGATCACAAGGCGGCCCGCGTCAGATGGTGTAAGAAAACTCTGCAAAGGTTGAACCGAGGAGAGTCAAATCACGTCTACGACATCATCAGTGGTGACGAATCTTAGATCTATGCCTACGATCCTGATTCCAAACAACAATCTGCAATCTGGATCTTTCAAGACGAGCCAAAGCCGACTAAAGTTGTTCGTTCTCGAAGCACTTCAAAGAAGTTGGTGGCCACGTTCGTTGGAAAAACCGGCCATGTTGCGACTATTGCACTTGAAGATCGTAGAACGGTTAACGCAGAGTGGTATACCACAGTTTGTTTACCACAAGTCATCGCCAAACTTCGAAAATCTAACTCAAAGCGACGCATCATCCTGCACCACGACAACGCAAGCTCACACAGCGCTCGTCAAACGATTGAGTATTTGAAGCAGGAAAAAATAGAAATTCTTGACCATCCTCCATACAGTCCTGACCTAAGCCCTAACGATTTCTTTACATTTCCTAAAATTAAGAAAAGTCTTCGTGGTCAAAGGTCCCAGTCCGGTGAAGAAGCAGTCGACGCTTTCAAGTCAGCCATTTTGAACACCCCCACTTTAGAGTGGAATAAATGTTATAATAACTGGTTTGAGCGAATGGAAAAGTGTATTAAGCTACGTGGTGAATACTCTGAAAAACAATAAAAAGTACTATAAGGTTCTAGTTGTGTTTTTTCTTCAAACGACAAAACTTAAAAGGCATGCGTCGTACCAAGACCGATTGCCCATATCTATAGCCAAATATAAAGACTTGAAAAAGCTTTGTGACAATAATACTATTCCAAAGCGCTTCCACAAAGAATATCTAGAATTACCATCCCTACATAATGTTGCTGATGAACTTTTAGAAACCGACGAAGACGACGTCAAGGACGATTAACAACAACTCTAACATCGATAAGAATTGTAGTACAGGGGTTTATTTTGGACAAATGTTGAGGCGCAAGTATTCAATAATAGTTGCTACGGTGTTTGATAAAAGATTTTATTCGTTTAGCATTGATAATTTCAGCAGTTTATTTTTATAATTTAATTAACGTTATTCTATTAGTCTGATTCAAAGCATATTCACTCATGAGAAACAAAGGCTGCTTTATTTTTGTTAAAGAATGTAAATTAATAAAATTTAAAGTACATTTACTCTATACTAACTAATGGTTGTAAGTGTGTATGATTCGAAGAAGGAACGGTTTTACGGTCAGAGTAGTGTAGGTACTCAATATAATTTAATCCTAATAAAAGTGCAAATTAAACGAAGTCTCATTAAAACAATTATTATATAAGTATGATCTTAAAACGATAACAATAGAAGTCTGGATTAGAGTTATTATTAATAAAAGAAGAGGTAAATTTATTCTATAATAAAAAATGGTTGTTTACTAAACTAACTAAAACGAAGGACGACAGTTACAATAACGTACAAAGTAGTATGTAAGTATAATTTAATGCTAATGAAAGTCCAAATAAAACCAGAAGTCTGATTAAAACAATTATAATTAATAATAATCTTAAAACGATTAAAGAGCTGTCTGGATTTTATGTTTGTTATAGAGTTTATATTGTTCAAAGTTAGAGTAAGTACATTTATTCTATATTAATTAGTTGTTACTGTGTATGATTCAATTGTAGCAACACTTGTAATTAAATTCTAGTAAAAGTGCCAGAAAAACCAGAAGACTGATTAAAATAATTTTAACTAGGTATAATTTAAACCAAAGTAAAATAAAAAGTCTGGTAAAATGTTCCTTGAAGAATTTAGTTAAGTAAATAGTTAAGGTTCAATTGTTATGTGTGACAGGTTTTAAACAAATTTTCTACAGTTTCTTATTCCTTAATTCATCGAATAGGTAAAAATCTTAGGAAAATGCAGTCTTCCTACGATTTCAAATACAAAACATGCAGGGAATTTTCGTTATATTCATATAATTTAAATTGAAATCATTGAAAAAACTTCATTTTCCTGAGCTTTCAATTAAATTAGTTTAATTAAGTTTGCATTACATTAATTACTCATGTAAATGCAGTGTTGTCTTACCTCTGTAAAGTGTTTTTTTCAAACAAATGTCCTTTATTTTTTTTAATACCTTTCTATAGTGCAAAATATTGCTGTAAAAATTTCACAAAAATTACCAATAAAAGAGATTTATATCAGATGTTATTTTATTTACTTTTACGTGGGAATTATCTTAATTTTATTGAAATACAAAGGTTTGAAACCAAAATTTTGTCCTTTACAGCTAATTTTTATGAGTAAATTATCGACTTAAGACACAAATTCAGGTATATTATTTAATAGAATGTCTGATAAGACTAAATTTTTTATTTTGGTAAAAAAAAAATTGACGGCGTATGTCTAAAAACTAGCAAAATTGGTACGTCGTAAAGGACAAAAACTTTTTAAATATAGTGTGTAGAGTAATTTGAATAATATCAACTAATAGAGCTTGTCAAATAAAATATAGTCCCTTTAGAAATGTTTTTTGTAAGTACAATATATATAAAGTTAAAAAATATTTTATAAAAAAAAAAGTGTTTTTTGGCTCTCCTGAAAAGTTGGGTTTTGTCCTTTACGCCAATTGAAATTTCCATCGACGAAATGTTCATCACACAAATGTTTGTCCTAGATGGGAATCGAACACACGCCCCCAAGCACAGAAAGTAGGATCACTACCAACTGAGCCACCGAGGCATTTAGGATGGAGCATCCCTCTCTATCCCCACCTAAAACTTTGTAAGCTCATAATAAATTTTTATATTTTTAATTTATTTGACATGCCACCAGCTACCAATCTACTTATATATTAAATTTGACTACCCAATCATCATTGAATTGTATACATTCAATGTATTTGTTTTGTACTATACTTTTATTAATTTATGAGACTAAATTCACATGGCGAGTAACGGCAAAATAGGAGAACTAGGTAAATATGAAATCTTAAGTGAATAAATTTAATTTCATATCAAGGGATGATTACGGGTCTTAGTACAAGTTTCAATAGTTTTCGAAAACTTTTTCCATATTCGTTTTGTCCATACATTGCTGGGCTAAAAGCTATTCGAAAAAAATTTTCCGTGTTTGAGAGAAAAAACCTATACTTACTGCTGATTTTAGTTCCCCCGCGTTCCCGCTGAAGGCGTTTTACTTAAATGTATGGATCAATACGAAAACGAAAAAAGTTTTCGAAACCTATCAAAACTTGTAATAAGGATACAGTAATACCTACCGGTATGCTGGCACCGAATCATTCCAGGTTCTCTTCTACTGGATCTTGAACTTATGAACCTTTGATAGTCACATTCACTTAGCTTTCTGTATCTATCATTATAATTATCACTATCACTAAAGCATTTGAACAAAAAAACATTTTTAGTATATTTTCTTATTTGTTGTTTAGAAAAACCTATTCTATTGGTTAGATACATTTTAGTGACACCTTGCAAATGTATTTATCTTATAGGTAAATATTTTTTATTAATTTTGACAAACAAAGATATATCTAGTATTAATTATTTACAGCTAGTTTATTTATAAATGAAGAAGTTATACTTTTATTATACTTCCTACTATACGTACATATACACAGTATATGTACGTATAGTAGGAATCACTATAACATTTCAATTTGATGCCCTGTATTATTTATTCTGTATTCTTGTTTGATACGATAAAAGTAAGCATCAATAAAAACTATTAATTGGAGTATAGTTTTCAACCTGTTAAAAATATTTAGTTCTGAAAAAACGTAGTAAGGATACTATCTTATTTCAAAATAAAATAACACAGTATCTTTAACAAATAACATACTAAGAATACTGTGTTATTTACACAGTATCCTTAACTATACTGTGTTATTTACACAGTACTCTTAACTATACTGTGTTATTTACACAGTATCCTTAACTATACTGTGTTATTTACACAGTATTCTTAACCATACTATATTATTTACACAGTATCCTTAACTATACTGTGTTATTTACACAGTATCCTTAACTATACTGTGTTATTTACACAGTACTCTTAACTATACTGTGTTATTTACACAGTATCCTTAACTATACTGTGTTATTTACACAGTATTCTTAACCATACTATATTATTTACACAGTATCCTTAACTATACTGTGTTATTTACACAGTATCCTTAACTATGCTGTGTTATTTACACAGTATCCTTAACTATGCTGTGTTATTTACACAGTATCCTTAACTATACTGTGTTATTTACACAGTATCCTTAACTATACTGTGTTATTTACACAGTATCCTTAACTATACTGTGTTATTTACACAGTATTCTTAACCATACTATATTATTTACACAGTATCCTTAACTATACTGTGTTATTTACACAGTATCCTTAACTATACTGTGTTATTTACACAGTACTCTTAACTATACTGTGTTATTTACACAGTATCCTTAACTATACTGTGTTATTTACACAGTATTCTTAACCATACTATATTATTTACACAGTATCCTTAACTATACTGTGTTATTTACACAGTATCCTTAACTATGCTGTGTTATTTACACAGTATCCTTAACTATGCTGTGTTATTTACACAGTATCCTTAACTATACTGTGTTATTTACACAGTATCCTTAACTATACTGTGTTATTTACACAGTATTCTTAACAAATAACACAGTAAGGGTGTTTTGTTTACTGTGTTAAGACAGTAAGGATACTGTGCTATATCAGTATATTACAAAATAGTGTAAAATTGCAGATAGACAGAATCATAGGTAGAGCTAGTATTATTGAAAAACAATATAGTTTGTTTAGATAAGACTTCAGAATGTCATACGCTAATTTAAAACATTTATATTCTTTTGTTATGTAAATCATACTTATTCTTCTTTTGAGTCGATGTTTCATTTTTTATTTTAATATTAAATTAAGGTGAAACGTTTCACTTTGGCGGGAAATTCAAATTTCAATCAGTTTTTTTTGTTCTTGTAGCTAGGCCGAGTAATTATTGTAAACGACCATGATGTTTGCGCAAATTGAATATTATTCTTTACAAACTCGCGTAAAGTTATTTATCTCCAATGCACATTATTACTTACATTTGGCAATAAACCGTTTGAAACAGCAAAAATTTGTTTATTGCCAAATGTATGGCTTCATTCTGTTCGTCTAGTGTGCAGGTTAGGTATAGGGCACGCTGCACACTCCATCAAGTGTGATATTGTCTGAGGGTTCACACCACAAAGACATTTGGTATCAGAGTGTTCTATATAACCCCACTTTGCCATGTTATCCCGACTTCGGCCCATTTGGGACCGAAGTCGGTTCAGGGTTTTCCAAGTAGGCCATCATATTTACGTATGCAAATCGTACTATTTTTATTTATTATTTCAGCCGTGGTCATCCCATTGCAGGGCAAAGGCCTCCCTTCCTTTCTTCCACTCCTCTTTGTTCTGTGCTATGGTGTACCAGTCTGTTGCGTGGGAGTCAAGCTCGTCCCGCCATCTTTTTCTGGGCCTTCCAAGGGGTCGTATGGCATGCGGCAGCCATTCTGTAGTGGTTCTAGCCCACAGCTCATCCGACTTCTAGTTACGTGGCCGGCCCAGTCCCAATTCAGTTGGCAAATCATTTTCTACATCTATTATTATCTCGGTAAGGGCGGTAATAACTTGAGCAAATTCTTAGTTTTTTATATATTTTAGATTATTAATATTTAAGATATGCTATAGATGAAATATGCACTCATGAAAACCCACTATTTCAGACCTCCTGACAAATATGCAACCTTGAAAACTTTACAACTACTTCGGGCTCACAGATAATAGCACAATTTCCATACATTCATCAACACCACCGGATTCAAATGTCTTCACCAAGAGTTCAGCTCTTTAAGACCTTCTTTTTTCCAATTTTTAGTTTAATCTTCTTAATATTAGTTTCTTCTCAAGACAAGGATATTTGACCAGTGTGTGTTGCCAGTGATGGCATATTGAGATTGATGGCGTACTGAGATGTGGTCCTTAACTGTTGGCCTTTTGGAGAAACTCAGAGTCACACAACGAGCAATGAATTTTTGGAAGCCGGTTAAAAACATTATTCTCTTCTTCAATGCGACACATCAATTTCCACGCGGGCAAAGCCACGGGGCGAAGCTAGTTTAATATAATTTATACATAAGTTAGTTTTACTTACTGATCTGCCTTGTAAGTGCTGGTTCCCGTTTCGACGATCGAAGACTCACAAACCGATGATAATCATTTTCAGTCAACGGCTTAAACTTTTCATCTATTTTTCCACCGTCACCGTAAAACTTGAAAAACTTCACTAATTCATCATTTTGGGAATATTTCCTCTTCATGAACTTATACATTGGTCTCATATCGAAAACTTTTTTGAAAATATCTTTGTTAACTTTTGCTGTATTTACTACCACTGCCATTTTATGTACTTTGTTATCAATTAATTTAATTTTATATATAATATAACAACACAGGTCAGTATATATTAAAAAAACATATATCTAAAAGATTTAATTAATTAATTATGTACACGTGATGGCTAGTAAAAATCTCGGTTTCTTTTGACAATATCGGTTTTAATTCGAGATAACGAATGTTTTAAAAGATAAGATTGAATCAACAATTTATATGGATTGCAATCTATATCTGTTTTTGAATTACCTACGACATTTAGCATGATTCAGCTAAATTAGTATTTAGTGGAATTTAAAGAAGGTAAGATTATTTTTTTGACGCGGAAGGAACACGCAGCGTAAGGAGACCTTCCACTAGATGGACCGACGACATTGTGAGAGTCGCGGGCATCCAGTGAATGCAGATGGTAGGTTGTCGTTCAGTGTGGAGGTTAAAGGAGAGGCCTATGTTCAGCAGTGGACGTCTTATAGCTGATGATGATAATGATAAAGTTTTATTTTTTTGTGTGTTCATAATTTTATACAAGGTGTTGATTTCTACACGAGCATTATTCATATATCGTAGACCGCATCATCGCTTAACTTCAGGTGAGTTGGCGGTTATACGCAAGCCTATTATTGAATTAAAAAAAATACTCTCACTAAATATAGTAAGTATGGGCCTAAAGCATAAAAAAGCTGTTCCATTATCTATATATATAATAAAACCGGCCAAGTGCGTACCATTATCCGTATATATATATACGAGTATAAGTACTAATAGTATCAAGAGATTTGTATTTTTGGATGTTTGTAACGAAATAACTCAAAAACTACTGAACCGATTTTAAAAATTATTTCTCTGTTGGGAAACTTTTCACACTATCCCCAAGTGACATAGGCTATATTATATTTTGTAGCAAGGCCAAAGGCCGAGCCCGTGCGAAGCCGGGGCGGGCAATCCGTTGTTGTATTCCCATACAATTACCTTATTCCCCCCATATAGCCCCCCTTAATTATTGATCTTGTTTTAATTTAATTATTTATTTTTAATATAACTAAACTCTCTGTGAATATTTCAAGCGTCTACCTGTTGCCGTTATCAATATCGAGCAAAAAAATCACGTTTGTTGTATGAGCCTCCATAAATATTTATTTTATTCTATCTTTTTAGTATTTGTTGTTATAGCGGCAACAGAAATACATCATCTGTGAAAATTTCAACTGTCTTACTTTAACGGTTCTTGAGATATAGCTTAGTGACCGATGGACAGACAGACAGACAGACAGATGTACAGACAGCGGAGTCTTAGTCCCGTTTTACCCCTTTGGGTACGAAACCCTAACGGAACCGTAAAACTAAATATAAAATGTATAATATGTATTACTTAATCATCATATTGTTCACCTCCGGGTTAATTGATAATAATGGCATAATCATTTCTTTATAACAACCGTTTTTTTTAGATAAAGAGTAAAGACTTCTTGTACACGCACCCCTGGCGTTAAAGGTATCATAGGCGACGGTGACCGCTTATCAGGCGGACCGTCATCGTCAGCTTGTTTGCCACCTATGGCATAAATAAAATCAAGAATGGATGGTAATCTGTCTTTTGTCGATTGTTTGATTTAGTCACATCTTGCATTTTATATGCAAGATGTGACTAAAATGTGCCTCTACTTTGTTTGAAGAGTGAGAAGTCCGCCATCTTTGAAAGTCCGCCATATTGGATTTAATTAAATAATGAATAACTAAATATTTGGGACATTATTGCACACATGGTCATCTGACCTCAAACTAAGCAAAGCTTTTAATATTATGGCTGCCAGAGACTGATATACATACATATATATTTTTAAATACATACTTAAATAGATATTAACACCCAGACATAGAACAAACACAAATGTTCATTACACAAATGTTTGTCCTAGGTGGGAATCGAACCCACGCCCCCAAGCGCAAAAGGCAGGTATACTACCAACTTAGCTAACGGGGCTGTCTTTTTAGAATGATGTCACTTAGCTTAACATACATGTGACGGTGGCCGCTTATCAGGCGGACTGTGAGCTTGTTTGTCACCTATGGCATTAAAAAAACGCGAGATGTGACCAAAATGTGCCTCTACTTTGAAGGGTGCGAGTCCGCCATCTTTGGAAGTCCGCCATATTGAATTTAGAGTGACGTCACTTAGCTAAACATGAAGTCGAAAGTTCTGAACACAGAATAGAGAAGTAAATAGAACGGAAATGAGAAGGAAACTTTGTCGCCAGGTATTGTGACAGATACTTGATTGAACATTCTTATTTATGTCAACGCGTCGAACTCCGCGTCACAGTTGCTAACACAGTTGCTATGGGTGCAAGTGGCTACAACACATTTTTACAAAAATGCCTCGACAGCCGTTCTAATTTGAACAAAACTTTTTTCTTCTCTGTAGTTCTGAAGTATAAAAAAACTGTCGAATTGATAAGCTCCTCTTTTTTGGAGGTCGGTTAAAAAGTGTTTAAATCGTTCCGAGAAACAAATAACTCAATGAGGTGTTCGGAAAAGCCATAAATCAAATCTGTACTTAATTATACTTCAATATTTATTAAAACAAACTTACAGGGAAATAGAAACTAATGTATGGGTAATATAAATAATTTAATACATAACATTTGACACTTCATCAAAATTGAACAACAGAACCTTATATACGATATTTTTTATTTTTAACCGACTTCCAAAAAGAAGGAGGTTCTCAATTCGACTGTTTTTCTTTTAAATGTTATCTCAGAACGTGCGACTGGTTGAACCGATTTTGATGATTCTTTTTCTATTTGAAAGCTAGTGCTTCTCGTGTGGTCCCATTTGAGTCCAGTTCTGACATTTTTATGAAGTCGGTTTTTTATTTATAAATATTTCAAACTTATAACTGCACAATTGCTTTTTTGTCGCTTCTACATAGCGACGTAGAAGCGGAAGTACAATAAAGAATTTGGGATACATTTTACTTGATAGATATTTTTTCAACAGTATCAGCCATAAGACGTCCACTGCTGAATATAGACCTCCCCTTTTAACCTCCACACTGAACGACAACCTGCCATCTACATCCACTGGATGCCCGCGACTCTCACGATGTCGTCGGTCCATCTAGTGCAATGGTTCTTAAACTTTTTGTAGCCACGGACCACTTTCAATGTTTCAGTAACACTACAGACCCCTTGCGAAGAGAATTTTAAAATAAGAAAACAGTGTTACTTGATTTTTGATTTTGTTTATTTAAATAACAGAACTGCATACTTCAAACGAATTCTAGTAAATAAACCTCAAGAATTTGGACCCCTAGCACTCGCGTCATGGACCCCACTTTAAGAAACCCTGATCTAGTGAGAGGCCTACGTACGCTGCGTCTTCCGGTTCATGGTCTCCACTCAAGAACCTTTCTTCCCCTTCGGTTATCGGTTCTTCGAGCTATGTGGCCTGCCCTTTGCCACTTCCATTTGCAAATTTTATTATTTATATTAGATATTTTGTCAATGATGCAAATTTAGCCTTTTTTGCCTTATAAAATATATTTTCTCAGGTTAGGTTAATTTTCTCTTTTATGTAATGAATATTTTATTTCAGGATAGGCAAAATTAGCAGAGTTAACCGAAGTCATTAACAAATAACTATCGAGTATTTTTTCCCCAAAATTCCTTATTGTACTTGAAGCGACGTAGGAGCAGGTATGGCGCACTCAGCACTTTAGGTATGAAGCTACAAGTAGTCGTCTTGTCGGACTTGCCGTACCCGCTGCCGCGCGATAGACAGAGATAACGTGACCAGACTTACGCGAAAGACAGAGAGGCAACTTGTAGGTTAATATAGCAGTAAGAGCAGTAGGTAGTTAGCGCTCGCACTTCCTGAATTGGACTTTATTGTGTGGTAGTTCGAGTCGCTACTTATTTAAATGCTTTTGCGAAGTGAACCTTCTTTACTTGTACTTTATGTATTCTGTGGTAAAAGCGGAATCACACTATAGATTCATCAGAAAAACAGTTTTATAAATGAAATAATATTAGTATCAGATATAAAGGAATTTATAATAATATATTATCTATGATTTTTGTTGTTTCTTGGAGTAGACAATACGCTGTTGGAAGGAGTGCCTGCTACACTGGACCCAGGAAACAACCTGAAACAAAATTATGTGAGATTTGTATTTTTAGGGTTCCATACCCAAAGGTGTCCGACTGCATGCTATGTACGAGTATATAGCTATAATATGAGGTTCTTCAACAGGGCTGTTCATAGAATCTGTAAAGGTCGGTCACGGATACGTTATCTGTGATGCACCTGGTGTTGCAGGTATCCATAGGCGACGGAGATCGCTTACCATCAGGTGGCCCGTCTGCTTTTTTGCCACATGGCATAAAAAATGTACGCTATCAATCTGTCTGTTTTACCTTACAACGGCTATATCTTTTGAACCGTAATAAATAGCCAGACCTAATTTTTACAGAATATAATTATGTAATGTTACGGCGGATTACCTAAGAAATAGTAAAATTATAAAATTACGAGGGTACCCATTCAATAAACATGTATTGTTAGGGTTCATAGCTGCGATGTGTTGCCGGACAGTCGGAGTGCGTGACTGAGAGACGGCTGTAACGAGTATGATGACTAGACAAATGCAAAGCACTGTGCCTTGCATTTGCCTAGTCATCATACTCGTTACATATGACTATTGCCACCATATTGACTAGACAAATGCAAAGCACTGTACCTTGCATTTGTCTAGTTAATATGGTGGTGGGCACAAACTATCTACAGGCCACACAAACATTTGACATCTTATATCTCGGGTGACGAGCACAGCGCATTGCCATCCAGGGTTTTGAACTGTTGAAGTTCAATATTCTGAAGTGGCATTGAGCTGTTATGGGCAAAAGTGAAGAGCCACCAGGCGAGCGACTTCGTTCGTCTTTTCACTCAGTATCATAAAAAAAAAACGTAGGGGCCAACGGGGCAGCCGCGTACCAGGCATAGGGGCGTAGCGGGGCACTGCTTGTACCTCATAATCCTTTTGTATTTATCCATCATCTCGTTAACAGGGGTGATCAGCGCCGGTGGGTAGGTCTTCAGGGACAGATACGGAGCACCCATGCCCACTGCCGAACGCATCTGAAAATTTTATTCCAAGTTTTATACTTGGTGGAACGCTTAGCTTATAATTTTAATCAGTGTTTCATGTGGTGGAACGCATCTATTTGAAAAATATACTAAGCAGAGCTTGTGTTGCACGCTGTATAACTTCATGGTTTTTAAAAAGTAGCTAGTTTCTTACCGCATCTCTGTTAGCTTCCATATCAGCCAGTTTTTTGTTCAAATCGTGTTTCAGTCCTTGCATGAGGACAAAATCTTTCTCTAGGATCCCGCGAAGACCTGCAAATTCAATGATAATTCGTTCTCCAAGATTATCTGTTGAGTATTTGACTCCCCTCATATTTCATTATGGAATCTATATCTATACTTCTATACTTATAATAAAACTGTGACAGGTCCAATTCTGTACATTGAAGATATTTAGATATTTCTTTGGACAGCATTCTATAATCGTTACTGAAGCCAAAACTGTAATTTTTTTCATTTTTGTCTGTCTGTCTGTATCACGACCGCGCATCACGCCGAAACTACTAAATGGATTCAAATGAAACTTAGCATAATTTGAGTTCATACTACGAGGTAAGTTATAGAATACTTTTTATCCCGAAATTCACTTTATATCATCATCGATTTTCATCACGACGCGGGTGAATCCGCGGGGCGCAGCTAGTACTAAATATAATACTAAAATATGTTTATAGTTATAGATAATCACAGACATATTATCAGAAAGGAACAAATATATTTATGTATTTCCTGCTAAAGGTTATCTACACGAAATAAGTTCACTTCGTTTCTGCGTTCATTTATTTTAGTTACTCGGGCCGTCACCGTACGCTATGCGCGTGCGACTGAGTCCGTAATGCCATCAGTGGTAATAATGACTATCAGATCAAGCGGAAATAAAAGTAAAACTGATCATGTTGTGGTCATGGTCTTTCACTGCTAACGTCGCCTACATGCTTAAATATTTTGACCCTTATTTCCAGGAAATTGTAGTAACGGATAATTTTAACAGTATTTTTTATATAATAGTTCATCTAATGGAAGTGGGACGGTGGTGGAACGGAACCTCCTCCTCCTTTGGAAGTCGGTTAAAAATATAATTATGATTCACACACACCATTTCAAGTGGTGTAAAATTATTTAATTACATAAAAAAAAATTTTTTTTTTTCATTTTCACGTAACTTGACTGCTAAGGCTCTATGTAGGTAGAATAATATCTTCATGACGTCACAGGCAAGTAATAATACTTTATTTATGTGCAAAAAATTGACAACCCTAACCACACACCAGCAGTATCGAGTAAAGTTTCCAGGTCGTAAGTGGAGTACTCCGCAGCGGACGGCGCTAGGAGCCCGGGGGACGGAGACGGGAGAGACGGCAAGGACGGCAGCGACGGGCTCGGAGACGGCGAAGGAGATTGTTTCCCTGGAACTTTCGATTTTAACATTACGTTCTAAGATATTTTTACCTGTAGATAGGTTGTGCCCGCCACCATATTGACTAGACGAATGCAAGGCACATTACCGTACTCGTTACAGCCGTCCCTCAGTCACGCACTCAGAGTGTCCAGCAACACATCGCAGCTAAATAAGTGTTTTAGCAAAGATAATTGTAATAAAATGTCTTTTTGTGTCTCGCACTGTGAGAGACAAGAAAAATGTTTCTTTTCATGCGTAGGCGCGTAGGTATACTTACTGTATTTTTATTGAAACAGAATAGATATGCTACTTTTAGTTAGTTATTGAAGCAGTGTTGTTCGCCTATAACATATCTATTATTACATCTCACTGATTACGTTATAATTTATTTTATTTAGTAACTAGCCGCTCGCCCCGGCTTCACACGGGTGTAAGCTCGGCCTTCAGCCTCGCTACAAAATAGTATCCTATGTCCGTCTCCTGGTTCTAAGCTACCTCCCCACCAATTTTCAGCCAAGTCTGAATGGGTGTTCCCCTATAGTTACAATCTCGGTGTTTTCAAATCAAAAGTGAATCGGTTTCTTCTAGGCAAGCGTGATCCATCGTAGGCCGCATCATCGCTTAACATCAGGCGAGTTGGCGGCCAAGCGCAAGCCTATTTTACATTTAAAAAAAGTCGGTTCATAAATAGTGTAACTAACAAAACTTTTCTTTTATATTTATATATATATTACACTATTTATGAACCGACAGCCAGGCAGGACACACGGCCCGCCCGACGTAATGATGAGAGGTGGTGTACAGCAGTAACCGCGTGGTGACTGAGACTAGGTCGGCGGAGCCCGGCTGCGACTAGCAAGACCAGGGAGAGTGTCAGAAACAAGAGCCCTATAACCAGCAGTGGGTAATTCACTGATGATGATGATGGCTGATGATGAATAGGCTTGCGTTTGACCGCCAACTCGCCTGTCGTTGTAACTATCGGGGAACACTCATTCATAGGCAGCGCATTCCGTAGACTAGCAGTTCGCTAAATAAAGGTGGAAAGAAAAAGTTATCAAAATATATTGAACAGCTGATATGAGTATCAATTTCAGAGTTGCTCCCATTTAGTAAAAGTTGTTCATAATGACGGTATTAGGACCCAGCAGCGCTAAAGAGATCAACACGGTATCATACATGAGCGTACCCAGGTAGGGCCAGGGGGGAGACTGTGGGTAAGCTTCTAGGAGACTATGGGTAAGCGCTCGTTCAAAGAGCTTCCCTTTAAAATAACGTATGCATTTGCCCCAACTGCCATTCCCCTTAAGAAACTCCTGGCTACGGCCTTGGTGCCAGTCATCAGATGAAAGTGCAGTTACCCAAGTGGTGTAGCTGCGGTAGGTCCCAAGCGGAGGGTCGCCGCGGCGCTAGGGTGTCCCCGGGTGGCGGCGGCGCGCGCCCTCGGCGCTCCGAGAGAGACAGCACGCACACGTGCGAGCAGCAGGAAACCAGCAGCGAGCTGCGATTGAACCGGATGTACTCCCTGGAATAGAAACAAGATTGTAAGGTTTTTTGGTAAGAATCTAATGTGCTCAACAAGACGAAGCAGAACTTAACGTCAAGTCAAAGACTTTTGCTTTACAAAGCGCAAGGCCAACCTTACATAGAGTACTGCTCCGTCAGCACCTAAATATCAGCTTGAGCTACTTGATGCATTACAGCGTAGAGCTGTCAGCATCGTCGACGATACCAAACTCACCGAGCACCTTGAGCTGCTCAAAATGCGCAGAGAAATTGGGTCTGTCTGTATCTTTTATATCATTTATAACGGGGAGTGTTTCGAAGAACTGTTGAACTGAGTTTTGAAAATGGGTACTATGGACCCTTTTCGGCATAGTACGACCTTTCCGCGTAACCCAGTATAAATCTACGTACGGCTGCTGTGGTCCAGGTTTCTGCCACATTTCTGATTCAGGCAGCAGCATGAAGCCACCAGTCGATGCTTGAACTACGCTGGACGGACGGCGAGAGCTGGATGGTTTTACATCTGATAGGTCTTCCTCAACTGGCTTGTAAATTGGACCTGGAATATCAAATCTTTATATAGGGTTACGCATATACCCTGTACTAGGCCGAGAGGAGATCATTGTACATATCATTATGAACAACTTTTACTTTAGTACAAACCAGGAATCGTGAAAAAAACAGCTGTTTCATAGAAAATGGTCATTGACACTCGACAAAATGTATGGAACATCTATATTTTTTCGCGATTTTTGGTTTGGTCCCATAGTAAAAGTTATTCATTATGATAACTACATACATACCCTTCAGTATTACCACACCTTTTTGTTACACGTTGTATAAGTATAAAAGCGTAATTCACTCACCTACTCACTCATTCACTCACTCGTTTCAGTGACTTATCACGAAATCATCAACGATCTGCTAAAGCCCGGTACCTTTGGGTACGCAGACGACAGCACAGTAGCTGAGAGCTATACATCTAACGCACGAGCCAGCGGATCACAAATCCAGTCTCTCAGAGAGGACATGGTTGACCGCATGAACTTGTCCCTTAAGGCAGTCTCCGATTGGGGCGATGCCAACCTGGTCAAGTTCAATGCCGCTAAAACCCAGGCGTGTCTATTCTCCGCAAAAAGGACGCCATTCCTACTGGCTCCTACTTTCCGGGATGTGTCAGTTCCGATATCTGACCAGCTTGAACTTTTGGGTGTCTCTCTGTCTCCTACACTCAACTTTTGCTCTTATATTGAAAACAAGGCTCAATTGGGTGCCAAAAAGCTAGGTATCCTATCGAAGGTGCGTCGGTACTTCACGTCGGAACAGTTGCTTACACTGTACCAAGCACAAGTTGGTGAGTTGGCGGCCAAGCGCAAGCCTATTCTGCAATAAAAAAATATCTCGAAAACTATTTGACCAACGAAGCTGAAATTTGCCAGGTAGATTCTTTTTGAGGTTTGTACCTCCCTAAGAAAGGATTTTGCGAATTGGCCGAATTATGGGAGATAAAAAGTGGTTGATAGATAATATGAAAGTCTACACGAAGTATAGAAGGAAACAACTAGTAATGTAAAAAAATATTTCTCACCTGGATGAATACAATATGCTCCAAACTCGACCTTGTGGCCGAGGACTCCCAGGAAAGGAAACTTGATTTTGATGCTCTGAAGTAAACATTCCTCGTAGATATCCCATATGTGAACTGTCTGAAACATGAGATAAGAAAAAAAAATGAATCGTTACACCTGTGAGACATTCAAATATAAACCTTCCTTTTGTAGTTGGTTAACTAATACAAAAAAAACTTTTAGAGCGTCTGGTGGCGTGACGTAAATGCTGGCGTGTTTATGGCTCAACGCATAAGCATTGCAATTCAGCGTGGTAATGCCGCCAGCATGCTGGGTACGCTGCCAACTGATAATGGGGCTTGAGCATTGGGATTGTCTTTAGACCTTCAACGGTCTATGGGCAATCTAACTGTTTTAGTATTATTAATGTTTACTTGTTGTATATTGTTTTGTTAATAAAAGCACTTTAAAAAACTGGCGTCCACCTGATGGTAAGCAGAAACTACAGCCTATAGTCACCTGCTACACTAGCGGTGTTGACGGTGCTTTGCCAGTACGGAGAGGTAGTTGTAGACACCCTTTTGAAAACGCTTCATGTTGAAGCTCAGCGGGAATACCTTTGGGGGAAGGATATTCCACACCTTGCACGTCCGCGGAATAAAGGAGCGGAGAAATAGGACGGTGGGGGATTTCCAGCTTTGCAAGATGTGGGGGTGAGCTTTTTGACGGGGTCGGGATGTGCTGTAATGGAAGTCCGACGCAGGAATACGATCAAAATGCTCTTCAGAGCATTCCCCGAAAAACAAGCTTTTAAAAATGCAGAGGGAACCCACATCTCTTCGGAGGCTGTCCTTCGCTAGGAGTAATAGTGTTCCGTGGGATAAGTAGAATGCTTACACAGTTATTACAGAAAGCCACGACAACTTCTCTCCCCGGCACTATCGCAACGTCTAGTACTGCTGGCGAGCTCGGCGCCTGCAGTACTGCGAAGGGAGAGGCCTGTGAGGTCTCCCACAGCCGGACTGCGCCGTCTATACTGCCTGTCGCTATCAAGTGGAGGGGATATACTACGTGGAAACAGGATACACCCTGGAATATTATAATTTTTATATTAATCATCAATTTAAAGTACCGACTTCAAAATTAGTAAATACCACAAAAAGATTGTTTTTTTAGGATTCCGTACCCAAAGGGTCCGGAACTGCTGTCCGTCCGTCCGTCTGTCACCAGGCTGTATCTCATGAACCGTGACAGTTAGACAGTTGAAATTTTCACAGATGATGTATTTCCGTTGCCGCTATAACAACAAATACTAAAATATGGAATAAAATAAATATTTAAGGGGGCTCCCATACCACAAACGTGTTTTTTTTTGCTCGTTTTCGCTCGATATTGATAACGGCAACATGTAGATGCTTGAAATATTCACAGAATATTTAGTTAATATAAGGTCGGGGAAAAAGTTTCTTCGTATTTTTTAAACAAATTCAAGACATATTTTTTTCAAGTTTAATTACATTTAATTATAATATATATGTGCCATTTTGTTCGATAACTTGTTGCCATCTTGTAGGTAGTGACATGATCCCGTTGCTGTAGAATTTTTGGGACTTCTGATCAAAAAAATGCAACAAGTAGTTTTGACAGTCCTCTCTTGATGTTAATCTAACACTACCCAAAGAATTCTGAAGAGACCGAAACAGGTGGAAATCTGAGGGTGCAAGGTCTGGGCTATATGGTGGATGCATTAACACTTCCCAACCAAGCTCTCTAAATTTTTGCTGAGTGGCCAAAGATGTGTGCGGTCTGGCGTTATCATGATGAAAGACCACACTCTTTCTGTTGATCAATTCCGGCCGTTTTTTCTCAATTTCTTGTTTGAGTCTCACCTGCTGTTGGCAGTAGAGATCCGAATCGATGGTTTTGCCCGGCGGTAAAAGCTCATAATGAACGATGCCCTGCCAATCCCACCATACACACAGCATCACCTTATTACGTGTTAATCCGGGTTTCGCTACAGTCTGCGGTGCTTCACTGCCCTTTGACCATGATCTTTTGCGCACATTCTTGTCGTAGGTGATCCATTTGTCATCACCAGTGATCAATCTTTTCAAAAACGGTTCGGTTTCGTTACGTTTCAATAGAGAATCGCAAATGAGTACACGATTCATTTGGTTTCTTTCAGTGAGCTCGTGTGGCACCCAAATATCGAGTTTTTTGTATACCCAGTTTTTTTCAAATGGGTCAAAACTGTTTTGTGGTCAATCCCCAGTTCTTCAGCTACGTCGTAACTACTAATATGCCGATCTTGGTCCACTTTTTCAGAAATGGCATCGACTTTATCCGTAACAGGGCGACCAGAGCGAGCTGCATCTTTGACATCAAAATTCCCGGACTGAAAACGCTTGAACCAACATTGTGCTACTCTTGATGTCACTGCATTAGGTCCATAAACGTCACAAATTTTATTCGCGGCGTGTGTCGCATTTTTCCCTTTTTTGTTATAAAATTTCACAATATATCGAATTTGTTCGTTAGATTCACTCATTTTATCGAACAAAAAAACAATTGAAAAATGGCGGGAAATTGCTTTTTACGTTTTGTATTCCTTTTTTAAAATGTCATCTTTTTAATGGTATCAAAACCAGCCAGATACAAACAGTACAACGGATAAGATTTTTACTACAACTTTATACATACAAAATACGAAAAGACTTTTTCCCCGACCTATTATATTCACTTTAAAAATAAATTATTAAATTAAAATAAAATTAATATTTAAGGGGGACTCCCATACAAAAAACGTGTTTTTTTGACCTTTTTATAGATAATGGTATGGAACCCTTCGTGCGCGAGTCCGACTCGCACTTGGCCGGTTATTTTTGTTTAAATTCTCTTTTCTGTGGTAAATACGCTGGATGACATATTTGTACCAGACTTCAAAGAGGAGGGGGTTCTTAATTCCATTGTTTTTTTAAATATATTTGTTACTTCAAAACTCCGTCATTTATATAACCGATTTTGTTTTTTTTTTAATATATTTTCGGATTGTTCCCATATAAATTTCATCACCATCGGTTCAGTAGCTTGGTTCTTAAATCAAAATAACTGGAAAAATTATGTCATCCGAGAGCAAGACAAAATTCAATTTAAGGTCATTATAAGAATACTAGTTGTATCCGCGACTTCATCCGCGATTTCTTCAGAAAAAAATAGCCTATGTCCGTCCTCATGAAACTACTATTACCTCGCAAAATTTTATCGAGATCGTTTAAGCAGTTAGCCGTGATTATATAGCAAACAGACAGACGGACAGAGTTGCTTTCGCATTTATAATATTAGTGTGGATGTTTTTGAGATTATGGTTTGGTTACCCACCTGGTCACACTAAAAATACATAAATAGAGGGTAGTTAATATTTTTTTGTTACCTCACCCTTTGCACTTTAAATACGTAATCGTCCAATTTCCCTGGCACATGTCTCGCTCTAACACTGACGTTAGAGTCGTGCGAGCAGGATACCAATATATCTCCACCGCGCGCGTGAGCGAGACGACGGATGGAGCGAGAATGTACACGGCGCCATTTTGTTATGGTGAATAGGGACGTGTGAGGAGGAGAGGAAAGCTCCTGAAATAAAGGATAAACATGTATTATTAATGGCAATTATGCTAGTACTAGCTGCGCGCCGCGGTTTCACCCACGTGGTGATGAAAATCGGTGATGATGATGATTAAAAGTAGCCTATATGTTCATCCAGGACATAAGCAATGTATATTCCAAATTTCATTCGTATCCATCCAGCCGTTTCTGCGTGATAGAGTAACAAACATCCATCCATCCATCCATACATCCATCCAAACTTTCACATATATGATATTAGTGTGATTAGTGTGATATATATAAGACTATTAGGTACCTAGTAATTTTATTCGTGTTTTTTTCTTTATTAAACTGAAAGAGAGAGAAAAAAAACCCCTCATAATGAAAATTGCTTTAAAACATTTGCAATGTTATGTTTAATTATTTTTCCTGTTTGTTTATTTTTCTTATTCTAATTTTTATTTTCAACAGTGTAACATTGCTTTGACCAGGGTGAATGGTCTCAGCTGTCAGTTAAAATTTTAATCTTTCGAAGGCATTCCAATTCACCAAGTGAAATTTGCCTGATTTGGAACGCAACCTGATTTTGTAGAAAGCCAAAGATCTTTCCTACGGGGCGTTTTCCTGGATGCACAGGTTCGAATCCTGCCAGCCGTATTTTTTTTTCACGTTCGTCCTTCAATACTTTTGTTGCCTACTGCTGCAGTAATGAACTATATCCTGGGTGGAGATCTGTGCAAAAAGCCTTAGACTGACCATCCAGAAGTAATAGTTGATGGAGTCGGGTGTCTTGGAGTGGAAGAGCTGTATCCGCGGCGAGTGGAACCGGAGGCGCAGCACCTGTCCACGCTCGGTGCCCACCGCCAACTCGGACCCGGTGCCCGAGTGCAGCGAAGGGCAGTACGACAGACTCTGAAAGCATAAATTAGCTAACAGATGTGACGGATTTGGCTGACGGACCGCCGTCTGACCAACGGGAGAGAAAGAGAATTTTTTCTAATTTTCTCCCGTTGGTCAGACGGAAGTTGACACGTCTGTTAAGGTTTTGAGATAACGACATTTTATTTTAATATTGGGAATTAACCACGATTATACGTGAGTAATTCTCGTGTCATAATATAAATTAAATGTGTGAAAACCACGTCAGTTTCCGTTATATAATTATCAATATAAAAAACCGACTTCATAAAAATTACAGAACTGGACCAAATTGAAATGGGAGCATACGGTAAGCATCAGCTTTCAAATAAAAAAGAATCATCAAAATCGGTTCACCCAGTCGAAAGTTCTGAAGTAACAACAGCGACTTATTCGAAGGTAACAAACATTAAAAAAACAGTTTAATTGAGAAACTCCTCCTTTGTGGAAGTCAGTTAATAAGTTTTTTTTTTCATTTACAAAATAAATATATAAGGTCGGGGAAAAAGTTTCTTCGTATTTTATAAACAAATTCAAGACATATTTTTTTCAAGTTTAATTACATTTAATTATAATATATATGTACCATTTTGTTCGATAACTTGTTGCCATCTTTTAGGTAGTGACATGACCCCGTTGCTGTAGAAATTTTGGGAATTCTGATCAATAAAATGCAACAAGTAGTTTTGACAGTCCTCTCTTGATGTTAATCTAACACTACCCAAAGAATTCTGAAGAGATCGAAACAGGTGGAAATCTGAGGGTGCAAGGTCAGGGCTATGTGGTGGATGCATTAACACTTCCTAACCAAGCTCTCTAAATTTTTGCTGAGTGGCCAAAGATGTGTGCGGTCTGGCGTTATCATGATGAAAGACCACACTCTTTATGTTGATCAATTCCGGCCGTTTTTTCTCAATTTCTTGTTTGAGTCTCATCTGCTGTTGGCAGTAGAGATCCGAATCGATGGTTTTGCCCGGCGGTAAATGCTCATAATGAACGATGCCCTTCCAATCCCATCATACACACAGCATCACCTTATTACGTGTTAATCTGGGTTTCGCTACAGTCTGTGGTGCTTCACTGCCCTTTGACCATGATCGTTTGCGCACATTCTTGTCGTAGGTGATCCATTTTGCATCACCAGTGATCAATCTTTTCAAAAACGGTTCGGTTTCTTTACGTTTCAATAGAGAATCGCAAATGAGTACACGATTCATTTGGTTTCTTTCAGTGAGCTGGTGTGGCACCCAAATATCGAGTTTTTTTGTATACCCAGTTATTTTCAAATGGGTCAAAACTGTTTTGTGGTCAATCCCCAGGTCTTCAGCTACGTCGTAACTACTAATATGCCGATCTTGGTCCACTTTTTCAGAAATGGCATCGACTTTATCCGTAACAGGGCGACCAGAGCGAGCTGCATCTTAGACATCAAAATTCCTGGACTGAAAATGCTTGAACC
Organism: Agriopis leucophaearia; assembly: GCA_949125355.1. NCBI lineage: Eukaryota > Metazoa > Arthropoda > Insecta > Lepidoptera > Geometridae > Agriopis > Agriopis leucophaearia. The sequence goes on along the minus strand of OX421285.1, from coordinate 2,650,346 downwards.
AACATTGTGCTACTCTTGATGACACTGCATTAGGTCCATAAATGTCACAAATTTTATTCGCGGCTTGTGTCGCATTTTTCAGTTTTTTGTAATAAAATTTCACAATATATCGAATTTCTTCGTTAGATTCACTCATTTTATCGAACAAAAAAACAATTGAAAAATGGCGGGAAATTGCTTTTTACTTTTTGTATTCCTCTTTTCAAATGTCATATTTTTAATGGTATCAAAACCAGCCAGATACAAACAGTACAACCGATGAGATTTTTACTACAACTTCATACATACAAAATACGAAAAGACTTTTTCCCCGACCTATTATATATGTGTGTATATGTACTCGTCGGTGGCTCTGTGTTTACTCACCGTTGGTATATTGGGCATTCCAGTGATGCAGTACAAGGCAGTGTGGGAGAGAGTTGTTGCATCGTAAATGGTCAAGCTTCTGTCTGACGCTGCGTACATCAGGTACTGTACATCCTGAAACTCGAGCGGCGTCCGTAAGCTAAGAATCAGTCAACTGACAAGGTCCAATGTAAGTTGACGCCTTACTTAGTTCATGCAATAAGATAGAAATGAAGTCAATTTATCACCAGTGAATTTTTTTATGCTGAAATTGGCTAGCGTTTGTACACAACCAGGGCTTGGAATCGGTACTAAAAGTACAGGATCTGAATCGGTACCTGAGTACACGTACCAGACCGGTACCGGTACTCCGCATAACAAGTCATCGTCATCAGTTCAGCCATAGGACGTCCACTGCTGGACGTAAGCCTCGCCCATTGATTTCCAAAAGGGCCGGTTGGAAGCGGCATGCATCCAGCGTTTCCCTGCCGTTTCTTTTAGTTCGTCTGTCCATCTGTGGGTGAACGTCCTGTAATCTCTATTCGAGAACCTATCGGCTCCATCGGCCATCTGTTCTGCGTGCTATGTGCACTCCCCACTGCCACTTCAACTTGCTAATCCGGTGGGCTATGTCGGCAACTTTCGATCGTCTACGGATCTCCTCATTTCTGATGCCTAACGGCCTAACAAGTATCAAATTCAGGTACCCGCCGCATACGAGAGCGCCGTTGCCAAGCGACTAACTATGATTTTTACTACATCTGTTTTCTATCGTAAATATTTCTTTGGTATCGGTATAATATCGATACTGATTAGAAAGTAATAGTATCTACAGGTACATCGTCTGGTACCGGTATCACACCAAGGCCAATGGTACTGGTTCCCAATACCGGTATTTCAAGAGTTGTACAAACCCACCTGATGGAAAGTGACGATGCGGTCTAAGATGGAGCACGCTTGTCTATGAGGTGCCTTTATATGGAACAACGAGGGAGCGCATTCCATGCCAAAGCAATGAAATCTATAATAAATATCAATTAATAAACCGACTTCAAAATAGTAAATACGCTATTCGTTTACTTGGATGAATTATTTTTACCATTTCTTTTGATTTAAAAACAAAACTACTAAACCGATTTTGATGAAATATCTATGGTACCAATTTGAAAATATATGCTTTCAAATATAATTTTCCAACGCGGTTTATAATTGACGGAGTACTGGCGTAACAAACATTAAAAAAAAACATACAATGGAATTGAGAACCCCTGGGCCTCCTTATTTCAAGTCGGGTTAAAATAGTAAGAATTGGGTTTGAATCGTTTCAGTTTAGTTTTGCTGAAGGTCGCTAGATGGCAGAACTGGTGGATTCTTACACTGAGGTAGATGGCATCCGTGATCCAGCAGTTCCTGACCCGTCTGCGAAGTCCGGTCCTGTGGTAGAACACCTTAAAAATAATCATCACATCAAATGAGTGTCGATCATCGCCTCAATTTTATTCACTAAAACATATTGCACTTACAAATCACTAGCTGCTCCCCGCGGTGTCACCCGCGTAAACATCTTCATTTCATTCAAGTCATTCTTTGGCCCTCCAACAATCTTTGTGCAGCGAGTAGATTAAGAGAGAAACAAAAAACCCGACTGCAAAATGTAGCCTAGGTATAACACTTTGGACACCTCATACATCAAAATCGGTCAATGGGTATTATGGAGACATTGAAAACATAATTAACGGAATAATAATACACAAAGGGGTCCATAGTACTCATCGTTACAGAACAACTATTACTATTTTAAACTATCACGGTTGTTCACTACAGTTATATGATTATTTACGGGATATTTACTGTGGTAAGGTTGTGGAAGGAGCTCCCGATATTTCGGCGCAGTTACAGTCTTCCCGTGAACATGGTGCATGTAACTGCGCCTAAATATCGGGAGCTCCTTCCACACCTTACCACGGTAAATATCACGTAAATAACCATATAATTTTTAATATGAGACGTTAATGATGCTAGTTTAACCTAACCTTCTTTAAGCAAATTTTGTTTACCTCGTATCACATCAGATCATCAGCCAATTAACGTCCACTGTTGGACAGAGGCCTCCATCATAGTGTTACCATAATCCCCACGCTTGGCAGGCAGCTTAGGGATCGCAGTACGTTCACCGTGTACTATTAGGACGCTGCTGCTCCTTCGGTGGTTCTGTGGCCTTACCCCTAACTTCACTTTTGCGAGCCAACTTTTAGTAGGTACCTGATAAGTACCTAAAATTAACCAACTCATTTAAGCTGCATCGTTTAAAAGCGTCTAACTAGAATGAACGAAAATCCGTTTTACTCGCAGTGAAAATAGCAAAGCTTGGCGGCTATCAAATAACTACCGCTTATCATAGTTGATGGTACCGTTTAGACAAATAACACCTATGCGGGTCAACTTTTCGAGCTAGGGGTAAGGCCCCTGGTCGCAGTTTTAGGACATACCCGGGCCCGGTTACCTCGTATGAGTGTAGCAAATTCAAGTTGTCGCAGTAAATGCCAATTCTGCCCCCTTTAGAGACTGCTACGTAGCAAAACGCATCTTCCCTCTCTAAGTTCACCAGCTTCACTATGGCTTCTCTCTGTAACAGAAGTTGTTACATTTATATATATAATTATCAATATAAATAATTGGCCAAGCCATATAATTGTAGTCATAGTTCAGAAAATTATGGTTATAGAAAAATTCGAAACGAACGAAACTGTGGACTTAGCCAAATTTCAGAGATGTATCCATCCCGACATAGCATATACTTTTTATAGTTTAAACATAGAGAAAACTGATTGAGAAACATTATTTGTTAAGACCATTTCACAAAAAGGTCAATGACCTTTGAGCTAGAACGCTTTGAATTTATTACAGTTTTATCGCTGTTACTCAAAAAGTTATCATCAGATAATGTTCGAAATAATTTTGAATGAAGGTTTTAAATATGAGCTATCTGTATTGTAAGACTCAAGTTTCTATGTCTTATAGTTTAGAAATGCAGGGGGGGGCAACTTTATGCCACTTTGGCGGGCAATATTTCGCAAAGTATAGACTTTATAAAAAAGTGATGTGTCAAACCTTACCCTCATTTTAAAAGACCTTTTCAACGATACCCCACAAGAATAAGTGGAGTGAAAAAAAAATATTCATCCCCATTTCACATGTACGAGTGCCACCCCTAAAATGCAATATAATATACTTATTGTACTTTTAAAATTTAGATCTATATTATTACTGTTATTATGCAAAATTTCATTTTATTATCTTAATAATTATAGAACTTAGAAGGTTTTAACAAATTCGGACGGATGGACAGACAGACAGACAGACGGACGGACAGAACGAATTTATAAGGGTTCCTTGTCGGGCTACGGAACCCTAAAAACAGACTTCATAAAAATTTCAGAATTGGACCAAATTGTCCGTACTCATAATACCATTGCCTCGCTAAATTTTATCGAGATCAGTTAAGCCGTTTAGCCGTGACTATGTAGCAAACAGACAGACAGAGTTACTTTCACATTTAAAATATTAGTGTGATTAGTGTGATGAAGACGAAGAAGAAGTAGAAAACCTCACTTTACAATGGTCCAGCTTGATGATATCTCCACAAGTGATTCTGTTCCAGCGATCCTTCTTGGAGCCAGTTTTCTTGGCGCCCACTTGCTCCAACTTGGCGACTAGCTGCCGCCATTTGGCGCGCCCAGCGTTGTACGGGTCCAACACTCGAAACAGCTTTTGCGCATGCGTCGAGTATTTATGATGACCTGTGAAATATAAACATGTTTAAAAAATTATGTTTTTATTAAATACCTTATGTATTTTTTATTATTCTGGGTTACGCGGAAAGGGTGAACTAAAATAACATTCTTATAATAACCGTACATTGAATTTTGTCTCGCTCTCTGCTAATAAGAGAACAAGACAAAAGTCCATGTAAAGTGAGATTATATTGTATTATAAACTCACCAGCACAATCTAATTCTGCGTCTAAAATCTACCCTCTTCCTTAGCGAATTATTGGGAGCTCCATCCACAACCTTATCACGGTAAATATCCCGTTAATAATCATATAGCTGTAACAAATATGTGGTATTTTTTTTCGGGAAAGTGCCTTTATTAACTAAACAAAGTACAGGTTAAAACTAACACTATGTAAACAGTTAGACTGTCCATAGATCGTTGAAGGTCTAAAGACAATGCAAATGCTCAAGCCCACTATCAGTTGGCAGCGTACCCAGCATGCTGGCGGCATTACCACGTTGAATGGTAATGGTATCTGGCTCAACGCATAACCATTGCTGCTTATGCGTTGAGCCAGATACACGCCGGCATTTTGATTACGTGTCACGCTAACCAGGCGCTCTGGAAGTGTGCCCAGGGAGAGAATGACAACGTAGTGTGACCAACGTAGTCGCGAGTGGAGGAACCGAGACAACACGTAGTTGTCTCGGGAGGAGCCGTAGCGCAGTGCTGGGGGCTCCGGTGCGTTCCTCTGGAGATCCCGGAGCCCTCTTGGCAAGCACTAACGCTGGTCATCTGGGGGGTTTTAGTGGGTACAATCCCACATAACCTGACTGCACCCCAATGCAGCTGGGTATCTTTAGAAGATTTGCCCCTAGAAAAATAAAGGCGCTATGAAAGATTATGATTAGATTATGTTATAGTAATATGTTGTATACATTTTCTTACCAAAGATGTTGTTGATGGCGGTGACGAAACTCCCCTCGTCTAAGCTGAGCGCATCTGGAGCTGCTCCCGTCACCGTGAACTCGATGCCTTCCTCCGCCGCTGCACGCCGCATTACTTCTTCTACTCTACTGCAATCAAATCAAATCATTTATATGTTAGACACGGGTTTTTTTTCATCGGTTTCTTCAAGGCAAGCGTGCTCCATCGTAGACTGCATCTTTGCTTAACATCAGGGGAGTGGCAGCGTTTGGCGGGTTTTAGATTCCCTCTTGGTGAGATGTTGTGAGATTTTGCTAGTCTCCCACGCCCTAACCTCACGCGATTTTTTAAAAAATGCGTATTTTTTGTGTAAATTCGTTAATCTGTAATATTTTGTGTAGGAATTAGCCATATTTTAGTGGAGAAACATGTTTTACCTAATTTTACCCAGTATTTCCGCAATTTTACACTGTTTCTTGCGGGAAAAAAAAAATATTTGCCGAAAGATGATATTTTAATATTAATTGTTCCAGAACAACGCATACTACTTAAACCATTTTGAAAAAATAACCGGCCAAGTGCGAGTCGGACTCGCGCACGAAGGGTTCCGTACCATTATCTATAATAACGGCAAAAAAAAAAGTGTGGGAGCCCCCCTTAAATAATAAAATTATTTTAATTTAATTATGTATTTTTAAATACATAACTAAATATTGTTTGAATATTTCAAGCGTCTACCTGTTGCCGTTATCAATATCGAGCAAAAACGAGCAAAAAAAAACACGTTTGTTGTATGGGAGCCCCCTTAAATATTTATTTTATTATATTTTTTAGTATTTGTTATTATAGCGGCAACAAGAATACATCATCTTTGAAAACAACAACTGTCTGTCACGGTTCATGAGAAAAAGCCTGGTGACGGACAGACGGACAAACGGACAGACGGACAGACGGACGGACAGCGGAGCCTTATTAATAGTGTCCCGTTTTACCCTTTGGGTACGGAACCCTAAAAAAGAATAGTCTGGTTATTACTAAAGAGTGAATATTCTACCTTTCGATGTCCTTAGCAGAGGTCCTCTCCTTGCATTTCTTGAAGCAGCGTCGCAGTTTGCTGAGGAACGCAGGAGTCATAATGTTCATCAGCTCTTTGGCGAGATGCTCATCTTCATCACTGTTGAAATAAACATTTATCATCATCTTCAGCCAGAAGACGTCCACTCCTGGACATAGGCCTCCTCCTTTAACCTCCACACTGAACGACATCCTGCCATGGCCACCATAAGCAGAACTCAAAAAAAATATTTTTTTTATCCATTTTATTGAAAAAAATAAAATTAAACAAAAGACGGTGTTTGCTGTGAATTTTATTACAATATTCATGTTAAAAGTTATATGATTATTTACGGGATATTTACCGTGGTAAGGTTGTGGAAGGAGCTCCCGATATTTCGGCGCAGTTACATGCACCATGTTCACGGGAAGACGGGCGCAGTTACATGCACCATGTTCAGTCTTCCCGTGTGTTGTGTTCAGTCAACCTTACCACGGTAAATATCCCATAAATAATCATATAACTTTAGTGAACAACCGTGATAGTTTAAAACTGTGTTTAATATTCATGTTGATAATATTGTTTCGCAGAAGGTGTCAAAAGTAGAGTATGCTCTTCTGGAATAAAGCCTATAGGCTGTCTTCGTCTTGGGCAGCTTGAACCCCTCGCTTCACTCAGTACTAATAATAACTCTACAGTCCCTCGTTACGCTCAGGGTTCAATATGCCGCCCTCGACGTAAGACACTGCTTTATTCCCTTAGTGCAAATCTACTATTTCGCGCAGCAACGTAGTAGAAACTCTTATAGAGGTTTTTATGGACTTAATTAAGTCTTACCCAGATATACTTTCTTCTGATGCACTTCTAGTAACCGAATAACTTTTTTCAAATATATCCGAGTACTCATCATTTAAGGATTTTACCGATTTTACAGACATTTTTGTAAAACGTTAAACCTCTTTTCAATGAAGACTTTTTGGTTGCCTGGTTTTTGTTTTGTCAATAAATGCGTACACACGAAACCAAATATAGATACGGTTGGTGTCGGTAACGAATTATTTAAGTGACATCTATCGATCTTATTGTACACTACTGCAACATATACTACGTTAAAATAAAACCCTTGACCCATTTGATATTATGACTTATAAATAACTCTACTTATTGGTTATACTTATAACTGTCATTATTGTTAAAAAAACTTTAATTTCAATAAAAAAACATAGTTCAATAAAACTAAACTATACCCAAGAACAGAGCTATCTAGTGTCGAGTAGCAGAAGCTCCAAATAATACGGTATCTAGATATTATTATTTATTCCACAAATTATAATAGATGGCACCACTGCCACCTCTGGTTAATATTTAAATTCAATATTTGAATACCCTATTAATTCTCTCGCTATTATTATTATTAAGCATAGCAGAAACTGCAACAGAAGGGTAAATTGCGTGACATCTTCTCGTCCAAGATACCACAGTGCCTAAAGACAAAGATCTTTGACCAGTGTGTGTTGCCAGTGATGACATAAATACTGAGACGTGGTCCTTAACTGTTGGCCTTTTGGAAAAACTCAGAGTCACACAACGGGCAATGGAGAGAGCTATGCTCGCAGCTTCTTTGCGCGATAAAATTCGGTACGTAGATATTCGCCAAAGAACCAGAGTCATCGACATAGCTATTAAAATCTGCAAGTTGAAGTGGCAATGGGCAGGCCACATCGCTCGAAGAACTGATAACCGATGGGGAAGACAGGTTCTTGAGTGGAGACCGCGAACCGGAAGACGCAGCGTAGGTAGGCCTCCCACTAGATGGACCGACAACATTATGAGAGTCGCGGGCATCCAGTAGATGCAGATGGCAGGATGTCGTTCAGTGTGGAGGTTAAAGGAGGAGGCCTATGTTCAGCAGTGGATGTCTTCTGGCTGATGATGTATGAATCATTAAACACCTGTTTTTTTTTGTTGCAGGGTTGGTCCTCAAGTAAAAGTCGTCCATAATGATGGTACAACGATATTCCGGAATATTTCCACTGTCTAAACAGTCGCCTAGTATATACGCGTCGACTAGAGAACTTCCTCCTTTTATTCGTCGGTTAAAAATTATTTTATATTCTTAAAAAAACTCCATTCCTAAATATACTATTATCAATATTGAGTTCACTTGATATCTTGTATCTTATCGCGAGGTATTTTATATAATGTACTTTAGACGAATGATATTAAAATTATGAAGAAAAGCAACAGAAAAAATCTTTTCGCTATATACCTACCAGAAAAATTACCTAAGCGTACAAACAAAATATGAAGAAAAAAACTTACCTAACATGTTTTTTTTTTACTTTTTACGAAACTTGGCCCTGATTCCATCACTACAAACACGCTCGTAACGCGGCGCGTTAAGTTAACCTCAAGAAGTTGGCCTTTATTTCCTAAGGAATCGGTCAAATTTTTTGAGGTTAACTGAACACGCCGTGTTACATGCGTGTTTTAGTTATAGAATCCAGGGCCCTTAGGATATAAATAAAACTCTAGAGTGAACATTGTATCTATTTATTGTATGTAAGGATTTAATAATAGTTTCTTAATTAACATAATACTTACCTACATTAAACATGATGGCTATACATTTCTGGGCAAAAAATAATATTAATTAATTTTCTTTACAAACGTCAGATACTTTGACATGCTTTCTATAATTATTAATGCAACTATCTGTAACCACATTCAGTCAATTTTAGCAGTAGGGTGACAACACAATGTTTACGATAGGACAAAAATACACAAATAAGTACTGGGGCTGTACCCCTAGCTTCACTTTTGCGAGCCAACTTTTAGTAGGTACCTGATAGGTACCTAAAATTAACCAACTCATTAAAGCTGCATCGTTTAAAAGCGTCTAACTTGAATGAACGAAAATCCGTTTTACTATGCGTGTGTGCGTGAAAATAGCAAAGCTTGGCGGCTATCAAATAACTACTGCTTATCGTAGTTGATGGTACCGTTTAGACAAATAACACCTATGCGGGTCAACTTTTCGAGCTAGGGGTAAGGCCCCTGTTCTTTAAACGTATTTACAAAAATATATAAAATATGGACGGAGAAGAATAACTCAAACAAATAAAATAACTAAGGTAGGTACATAAACAAATTTAAAATCGATCCTAAAAACTTAGTAGGAACTATCAACCACTTTAAACTAAACGAATGCAGAGAAAAATATAATTATATATTGCGTAAAGTGGCCAATTACTTTCCCTCTCCTTAATCTATAAAATTTACACACACAAAATAATAATATATTTACGTTTTAATATATTCGCGTATACAGATTTTCTCTCGGACATCGCATGTGACAACTCGATAAATGATGTAAAATACGTATCAAATTCCACACAAATCTTGATTTCCGTTTTTTTTGGTGGAATTTGATACATATCGAATATTCGTACTTTGTTCACAAACGAACAAGATGCATTAGCCAAAAACATACCTTATCAGTTTTATAATAACGTCCCAAAGCTAATGAACAGCATATTTGCAAAATTTATACTTGATTTTGATGGCACCATTATCACATTACCTTTTACAATAATAATTATAAAAGTTTGCTGATGTTTTTTTCTTCACTATACTATAAATGCAAGTATACACTTGGACTGAAGTTTTTTAAGCTCTATTTATAATATAAATGTAAATTAATAATAGCCCTTGAAAAGTCTATGATATTATTTAATCAGATAATTCTACATTCAGAGTTTATTGGAATGCTTATAACCAATAATTAAGTTATTATTTTATTACATTGATTTTTCGTAAATACATCAATACAACAGCTTATATTATACACTTATTAATGAATACCGTAATTACTTATAATAAATATTCTTAAAAACTATTATAATTATATTATTATTGTACGAACGCGTATACATGTATTTTCTGGAATACAGCTCACATTTTTTATTAATTTACTTAAATACTAGTCGTATAATGATTAGCACTGGAAATGTCCGCGAATTCACGTTAATATTGCCACCATATTATCGCCAAACAGCGATAACATTCTACTGGCGTAAAACTCATTTACATAAATATGGGTATTTATTACCTATAGTAAAAAATGGTTTACCCATTTCCCCCTTAGTTCCGTACTTTGGCGTACATAGGTAAATTTTTAAGTTTACAAATTTTCTCACTTCATTTTATTTCATTCAAACATTGTTACGTCGTTTTTATTTCAACATCCTGATTCAAGAAGCCTGCAGGCTTTTGAGAGGCTTCAAATTCTGATATTCATTTGCCACACAGCCTTTTATGCATGGTCGACCTCATCATCATCTGCTATATTAAAAAGACATTGTTTTTTATGCCATAGGTGGCAACCAAGATGACGGGCAGCCTGATGGTAAGCGATCACCCTCACATATGGATACCTGCAAAACCAGGGGCATCACAGATACGTTGCCGACCCTTAAAGACTCTGTTAACAGGTCTAATCTATAACGAATCTCGTATCTCTCGAGAAACGTCACTTATGGTCACAGCACACATAATCAGCTCGGCACCGGATAGGCATCGTTTCGCCTAGCCATTAACCAAACGCAGTAACGGACGCAGGAGCGGTTTAACATCTCCAAAATGTCGGCACGGCTACGGCGGCAGGGCTTACCGTTTAGTCGCAAAATTTCAAAACCATATAATGACAAAAAACCGCGAATTGTCAAATGAGCAAAATGTCTAAAGATTAAGTCAATGACCAAGAAACAAAAAGTCTAAAGCTCATAAAGACGAAAGAGCGAAACGTCGATAGAGCAAAATGTCCAACATACGAAATTATACTACTAAATCCATACAAAAAACTTTTTTAGGTCTATGACTAAATCCATAGATTTAGGATGGCAAAAAAATTTTTGTTCTATGACTAAATCAACGGTGATGATATATAGAGTTTATTTTTTTTGAGTCAAAACAGTATGCGGGCGAAGGCTTTTACAAGCGCTGACCACGGTCAGACGGTCTGCGCCCAATCTCAGAGTCGACAAAGTAAAGGTAGACTTTCGTGCTTCGCAGCTGCGCGCGTCTGACGCACGCGTCTACCTACACGCGGCTGATGCGACTTGTCTTCGCACTATGAAAATATATGGCACCGCTTCCGAGGTCTGCTTCAGATGCGATCGGCCGCGAAGCACGGAAGTCAACCTTAAGCACTGCTGCGTGACCACGAACCGCATGTACTCGTATTTCACTAACTTGTCCAAGGCGGGGCAATTCTTTCACGGTGCTGGCATGCGTGGCAGTATAGAGTTCCATCGAATTAATTATATATTGATTCGGTGCCAAACTGATATGTGTGTTGTGACCTTTGCCCGATCTTCTAATTTTCTTTTCCAGCTACTCTCTTCTGTGTATCTCACAGAAAAGAGAAGTAAATAGAACGGAAATTAGAAGTAAAATTTGTTGCCAGGCATTATGACAGAACCTTGATTAAACATTCATATTTAGATCAACGCCTCCGCGTCACAGTTGCTAACTGATTTCGATTGACTGACGTTTCGTTTATATAGGTGCAATTGGATACAACAAATTTCTTACAAAAATGCCTGGACAGACGTCTAATTTAAACAAAAAAATATATTTCTGTGGTATATCCTCACTCCATCGAGTAGCAGGGCGTGCGTTGTATGTATTTACCGGAACATGGCTCCGGTAAACAGGCTGGAAATTGAGGACTGATTTATGTTTGGTCACACGATAGGTGTCACGTTATTAATTGGAAAACATCCGTATTCAATTGTAGGTATAGGTATTTCCGATATTTACGGGCCTACACCATTCAGGGCAAAACCACACCGCAAATGGAGATAGTTGTTTATACTAGTTTAGAGTAAACTTTGTGTTTAATATTAAAGCAATCTAAAACTTAGCGCGCACGGGTTACTTTTGCCAACGTGAGTGACTGTTTCGTTCGTCACTTTGGGTCCTAATTCTGTATGAAACCATATAACACGCCATAAACGTGTACATAGTTATAGTATGCAATAGCAAGCTGAAGTGGCAATGGGCTGGCCATAATTATCTGGAGAAGAACAGTTACACCCGTGGGGGTAGATGGGTTCTAGAGTGGAGACCGCGTATCGGCAATCGCAGAGTAGGACGTTCTGCAGCCAGGTGGAGTGACGACCTGCGAAATGCAGCTGGTGGCAAGTGAAAGAAGAAGGTCATGCCTTATGGCGTTCTTTACGATAGGCCTGGACTAATAACAAATAGGCTGATGATGATTATGCCTAGTTTATGATAGTGTTAACATTTTTGATTCTGTTTTCCCATTAACAGCTTTATAGATAGGGTTGTTCCATCTCACACTTGAACTGCCATTTATACTGCATAGAGGGTTCATATGCAGCGCCAGGAGGTCAGTAAACGGGACTGTGCGCGTCGTAGTTCAGCTGCAGGTATGGCGGGATGGCGGCGGACAGTTCTGATGCCCGTCTGCGGAGTGCTGCGATGCTGTGCCCGCGCCATACTTCTTCCTCTGGGTGTTCGCCGCCGTTGCCTGAGAAATTATGGAAATTAAACTTACTTCAGTTGTTTCACAGATGGATGAGAACGTTGTGTGGACTGTGGACTACGTTACACAAGGCAGCAGCCTTTCCAGAAATGCTAAGGGCCAAAACTAGAAAGCCACCAGTGCTGTAAATGAAATGAAAATGATCTAACGTATACGTTAGATCATTCCAATAGGGTGGTCCCATAACCACAGTAAAAAATCGTTCTCTTTACTCTGGTACTTGGGGCTTTTCATTTAGGCTAACGCCTTCCTCGAAGATACCAGGTGGCTATACTAGGCGTTAACCCGATTCATGCAGTAAGAGCCAATGAACGACCAAGCTACGGCAAAATGCCCGCGCTCCAAGTGCTATGTATGGACATTATCACGTAAGTCGTGATGATGACGGTGTTCGTCCTTAACTGTCGTCGTGTAACTTTCCGCGATCAGGATAGGATATGACTGCTACTATAAGGCCCAAGTCAAGGACTTAGACCATGTTGCTTGTTGCAGCTCTTACCGGAGTTGGGCGAAGCGTTGTTGCAGTGCGACATATGCGGCGGCGTCGGCGAGCCTTCCACCTGCTGCCCGCCCAGCTGACTGTTGCAGTACGACATCATGGTGTCGCCTGGAACAAACACATTTTTGGTTAGTACCACCCAGTCGGAAACTGCCCCGAAGATTCAACTTATCGAAATAAGCTTCCTAAGGAGCCATGATAAAACGAAGCCAATACTTTAAAATACGATGAAATCTGATAAAAAAGTTATCTGTCAACCCAATAATCAATGTGAATCGGATCTGCATGATATAATTCCCTCCTGCCCATTTTTCTATCGGACTGCTAGAGTGGGTACGAAAAATCGAAATCGCTTTATGGTTGATATTCCGAAAACTTGTACGAATTTATTTTGCGTATTGTTAGTCTGTGGAATGCGCTGCCAGAATGGGTGTTCCCCGATAGTTACAATCTGAGTGTCAAGTCAGTTCAAAACACGAGTGAATCGGTTTCTTCTAGGCTAGCGTGCTCCATCGTAGACCGCATCAGCGTTTAACATCACGCGAGTTCGCGATCAAACGCAAGCCTATTAATACATAAAAAATAGGCAGGAAGATGGATGGGTTTTTGCGGTGCGACGTAGCATCGATTTTAAATGTGTCGGAATTATACAGAATGCCACAACAAGATGCCAGAGTTTAAAGCAATCTGGGTCCATACCGTAAACTTTCATCTTGCGAGCCAGGCTCAGTCTCTGGCAGCCATATTACAAGCTTTGCTTAGTTTGGGGTCAAATTACCGTGTGTGCAATGATGTCCCAGATATTTATTTAGTTCAGTTTGCTGAAACTGACTCGCTTCTGTAGGTCAACAAAGTCAAAATAACAATAGGCAATATATATCTAAAAAAAAACTGAAATATAAACAACGGTTTCATGGTTCTTATATTTGAAAATGTTACATACGCTCTGGCATTCAACGGCCGACTGACTTAGTTTGTAGCTTACCTAGTGAGTTGAGCGGATAATGGCCCTGATACGGCTGCGTGGAAGCGACGGAGCTGATCGGCAGGGAAGGGTTCAGGTCGGCCGCCAGCTGGGGTAGACCACTTGCCCCAAAACCAGACATGGAGACCCCTCCTTGCGACAGTTGGCCCAGACCTGCAAGAGAAATTTCTTTACTAGCACTTTATCTTTCTTGCTAGTAATCTTAATTGCATTCTTAACAAAAGGGTCTAAAGATTTAAGGATTGTCTTAAGTTAAGATGCATTTGATGGATATACTCTGATTGAAAACGAAACCGAGAAAACGATTGGCTTGTTTATATGAAACATCGCCAATGTAAAAGATCTTACCAGCTGGCATAGACCAGGGTCTGTCCCCAAAGACGCCAGGAGAACACACGTCCCCTCCGAAAGGCGGCAGGCCGTGAGAGGGGAGCAGACCCCCCGGGGACCGGAACACGTTAGTGCTCTTCTTGCGCTTCTTCCACTTGGCACGACGGTTTTGGAACCACACCTAGGGAGAAATAAATATTTTTATAAACATCATCAACACCCAACATATGCACTTTATCTTGGAAAATCTTATGTGCGTGTACTCTCGCTGATACTCCAAGAGAAAAATTGTACTGTACTCGTTGATTTATACTTGGTTAGCGCCTTACGTCAAGCAATCTCGATCGAGAAGGTAAGAGCCGTAAAACCCGAAAGTTTACGTCCTGTATTGTACAGTGGGCAATGGATACAACTCTGCTCGGAGTTTCTTTGCGCGATAGAATCCGGAATGAGGATATTCGCTAAAAAAACCAGAGTCACCGACATAGCTATTAAAATTTACAAGTTTAAATAGCAGTGGGCAGGCCACATCCCTCGAAAAACTGATAACCAATGGGGAAGAAAGGTTCTTGAGTGAGTGGAGACCACAAACAACCACGAGACGCAGCCTATCTAGGCCTACCTAGGTCTGCTTAGAGTCGCGGGCATCTAAGTGGATGCAGATGGCAGGCTGTCATTCAGTGTGGAGTTCTATGGGACATGCCTATGTTCAGCAGTTGACGTCTTCTTCCTGATTATTATAGATCGGTCGAGAGGATGTCAGGCGTATCTAAGATCCAAGACGTCTCAGTCGAAAATCTCAGACCTAAGATTGTACCAATACCTATGTGTAGAGTTTACTCGTCTTGACCGAGATGTTCTCGGGAGTAAGATCCAAGAAAGCATCAGCAATTTTGAGAAGCGTCAAACCATAGAAAAAAAAGTAAACTAGCTGAAGCGTCTTCAAGAATCGTACTTGAAAGGTGTGTAAGTGTATCCGTTTACGTTTGTACCATCCATCATGCTGATCTCCAAAAAGCAGCCAAATCCATGCCCGTGACCGGTGATATCAGACCCTATAATCGCAGTTCATTTGTCAAGCCTTTCTTTCCCTGTAGGGGAAAAAATATTGATTCAGAAAACTATACTGATCACGCATCGAGGTTACAATGTTAAACTTTTATTTTTACGACTTGTTTTTTTTAATACAAGTCATCATAAATATTAAAATGTAACATTAAACACTGGATACTTTCAAGCCAGAATAATGCGCTTAGAAGAGTTTGGTAAGATAAAATTGACGACAGCTTTTCCGCGAGGCAAGTAAACCCCGAACGTTACAAGTTGACAACACATCTGAATGTCTAGTCCAAATTTTTTTCGAACATCCAATTCCTCGAATTACAATTCCCATGAACAGCTAAGTAATTCTAATAACCTAATTAATTTTGCCGCCAACATGCTTGCTGCCAACTGGCTTGAGCATTTGGATTGTCTGTAGATCTACGACGGGACAGTCTAATGTTTTCAGTGTTAGCTAGTATTTTGTTTAGTTAGTAAGTAATAGCACTTGCCGTATTAAAAATGCAAATCTCTCTAAATCCATTTTTTTTAATGACCATTCCCATTAACGTCTGATTTTCTGAATGTTCAGCTCGGAAAAAAGTTAGAAAATATAAAATTTGTGTCGCCAGAGGAATAATTCTTAAATGTCATGTGACAGTTTTGATTAAAGGTTTTAGGGATACTTTTAGTTTCAACAGAAATCTAAAAATACCAAACGTTGGAGCCCTCGCCAAGTTACTCGATCCATCATCCTGTACGAAAAGCTGCCAAATCTGTTAACCCGAAGAGATCAGTCCCAAATCGCGATTCATTTGTCAGCCAGAGTAGATATTGATTCAGATTCTGCAAGGGATAGGTTACGAGATGGAGTATTGATATTAATAGTTCTTACATTAGTAAAGACATCATTGTAATAAACTGTAACTCTCGATGGTACTACGTAAGTTTTTTTATAGAGTTGTCCAACACTTCAGGGATTGACTATACCTAATTATACAAATATTTTATTTTCCAATGCACTTACATACTAACCTAATCAACTAGAAGATTTACGAAATTTAATTAAAAAACACAAAGTGAATTAAGGTAAGGGGAACGAGGTAAATTAATGTAGGTTTACAGGCACTTATAGGTGTTAGATTCAATACGTCGCCAATGAAGTCTTTGAAGGTTTTTAATATGACCTATCAGCATGGCAAGTTACAAGTTTATATGTCTAATAGTTTAGAAATGTAGAGGGTACTATGGACCTCGAATTATTTTGACATCCTAGATCCTGGAGGACCAACTTTTTGCTACTTTGGCGGGCCATATTTGACAAAATATACAATATATATAAATATGGACCCGGGTATGTCCTAAAACTGCGACCAGAACCACCGGAGGATGGGCAGCAGCGTCCAATAGTACACGGTGAACGTACTGCGATCCCCAAGCCGCCTGCCAAGCGTGGGGATTATGGCAACACCCCTCTCTATGAGGGAGGCCTTGTCCAACAGTGGACGTTAGTTAACACTGATGATGTGTGTGATGTGATATAAATACACACTTGATAAAAAAGTGATGTATAAAACCTTACCTTCATTTTAAATTATCTATTCACCGACGCCACACACGAAGGAGTGCAACGAAAAAAATATTCATCCCCGTTTCTCATGTACCAGAGCCACCCCTAAAAGGCCAATTATATTTTTTACACTTTTAAAATTGAGATCTATTCCAAAACTGTTATTTTGCATAGTTTCATGCACTTCTCCTAATAACTACAGAAGTTAGAAGGTTCTAAAAACGACGGACGGACAGAGGGACAGATGGACGGACATAACGAACTAATGAGGTTTTTTTTTAATGATACTGAGTGACGAGACGAGCGAAGTCGCTCGCCTAATGGCTCTTCACGCTTGCCCATAACAGCTCAACGCCACTTAGAATTTTGAACTTCAACAGTTCAAAACCCTGGATGGCAATGCACTGCGCTCGTCTCGTCACACCGAGATATAAGATGTCAAATCTCTGTGTGCCCTGTAATTTTGCTGGAAACATCCTCGCTGGGTTCCTTGTAGGACTACGGAAACTTAAAAACTAATTATTAAAAACTTCTATATTCGGAAAGGAAACTGAAAACGTGTTATGCCGAATTATTCTATAAACCTAAGCTTGGGATCAAGTTGGAATCCTTTGATTTGTTTTATGTTTTAACGAGTTTTCAGTTGTTTTTTTACTCCAATAATTATTTTGTGTCTACTAACGGGAACGAAAACTAGACCAAAAACTTTTACATGACACGTACACGGCAAAACTTTTAAAAAAGCAAAAATAATTCGAAAAAAGAAAATACTTGTTTACGCGACGAAACAGATTAAAAATTCAGGAGACAGTGTGAGGGGGAGAGGGCTGAGAGAGGGAGACGGGTGTATTCATTTGGCAACTGTCAACGTCAGACCTCTATTATTTATGGGGTGCCAAGTTCGGAACAGCGACCAACTTTTCTGTGGAGTTAAATGGGGGAGCTACGATCGCATTTACGAAACAAAACCGGAAGACTGCCATGAATAATTTTAGTTTCTTTATTTGGTCCACTCGACAGAAAAGCTGGCCGCTGTTGTTGGAGTTTGGAAAAGTATATTTTGGGGGAGTAAGTTTTTGGGGAAACGCAACTTGCGCGTCCATTTCGGGTAATCCCAGTTTGATCCATATATCTATAAAAGAATGGAAAGTACACACAAATATTTAATAAACCGACCAAGTGCGAGTCGTGCTCGCGCACTGAGGGTTCCGTACCACCTTAAAATACAAAAAGTAGTCCAAAAAAGCCCAGGTGGTCACCCCTCCAAATACTGACTCCACCGACTCCCACTTGGCGATTATTTATTATTTGTTGTTTTACTTTAGAGTGTGTACTATTATCATGCCAAGTTTGACGCTAGTCCATTTACACCCTTTGTGTACGGAACCCTAAAAAGGTGTACTGATGTGGTGGTACTCATGGATTCTACAAATAAATATGTACAAAAATATAATTCATACTCATAATATGTACTTTATACTAATACATTGTAAAAAAAACACCGACATTAGGAAATTCAATAAACGGGATTCATCCCCTAATTTTTCATCCTTAGAAGTATATTTTCTTAAAATTTAAATGAAACTACCCTCTAAATAGCATTTTTAATGAAAAATAAGAATATTGCACAATAAAATAGTATACCTATCGATTTTATTAACAAGGTTTTTATATCAATTTCAATAACTATTTTTTAATCGGCAAAGGGCCTTTCTTTCTTTCTTTTTTGTTTCGGGTGAGGTTAAATTTGTATCATTAGCTAAATTTCCAAATTCCTTATTGTTACTTAAATGCGATGTTAAAAGCGGAAATACCAAATAGATATATTTTAAGCCTGCGTGCTTCATCTTCGACCATATCGTCGCTTACCAACAGGCGAGTTGGTGGTCAAACGAGGACATATTCGCGATTTTTAAAAAACACTAGAGATTCGTCAAAGAAACAGTGAGGATGAATTTCCACAAATTTTTTTTTTCTTCTAAATGTGACCTTAAAACATCCCAACTGAAAAACGCCACTTTAAGCAATCAACCGCATGACGCATGACCTGGTTTCCAATCACCAAAATAGAGAATTCTAGGTAAAAAACTGAGTTACTTTCACGGTATAAAGAGGGCATGAAAGACGCTGTCTTTTGCAAACTAAACTTTTTTGGAAAGTTGACCATCCCACCTACCATATAGATACCTAGGTTTAAACAGCAATGCACCGTTGAAAGCGTCCAATTACAGCGCCACGATGCGCGTGATTCGCTCGTTAGGCGAGTTTGTACATCGTGCGAGTAGCGGACAGGCTGGTATGGGGCATAGGAGGTAGCAATTTACAATCGTTTTTGAGTCTTGTGAATTATTCCGCACTTTTACACTTTTTTATTGAGTTAAAAAGTATCTCATTTTACTTCTCATGATTTTCACTAATTTCGATCTGCTAGTCAAAAGAGTGGTTCAGCTGCTAGGTAAAGTTAACAAACACACAGCAGAGTGACGACACCAGATGATTCTTCTTTACCTTGAGGATATTCAAATTCATTTTCAATCGTCTATGCTGTTGCCAACTGTGTAATGGGTCTGTCAAGTATCAGCTTGCCTTGGAGTCCATAGAAAAAAAGCGTGCATAAGGCTCATCAATGACGATTTGTTGGGGAAATACAAGCTACAGAGTTTGTTACACCAGCGTAAGGTGGCTAGTCTATTAGTATTTTACAAAATACACTACGGCACAGTCATCATCATCATCAGCCAGTAAACGTCCACTGCTGAACATAGGCCTCCCCCTTTACCCTCCACACTGAACGACAACCTGCCATCTGCATCCACTGGATGCCCGCGACTCTCACGATGTTGTCGGTTCAGCTAGAGGGATGTGGCCTGCCCATTGCCACTTCAACCTGCAGATTTTAATAGCTATATCGGTGACTCCGGTTCTTTGGCGAATATCCACGTTCCGGATTCCATCGCGCAAAGAAACTCCAAGCATAGCTCTCTCCATTGCGCGTTATGTGACTCCCAAAAGGCAAACAATTAAGGACCACGTCTCAGTACCACATGTTATCATTGGCAACACACACCTGGTCAAAGACCCTTGTCTTTAGACACTGTGGTATCTTGGACTACAGCAAGTGTGCGTGTGCAAATGTGCATACCACATCATCGATCGAATTTTAGTCAATCGCATAACTAGTAAGCTGCAAAAAAAACTTTAAGAAGCAAAAGTCCTTTTGTGTAAAATTGATGTATGGCGTGCTGAAAGTTTTACAACGCTAGTCACTAGTCACTTGTTCCACCCACTTAAGTGTAAATACGTAAAGCAAACACTAGTTCACGGTAGCATTAACCATGGCCACTGGATCAACGGGGTCTTACATGAAACCATGCTCCGGTTCCGTGGAACTAGGCAGGTTTTGTACATAGCAACGTCTACGTCAACGTCAAAGTCTGAAGGCCTAATATAGCGCAGTACCGGTGCGTTACTATGGAAATTCCGGTGCCCTCCGTTCGGCACAGCGGCAGCCCACCGAAGGAGTTTTTGTGGGTGCAATCTTACATGAACTGGCTACACCCCAATGCAGCTGAGTATCTTTTGAAAATTTCCCACCATTCAATAAAAACAAGCCTAATTTAGTGCAAGTACGGTATATTATCGATTGACAAAATCGATGAAATAATTATCATATTAGCAACTACCTTTGGCAAACGGTTTGACACGCGCAGGAGCCAAAAAAAAAACTGAAAAAAGTAGTACTTTGCAAAAGAAACATGACGCTTGCCAAATTGTTTTTCCAAAATTTGAAACGTTTATTTTCAATAAATAAGTATCAATATAAAAACCGACTTCATAAAAATGTCAGAAATTGACAAAATTTAAATGGGACCGCACGGGACGCTTTCAAATAAAAAAAGAATCATCAAAATCGATTCACCCAGTCGAAAGTTCTGAGGAAACAAAAAAAAAACGAATTGAGATCCTCCTTTTTGGAAGTTGGTTCAAAATACAGTGGAACATAGAACCTTCTCATATTTTGAGTTCTCCTTAGTCGGTTAAAAATGAAACGCGCTTAACGATAAGCGCAGCATCACAGTTTATACCTTAATACAGCGTAAAATAAACATATTATAAGTACGTATTCTGGAAACGTAGACGCGATAAATATCAATTTGCGAGCGTCGATCGAACCGCGATCGGGCGAAATGGAAGCAGAAGCGGTTTATTACGTAGTTGGCTTGTGAGTTTTGATAATAAAACTGGAACATGTTTTTATTTTATCTCGCGTAAAATATTTTAAAGCTGTTTCGGGATAAATACGATTTTGGCTTTAGTAATGTATATTCTATTTTCTAAAATCGCTATATAGTATAAAATAAAAACGCTTTCCGCATCTGTCTGTCTGTATATCAACTGCTCCTCAACCACGCAATGGATTTTAATGCGGTTTTCGCCATCAATTAGAAAAATTTTCACTAAAGGTTTATATATGTAATAAAACTGATACCCGTGCGAAGCCGGGGCGGGTCGCTAGTAAATTATAAAACAGGTCAACTCATTACAAAATCTCGAACACTACTTGATATACGAAGCTGAAATTTGTCAGGTAGAGATTTTTTACTGGGTGCAGGTGTCTACTAAGAAACGATTTCTCAAAAGGACTTAATAAAAAGGAACAAGAAATCGGTGTAGTAGTTTGGTTTTTAAATCAAAATACCTGGAAACAATATTTGCGTATTGACATTTTGAAGTCGGTTTTTTTAATTGATAATTATTTGAAACCCATTTTATCTAAATAATAATATTTCTCACTAAGTCCCAATATAGACACTCATATATATGTGGTTGGACTCTTTTTGTAGTCTTTTGCCTGGGGAAGTACCACATCTTTGCCAGTTATTCAACCGCCAAGCAGTAGTGTGCAAACACTACTGTGTTCCGGATTGAAGGGCAATGTTTCCAGCGAAATTACAGGGCACACAGAGATTTGACATCTTATATCTCGAGGTGACGAGCGCAGTGCATTGCTATCCAGGGTTTTGAATTGTTGAAGTTCAAAATTCTGAGTGGCGTTGTGCTGTTATGGGCAAGCGTGACGTGCGACTTCGCTTGTCTTGAAAAAAAAAACAATTAAAACATGAGCTGAAGCTTACAATATATATTTTTTACAATGAATCAATAACCGTAAGCTTTTTTTGCTATTTGGTATTCCTGCATTTGATCCACTATTCATAATGAGCAAATAGGAACATTAATACATAATTGCTAAAACACTTACATAATGTACACAAGAACATGTACTGTACATAGACACGAGCGTCGTTTCGCTCGATACATACGCGCGCACGCGTAATCGACATCACGGAATAGGGATGTGCTGAATGTTAAATTACATTAGTAGGTACTTAGGTAGCAATGTTTTTAGCAAACAAAATTTATTATAACTAGCAGAACATAGGGTCGGATTTCTGTTGACCTTATGGAAAGGGGGAGTGAAATAAAATTATTAATATGGACAAAACTACCTTTTTCGTATTCTTCTCAGCAGCCCACATTACATTTGATATCTCATATTTGACGATAGATAAGAAAATGTTGTCCGCCATATTGAATTTAATGTGACGTCATTTTATTTTTGTATTCTTCTCAGCAAACTCTTTCATTTGTTTTTCATGGAATGCATAAATAATTAATGGTCCGCCATCTTTGAGAGTCCACCATATTGGATTTAGAATGACGTCATTTAGCTAAGCATGCATTTAAATTCTAACTAAACGGGTATGCAAAATTTCAGCTGAATCAGATGGAGATAACTGTTTTAAAATTCAGTTCAATATTTGACCCATACTAACAAGGCCGATATAAAAGCCTGTAAAATATTCTGCGCATAGGCCTGTTTGCGAGTCGCGATAATAATAGGTCGGGGAAAAAGTCTTTTCGTATTTTGTATGTATAAAGTTGTAGTAAAAATCTCATCGGTTGTACTGTTTGTATCTGGCTGGTTTTGATACCATTAAAATATGACATTTTTAAAAAGGAATATAAAAAGTAAAAAGCATTTTCCCGCCATTTTTCAATTGTTTTTTTGTTCGATAAAATGAGTGAATCTAACGAAGAAATTCGATATATTGTGAAATTTTATTACAAAAAAGGGAAAAATGCGACACAAGCCGCGAATAAAATTTGTGACGTTTATGGACCTAATGCAGTGTCATCAAGAGTAGCACAATGTTGGTTCAAGCGTTTTCAGTCCGGGAATTTTGAAGTCAAAGATGCAGCTCGCTCTGGTCGCCCTGTTACGGATAAAGTCGATGCCATTTCTGAAAAAGTGGACCAAGATCGGCATATTAGTAGTTACGACGTAGCTGAAGGACTGGGCATTGACCACAAAACAGTTTTGACCTAATTGAAAAAAACTGGGTATACAAAAAAACTCGATATTTGGGTGCCACACGAGCTCACTGAAAGAAACCAAATGAATCGTGTACTCATTTGCGATTCTCTATTGAAAAATAACGAAACCGAACCATTTTTGAAAAGATTGATCACTGGTGATGAAAAACGGATCACCTACGACAAGAATGTGCGCAAACGATCATGGTCAAAGGGCAGTGAAGCACCACAGACTGTAGCGAATCCCGGATTAACACGTAATAAGGTGATGCTGTGTGTATGGTGGGATTGGCAGGGCATCGTTCATTATGAGCTTTTACCGCCGGGCAAAACCATCGATTCGGATCTCTACTGCCAACAGCATATGAGACTCAAACAAGAAATTAAGAAAAAACGGCCGGAATTGATCAACAGAAAGAGTGTGGTCTTTCACCATGATAACGCCAGACCGCACACATCTTTGGCCACTCAGCAAAAATTTTGAGAGCTTGGTTGGGAAGTGTTAATGCATCCACCATATAGCCCTGACCTTGCACCCTCAGATTTCTACCTGTTTCGGTCTCTTCAGAATTCTTTGGGTAGTGTTAGATTAACATCCAGAGAGGACTGTCAAAACTACTTGTTGCATTTTTTTGATCAGAAGTCCCAAAATTTCTATAGCAACGGGATCATGTCACTACCTACAAGATGGCAACAAGTTATCGAACAAAATGGCACATATATATCATAATTAAATAAAATTAAACTTGAAAAAAATATGTCTTGAATTTGTTTATAAAATACGAAGAAACTTTTTCCCCGACCTTATATGTTTATTTTTTTTTTCTCAAAAGTCTGTGGAATGTGCTGTATGAACAGGTATTCCATGATAGTTGTAATATATGTCTTCAATTAAGTTTCTTCTAGGCAGACGTCGCTTCGCCATCGTAGACCATATCATCACCTAAAATAGGTAAGTGGCAGTTAAGCACAAGCCTATTTATTAACCAATAAAAAAATCTAACAAGTCTGATGTACAAAAACCACATAGCAAACCGCGATGTCTATAATTCAAATATATATATATATATAACTTCAAAATAGAATAAACAAATTAACAGAGAAAGTTAGAACGATGCCTGCCAGCCGGTCTATTAGAATAATGTAGTTTAAATATTGATTTTAAAACCAAATATACATGTATAATTTTCTTGTGTTCATTAAAACATTTGTTAATTAAGATAGATAATTAATTGTATTAAACTAGAACCGTAAGTTTATTTTTTATATTTTTTTATTAAAAATTGGCTTGCGTTTGACCGCCAGCTCGCCTAATGTTAAGCGATGATGCGGTCTACGTTGGAGCACGCGTGCCTAGAAGGAACCGATTCACTCGTGATTTGAAGACACCCAGATTGTAACTACAGGGGAACACCCATTCAGGTAGCGCATTCCACAGACTAGCATAATAAAAGAGGAATCAAATAGATTCGTACGGGTTTTCGGAATATCAACCATAAAGCGGTGTCGATTTTTAGATAGTTTTGACAGCCCTACAGTTCCCGCCCGCCCAATCCCCGCGCTTCCGGTCCGCTGCGCCCCTGTTATGTACTGGCTTCATATTGCATTCATCGCCTTTAGATCGCAGGCGTTATGTTTATACTGCCTCTGAACTGCTGTTTCATTTTACTAGCGTATAAAAAATGCTTTAGAAGGTTGTTCTCATAATAGTTTATTAATACATTTATTTATTTATCTATGGTTTTCTAATGTATCTAATAAGATGGTATCTGATTATAATAAGAGAGACTATGGAGAGTGGCATAAACAAAAGGAGGCCTTTACCTAGTAGGTCACTCAAGGCTGGTAATGATGATGATGATAAAAGAGGTACTTAATGGTTTTTTATATTTTGCGATCATTGGCGATACTTGTAAATCACACTATCACACTAATATCATATATGTGAAAGTTTGGATGGATGAATGGATGGATGTTTGTTACTCAATAACGCAGAAACGGCTGTATGGATTTGGATGAAATTTGGAGTATACATTTCTTATGTCCTGGATTAACACATAGGCTACTTTTTATCATCATCATCATCACGGATATTCATCACCACGCGGGTGAAACCGCGTGGCACAGCTATATATTATATAAAATTTCTATAGACATCCGTCATCTAGTCTACGAGTATCTCTGACCACGGATACTGCAAAGTATTCGAAACGTCAATAATTAAAATAATGTAAAATACACGCAATTAAATCCGTTAGAAGTGTTTATTTTCCATGTGTGGAATATTTTTGGCGAAGGCTAAGTGTTTCTTTACAATGCGACCTTGGATTAAACTTCGCAGGCTCTTCGTATCTCTTCTCAGGTTTATTTACATAATTATGCATATTTAATTTAATTCAGTTTCAAACATCCTTGCGTAATCATAGAACAAGACACCGTATGAACGGATGAATCCTGGAAATGATAGTTGTTTAAAAAAGTTGTAAGGCGCCTTTTTAAACCGTAGTCTCGGAAACGCTTTGGAAAATTTGCACCTTTTTTAGGATATCTTAGCTTATTTTTTTAGCTCAATATAATACAATATTTATAAATAAACTTATAAAACATTTTTATTTTTTAACCTAC
Source organism: Agriopis leucophaearia (assembly GCA_949125355.1). Lineage (NCBI taxonomy): Eukaryota > Metazoa > Arthropoda > Insecta > Lepidoptera > Geometridae > Agriopis > Agriopis leucophaearia. Next base: position 2,624,247 of record OX421285.1, on the reverse strand, counting down.
GTTTAAATTAATAACTAAAAACTAAAACCCAAACAAAATAGCTACTAATTAAAATTTACATAAATATACTTAATAAAATAAAATAAATGTATTCAGTAACCATTGGTACAATTACTGTTTCTTATATTATTATTTTTTTTGTTTTAATCTCATTTACTATTCTCTTCTAATACTTAGTAACTTAAAAAAAAAGAAGTAAAAAAAGAGAATAAAGCATATAAGATGGACGAATAGAAATTAATTATCAAGTGGGTGTGGCAAACCCAGACAAGTATTTAACACATTTCTGATGCAATTTTTTTGTTATATGTTTGGTTACACTATTCTATTCGTTTATTTCCTCTGACAGCTGCAATTGTCTATCAGTCTCTGGCAGCCATATTACAAGCTTTGCTTAGTTTGGGGTCAGATGACCATGTGTGCAATAATGTCCCAGATATTTATTTATTATTATTTATTTATTTCTACATTGTATAAATTGAATAAAAAAATATTTCAATAGTTCACTAGGTATATCGGGTACTAGTCTTGCGTTCAATAACTTAGCGAAAGGGATCCGAATTCGTGGTATTAATTAAGCTTTTTACAATGTTATTTGCATCTGTCAGAGAAAATAAATACTTGGACGGAGCTTAGCATTTATACTAATAATTATCATTAAAAAAACCGACTTCAAAATATGTAAATACGCAATTTCGTTTACTTGGGTGACATATATATGACCAAGAATCATCCTTGATATTACTAAGTTAATTTTAAAACCCAACTACTACATCAATATTAATAAAATTTATATGGAACTACCTCTTAAGTATGGCCTACCAAAGAAAAAAGAAATCATTAAAATAAATTCATAAGTGGCGGAGAAATCGGTGAACATACTTAAAAAAAATAAAAAATAAACAGTGGAACATAAAACCTCCTTTCCACGGTAAGTCGGTAAAAAACAGGGCTTTTTAGTATGTGATTAAACAGTAACTGTTAATAAATACAAAGAAAACTCCACCACATCAACCATCTGTAAAAGTACTAGGCGTCCATAAAATCACAGAGCTCCCTGGAGACGGTTAATTCTCTTTGCATGTAGCTGTCTGCTCTAACGAAGCGTACCGCAAAACGGAAAACAGTGTTCTGTTAATGCATTACTTCTGAATGCAGTGGTGCCATTTTGTTTCTTTGTTGCTTTGGAAATTGAAGTTTCAGGAAATGGATGTTCAAATATAATATAATAAATCTTTATTTCAGATATCAGTGGTCCATATTAGGTGGTTACAAATGAGATCGAGTTCCTGTAAGGAACTCGATCTCATTATTGACAATATCACTATTTGACACAACATACATTTTGTTTTTACAATATAAATTGTTAAAATATAAAAATAAAACACAACATATATATGAAAATACAACATTACCTAATATAAAACTAAACTTCTGGGAAAAAAAAAAAAAAAAAATAAGACTATTCCAGTATTTCTGGATGGAACAATCAGGCTTATCAGTTATTGTACTAAGGATGCTGTTGCTGCTACCACGCATTCTGCTCAACAGGGAGTAGGCTTTTTTTCTCATATATTGTGGTGAAAATATTTTGTCGTTAGCCGCAATGAGCGATTTTAGTAGAACCAAAACTTATGGGGTCGCATCCTGGACATGCTAATGTGATGTAAGGTTTTCATTTCTGTCGGCATTTTTTTTGTCGGCAAGCATGATGGCGTTTAAACGCAGACTTGAGGCTTTAGACCCAACACTAAACGCGGGCCCAAAAAGGTGCAGTTTGCAAAATCACGCGACCGCAAACCGTATCTCGGCGCGTAAAGGTTCGCGTTCGCGTGATTTTTCAAACTGCACCTATTCGGGCCCGCGTATAAGGTTGAGCGTAAGGCCCTTGTTATTTGAGATAAAAATGGGAATTGGCCCTCAAGTGAGGCTGCTGGGACATACGTTATGTTGTTGGGGACAGATTTTCAACTTGAGGGTAGTAGCTAGCCAGCCCATTATACTCGTATAGTTCCTTACCACAACCACCATTTGCTATGATTTCCTCACGATTTTTTCCTTCACCTGCTTGCATTGTTGGGATTCGAATCCATATCCTGCGGATGGAAAGCGCCAAACCTAACTCTGAGCTATCATCGCTACAAATTTGCTACAAGTTGATGCAGCTTCACACGCTAAGCTGGAAGAAAGTCTTTTTCTGAGTTCACCCTTTTTTATACTCTCTATTTTTGATAAAGATATTTGGTGTGTATTGTCTTTAGTCTGTTGGGTCCCACTACTGGACCACTTTTGTCCTGTAGTCGCCCTGGACAAAAGGTCCTCAATCTCACCTGACTTTTCCAGTGTCGTTAGTTTTGTGCTGATTACTGGCAATCTCTATGAAAAGTGTAGAGTTAGTCGCCATCTCTCACGGGGCCTACCAGATTGCTTCGTGCATATGGCACTGCTCTTACTTCATACAAAGGACCAGTCCATAGCTCAGTTGTTCACCTCTATCATCCGCTCACTGGCCAGAGCTAACTTTTTCTTACGTTTATAACATAAAAAAAAACTCTTGTGTTTTGTGTGTAAACACTTCCTTTTTTTCTTCTTCATAAATAGTAAAAGAAATAGCTCTGGCCGGTATGGCGTTTACAATCGATATCACCGGATCATATTAATAAATAAATAATAAATATCTGGGACATTATTGCACACATGGTCCTCTGACCCCAAACTAAGCAAAGCATGTAATATGGCTGCCAGAGACTGATATACATACATATATGTATATTTTTAAATACATACTTAAATAGATATTAACACCCAGACATGGAACAAACACATTATTATGGTGGACATATCTGAGCTATGGACTGGTCCAAAATGCTGGACTTCTGGACTTGTCGAATATATATATGTACTAGCTGCGCCCCGCGGTTTCACCCGCGTGGTGATGAAAATCGGTGATGATGATGATGAAAAGTAGCCTATGTGTTAATCCAGGACATAAGCAATGTATATTTCAAATTTCATCCAAATCCATTCAGTAGTTTTTACGTGAAAGAGTAACAAACATCCATACATCCATACTTACAAACTTTCGCCTTTATAATATTTATATGTATAGTGTCATATTTATCGATCTTGTACTGAAAGATACGACTGACGAATTGTATTTTTTATATCTATATTCATACAAAAAAATAGCTTTATCACTGCTACCAATATAAAAACCAGCTAAATTATTCAACCCCTTGCTAATCGAGCCGTAATCCGAATTTAATAATAAAACAGCTGCCGCCCCCGCCCTGTGGCGTGCCGTGATGGTACAGATTTAAAAGTCAATTTTGGGGATCTGTTACAATACAATGAGGAATCAAGGGTGGATCATTGTGGGTTGAGATAAGAAAATTTTGGTTACTGGTTTAGCTTTGAGCTTACTAAGAAGTTGCGGCCAAGGATTGGAACAACCTGCCGGCTTCCTTGTTTCCTAAGAGATATAATCTGGGTGATTCTTCTTTCATCTTCGACCACATCGTCGCTTACCAATAGACGAGTTGGTGGTCAAACGCGGACTTATTCGCGATACAAAAAAGTACTTTTATATAATTCCTTAGTAAGCTGAAATGATTGAAATAATTTTTTATATAAAAAAAATTATAACAGGTTTTTGTATAACTATTGCGCTCTTGCCCACTTCCTCTAAAATATTTGAAAAGGTGATGCAAAAACGCCTAAACTCCTTCTGTGAAAAATTTATACTGTTTGATGATTCCCAATACGGGTTCCGAAAAAACCGATCAACGATATTGGCGGTTTATAAATACGTCCAAGAAATACTAAACATAATTGACAATAAAGAATACGCGGTAGGAATCTTATTAGACATGACAAAAGCCTATGACAAAGTCCAATACAACATACTACTGGATAAACTACATGACATCGGAATTCGTGGAGTAGCACATGATTGGTTCAGATCATATTTAAGTAATCGTGAGCAGTATGTAGAAATCGAAAACTTTGACTATGAAGCCAAAATAATAAAAATAGTAAGATCTTTAGCCACTAAAATAAACCACTCTATTCCTCAGGGAAGTGTCATCGGGTGTATCCTATTTTTGATCTATATAAATGACCTGCCTAAAGTTATAAACGAGTCCTGCGTCCTTTTCGCGGATGATATTTCAATCCTGACATCTTGTAGAAACAATTTAAATTTAAATAATAATTTAGGTGACATTTTTAAAAATATAATTAATTGGATGAATGATCATAATCTTGAATTAAATTTTGGCAAAACAAAAATAATACAATTTAGACCCCACCAAAAAGCTCCCCTTGACATGCATTTTTCTTATAATAACAATATATTAAAATGCGTAGATGCGACTTCACTGCTAGGTTTAGAACTTGACTCACATTTAAACTGGAAAACGCACATACAAAAAATCAAAATGAAATTGAGCAGTTTCACTTATGCGCTGACAGAGCTACGACGAGCTACGGATCAAAAAACAGCCATTACTGCATACTATGCATATGCCTACTCGTGGCTCAGGTACGGCATTATATTATGGGGAAACAGCGTAAACGCATTAGATCTCTTCATTGCCCAGAAAAAGTGTATCCGTATTCTGGCCAATATAAAATCTCCTGATATAACTATAACAAATTTTCATAAGCCCTACTTCATTAAATTTAAAATCCTGTCGTTGACATCAATTTACATATTAGAAATAAGCAAATTTGTTAAAAAATACCCCGACTTCTTTAAAAGAGCAATTGACAAGCCGCGAAAAATCAGATCACAATATAGACATAAACTTATCGAACCGAAATCTAATCTAGTAATTCATAGCTCAGGCCCTACAACTATGGCCGTAAAAATATACAATAAGCTACCAAATATAATAAAAGACATAGAAAAAGAACCCAGCTTCACTAATGTTCTCAAAACTTTCCTAGAATCAAAATGTTACTATACCCTAGACGAATTTTTCAAGGATAATTTCGATGATTTACAAATAGACCGTTCTGTTCTTTCTGTTGCCATACCCTAACAGGGTCATATGTACTACATGTATTTAAGATGTGTTAAGACAAAAACATGTTATTTAAGGTCTGCATGCATACATATATCGCAATAAATAAATTGAGTATTGAGTATTGAGTATTGTATCAAAGCTATTAAGCAAAACCTTTAATTTGATACCCATAATCAAGAAGGCCGGAAACGCATTGACCTTATCCGTTCCGTCATAAATAAAAAATTGCCTAGCAGATAGAATATCAAACCTAGAGCAAACCAGAGAGCAAGAAAAATATATTATTATTTTGATTGAAACGTCGCGATATATCAAAGCATTACCTCCCCAACTCTTTGCACTTTTCTAAGTAAGATTGAACGATACCAACATTATTTTTCAAAATGACCCTTCCTGAAACAAATGACCAAGACAACCACCTCATTACCAATCCGTCTTCGAATCTCACGGGAATCGAACCGGGTACCCCGCCGCACTGACCCCTGACACGTTGTTATACACTAGTTGCATATTGCGGATTCACTTGATTCACTTCAATCACCGAAATAGACTGTCTTACGTTTAAACACGCTTATTTTAAATTCCTCTTGTAACTATGTAAATAAATCTTGGAAGTAGATTTTAATCCACTGTTTTCGCCGTATTGATTTGAAACCAGCGAACTGGATAACTATAATTTGAAACCTAGCAATCTATCTATATCTCTATACATAATAATAAAAACGTAGAAAAAAAAATCTGTAATTGTGAGATATCAAAAAAATAATCACATAAGGAGAATTAAAATAAGCAGCTGAATACGTTAAAACAGTTTTTAGATTTTTGATCTGTTTGTTTGTTTGTTTGTCCACACATATCTCCTAAACCACCGGACGGATTTAAATGCGGTTTTCACGAATATGCTAAGCTATGACCAGATTGAATTATAGGCTATGTTATTTTGCGCATGGGCCAGACTAAGGGAAGAAAAAAGGGTTTAAACTTTATATGAAAATCTACGCGTACGACGTCGCGGGCAACACCACTAGTTATATATAATCCTAGTGATAATACAATAATTTGGTACCATCAAACTGATCTGATGATGGAGCCAGGAGGTGAATAGTAGGATTCTTCAATTGCTTATATTAAACCTTTCTAGTTTGGCCTCATTTGCTTTGTTTTAACGACCCATACATTACACTTGATGACGAGAATCTGATGATGGAGCAGGGAGATTAATAAGGGAACTCTTCAAAATCTAAGGGTATTTTTTAGTCTTTTGAACTATTATAATCATATTTTTTTCCTCCTTAATTGTTGGCCTTTTGGAAAAACTCTGAGTCACACAACGGGCAATGGAGAGAGCTATGCTCGTAGTTTCTTTGCGCGATAAAATCCGGAACGTAGATATTCGGCAAAGAACCAGAGTCACCGACATAGCTATTAAAATCTGCGAGTTGAAGTGGCAATGGGCAGGCCACATCGTTCGAAGAACTGATAACCGATGGGGAAGAAAGGTTCTTGAGTGGAGACCGCGAACCGGAAGAGGCAACGTAGGTAGACCGCCCACTAGATGTACCGACGACATTGTGAGAGTCGCGGGCATCCTGTGGATGCAGATGGCAGGATGTCGTTCAGTGTGGAGGTTAAAGGGGGAGGCCTACGTTCAGCAGTGGATGTCTTCTGGCTGATGATGAATTATATTTTTTTAAGTTTTGGGTTCGCACATCTTGTCTATTTAGCCAGTGTTAAAAGTACCTATTCCAGTCCTCACACTAAAACCTAGTGCGTAGGAGTGAACATTGTTTCCACGACGACAACAGTTTCGTCGTTCAGGGCCCTTTCGTCCAACTCTAAACGCAGGCCCGAATAGGTGCAGTTTGCAAAATCACGCGACCGTAAACCGTATCTAGGCACGTTAAGATTATCCGCGTTATTCGGGCCCACGTTTAGAGTTGGGCGTAAGACCGCTGGTCTAGTTCATGGAGATGTAGGTACAAAGGAGATTACTTGTATAAATATGAGCAAGTCAAATTAAACATCAGCTATTTGTATTCGCACTGGGTTATTTATTCCCACCACAATTTTTTTCTTTGCTACAGATAACCTAAGGTTAGACGTACGTAAGCAGTGGACGTCTTCTGGCTCATGCATCATAATGCCAGGTACCTAAGCAACAGGAGGTGGGCACGATTTTCCTAGAAACAAAAGTTATCCGAGCTCGCTTAGTCTACTAAGTCTGTGGAAAAGTCTCAGCGTGAGATTTTGACAAAGTTTCGAATCAGTGTTATTTAATTTGATGAAATTTGGGAGGGAAATAGTGTACGGCTACCTTAAGCCGGGCTCGTAACAGGGCTGAAACAGTTCAGTACGGAAAATCGCGCGACCCGGGATATGGTTTGGGGTCGTACAACTTTTTCATCACCTAAATAGAATCGCTTAAAACAGGTAACCGTAAGACCCCAGGGGCCTTACGCCCAACTCTAAACGCACGCCGAATAGGTGCAGTTTTCACAATCACGCGAACGCGATCTTTGACGTGCCGAGATACGGTTTGCGGTTGTATGATTTTGCAAACTGCACTTATTCGGGCCCGCGTATAGAGTTGGGCGTAAGACCCCTGGACTGCCAGAATAATATATACGGTACAAAAGAAAGGTTGAAACAGTGGGGTGGCAGAGCACAGCTTTGTTTTATGGTACCAATTAAAAACTTCGTTGCTATTTTACCCGCCATTGGCCAGTTTCCACATTTTCCAGATAAAGAAACATCTTATATCCCGTATTTAGTACGTAAACACTCCCTGTGTTTCAGGCACAGTTATTTACCTGTGAACAGGTCACAAACAGACAGACAGAGCGACAGAAGTAGAAGTTACAAGCATTTGTTAATGTTGGGATATAAACACCCCGCCACACGAGCTCACCTTATTTAGAATTACAATTTACCCCAGTGTTGTCCGTTTTACCCCAGTATTGCCAGCCAAATTAACTTGCTCCCTGATCCTCAATACAATTTTATTGCAAATGGCAGCGAATAATGCTAAATCACAGCTAAATCCTTGTAATGGGTTAGGGCAATATTCCGGTACATTTTTTTTCGTTGCAATATTATCTTTTATTGTGATAAGTGTTTATGGGTTGGGATAATGTTATGAATAAATAATAATGGTGTTGTTTTATAAAAATAATAAAAAGTACAAGGATATGGGTGAGAGCTTTCTGTGTTTAAATTTATAAACTAGTGTTGGTAAATGTACACAGGGTTTACATGGAACCAACCCCGAAAACCCTAAAAAATATATTAGGCTTACTAGCTTTGTTCCGTGTTGCCCTATAGATAAACGCGATTTTGCTCTACATCTTAAAGGAAGTGACGGTGGATTAAAAAAAAAACACAACTATCTTTACAGGAACCTTATTCAATAGTAAAAGTCATCAATATAATATAACCCTAAACATTACATTGAATTAGTTTTTAAAAACATACTTCGCTTTGTATAACAGCAAAGTATTGAATTCTGCAACTGCGCAGACAAAATTGTTTTTTTTATGATACTGAGCGACGAGACGAGCAAAGTCGCTCGCCTGATGGCTTGCCCATAACAGCTCAACGCCACTCAGAATTTTGAACTTCATCAGTTCAAAACCCTGGATGGCAATGCACTGCGCTCGTCACCCCGAGATATAGGATGTCAAATCTCTGTGTGCCCTGTAATTTCGCTGGAAATATGTAATACGCAAATTAATTAATTTCGTCAGCATTTCAATGCAACTTGCGTACAAATATCAGACGTGATTTGTCTTCACGCTGGACACCGCGACAGGTACGATCGCCGGCGCCGGCGCCGCGCCACATACCTACTCGCTATCGCTGTGGCAAATGAATGGCCACTATGCACATAAGTTGCGCATGTAGAGTAGGATGCATATTATGTCATTACAAACACATCCTGCACACGTGCAACAACTAAACAACAACAACAAGTAACTCGCAGCGTGTGCAAGTAATAAGTACTTAATTACATAAGTAATACAGATTACAAACCAATAAAATTTTAGGGATTTAATCATATATATATATATATAAAACATGACATATATATATTTATAATAATATTATAGTATATATATATTTGACGATTTCGTCCATGGTGTAAATGTATTATATATATATATATATAATACATTTACACCATGGACAAAATCGTCCATGCCTTTGGTTGCTCATTTAACAAAAAAAACTCAGACTTAAAATTATTAACAACATTTGACTTAAATTAAACTAAAATTTAAAATAAAATTTAACAAAAGTTTAACTAAAATTTAACTTAACTAAAATTGCCAGCATTTTGGGGACGATTCCCACTGGTAGCGGTTTAATAGATTAGTTTAGTAGTTAGGTATTAACATATCGTTTTTTTTATAATTTTTTATTATTGAATGAATGTTGTTGAGGAATGTTGTTTAAGTTATTGTAATAAATTTCTTAAGTTAAAATGTCTTAAATTAAACTTAAATACTAGTGAGTCCGTCTTTTTTTTCTCGTTTTACGCACTTCACAATTTTAGTGATGTTATCATGTTAATATCGACAAGTATCGATAACTAACACCTGTCGATCGATACTGGTTATAACAGTTTAGGAAGGGTCAACCAGGTGTTAAGGTATAACATGTTGGTAATAATAACTTTATTAAAAGGTGAAAGGTGATTGTATGACAGACGGCATGTGTACTGTTCAGACGTCATTAGGTCATGAAATCAGAAACGCTCCTTGGAATTAATTAGAACTTATTGATTTTATGTAACCGACTTTTGGAAGGAGGCTTCAATTTGGTCCGCATTTTTATTTATTCATGTACAACAATTACACCAACACTTGTAAACCAATTTACGTGTTTCTTTTTAACCGACTTCAAAAATGGATGGGGTTCTCAATTTGGTAGTTTATTTTATGTTTGTTACCACATAACCTCTTCATTTATAATGCGATTTAGAAAATTATTTTTTTATTTGAAAAAATATACTTTTGAATTGGTTCCATAGAAATTTTATCAAAATCACTTAGTAGTTATAATAATGTCATCCTACTTAATAATTTTGAACTTGGCTTTTTAAATTGTAAATAACTGTTTTAGGAGGAGTTACCGGATGTACAGACAGACACACCGACACGAAAATCCACAGACTTAAAAAAAAAGGTTAATTACTGCTTATAACCCTAAACATGGCCGATATTACGTCTTGATGGTCTTTGGCAAATCTCACCCCAACTTACTCTCCCATAAATCTTAATTCGGCCTCAGCGGCATGCTAATGTGGCCTAATAGCGTAGGGGCCAACATTGAACATTGATCAAGTTTCCCGGCCCAGCCCAGTTTGCGATATAATTGCGTTACGTAGAAAATAAATACGGCGGTACGGCGAAAAAAAAAGCAATAAAAATATGTATATAGAATAGCGAATACTTTAAAGTTTTTTTTTGGGTTGAAGTTCTATGGGATGGCGGAAGAGATAATAAAAAACTATGTTTTTTTTCTTCACCGGTGACCGTTGATTGATCATATTTCATTCAAAAACTGGGAAACCGCCTAAGATATTTTTACCTGTAGATAGGTTGTACCCGCCACCATATTGACTAGACGAATGCAAGGCACTGTATCATACTCGTTACAGCCGTCTCTCAGTCACGCACTCCGAGTGTCCGGCAACACATCGCAGCTAATTAAGTGTTAAAGCAAAAAAAAAAAAAGTTTCCCTTCTGTGTCTTTATAAACTGCACAAACTACACACGCTCTGTGAGAGAAGAAAAATATTTCAGTTCACGCGTAATTACTGTATATTTTATTAAAACAGAAAAATAATATGAATTGTTTTATCTTAGACAGCTGTTGTCACTACGAAGTGTGTGAGCGAGATGTGTAGATCGTCTTGTGTGAGAAAGTGATAGAGATCGCAGCATAATCCATGACCAAAGCTGCATTCAGCCGATCACCACGGCGGCGGCGAACAGATTGCCACTTTTCGTTAGTTTTTAAAGCAGTTTTGTTCGCCTATAACGTCTCTTTTATATTACATCTCACTGGAAACCGCAAGAACAAATCGCGGTGCTTATCTTGTGTGCCAACCTCAGATTAGACAAATAAGAGAGATATACATTAGTAGGTATTGTATTTTATATTCAACAGCCTTTTGATGTTGGGTTTGGTCCCACCAATGCCTCAAAATAAAAATAATACTATCATAATATAATTGGTAATAATTTTTACAATTCAAAAACATTCAACACCTACTTACGAAGCATGCACAAAACTTAAAAAAATATCATGAATATCAATTAAAAAAACACCGAAATTGTTTTTAAATAAAAAAATATAAAAATCATCAAAATCGGGTCACCCAGTCCAAAGTTCTGAGGTAACAAACAATTTAAAAAACAGTCGAATTGATAACCTCCTTTTTCGAAGTCGGTTACAAATTAAGATGAAGTTTAGACTATCTATATGCAAATAAGGTCTTTAAACAGTTCAAAATTATCTCTATTTTCAAGCAACGCGCCCAAAACTACACAAAATAATGCAAATAAACGCTCTTTTCTTTCTGCGACCATTTTTCGACGGCCAGTGGTCGTACATTTATTTTCAGCCTGCATCCATGCAATTAACACAGTCGAACTAAACTACCAAAATAAATGAAAGCATGCGGAATAAATGATGATAGAAAAAGTTTTCCCATGTAACTGCATTGCCTGTCTATTTGACCTGCATTGATAATGAGTCAATGAACTATCCAATTGTATTTGTTACGGCTATGATATTCAGTAAATTTCAGTCTCTCATCTTATTGAAACTGATACGGTTTTCACACATGGGTTCAGTGTAAGTTTTAAACTCCATGCCATTGTCAAAACGAATTTCTTTTTTGGAAACGTCTAGAAATTGCATGTGAAACCAGAAACGGCTGCAAGTTAATATTCGTACGGTAGCTAGTCGTCTAGTAGTGCTAGCACTGGCCACACAGACGGACGGGCCAATTTTTGTACGTTTTTGTGTGTGTTCGGCGAGCACTTCACGCCACACCGCGAGATTCTTCGTCAGACGTTTATTGTGCCCGCTAGGGATGGGAAAAGCGCCGGAGAAAATACCGGATATAATTAATTCCGATAAAATCCGATAATTGATTGAGATCTGGATTTGTTTCTTAGTTCCCTATGACAAGTTTCACAGAGCGGCAATGGATTTAGTCATTACCAGTCCAAAGCTGGCGTATCGTACATATAAAGTTTTTATCTTTTAGTTTTATTGTTTAGATTATAGGGTTAGTTACAGTTGTTTTTCCATTATTGTTAGTATTTATTATTATAATTTTTCCTAGGATTGTGTTCGATGTTTTAGTTAAGATCTGTTATTTTTTAGTTAATTTAGTTTAAGAACCTTGAAGGGGTGAATTGGTAAACTGTAATGCTCTTTCAAGGTATGTGTTTTCATAAATAAATAAATAAATTTAAAATTATACAACAAAAATATTTTTTATTATTTCAATTAAAATCATTGACCGAGCAAAGGTTTCAGATTATAATGGGACAAGTCGGTGTTTTTTTCAAATATACATAATATATGCACAATTATATGTTTGTATATAAATTTGTTTGATGATAACTTGCGAATCGTTGATGCTATTTTCATAAAATGTTGTAGGCTAGTAGTTCATTTGAATACAACTTGTAATTTAAATATGAACAAAACTATCGAGTTGTTGTGAAGATAAAGGGGTCGCGAGGTCTCAGTTCTGGCTTTATAGCCATTATATGCAAATTATAATTACGGTAACTAGTATAAACTAGCATATAAACGGATAAAAAAAATATTGAGAGTATTCTTTCCGATTGGTCCCATGGAAATTTCATTAATTTGGTTCAGTAGTTTGGTTTTTTAATCAAAATAACTGAAAAAAAAATGTCATCCAAGTAAATGAAATTGCGTATTAGTCATTTAGAAGTTTTTTTATTCATTTATTTGATACGTAAGTAATTATTTAACACTTCAAATGAAGAAATTTTAAGTTTTTAGTTGGTCGTTTTCTTTTTTGGAAACGATCTTTTGAAACTAATTTTAATTAATTGAAATAATGAAATAGAATTGTTTTTGATGGTACAACCTTTGTAGTTAGTTTAGTAGTTTTTAAGTTGTTTTTTATGTTACTATTTTACTATGTACGTATGTAATTTTTGGTGTGAACAATAAAGAGTCATCTATCTATATAACTTGTGTTAAAACTCAGGTAATCAAATCATTCATTTTCCTCAAATAGACATAACACTGTACAGTTCACTTTTGGACGTCAGAACTACAAACACATTTTTAGAAACAATTATATATCATTTGTAATTTACATACCTATAACATAATACTGACAATATATTAGTCAAAAGTTCAAATTTAGATATGTATAACATAGTCAATAAGTACAATAGAGTAATGAAAAAAATGGGAATGTCAAAAATAATGCAAATACAGCCGTACTAGTTACGAGAACTATCAGTGATCTTACGCCAGAAATATAAAAAGGCCCTCATTCCCGAACACAACGGAAATTTCGTTTCAGTTTCTTTGACACTTAGCCAAGTTTTACTAATAGATGAAAAGATTCAGCGATTTCAAATTTACGGCCACAGCAACACTAAGCCCTCTTCAATTTACGGTTATGGCACATCCCTACATCCGCTGGCAAGGCTTTTGTAGACGCTACTTTTTTTAAACCCAATCCTCGAGGTGTAAAGGTTAGTAATATTTGTTTTGACCGACCGTTGCCTATAATCGTGATACATACATGTATGTTTCCTTGCGCAAGCGCAGCCTGTTTGATTTCGATATTTTTCTTCTAAATTCACAGAAGCGGTTCGGATAAAAAGACTTGGTAGGTGTTACATGTTGTATCAATAAGCTTATTTAAAGTGGGTAAAATATTTAATTTGGAGACTGAACTACTCAAATGTACAGTCATAAAATTTAATATTTCAATAAATGAGCATGTAAGATGATTAAATTATATCAATAAATAACCAAATGAAATCTCCCGGAAGGATCTCCCGGTATTCAAATAACCTTTTTCAAATGCTCTTTTGTCATAATATCCAGATTTCTAATACCCGTTGATTGAAAAATAAATTTAAAAAAATCAATGATATACCTGTAGTCTTGGTATCTTATTTTTAGCAAGCTTACTTCCTAGAATTGAAAGCATCATAATCTTGCGTAGAATGTAAACCATTATTTTTTATTGTATTAGTGTTTTTTCCATTAAATATTTTAATTAGCAATAACCCTCGAATATAAACTGAAATAACCTAACCCAATCGGTGGTTTTGATTTCACTAATATAAATCAAAAGCTTAACCTTGAACATAATCGAGTTGATTTTTTTTCGAACACCACCAATTCCAAACTAAACAGTTCATCAATGATTCCCCTCAGCCTGCCTATGTAGAACTCAATGAACCAATGTACTACACAATCAATGAAAGTTTCTCAATGATTTCAATACAGTAGCAGTGACACTTACTTGATAACAGAACGAACGAGCGATGGTAACAAATCACTAAAGTTAATAGCTGACTTAACGATAAGACGGCAATTTTCACGGATTACAATCGTACATTCGGTCGGATACACAAGGTTGGTACGTTTGACGAATGTGCTGTTGAATAATTAGTTATTAAACAAAATACAAATAATTAACTAGTAAAAAAATATATACCTACAACATGCGTACAACAGATTGAAATATTTTGTAAAGGTAAACATCATAATTTACCTATTATATGCACTTTTTGCTATATTTAGCGTTGGATATAAAGTTACCTTTAAAAGTTAACTGTTTTATATTTTGAGCCATAATAATGCATTAAATGTCCTTAATAATTTTTAAACTTTCGCGATTTGTACTTTTGATTTTTTAATATTGCGCGATAAGTCCCGATAAATATAAAAACATTAGATGTCCTTATCTATGATATATTTATAACAGAGTAGATAAATCCTTAGCTGCTACATTGTTAATAGACCCAACATTAGAATAGTATCAAATGATTATCAATCAGACAAAAACGTTAACTAGGTTAGATAACTTTTCTAACTATGACTTTTTAAAGCCTAGAACTCACCCACAAACTCATCTGTATGTCTCGAGTGTTAACGAAATACAAATATTAGTCGGCACACGACACAAATTATGCCTAATGTCTAATGTAAAGCGGAGTTTATCTTGAAACTAAGTGCTTGAACAAAGTGACAGTAGCAGATTACTATGGTAATCGTTGGCCGAAGAATTAGACGCTACGGACAAGTTTAGAGTTCATTGGCTAAAGAATTAGATGCATTTATTACTCTAAGTATTGTAGGTGGTGAGAATTGAAATCAAAACGATTGTGATTGTTAAACTGATTGAATTGATTTAGCAGATCGATGAAAATTTGTTTTATAAAGTCGTTTAGATTGTTCACGTTTGATAAGTATATTAGCTTCGATTTAATCTGGTTTACGTTGTTTCAGGTAGTAAGATGTGGTTTATTATTATGTAACTTTAATTTGTTCAGTTTGAGTAGTAACAAAAACGTAAAACACATACTACTTATATCGTAAAATAGTACATTACGTACGTGCAGTATTAGAACAAAAAAATATATCTGACAGAAATCAACTTACAGCTTCCGTTTCATACCATCGTATAAAGGTTATAAACATGTTCACGTCATAAAATCCCATACATCGAAAATTAAGATCTCACTAAAGCGTTTGACTGTGTCGACCACCCATTCACACGCTTTAAAGACAACATTTATCCAACGTAAAAGGAGTTTATGCTTGTAATATGAACACTGAATCAGGTAGAGGGTCCCGAGAAATGTATCGATATAGTGCAAGTTTTGTATGGAATGTGCGAAGAGGGACTCTCACAAGGTGCGGTTTTAGGTTGTATTCCTTTTTTCGTATATCGGCGGATATTAACGGTAAGGCACGTCTGTTTGTTTTTGTGTTGTTTGATATTGAAGTCACCTGGTGAATTATGTTAAAACGGACGTTGGAAAAATATCAAATATTTGGCTATTCATTGCCAGTTTCTTAAAAAATAAGTTTTTTTTTGGTTTACACATACATCCAGTATTTTTATTTGACTTTAATTATTGTACTTCATTGATAACGCAAAGTATGTTAAAAGAGTACACTCTTAAGCAGAGTCCTAGGTTTATATTTGTTTCACGCATTGTCCAGCAAAACAAAGGAAATTTTATGTATTGATGTTGTAAATTAAAACTTCAAATACACCTTGCAAAAATAATTGCTTAGAATTAAAACTAACCTGAACCCTGCTTTCTGTTAATCCAATCCTCATAGCGATTTCTTCCCGCATGAAGATGTCAGGATAGTGTGTTTTGGAGAAACATCTCTCTAGCTCGTTCAATTGTGCCGGTGTAAACCTGCCGCAGAAAAAATTTGATATATTACAGTTTCTCACAAAATTTTACTTGTTACAAGATTATCACAACAATAATAAGATAGAAGTAGCTTTTGCAAATGCAAATGCAGCTGCCTGAAATTGACCTCGCATAAAATTATTGTGACTGAGGGTAAAAGAAGTTCTTTCAGATATAGAAACTTGCGGGGAAGATGTAGCTATAACCTCACGTTTCATACTCGTATATAGTAGCTGGGTCAATAGGGGAGATGAAGAAAAGTAGAAGAAGAAGAAAATTAAGGTCACCTGTTGACATAGTAAGTTTTAGATGGCAAAAATTTACCAAATATTTTCATGGCATTTTTAAGGCCAGATTAGATTTTATTTTATTTATTAAGGAATTGTTGTTCCACACTTTAGGATTTACTATTTTATGGCAATAATTTGATGACTGTTAATATTCGAACCTGCGTCATCGAGTAGGTATACATCCCCGAGCGCTTTTTCCACTTAGCTACGGTTACTTTCCTGTCGTCCTCCAAAGACTTGAGCTGGCTAGTTACAGAGTTATACATGGTGTCACAACCTTATGGTGGTGCCTTAGAAACTCTCATAATAATTTTCATCACCATCAGCCTATTTTGTTCCCACTGCTGGGACAAAGGCCTGGTCTCAGAGAAAGAGAGAGAACTAGAGAGGGTGGGCCCTAATCCACCATGCTGGCCCAGTGCATGATGGTGAATGTCATACGTTTTTGAGTTATTGAGGTTCTTGATTTTTATATAGATATAATAAATCTATGTTTGGCAACTATCTATCTATTTGTTACTGATGGTAAGCGACGGTGTGGCCTACATATACGCCGATTTTCTCAGGATGTTTTCCTTCACCGTTGAAGGATGGCATCGAAGTTGCACATTATTTATTTAAGTGCTAAATAAGTCGTCAGTGCAGAGCTGAGGATCGAACTGGACGCTGTCAAATTGTAAAGCGCACATGATACCACTCGGCCACTCAGCCACCATCACATAGAAACGGCCAGGTAGAATTATCCGTCAGCGAAAGTTGACAGAGCCCGTGAACATGGTGCATGTAACTGCGCCGAAATATCGGGAGCTCCTTCTACAACCTTACCACAGTAAATATCCCGTAAATAATGATATAACTATAGTGAACAACCGTAATACTTTAAAACAGTGTTTTGCTCTGTCAACTTTCGCTGAAAGTTGACTGTAACCACCCTTACCACTGTAAATATCCCGTAAATAACCATATAGGTACCTAACTGTAGTTGACAGAGCAATTTGAAGCATAGTTTTGAGGAAAATAAAAAAGTTTATGAGATTACCTCGTTCTATGCCTCTTCTGCTTGGCCGGCTTGTCGCTGTCTGATGCTGATGATGACATGCTGACTGGCACTGTGGCCATATGCCCTCCACTGTGTTGTTGGTGGATTCCGCCTGTAGAGAAACCCATATTAAATTGTTTCTATGAAAATCAGATTTTTCAGTAATATTTACAGGAAATCTGGGAAAATCAGAAAGTTTCATTAGGGAATCTTCAGCGTGTGCGTAGATATAAATAGATATGAAATTGTTTTTATGAAAATCAGATATTTCAGTAATATTTATAGGAAATCAAGGAGGAGGGAACACCGGTCAAGTGCAAGTTGTGCTTTAAAGGTTTTCAGCCAAAAAATGTGTTTTATTACATTCATACGGTATGTACGTAGATCATATCAAGTTTGACGCTTGTACGTATTACTATTTTTGCACTAGAGCTTCGAACTTTATTTAAATAATATATCTGATACATTTTGGAGATTGTGCATCAGATCTGCAGGATTTAATTCCCTCCTGCCCATTTTTCTATCGGAATGCCAGAGCGGGCACGAAAAATTGACACCGCTTTCTGGTTGACATTCCGAAAACACGTGCGAAGTGCTTTCATTCTACTTATATTGTGCGAACTGCTAGTCTGTGGAATGCGCTGCCTGAATGGGTTTTCCCCGATCGTTACAATCTGGGTGTCTTCAAGTCAAGAGTGAATCGGTTTCTTCTAGGCAAGCGTGATCCATCGTAGGCCGCATCATCGCTTAACATCAGGCGAGTTGGCGGCCAAGCGCAAGCGCTTCACAAACCATTCTTGAAAAATAATGCCGTTCAGTGGAGAGGACCTTCGGATCGTGGAGCTCAATCCAGTGACCGGACCCCGACTTAAGCAATGTTTGCATCTTTATGTTGTTTACAATGTAGAGCCACACGCTGAGCGCATGGTTCTGTCGATCGATATTCAGTAGGCAAGTGACAAGTCCCC
The DNA here is from genome assembly GCA_949125355.1 of Agriopis leucophaearia. Taxonomy (NCBI): domain Eukaryota; kingdom Metazoa; phylum Arthropoda; class Insecta; order Lepidoptera; family Geometridae; genus Agriopis; species Agriopis leucophaearia. The sequence continues at coordinate 2,605,464 of OX421285.1, read as the reverse complement.
AATAGCGTGCTGCGGTCGGTACAAGTAACAAGTCCTCAATGAAATAGTACCTTGCAAGTGATCCATCTTTATGATGTGCACGATGTAGAGCCACACGCTGAGCGCATGGTGCCGTCGATCGATATTCAGTAGGCAAGTGACAAGTCCCCAATAGCGTGCTGTGATCGGTACAAGTAACAAGTCTTCAATGAAATAGTACCTTGCAAGTGATCCGTCCGTATGTTGTGCGCGATGTGGAGCCGCGCGCCGAGCGCATGATGCGATCTGTCGATGTTCGGCTTGATTTCGTGCACCTTCTCCTCCGCACACGAATCTTTGTGGCCTGCTGGGAGATAACACAACGGCTTAGTCTCTCTAATCTAGTCAGTCTCAATCAGGCGAGTATACTAGCGTGATTGATATTGTCTTGATAATTTTATCTGGTATTGTCTAAATAGGATTGGATAATTATCAATATAAAAAACCGACTTCGTTAAAATATCAGAACTGGACCAAATATGCGCCCTCTATCCCATAGCGCGTGCATTAATTAGGCACTATCGGTTTTAGAGAGCGCATACCTGATTTAGTACTGAGGTGTTCCGACAGATATATCTTATAATATTTTTGTGTGGTCTTATATTGTTGTTGTTTGTGGTGTTATTTTTGTGTTGAAATTACTTTTTAAGTAATTGTTAGTGTTACATTGTAAAAAAATAAAACATAGTAGCACTAGATCAAATTGAAATAGGACCAAACGGGAAGCAAATCAAATAAAAAAAGAATCATCAAAATCGGTTTTCCCAGTCGAAAGTTATGAGGTAACAAACATTTAAAAATAACAGTTGAATTGATAACCTCCTCCTTTTTGGAACTCGGTTAAAAAAGGAACCACAATAGGCATGTTGACATTTTTTTTATTACGTCATAAAACTGATCATAGAGTGCCCACCATCATCATCATCAGCCAGAAGACGTCCTCTCCTGAACATAGGCCTCTCCCTTAGAGCCCGTCAACGAAAACAAAATTGAAATTGGTTCAATAGATAAATAAGTTAGTAAGTATTTTGATTTCATGCTAAACAGAGACCAAACTATACCAAGTTATGGCGTCAAGTTAGATCGAAAATCGCCTGATGATTAGAATAAGAATGGCCTACTTTTAGGTACATTTTAATCAAAATTTTAATTTGCTTGCCAATAGATATAAAAAATAGGTATTAAAATATAAAAACATACATCTATTAATAGCCATAAGAGCGTGCAAAATTTAATTAGATTATAAATATGTCAAAAGAATTACATCAATTTATTTTAATAATAATTTATCTACAAGCAAAGGTTCTTGAGTAGAGACCACGAACCGGAAGACGCAGCGTAGGTAGGCCTCCCACTAGATGGACCGACGACATTGTGAGAGTCGCAGGCATCCAGTGGATGCAGATGGCAGGTTGTCGTTCAGTGTGGAGGTTAAAGGGGGAGGCCTATGTTCAGCAGTGGACGTCTTATGGCTGATGATGATGAAGCAAAATAATAACAATAAAAACGACATGCCATTTTGTTTAGGAATTTTTCCACTTCGTAGAAGCACTCCTTTACCAACCACTTCCTCAACTCAGTATAAAAACACTTATACGGGAGATCTACCACTTCTCCTGGAAGAGAATCACATCATCAGCCAATTAACGTCCACTGTTGGACAAGGCCTCCCTCATAGAGAGGGGTGTTGCCATAATCCCCACGCTTGGCAGGCGGCTTGGGGATCGCAGTACGTTCACCGTGTACTATTAGGATGCTGCTGCCCGTCCTCCGGTGGTTCTGGTCGCAGTTTTAGGTCATAACCGGGTCGAAGAGAATCAACTAAGTTTTATTAATTTGACTGCCCCGGTGGCTCTGTTGGTAGTGAACCTACCTTCTGCGCTGGGGGCGTGGGTTCGAGTCTCACATAGGGCAAACATTTATGTGATGAACATTTGTGTTTGTTCTATGTCTGTCTAGGTGTTCATATCTATTTTAAGTATGTATTTAAAATAATATATATGTATGTATATCAGTCTCTGGCAGCCATATTACAAGCTTTGGGGCCAGATGTGCAAAATGTCCCAGATATTTATTTATTTATTTCGTTGTGTACGCGAATTTGTAGACTTCGTTCGTTATACAGTTTGACCGCTGAAAGAATAACCACGGAGATCCGTTATCAGATGATTACACGTCGTGTTGTCAATAATAAAATTGTAATGCAAAATAATAAAATAATTAATTAATTAATAAATAATTAAATAATAAGGTTGCCTGGAAGAGATCGCTTATAGCGATAAGGCCGCCAATTGTTTCACTAGTTTTTTAAGTTGTTTTTATGTACGTGTATAATTTTTGGTGTGAACAATAAAGAGTTTTCTATCTTTCTATCTATCTATCTAATAATAACAAAAAAAAACGGCCAAGTGCGAGTCGGACTCGCGCACGAAGGGTTCCGTACCATTATCTATTAAACCGGCAAAAAAAACGTTTGTTGTATGGGAATTTAATATTTGTTTTATTTTAATTTAATTATTTATTTTTGATCCAATATATAAGTAAATATTCTGTGAATATTTCAAGCGTCTACCTGTAGCCGTTATCAATAACGAGCTAAAACGAGCAAATAAATCACGTTTGTTGTATGAGAGCCCCATAAATATTTATTTTATACTATTTTTTAGTATTTGTTGTTATAGCGGTAATTTAAGTGCATCTATTAAAGAAATTCAACAAGAATTCAACTCAACGCTAAAATCTGACTATACCATTAAACAAATCCAATTTGCGTGGATCGGAACGTAAGCGCGGTAAATTGCCAAAGTTAGCCGAAGTTTCCCGATATCGACCGAGAGAAGCGGTTAATGACCGGCGGGATTTTCTATTTTCACGGGTTTCATGGGAGAACGACTCATTAACGTTTCTTCCGCGTCTCTGAAAGAATTTTATGAAAGTTTCAATTGGTGCGGGGCGGGAGGTCACCATGATTACGGTTCGTAACACAGATATACAGATCGGCAATATATTTCAGTGAAAGCAAGTGAAAGAGACAAATTGATATGGCTCAGCACAAGTACAAAAAGGACATAACAAGACTTTTTTGTCCTTATCGGTGTGGCCTGTTTTTTGGATCAGAAATGTCAAAATCTGACGGTTCTGTGCCAAACAAAACGGGTCTGAATATTGTTTATTGCATTTTTTTGGTGATTTTATGTGATAAATGCGTGTTTCGTCTTAGAAATAATTGTAAAACAAACATTTACAATGGTTGGTTGTATCATTTTGGGCTGCAAGTACCGCAGTGAGAGAAAAAACGATGAAATATCATTTCACACGTAAGTAAACATATAGAGCTTGTAATGATCACCTAAATAAATTCAGGATATCAATGCGTAAATATTTTATTCATAATTAGTCCGTTTTTTGGTCGATTTGTGGTATTTCCTATGAGTTTTATCAAAATATTAACTGAGAAGAATAACAATCAATGTTGCCAGTTTATAAATGAAATTACCCACCACAATTAACATAAATTATTCGTTCTGCAGGTTTCCAACTGATCCTGGCTTACGAATAAAATGGATCAGTGCTACTGGTTGTGAAAATTGGGTGCCAGGAAAACATAGTAGAATTTGTTCCAGTCATTTCAATGCCGAATCCAATATCAGAAAGGGAAAAATTATATTTTTGAGCAACTGCAGCTGCTCAGGGTCTAATAAATACACTTAAATGTACTTAAATCAAAGAAAATATATCATCATAAATCATCATCAGCGTGATTTTGTTCAAATAAAACAAAATAATCTTTTTTTGAAGTCTGATTTATCGTGTGTGATATGAGTACTGTAAATAATAAAGAGTTTTATCTAAGTATCTCATTAATTGGGATGTTATCCATAATTCTATCCATGAAAATAAATAAACTGGCCAAGTGCGAGTCGGGCTCGTGCACTGAGGGTTCTGTACCGTCACAAAATACAAAAAGTGGTGCAAATACACAACATCACACCCAGGCTGTCATCCATCCAAGTATCAACCGCGCCCGACGTTGCTTAACTTGTGGGAAACAGAAATGTGTGACCGACTCGCACGCAGCCAGTATTTATTATTTGTTGTTTTACTTTAGGGTGTGCACTATAATCCGCCAAGTTTGACGCTTGTACCGATTACCGTTACGTACCGTTTGGTTTTTACACCAGAGCAAATACAAAAATACCTTAACAAAAACGTTTGTTGTATGTGTGGATGTGTACCCTCTTTAGTTTTGACTTAATTATATTTCTTAGTTAATCCGTCGTAACATTACATATTCTGTGTAAGTTTCAGCTGACGATATTAAGGCGCGAAAGATACAGCCGTTTAAAGCTGTCTTACCTTTAAAAGTATGGATTTGGATCTTAATATTAATTTCTTTTGTTCATAAGTATTTTTCAGATATCCTTCCATCTCACAAGATTTTCCAAAGTTTCCAAAATTACTCATTGAAGAGATTCACTACCCGTCTAGTATGTAAATTACCCTAACTTAAAGCAAATAATTTTAATGTGGCAACACACCTTGTTGAAGCGAGAGGCACTGAGCTAGCCACGCTCATTATAAATCTATAGGTAGTAGGTCTGTGGTTCGTAAACTATAATCAGGGCCCGGCAATATATTTCAGTGAAAGCAAGTGAAAGAGACAAATTTATATGGCTCAGCACAAGTACAAAAAGGACATAACTAGACTTTTTTGTCCTTATCGGCGTGGCCTGTTTTTTGGATCAGAAATGTCAAAATCTGACGGTTCTGTGCCAAACAAAACGGGTCTGAATATTGTTTATTGCATTTTTTTGGTGATTTTATGTGATAAATGCGTGTTTCGTCTGAGAAATAATTGTAAAACAAACATTTACAATGGTTGGTTGTATCATTTTGGGCTGCAAGTACCGCAGTGAGAGAAAAAACGATGAAATATCATTTCACACGTAAGTAAACATATAGAGCTTGTAATGATCACCTAAATAAATTCAGGATATCAATGCGTAAATATTTTATTCATAATTAGTCCGTTTTTTGGTCGATTTGTGGTATTTCCTATGAGTTTTATCAAAATATTAACTGAGAAGAATAACAATCAATGTTGCCAGTTTATAAATGAAATTACCCACCACAATTAACATAAATTATTCGTTCTGCAGGTTTCCAACTGATCCTGGCTTACGAATAAAATGGATCAGTGCTACTGGTTGTGAAAATTGGGTGCCAGGAAAACATAGTAGAATTTGTTCCAGTCATTTCAATGCCGAATCCAATATCAGAACGGGAAAAATTATATTTTTGAGCAACTGCAGCTGCTCAGGGTCTAATAAACACACTTAAATGTACTTAAATCAAAGAAAATATATCATCATAAATCATCATCAGCGTGATTTTGTTCAAATAAAACAAAATAATCTTTTTTTGAAGTCTGATTTATCGTGTGTGATATGAGTACTGTAAATAATAAAGAGTTTTATCTAAGTATCTCATTAATTGGGATGTTATCCATAATTCCATTTATGAAAATAAATAAACTGGCCAAGTGCGAGTCGGGCTCGTGCACTGAGGGTTCTGTACCGTCACAAAATACAAAAAGTAGTGCAAATACACAACATCACACCCAGGCTGTCATCCATCCAAGTATCAACCGCGCCCGACGTTGCTTAACTTGTGGGAAACAGAAATGTGTGACCGACTCGCACGCGGCCAGTATTTATTAATTGTTGTTTTACTTTAGGGTGTGCACTATAATCCGCCAAGTTTGACGCTTGTACCGATTACCATTACGTACCGTTTGGTTTTTACACCAGAGCAAATACAAAAATACCTTAACAAAAACGTTTGTTGTATGTGTGGATGTCTACCCTCTTTAGTTTTGACTTAATTATATTTCTTAGTTAATCCGTCGTAATTACATATTCTGTGTAAGTTTCAACTGACGATATTACGGCGCGAAAGATACAGCCGTTTAAAGCTGTCTTACCTATAAACGGATGGACTTGGACCTTAATATTAATTTCTTTTGTTCATAAGTATTTTTCAGATATCCTTCCATCTCACAAGATTTTCCAAAGTTTCCAAAATTACTCATTGAAGAGATTCACTACCCGTCTAGTATGTAAATTACCCTAACTTAAAGCAAATAATTTTAATGTGGCAACACACCTTGTTGAAGCGAGAGGCACTGAGCTAGCCACGCTCATTGAAAATCCATAGGTAGTAGGTCTGTGACTATAATTATAGAAAGCTGTCAAAATTAATCTGACAACATGGTCTAACGTCAAATTTTTTCCTCTTGAAAGGATTTTGGCGTTGCACGTTTTGTGCATTTGCCAGTGTCAAAGTATTCAATATTTTTTTACTATATCATCAAACAAGTCATAGACACAGTCAGAGTCGAGTCAAAGGTCCTTAGTAAAGTGGTGGAGGCTTTAGACTTCTATGGAGTAATTAGAAAACAACGCGAAAATATTTTTTTCATTTCGTTACATTACTTGACTCGGGCATGTTCACGAACACCTGATAATATTCCACCGTCAGAGTGTTGACGCAACACACAATTTCAGAAAAAATATATAATAAGATGAAATTATACCCATATGTTTTTTAAGTTGGCGCCAAAATACTTTGTTATAGCACTAAGAAGGCATAGGTCAGGTAAGGAGGGCGCGTGTGCTAATTTACTGTTTTTGTTGCGTTGGCAGTACTGGTCTGTCATTGCCAGCATGCCTAATAATGTTTGATACTTGGTAGGCACCTAACATGACGTTTTATCCTAAAGGAGGATATTACGTCCATGGTACCTATTCAGTTCTCACCAGTAGAGTGCTTTTCATGAAAGAAGTCTAGTTCATTGAAGAACTTAACAACCAATACAGACCAATACAGTTTGACATCCCCGTTAGCTTAGTGACAGCTTCGTTAGCTTAGTTGGTACTTGGTAGTGAACCTGCATTCTGCGCTTAGGGGCGTGGGTTCAATTCCCACCCAGGACAAACATTTGTGTTTGTTCTATGTCTGGGTGTTAGTATCTATTTAAGTATGTATTTAAAAATATATATGTATTTATATCAGTCTCTGAGCTGCCATATTACAAGCTTTGCTTCGTTTGGAGTCAGATGACCGTATGTGCAATAATGTCCCAAATATATATTTATTTATTTTATTTATTAATACGCAAACCCTGCACGGTGGCGATCTCAACAGAGTTTTTGTTTTAAGTTAATCTTAGTTGGTTTATTTTGTTTACCATTATGGTTTTTCATTACGTTATTGTAAATAACGCGTACCGCGTGTAAAAAGCCGATAGGAACCATAAAACCATAATATCCATGATTAGAAACAACTTTTGCTATGGGAACAAACTTGACATTTCGTTTCATACATTTTGTCTTACGTCTTTTTACAGTTTGTTTTACGTCTACTGCTGGACATATACCCCACTACCCCATCCACTACTCCATATACTACCCCATCGATATCCAAAAGGGCTGGTTGGAAGCGGGCTGCAACCAGCGTTTCCCTGCAGTCTCTCTTAGGTCGTCTGTCCATCTTGTGGGTGGGTGTCCTACGCTGCGCTTACAGGTCCGTGGTCTCCTATAGAGAACCTTTTGGCCCCATCAGCCATCTGTTCTGCGTGCTATGTGCCCTGCCTACAGTGCCCACTGCCACTTCATCTTGCTAATCTGGTGGGCTACATCGGTAAATTTCGTTCGTCTACGGATCTCCTCATTTCTGATTCGATCTCGAAACCCCGAGTATAGCCCTCTTCATAGCTCATTGTGCGACTTTGATCTTGCAATCTTCATTGCAATCATAAATTAAAGTACGAATATATTAATTATCGTATCTAATTGAAGGTTTCATTCTGAATTCTATAAAATTCAAGTAAATATTTCAATTGAAATCCAGAGACCCCAAACTTTTCACCACGACGAGCCGCTACCATCTTAGCTTTCGCGAATTACATGGATTAGGGGCGCGCCGTAAAGTTGCCTTAGCGAAATTGAAACCCGTAAAACAGAACTGTTTCTGCCCTTCCATGGCCATTTAAGGGTTTAGTCTGTAAACTTATTTTTTTCTTATATTATAAGGTTTTTTTTTTATAATGGCGTAGTGTTAAGGCTATTAGATAGGTACCAAAACAGTTTTTTTATAACAAAGGTAATAATATGAATTTGTTTTTAACTGTTCGATTTTTTACGAAAATTATTTAAAACACTGATTTAAACTATCACGGTTGTTCACTACAGATATATTACCGTGGTAAGGTTGTTGAAGGAGCACCCGATATTTCGGTAAATATCCCGTAAATAATCATGTAACTGTAGAAAATTATTTAAGTTTTAATTGTTAGATTTTGAAGCATGAAACTTTTGTAAATTTTTATACTGTTAATGGGGCCATCGATAATATTTGTGTACAAACAAGAAATGCTTGGCGGAACTAATACTACTTACTTGATTTTATGTTATAATAATTTTTCACAGTCAAATTGCGTATGAATAAAACCTTCTTCTTAGTTGCTACCATCTTGGTGTTTGTAATAATCAATTAGCACGATCATAACACCAATTTCGTTAATCACACTGATATTATAAATTCGAAACTTTGTGTGTGTATGTTTGTCCGCACTACGTTACAGGTACCCAAGCTTCCTCGATACCCAAAATTGGGAAGCAACCTAAAATTTTCTTTTTATCCTGGAAAAGTCATGTTTCTTGATAGCGGGTGAAAAAGCAAGGCGGAGCTATCATTTATCAATTGTTTTTTATTAGATCATCATCATCAACCCATCTTAGTTCACTACTGGATTGGCCTGATGGATATTGGCCTTTCAAGGCATGCTACTTAAAGTTTTAATTTATTGTCATACAAATGATCTACTGATGACTGAGCTACAAATAGCACTAGTGGTGAATAGTGGTGAACCTATAAAATTATTTATTTATATGTAACTCTCCGACCGATGGGCCAGGATCGTCACACAGTGGGTGCCTGATTGACGATGCAGTCAAGGAAGGCCTAAGAAACGCTGGCGTGACGATCTTGACTCATTCCGCAGAGGTTGGCAAGAGGTGGCGGAGGACCGAGACTTATGGAAGGAAATGGGGGGAGACCTTTGCCCAACAGTGGGGCAGTATAGGATAAGATTTTTTTTAACTCTTAGCAGAGTGGTTGTGATTATGAGATAGAGATATCTATAATGTGACTTAATTACTATGTTTCTAAATCTCTACTAAATCTCTTTTGCCTTTATCGGGACTTGGCCAGGCGATTGGTGGAGTCTTCGGGTGTCCAGAATGCTAGCTTTTATTTCGGATAGAAATTGAGCATTGCCCTTTAAAGTGGCAATCCTTTCCCTCCACTAATGGTCGTTTAGTTTAAGTTATGTTTCGTAATTTTTTTAAGTTTTCGTTAATTGTCTGTTTTAAATATAAGATACGCATAATAAAATATACATAGAATGAAAATGAATTTAAAAAGTTCGAGTCACTCATTCCTTGGACATATTTGCATTTTTGCAATCGCTTAAAACCTTTCATCCAGTTTATATAGCGGGATTAGGGTCTAGCCATAAAAACAAAACAGTTTTCACCCCGGATCGACCCCATTTAGGGTGCGATACAATTTCTGCAGGAAAGCGTATTAACCGCATTTGCAAGGGTGTTGATAGTTATGAATATTTTATCTTGTTTTGAAGCAAATAGTCGGTCATAATTATGATTGAGCATGAAAATTATTTATAAGGGTATTAATCTATAAGACAGTTTTATTTCAACGCAATTACATGCACCACAGAAACGAAAAAAAAATGTTTAAATAGAACGGCTGTCAAGGCATTTTTGTAAGAAATTTGTTGTAGCCTCTTGCATCCATATAAACACATAGCTACTGTGTACGCAACTATGACGCGGAGTTCGACGCGTTGTCATAATTAAGAATGTTCAATCACAATATCGGCGACAGAGTTTCGTTCTCATTTCCGTTCCATTTACTTTTCTTTTCTGTGACATGCACCATGTTCAAGGAAGACGGTCTTCCCGTAATCTTCCTTGAACATGGTGCATGTAACTGCGCCGAAATATCGGGAGCTCCTTCCACAACCTTACCACGTTGAATATCCTACTTATCGAAATCAAAAAAACTGCGCACGGATCATTGGTGCTCAATTGTTTAACACGTTAACCATATTTATACGCAAAGCGAAATCTTTAGCTATATTTAAGAACAAACTTAAATTATTTATAACTAACATGGAACCATACACCGTCTAGGAGTTCATTCCAAAGGTCGTGTAAATACCATCCTAAGCCTTTACTAAGTGTTGTTTTATTTTAAATTTTTTCAGATTTATAATATACTTAATATTATTAATAATTTTAGTGATATTATTCGTTTCTACAAATGACTTTTATATAAAAAAGAATTGTTATATGAAAAAGAAGAACTATTGTCTTTATGACCTAATTTTTAATGTAATTTACCTATATAATGTATTTGACGACGTGTAATTTTATAATTATGATTAGAAATATCAAATATCCTGTAAATAATCATATACTTAACTGTAGTGAACAACCGCGGTGATAAAGATTTTCATCTCAACTTTGAGGGTAAAATACTATAGTACCATTATATTAAGGGTTTTAAAAGTTTTCATAGCGAAGCAGTGAATTTTGAAGGGTTAATTGATTAGTTATGTGTACTTACATAATTAATCAATTTAACATAATGTCACATTACTTACAATATATCAAAATATACATGTTGATTACTTACAATATGTCACAATATACCTCTATCCAATTTGAAACGCTTATAAGGACTCACATCTCACACCGAGATTAATTTGACTGTATGTTTCTCTATTCGACTGTTTTTAGGGTTTCGTACCCAAAGGGTAAAACGGGACCCTATTACTAAGGCTCCCCTGTCCGTCTGTCCGTTCGTCTGTCACCAGACTGTACCTATCTCATGAACCGTGATAGTTAGACAGTTGAAATTTTCAAAGATGATGTATTTCTATTGCCGCTATAACAAAAAATATTAAAAAACATAATCAAATAAATATTTAAGGGGGCTCCCATACAACAAACGTGATTTCTTAGCTCGTTTCTGGTCGAGATTAATAATGGCAACAGAATATTTAGTTATATATTCACATTAAAAATAAATAATTAAATTAAAATAAAACAAATATTAAAGGGGGCTCCCATACAATAAACGTGTTTTTTTGCCGTTTTTTAGATAATGATACGGAACTGGTACCCGGGTATGTCGTAAAAACTGCGACCAGAACCACCGGAGGATGGGCAGCAGCGTCCTAATAGTACACGGTGAACGTACTGCGATCCCCAAGCCACCTGCCAAGCGTGGGGATTATGGCAATACCCCTCTCTATGAGGGAGGCCTTGTCCAACAGTGGACGTTAATTGGCTGAAGATATGATACGGAACTCTTCGTGCGCGAATCCGACTCGCACTTGAACAGTTATTTGTATGGCAAAACGTTTGGTGGAAGCGACTGGTAACCGTAATGCTGGCGCCTACTTTTAGTAAAAAAAAAAAACGATGGCATTCAACGTGACAATGCTTTTTTTTAAATTTAGTTTAAGTTATGTATATTTTAATTAAAGCAATTTAGGTTAGGCTAGGTTTGTTCATTTGAAACTGTAAATTATTAAGCAAATTCCTTGATACATGAATAAAAATTCAGTATTCTGCAATATACTTACAACTATTGTTATATCTAATAGACACATATTCTATTAATTGATGCTGGGGCATTATCAATATCTTAGTATTAACAAGGATGGATGGTACTGTATTAAGAAGTCTATGAATGCGATCAATTTGTAGTGGTAGGATTCTTTTGCAGGGGTCCGCCTGGGGACGTACCACACCTTTGCCACTTATTCAACCGCCAAGCAGTAGTGTGCAAACACTACTGTGTTCCGGATTCAAGGGCAACGTTTCCAGCGAAATTACAGGGCACACAGAGATTTGACATCTTATATCTCGGGGTGACGAGCGCAGTGCATTGCCATCCAGGGTTTTGAACTGTTGTAGTTCAAAATTCTGAGTGTTGTGTGGGGCTAGTTCGAGAACTTGCGAAAAAGTATTCGTTCCGTAAACGATAGCAAATGAATGCAAAATTCAGTTTCCGTGTACGTCCGATAGTGGCGCTGTTCAATTTTTAATACATTTTGCTATCGTTCACGGAACGAATACTTTTTCGCAAGTGCTCGTACTAGGGCCACTGTTATGGGCAAGCGTGAAGAGCCATCAAGCGAGCGACTTCGCTCGTCTCATCACTCAGTCTCATAAAAAAAGTTTTCAGTGATTAATCTATGTGAATAAAAATGAAATGCTGTTCGTTGGTTAAGTACCTAAGTGAATCACTTGAGAACGGCTGGACCGATTTCATTCTATTTAAATGTTCGTAATAGTCAATTTAAGTTTATTCGGTGTTTTTTTTTTAAGTTTCCCTAATTTTTCCGAATTCTATAAGTTCTGAACATTCTTTTTTCTATGGGATTTTTGTATGAACTCAACACCATAACTCAAACAATTGTTATTTTCGCTCATCGGGCAGGCTAAAGCTTAAAGGCCATACCGCCTCGTCTTCCGTATTTTATAGACAAAGTATTAAAATAATTAATGTGATAATATTTCAAACAAAAAAAAATATTAAATTGATTTGAAATTTTGACAGAACAGGTCTATCAGGTCAGTAATTAACAAAAAATTGAAATTTTGACAAAAAACCGGTATGTCAGGTCACTAGTTTTATAATGTATTATTATAGTTCGAACTCACCTCCTAAAGCTGTAGCAGTAAGGTTATTGAGCATGGCCTCAAAAGGCCAACCCTGGCCGCCCCCTATTTCGACATCCTTGACGCCACTTCAGCACAAAACTTTCCAAAATATTCCTCTGAACACAGAAAAGTCCTTACAACTATCGTATCACTTGGTTTCAGTGCACTTTCTCATAAAAACGTCTTTTATTGTCACATTAGCTTTCCCGGCTCGCGCGTTCCACGATCATTTTGCTTTTTTTATTATTTGGACGTGTTTTAAAATTAGACGCCTGAAAAATCCATCGACACACCCACGTCACGTCAAAAAGGACGAAATTCCAGCGAAAACCCGCCTTAATACAAAATAATTAGCGCTTTATTAAACCCAATTAGTTTTAATTACGACTCCGTTCAAACTTATTTACACACTTAATTTTTGTTATAAAATTAATATAACCCGTTTAGTATCAATTTGTATAAATTTGCAGTTTGATTGGTTCGCCCTTAAAATGATCGTTTAATGTGGAAACCGACCGACGACTGGTACAAAAACAGATAACGCTCACATTGTTGCCGACCGTCTTGCAACGCAGCCTCTGAAGAAATATATCCATCCCATTCCAACCCTCACCAAACCTCCCATCGCCTCTCCCTTTCCCTTCGCTTGCATCAGTAATGGATGCTTACATTTTGTTTACGTTCGATTTGAACAAACGAATAATCTATTATTTCATTCGTGCACGTATTATTGATACGGCCTTTGCGTTCATCCAATATTCATGCCCCCACAATTCTCTATACATCTCCTTCCAACTCTTTCATACGGGCCGGAGCTTGACGATCGCTGTCTTTCTCACTCGAAGGTTTCGCGTATCGAGCGAGTTCTCAGTTCAAATTTGGGCCAATAGGAGAGTAGAGAAATCACTTTGAGCGCCCAGGGTTGGCACCCACGTCGTGATATTGAAATATTATTGCTATACCGCGCGCAGGGCGTGCCGTTCTTTTGTAATGGAAAAAACAAATACAGGCTGTGTGTCCGTGATATAAGTCGCTATAGCTTGGTAAATAAGAGTACTCGAGATCCGTTGGAAATATTTCAACGGTACGTTTGGAAACGTCGGCGTTGAGTGCGATTTCTTGTAAAAGGCGCCTTAATTTTCGGACGTTGGTGAATAAGGAATGCGATGGCCACTTGATAAAATTCGAATGGGGTTCTTTTATTTTTGTCTCTGCGCTTTTGTTTTGGTCTAAAGGTAGATGTTATGACTATTTCGAGATAGCTTTAGAACTTTTTGACTGGGATAGTTTGGTATCTGTATTTGACTTGACTGGCCCGGTGGGTCAGTTGGTAGTAAACCCTTCTGCGATTGAGGGTGTGGATTCGATTCCCACCTAGGGCAAACATTCATGTGATGAACGTTTGTGTTTCTTCTATGTCCGGGTGTTAATATCTATTTAAGTATGTATTTAAAAATAAAAATATGTACGTATATCAGTCTCTGGCAGCCATATCACAAGCTTTGCTAAGCTTGGGATCAGATGACCGTGTGTGCAAAAATGTCCCAGATATTTATTTATATTTGACTTGACTGCAAAAATCTACTCTCAATCTTGCAATCTTTCTCAATGCAATTGAACATTGTTCTATTTGTGATAAGCCAATAGGTACTAGTAAGCCAACTCTTTATTGTTCACACTACAAATTACATAAGTACACAAGACACGATAAAACAGCTTAAAAACTAGTGCAACAATCGGCGGCCTTATCGCTAAGAGCGATCTCTTCCAGGCAACCTTAGGATGGAGAGGATGTTTGTTCGAGGTCATTGTAGACTTGCTCTGTAAACGATAAGGAGAGACGGGAATTTATGTACGAGCGATGGTGGCCGCGCGGTTGTTGTACTACTTTTTAATATATAACAGCTTTAAAAACTAGCTCAACACTCCGCGGCCTTATCGCTAAGAGCGATCACTTCCAGGCAACCTTAGGATGGAGAGCTAGTTTTATTCTATGACATTTCACGAAACTTAACTGGGATGTAGCACTTGCCAGTTATTCAACCGCGAAGCAGTAGTGTGCAAATATTACTGTGTTCCAAAAAGAAGGGTGATGTTTTCAGTGGAATTACTGAGCATAAAGAGGTTTAACATCAAATATGGTGACGGACGCAATGTTTCGCCGCGCAGGCTTTTGAAAAGTTCTAAATTCCGAATGATACTGACCTCTGATGTTTACCATCAGACGAAAGACTTGCTCGTCTCATTTCATAAAAATCTCTACATCTATGCCTGCGATCATTTTTTTCTGAATTAAACTGTTAACAAAAGATTAAGTTTATAAAAAAATGTAACTATAGATACCTACTCATCTATTTGTTTGTATGTTTATTTTCACAAGTAACATTACAAATTTATTTATTTTCATATAATTCGGTACAAAAATAATTAAAGTTAAATTATTATTTACGGGATATTTACCGTGGTAAGGTTGTGGAAGGAGCTCCCGATATTTCGGCGCAGTTACATGCACCATGTTCACGGGAAGACAACCGTGATAGTTTAAAACAGTGTTTAACAAAAATAATTAGCATACTTTGCTTATATTAAACCTAATAAAACCGGCCAAGTGCGAGTCGGACTAGCACACGAAAGGTTTCTTACCATTATCTAAAAAAAACGGCAAAAATCACGTTTGTTGTATGGGAGCCCCCTTAAATATTTATTTCATTTCAATTAATTATTTTTAATGTGAAAAATATAACTCAATTTTCTGTGAATATTTCAAGCGTCTAACTGTTGCCGTTATCAATATCGAGCAAAAACGAGCAAAAATATCACCTTTGTTGTATGGGAGCCCCCTTAAATTATTATTTTATTCTGATTTTTAGTATTTGTTGTTATAGCGGCAACAGATATACATCATAAGGTCGGGGAAAAAGTTTCTTCGTATTTTTTAAACAAATTCAAGACATATTTTTTTCAAGTTTAATTACATTTAATTATAATATATATGTGCCATTTTGTTCGATAACTTGTTGCCATCTTGTAGGTAGTGACATGATCCCGTTGCTGTAGAATTTTTGGGACTTCTGATCAAAAAAATGCAACAAGTAGTTTTGACAGTCTTCTCTTGATATTAATCTAACACTACCCAAAGAATTCTGAAGAGATCGAAACAGGTGGAAATCTGAGGGTGCAAGGTCAGGGCTATATGGTGGATGCATTAACACTTCCCAACCAAGCTCTCTAAATTTTTGCTGAGTGGCCAAAGATGTGTGCGGTCTGGCGTTATCATGATGAAAGACCACACTCTTTAAGTTGATCAATTCCGGCCGTTTTTTCTCAATTTCTTGTTTGAGTCTCATCTGCTGTTGGCAGTAGAGATCCGAATCGATGGTTTTGCCCGGCGGTAAAAGCTCATAATGAACGATGCTCTGCCAATCCCACCATACACACAGCATCACCTTATTACGTGTTAATCCGGGTTTCGCTACAGTCTGTGGTGCTTCACTGCCCTTTGACCATGATCGTTTGCGCACATTCTTGTCGTAGGTGATCCATTTTTCATCACCAGTCATCAATCTTTTCAAAAACGGTTCGGTTTCGTTACGTTTCAATAGAGAGTCGCAAATGAGTACACGATTCATTTGGTTTCTTTCAGTGAGCTTGTGTGGCACCCAAATATCGAGTTTTTTTGTATACCCAGTTTTTTACAAATGGGTCAAAACTGTTTTGTGGTCAATCCCCAGTTCTTCAGCTACGTCGTAACTATTAATATGCCGATCTTGGTCCACTTTTTCAGAAATGGCATCTACTTTATCCGTAACAGGGCGACCAGAGCGAGATGCATCTTTGACATCAAAATTCCCGGACTGAAAACGCTTGAACCAACATTGTGCTACTCTTGATGACACTGCATTAGGTCCATAAACGTCACAAATTTTTTTCGCGGCTTGTGTCGCAGTTTTCCCTTTTTTGTAATAAAATTTCACAATATATCGAATTTCTTCGTTAGATTCACTCATTTTATCAAACAAAAAAACAATTGAAAAATGGCGGGAAATTGCTTTTTACTTTTTGTATTCCTTTTTTAAAATGTCATATTTTTAATGGTATCAAAACCAGCCAGATACAAACAGTACAACGGATGAGATTTTTACTACAACCTTATACATACAAAATACGAAAAGACTTTTTCCCCGACCTATTATTATTCCTATTTTTACTAGGAAATCTATTTTAGTTTAACAATATGTGAGATAAATGTTAGTGGAATTTGTCCGTTTTTATTCTCAATAAATAATTTTAATTTGAATCATCTGTGAAAATTTCAACTGTCTATCACGGTTCATGAGATACAGCCTGGTGACAGATAGACAGACGGACGGAGAGCCGAGTCTTAGTAAAATACCTAGTCCCGTTTTTACCTTGGGGTACGGAAGCCTAAAAACGAGTATAAAAAAAACATTATAAATTTAATTTTCGTATCAAACATTGTACGAGTATTGCAACAATGTTCAGTATCATTTAAACAAGTTTTTAAATAATAATTTCAATCTAAGTAGTTTCAATAATTTCAGCTCGAAGCGTAAGCTTTAACCAAGGTAGGAGTCCTAATTCTAATTTAAAGTGGGGGTGATAAGACCTGCACTGACATCCCGCTTGGGGTGTATTGTGCATTTGCCCCTGACAGCCTACACAAACCAGCCGAGCTCTTTAAGATAACACGGCTTCGGGGCGCTGCCTAAACTGTTCGGCCCTATATTTCACCAGGTGTTGTGGTATTGGAAACTTGTTGTTGTGTTTCTTCAAGGAGTCTCGACCTTAATCGTATATCTTCTGTGGCCTTGCAATGCAGTAGTACAGGCTCCACGGTCTCGTTTCCTCCTCGTTTCCTGTAGGTAGCCCCGGCACAGAGGGCTGTCTGTCGCATAGTCGTAGGAGTCCCTACAGGAGTCGTATCTTCCTTGCTTTACTTCGCGACATGGGTGGAAGGTCTGGAAACTAGAGTCTCATGTCTATTACTTTTGTGGAATGTATGAAAGAATTTCATAAAGCTGCAATATTAAACGGCTGCGCGCGTTCTTCACGTTTTCGACAGAACATAATGTACCTATTTGAAAATTTACAGGGTGTTGTCAAATTTTTACTAAACTGTTTTTTTTAAATTGAATTTCTAGGTATTGAAGTAAAAACTTCTTTAGGCGCGTTGAGCACATATTGGGTGAACTAAAATCATAGAACTCGCGTTCTCGTCACGCTGTACTGTGTATTTTAAAACAGCACCATCTCACGTAGAATATAATATCTCTTCTTGTAGAATAATCTTGTATAAATGTAGGTGAATTACTACCTAAGTGTTCACTTAAGTTGCAGTCCTATGACTGATGTGTTTTTTTCTAAAGTAACGCCTGATTCAGTCAACTAAAGTTTTTATTTATTAGTTTAATGATTCAATGATTCGTGTTCAGTTGTTGATAAATGAATCACATTTGAAATTAACAGGCATGATTCGTGCATGCACCAGCTCAACCCACCAGTGGGATGAGGAGAAATCCCTCAAGACCCGCACGCCGACCAGTGGGATTAGGGGGAGTTTCTGTTTACCAGTGTACCCACTGGCAGCCCATAGCTCATAGCATAACATTATAGAAACTCTTTATAAGTAATAACTATGACGCTGGCCACTGATAAAATAGATACTTTTGACAGGATTAAAATATTTAATGCCAAAACGTTATTTATCACCTTTATTTGGTACCTAAAATACAAAAAAAAAACTAAACTTAGTAACTTTTACAACACAACTAAATTAAACCTGACTTCAGTAGGCGAAATTCAATAAAAGGCATTTCATATAGGTTTAACCTTTTCAATTTTTAACCTTTTTTTAAATTCTTTCTAATGGTTGCCTGGAAGAGATCGCTTTTAGCAATAAGACCGCCACTTGTGGCACTAGCTCGTGTTTTCTATCTGTATGTAATTTTTATTTCTGGTGTACACAATAAAGAGTTTCTATTTATCTTTAGGTTCAATATTTTCTTCAAAATTAAAGGAAACCATCCTCGAGTTGGTTCACAATCGCAAAAGATATCGCGTAACCTACAAATTAAGATATTTTTTTAACGACTTCAAAAAAGACGGAGGTTCTATGTTCCACAGTATTTTTTCAAAATGTATATTCACCGATTTCTCCGCCAATAATTATGAATTGATTTTGTCGATTCCTCTTTAGTTTGGTAGGCCATACTTCAGAGGAGGTTCCATACAAATTTTATTAAAATCAGTTTAGTAGTTTGGTTTTTGAATGAAATAACTGATAAAAATAAGTCATCCATGTAAACGAAATTGTGTATTTACTAATTTAGAAGTCGGTTTTTTAAATTGATAATTTTATTGAAGTTAGTTACCTAATCAAAATATTTAGGCATGCACCTTCTTGTTGCAATGACACATTGTTTTTTTTTTATTATTCAGTAATAGGCTTGCGTTTGACCGCCAACTCGCCTGATGTTAAGCGACAATGCGGTCTACGATGGAACACGCTTGCCTAGAAGAAACCAATGCACTCGAGATTTGAAGACACCCAAATACTCCATAGTCTGTTTTCCAAACATTTTCCCAAACTCGTAGCACTCTGTATAATACAATTACGTGCGCTACAGACGTTTCCACTTGGCTCCTCTCACAGGTAAGAGGGGGCAGAGGGGGAGTGAGCACGCGGCAAAGGAATGTAATTTAAAAACCTTCCTGTGCCTTCCAAATCGTAAGCTCATGTTCTTTTATTAAACTTTAACGTGAAATGTAGATAAATTTGTTAGTCGTTTGTCCTCTAACATGAAGGCTTCTGACATATTGACTGCCCCGGTGGCTCAGTTGGTAGTGAACCTGCTTACTGCACTTGAGGGCATGTGTTCGATTCCCATCTAGGACAAACATTTGTGTTATTTCTATGGCTGGGTGTTAATATCTATTTAAGTATGTATTTAAAAATATATATGTATGTATAGATATCCGTTTCTGGCAGCCATATTACAAGCTTTGCTTAGTTTGGGGTCAGATGACCATGTGTGCAATAATGTCCCAGATATTTATTATTATTATTTAATTATTTATATATATTATAGAAGTCTGCTTAAGAGTTTTTTATGCCATAGGTGGCAAACAAGCAGACGGGCCGCCTGATGGTAAGCAGTCACCGTCGTCTATGGATACCTAACACCAGAGCATCACAAATACGTTAAGACTCTATTAACTCGCCTTCCGAAAATCAGGGATGTTGGAAATTTTCAGTCAGCTCGTGACTCAGAACTGACAATATACCGGACAAGTGCTAGTTGGGCTTACAAACTGAAGGTTCCATACCATCACAAATACAAAAAGTAGTGCAATAATAAATAATTATCAGTATTAAAAAAACCGTCTTCAAAAAAATTTACGTCAGAACTGGACCAAATTAAAATGAGACCACACGGGAAGCACCAGCTTACAAATAAAAAAAGAATCATCAAAAACGGTTCACCCAGCCGAAAGTTCTTGCTGACAAACAAAAAAAAACAGTCTAATTGATAACCTCCTCCTTTTTGGAAGTCGGTTAAAAAGAGAACATCACGCCCAGGCGATCACCCATCAAAGTACCAACCGCGCCCTACGTTGCTTAACTTCGTAATGAACTGAAATTTGTCACCGACTTGCACTTGGCCATTTTTTTTTTGTTATACTTTATAGTGTGTACTAGGTATATTATAATCATGCCAAGTTTGACGCTTACTTTCGCGTATACGTGTATTACCGTTTTTACACGAGAGACGGATACAATAGGCATGATAACAATATTTTTTTATTACCTCATAAAAAAGCTGATCTTCAATAGAGCCTATCAACGAAAACAAAATTTAAATTAGTTCAAAAATAAATAAGTTATAAACACTTTAACTTCATGTTAGACAGAGAACGCACTATACTGAGCTATGACGTCAAGCCTCAGGCGCGGCATACAAATGCTATACTAACACACACTTTGCGAGAAAGGGATGGAGCATCCCCTCTCTATCCCCTTTACCTAAAACTTTAAACACCCATATCTCGGAAATTAATCAGCCGATTCAATTTATTTTTTCAGTATCTGTAATGTATTTCATCATCGCTAAGCCTTATTAATTAAGCTTATTTATAATGAATTAAACATTAGGCCACATGCCTATTAGGGGATGACACCCGTTGCACTTTCGGTGAACTGTTTTTTTTTATTTTTTAACCGACTTCCAAAGAGGAGGATGTTATCAATCCAACTGTTTTATTTTAATGTTTGTTACCGCAAAACTTTTGTCGGGTGAACCGATTTTGATGATTCTTTTTTTATTTGAAAACTGGTGCTTCCCGTTTGGTTCCATTTTAATGTGGTTCAGTTCTGATGAAGTCGATTTACATTGAGAATTATTGTAATTTGTATTTTACAAAAATCCTATCGAAATGCTGAAACCTAAAAACTGTGAAACTGCAATATTTTATCCTTCATGTGCAAACGTACAAGCTTAGGTAGGAACTTTCAGATTGGCAGATACTCCACTACACTGCCACTTGACTCCATCCCCTGGCCCCAGACTGTAAAGAGGTTTCAACTCACGGCACAGGAATGTAATTTCAAAATCCATTCTTGCGTGTAAAAATTTAGGAAACTGCAGGAGGTGTTCACCCGCATTATGTGGATAAATAAATAGCTTTGTGACAAATATAATTAAATTTAATACTAAAGCAATTATTTAAATCGGCTAATAAAGTTCTGAGATAAACGCTTATGGTCGGAATAGGAAAGGATGCTCTGTCCCTTCCCGCAAAGTGTTTACTGTTTATAACCCATGAATCTAGCTGCACGCGGCTATTCCATCTGTTATCGTAAAGAAATTAACTGTTATATATTAATTTCAGGTTAATAAAAATTATGTTTATAATTTCATATGTATATATATTCTACGTACCTACTTGAATTCATTGATTTTAGTATTATTAACTAAACTTCATAAACGAGTTAGGAACTCAATTTAAGGTATTACAACTACCTCCATACCAATTTTTCAGTGTTTTTCAAACTTTTTCTCGGCGCGACCCCCCTTAGTATGAAAAAAAATTCAGGACTCCCTACCTTCCATAGTTTATAATCTGTATTTTATTATATAAGGTCGGGGAAAAAGTTTCTTCGTATTTTATAAACAAATTCAAGACATATTTTTTTCAAGTTTAATTACATTTAATTATAATATATATGTGCCATTTTGTTTGATAACTTGTTGTCATCTTGTAGGTAGTGACATGATCCCGTTGCTGTAGAAATTTTGGGACTTCTGATCAAAAAAGTGCAACAAGTAGTTTTGACAGTCCTCTCTGGATGTTAATCTAACACTACCCAAAGAATTCTGAAGAGACCGAAACAGGTGGAAATCTGAGGGTGCAAGGTCAGGGCTATATGGTGGATGCATTAACACTTCCCAACCAAGCTCTCTAAATTTTTGCTGAGTGGCCAAAGATGTGTGCGGTCTGGCGTTATCATGATGAAAGACCACACTCTTTCTGTTGATCAATTCCGGCCGTTTTTTCTCAATTTCTTGTTTGAGTCTCATCTGCTGTTGTTAGTAGAGATCCGAATCGATGGTTTTGCCCGGCGGTAAAAGCTCATAATGAACGATGCCCTTCCAATCCCACCATACACACAGCATCACCTTATTACGTGTTGATCAGGGTTTCGCTACAGTCTGTGGTGCTTCACTGCCCTTTGACCATGATCGTTTGCGCACATTCTTGTCGTAGGTGATCCATTTTTCATCACCAGTGATCAATCTTTTCAAAAACGGTTCGGTTTCGTTACGTTTCAATAGAGAGTCGCAAATGAGTACACGATTCATTTGGTTTCTTTCAGTGAGCTTGTGTGGCACCCAAATATCGAGTTTTTTTGTATACCCAGTTTTTTTCAAATGGGTCAAAACTGTTTTGTGGTCAATCCCCAGTTCTTCAGCTACGTCGTAACTATTAATATGCCGATCTTGGTCCACTTTTTCAATAATACAATGAGCCATATTTTTTTCACGTTGGCCCCAAAGCTCCACTATCGTTTATGTTAACTAATTTCATACTATGAAATAAATAGATTTCCAAATAATAAGACATGACAATGACACGTGTCTAATGTCAAAATCACCTGTCAAAAACACTACAAACAAATTGAAACTAACACGAATTGACAGTAATCGTCGGCACGCGTCGTGACCGGTTTAATTCGTTGAGAGAAATGCAAAAGGTATATTGGGACTTGGGAATCTGTTGCTAGATTATTGAGCAAGGAAAATGATATTGTCCCTTTGTACTGATATTTTGGCCCAACACGGGCAGATACAATCAGTTCATTGGTTTTTATGTTCCGACAGGCTTTCGTTTAAAATCGCGATAAAAACTACTTTTACGCGCAAAAGTATTTTTTATCGCTGGCGCGGGAATTGACCTTCACATTTTTCCGTATTTAACATTCCGACCTCTTTGAACAGCAGCTCAAATAATTTGATTAAAGTGGTTAGTTTCCTATTTTATCTTAAAAGAAATAAATGGGTGAGATGAAAAGTTAAGTTTTCCACTACATGTATAATAATTTCTTCTGAAACAAGTTGTTTTATTTTTATAAATGTTGAAGAACTGAAGAGAATATTGGAAATTCTTATTGCTTATAATAAGTTTAATTAAAATCAGATTAGTAGTTTTAGAAAAAATAATTATCAATGTAAAAAACCGACTTCATAAAAATGACAGAACTAGATCAAATTGAAAATCGACTTCATCAGAACTGGACCGGGACTTAAAATGGGACCACACGGGAAGCACCAGCTTTCAAATAAAAAAAAAATCATCAAAATCAGTTCACCCAGTCAAAAGTTCTGAGGTAAAAAACATTAAAAAAAAACAGTCGATTTGAGAAGCTCCTCCTTTTTGGAAGGCGGTTAAAACAACAACTCTTATTATGCTCTTTTTTCATAACACACACACACACATATCATCAGCCAATTAACGTCCACTGTTGGACAAGGCATCCCTCATAGAGAGGGGTGTTGCCATAATCCACACGCTTGGCAGGCGGCTTGGGGATCGCAGTACATTCACCGTGTTTTTCATAACAATAAATTGATACTAATAACGATCTTCATATTCTGAAAATGCAATTAAATTTGAATTATAAAACAGCACAACACTTTTACTACCTCTAAAATCTAAGCAAACAAACAATAAAACATAAAAACACCATTAATGCGTACCGGAGGCGCTAAGCGATGATTTTTAATAAAAAATACACCCTTGCTTTAATATCTGATATGCCTAAGGGTATCTCATCCCCTTAAGACCAGAAAATTTCATATTCCAGCATTTGATACGCAAATTTAACCTTTAAAATCATGATGATATAGGTTTTAAAACTCCTTGCTGATTCGTTGAGTTTGGGTTTCGAGTCATGGCAGCACAATTTCAAGCAATTATTTTCCGTATTGTTCAGAAGGTAAGGTGTAATTCAGTTTAGCCATCGAGTACAGTTAAGGTCATTGTATATGACAAACACCGCATAGAGTAAAACCACGCAGTTTATTATAAGTTAATACGCACCCGCCTCAGCCCGGTGTAGGTTAAAATGTAAAGCGTGCCAATGTTCAGTTTTATTTTTCATTTCTATCATCATCAGCCACAAGACGTCCACTGCTGAACATAGGCCTCCTCCTTAGAACCAACGCTGAACGACAGCTTGCCATCTGCATCCACTGGATGCCAGCGACTCTCACGATGTTGTCAGTCAAATTAGTGGGAGGTCTACCTAAGCTGCGTCTTCTGATTTGTGGTCTTCACTCAATACCATTTCTTCCCCATCGGTTGTGGTTTCTTCGAGCGAGCCTGCCCATTTCCAGTTTAACTTGCACATTTTAATAGCTATGTCGGCGACTGTGGTTCTTCGGCGCATAGGACATAGGTTTTTTATTCCAAAAAAAAATCTGCAATTTTCTCCTCGTAGGTATGGTAAAAAGCACCATACATTGAAGGTAACTACAGATGATATTAAGGTTGATAACGGATTTCGCTACGTATTTCCGCAAATTCCTCGTTAATTCTGTTTGTTTACTTTCGCGTCATGTTATGTGATTTTTTTTAATAGAGCCACGGAACACGAAACTTTAAAGTAAAATGGTGAAACGCATGTATAACTTTCCTAGCCGCCCGCCCCGGCTTTGCACGGGTGTAAACTCGGCCTTCGGCCTCGCTACAAAATATAATATAGCCTATGTCATCCGGGGATAGTGTTGCTTCCCAACAGTGAAAGATTTTTCAAATCGGTTCAGTAGTTTCGGAGCCTATTCAATGCAAACAAACAATCAAATCTTTCCTTTTTATTTATTAGTATATGTGTCATTAGCAAAAAATAACTTTAAAAAAATACAGTTTCGTATTTGCCCTTTTCTTTGCACTGCACTACACATTGTCGTCAAAGCAACCCCAGTTCATTTTCTATTGTAATAAACTTACACGGTTTTTAACTTCGTTGTCCCTCGGTCATGCTATCTCGCGGGAATGTTGGTTTATACCTCATTTATTTTGTTATTTAGTGCACTGAATAAAAGTAACAAAAGATAGTAACCACTTATGTGACAATCTTTATAAATATGATTGAGGCGCAAACTTTGGCTGCATAAAAAAAAATGAAATACATATTATCATGATATTTATTTTGTCATTGACAGAACTCATTGCAAAATTATTAGAAAGCTGTGCTCTCTTGAGTAACGGCTTTAACAGACGTACGGACCACGAACCACGCACCGCCGTCTGACCAACAGGAGGGAAAGAGAAAATTGTCACTTTCCCTCCTGTTGGCCAGACGGCGGCGGCGGTCCACGGTCCGTGGTACGTAAGTAGTCTTACGTCCGTTACGGCTTTAAGGCCTCGTGGTCAGACAAGCCAACGATGGCTTGTTCTTTGGCTCAAAACTGACACAAAGCCATTGCGTCTATGCGCAAAGCTCTTACCTTATCTTAACCAATTAATACATTCTATTTTGGTACAGATCTGAGTTTTTGGACGAAGGTGCAGATCCTTACTACTTAAAATATTTAGGACTTGCTGGATGTTCTTGTGATTCACGACTGTATTACGTTACTGCGAATAATGTCATTGCGAAGGACGCTGCCACGAAAACCCAAGACAACGACAGAACACTATCATCATCATCATCATCACCGATTTTCATCACCACGCGGGTGAAACCGTGGGGCGCAGCTAGTAATAGATATTTTCCATGATTACTACGAGTATGTTTAGGTACAACAACCGGTAACGAAACGAATGCAACCCGTGCTTAATACCAACAAACCTACAACGTGGTTGTTGGTACAACCGGGTACAATAGAGTACAACCCGAGCTTCGTAGGTACAACCCAGGCAATGCATGCTACAAATCGTATCCGTAGCCAACTCACAATTTTTCCCTAAACCCAACACTAAGCTCCGCCCGGCAGTCAACAGTAGGGATGGGACTTGGCCACAGTAACGACAAAAACACTGTACCCGTAAACATCCATTTTGCCCGTATATCAGATATTTTTCAAGTAATTTTTATCTTAAAACAATAAGAACCTCTTTAGTTCAAACTCTTTCTATTCATCATCATCATCAGCCAGAAGTCGTCCACTGCTAAACATAGGCCTCCCCCTGTAACCTCCACACAAATTAAACACCTGTCCAATATCCCATTATATACAAAAGTAGTAAGAAAACAAAGTGCACAAGAGTGAGGAAGATTCAAACACCGACTGCTTCTCGTATACCTACGTTTTTTCACTTACTTGATGTTGGCATGGAAATTAATAGTGTGCATCGTGAGGACACAATACAAACAACAAATCATGCTGAGTTGGAGCCGGTTTGTGACAAAAAAAAATATGATAAGCCATAGTTTAGTTTAATTTTAAATTGTATGGTTTTAATTTCTATTGTACATTTTTTTTGCTACAAATAATGTCTATGTCTATGCCTAACAATGTATTTTTATCCCAGAAAATCAAGGGAAGCAGCTTGAATTCTATATTACCCTATATTTCGGCTTAAGGCGCTATAGGGTCACAGAAAATTTGACGCAATCACAGTTTGACGCAATCAAGTAATATAATTACGTAGGCATATTTAGGTATAGCTAGATTTTTTACGGTTCTCTTCGAGCTGTCAAACGTCCCTTCCGCTTCTCTTTCGCTTACGCGACGAATTAGTGGTAGGGAGAGAAATGAAAGCATTCAGCATCAGCAACCACCCGGGTGAGTAAACAAATTTTCAACGTTAAATGTCAATGATGAAGGCAAACTGTCAACTTAAGTTATCTGAATTGGCTGTAATATCAGCTTCGACCGCTTTGTCATCTAAGTTTTGCAACCAGTAGTGAAATTGTATTTTTTCTTCTTTCATCTACGAAAATGGCAGCAGTTACGGATAACCGTAAACGAAAGTTTCGGATATTCACCTCATCTCTACTGTAAACGCTCGGCATACAAACGGCGCATAACTAGCGCCGAACAAACATATTTCAAACTGTATTAAAGCCTGATTTATAAAACGGCTTTATTTCCCCGAGAAATGGGGAAAAAATTCGCGATGGCAACACCCATGTTTTTTATGATCGCACAAAATGGAGGATTAGGCCGGTCAAGTTTATTTTGGACTACATTTATGATAGGATTATGGGTAAAGGCCAAGTTTTTTACGAGATTAACTTGGTGATGGTTCAATACACGAAAACGCCCGTCACTCATTGTGCTAATTCATCATCATCAGCCATAAGACGTCCACTGCTGAACATAGGCCTCCTCCTTTCCCCTTTGTGCTAATTAGATACAATGTGTTTAAGGTAATACGTTTCATGTTTGGCGGGAAATTCAAATTTCAAACAGTTTTTATGTCCTTGTAGCTAGGCCGGGTAATTATTGTGAAATGGCACAGTGTTTGCGATAATTGTTGGTTGTTCTTTACAATATAATTAATCAGTTACTTACCATATTACTTACATTTGGCAATAAACCGTTTGAAACAAAAATGTGTTTATTAACAAATGTATGTAATAATGTGCATTGGAGATAAATAACTTTACGCAAGTTTGTAAAGAAAAATAATCAATTTTCGCAAACATCATGATCGTTTACAATAATCACCCGGGATATAAAATTACTGAGTGTGAATTTACAAAAAGTGACATAACCAAAGTTTGCTCACTATTTAATGTGACGGAGAAACATGGTAACAAAAAAAAACACTTGTTACCATTTTTAACCGACTTCCAAAAAGGAGGCGGTCATCAATTCGACTGTTTTTTTTAAATTATTTATGTTTGTTACCGCAGAACTTTTGACTGGGTGAACCGTGTTTGATGATTCTTTTTTTATTTGAAAGCTGGTGCTTCCATTTGGTCCTATTTTAATTTGATCCAGTTCTTATGAAGTCGGTTTTTTATATTGAGAATTATAACTCCTCAAATTAAATTGTATCGAAACAAAACATTTTTTGTTTATGTTGTGTCACTATTTGTAAATTCACACTCAGTTATTTTATATCGTCAATAATGTAAAAATGTGCGAGCGAGAGACCCTTAAGCGGTCAGCGGGCTCTTAAGTTAATCAATGCTTAAAACATTGGTGATGAAATATGTCAATGTAAAGCGTATTTTTTGTGTTGTTTTTACAAGTTTTTATTTATCTTGTCTTGTTAGTATGGGTCAAAACTTGCAACTCTTCTGTTCTCTTCTCTTCTGTTCTGTTCTTCTGTTGATTAATAAATAAATGAATAACTGGTTTTTAAAATAGTTATCCCCAACCAATTGAGCTGAAATTTTGCATATACGTTTAGTTTGGATGTCAATGCATGGTTAGTTAAATGACGTCAGTCTAAATCCAATATGGTGGACTCCCAAAGATGGCGGAATAGATATTTGTTTATGCACCTCCATGATATATGGGTATCAAAGAAAAGGGTTTTCTGAGAAGAATACGAAAAATAAAATGACGTCACATTCAATTCAACAAGACAGACGCCCCAAGATGGCGGACATTTTTTTTATCTACCATCATAATCATCATCATCATCATCAGCCAGAAGTCGTCCACTGCTAAACATAGGCCTCCCCCTTTAACATCCACACTGAACGACATCCTGCCATCTGCATCCACTGGATGCCCGCGACTCTCACGATGTCGTCGGTCCATCTAGTGGGAGGCCTACCTACGCTGCGTCTTCCGGTTCGTAGTCTCCACTCAAGAACCTTTCTTCCCCATCGGTTATCAGTACCATCACAATATGGGTATCATATGAAAGGGTTTGAATTATACGGGAAAATCTTGTTATTTAAAAGATTTTCTTACTAATTTTATTTTCTATCATAATAATTATTTCAATGTTTTGATCGAAAACGTTTTGTTTTTATCATATATATTTTGAAGTCATGTCCAGTTGATTTAAGTTGAAACGTTACATAAAGGGCGGCGCACACGACGCGTGCCGACGACGTGGGCAGGTGATGTACGCTTGCCTCATCATCTGTAGGGGTGATTCGGTGTGTTGCGTTTGGCTCTTAGCAGATGATTTTTATATTTACGTTATTTCAAGGATATTTTTGGGATTCCGTATACAAGGGCACCCTGTTACTAAGCCCACTCTGTCTGTCTTTACTTCCTACCTTTTTACGCTGTATCTTATGAAACGTAGTTGATTGAATCAGGCGTTACTTTGCGGAAGTCCATCTTCAGGACATCTTCATCATTATCCCTCAGGACGTGTTGACTTTTTGAGCGCTTGGCTGCTCGAAGAGAGAACACGTCCTCACTTTGACAGCCCCGTTAGCTTAGTTGGTAGTGATCCTGCTTTCTGTGCTTGGGGGCGTGGATTCGATTCCCACCTAGGACAAACATTTGTGTGATGAACATTTGTGTTTGTTCTATGTCTGGGTGTTAATATCTATTTAAGTATGTGTTTAAAAATATACATGTATGTATATCAGTCTCTGGCAGCCATATTACAAGCTTTGCTTAGTTTGGGGTCAGATGACCATGTGTGCAATAATGTCCCAGATATTTATTTATTTATTTGCTATTTCAGGGTTACACGGAAATGTTTAACTATGCCATAAGAAGCTTATTGTTTATCATCCATCATTATGAACAACTTTTAATAAGGGATAAACAAAAATAAACATTGTCACTCAACGCTCGTATTTAAAATAAATAAAATATTTATCTTTAGTTCTAATGTGAACAAAATACAATATCATAAAGGCAAAGGTGCATTTAATAGCAATTTGATTGATGTTTATTACAAGAGGGTTATTGTACCTACTATTCGCTAACCAGCTTATTAATATACCTTCTACACAAATTCCTTGCCCTTATCAACTTCTGAATAGAGACTATTATTGAAACATTTTGATTAGTGGAACTGATACCGTGGTGATTCATCAAAGGTATTGTCTATGTATTGGAGCAGGAATGTTTCGTGTGAATAGATCTTAATTAAAACACAGCGTTTGATTTGATTCCGTTTGACGTACAATTCTTATTGCATTCTGAAATTTTGAATTTGATTTGCACGATATTGCAAGCTAAGATATTTTTGCCTGTAGATAGGTTGTGCCCGTCACCATGTTGACTAGACAAATGCAAGGCACAGTATCATACTCGTTACAGCCGTCTCTCAGTCACGAACTCCGAGTGTCCGGCAACACACACATCGCAACTAACAAAAATAATTGTATTAAAATGCCTACCTGTGTCTTTATAAACTGCACAAACTACCCACGCTCCGTGAGAGACAAAAAAAATGTTTCTTTTCAGGCGTAATTACTGTATTTTTTATTAAAACAGAAAAATTACATAAATTGTTTTATCTTAGGCGGCTGTTGTCACTACAAAGTGTATGAGCGAGATGTGTAGATCGTCTAGTGTGAAGAAGAAGAAAAATGTTTCTTTTCAGGCGTAATTACTGTATTTTTTATTAAAACAGAAAAATAACATAAATTGTTTTATCTTAGGCGGCTGTTGTCACTACAAAGTGTATGAGCGAGATGTGTAGATCGTCTTGTGTGAGAGAATGATAAAGATAGCAGCATAATCGACGACTAAAGCCGAATTCAGCCGATCACCACGGCGGCAGCGAACCAGTTGGCACTTTTAGTCACCTATAACGTCTCTATTATATTACATCTCACTGATTGCATTCTGATATTTTGAATTTGATTTGCACGTGATTGCAAGTGCTAAATTACGGCCTCTGAAAGAACGCGTCTGTAAGTTGCCGTAACTTGTAAACGACGACACTTGAGTCGGTGATATTTATTTTCATTGGTTGGTCGGTGATATATATTTATCTTTTTCGATTACAATTGGCACAATAAATCTATGTAACTCCGCAAATTTCCGATTATTGTCAACAGTAAATTCCAAATGTATCATCGTTTAACATCATATAAATGTTTGTGTTTTAGTGTATTTTAGTGTAAACTTCAAAAAAATATTTTTTGATCGAAGGTTAATAATTATTTATTTTAAAAATAATTTATCAATTGTAGTAATTAATTTTAAAAACTTTCTCGTACGATCACCAAAATTAACTGCCCTAGTGGCTCAGTTGGTAGTGAACATACCTTCTGCACTTGGGGGTGAAAAAGCCAACCTTCACCAACCACCCGCATTCTTCAGTCTTCCCGTGAACATGGTGCATGTAACTGTGCCGAAATATCGGGAGCTCCTTCTTACCACGGTAAATATCCCGTAAATAATCATATAACTTTAGTGAACAACCGTGATAGTTTAAAACAGTGTTTAATTGGTCATTGTCGAGCAGATGGTGTGAAAAATATGTTAAGCTCCAGGAAGGCGACAAAGTCACTCCCTTCTAATCAACCAATAACACACCAGCGTCCTATCATTAAGAATTACTTCTGTCTGCTGCACGAGACTCTGTTTAACCGGATTTCATATTGACAGTGTGTACGGGACATTAATTCTGACACCCCGGGTAGTAGTTGTTATTTAACCTATGCCTGGGGCGATCGTAGCAGTTTATTTGTTAGTTATTAGTTTAAGGGTGTGAAAGTTTAAAAAAAACTAGTACAGTAATTATCTAATATAAAAAGCTAAATATAAAGCCCACTAAACTAGTACAGTACTTACCTAATATAAAAAGCTAAATATAAAGCCCACTAAACTAGTACAGTACTTACCTAATATAAAAAGCTAAATATAAAGCCCATTAAACTAGTACAGTACTTACCTAATGTAAAAAGCTAAATATAAAGCCCACTAAACTAGTACAGTACTTACCTAATATAAAAAGCTAAATATAAAGCCCACTAAACTAGTACAGTACTTACCTAATATAAAAAGCTAAATATAAAGCCCACTAAACTAGTACAGTACTTACCTAATATAAAAAGCTAAATATAAAGCCCACTAAACTAGTACAGTACTTACCTAATATAAAAAGCTAAATATAAAGCCCACTAAACTAGTACAGTACTTACCTAATATAAAAAGCTAAATATAAAGCCTACTTTTAGCAATTTTGTTCATTCTAGTTTTAGTTTGTCTACACCCATGTTTTTTTTTTAATTATAAAATAGGTTTGCCCTTGGCCGCCAACTCGCCTGATGTTAAGCGATGATGCGGCCTACGATGGATCACGCTTGCATAGAAGAAACCGATTCACTCTTGACTTGAAGACACCCACATTGTTACTATCGAGGAACACCCATTCAGGCAGCGCATTCCACAGACTAACAGTTTGCACAATAAAAGTGGAATCAAAACGCTTCGCACGGGTTTTTGGATTCTTCGCATGTCAACCATAAAGCGGTGTCGATTTTTGGGCTCTGGCACACTCTCCAAAATGTTTCCGATAAAAAACCGATATACTAGCAATGAGGTTATATTGTACTGCGTAATATAACCTCATTGCATACTAGCAATACTTTGTGCTGATGCTCAAGACTAACAAGCTTAATCTGAACTAGGACTTCGTTGCTGATGAGCCTTTTGGCACGCTTCTCAATGGGCTCTAACGCCCCGAGCTGGTACTTAGCTGTACCATCCCAAAGGTGAGAGCAGTACTCCATGCACGACCGAACTTGTGCTTGGTACAGTATAAGCAACTGTTCCGACGTGAAGTACCGACGCACCTTCGATTAGCTTAAAATTATAAATATAGTGTCATCAAAATTATAAATATAGTGTCATCAAAATTTAACTCTTATCTAGGAAACCGCAAACCGTAACCGTAAGACCGAAACACGAAAAACATTTCACTCGATAGAAAAAAAAGTAACACTGATTTGAGCTTTACTCTTTCTGTTTTTTCGATTCATTTAAATACTTATTTACTAAATAATGTCTACGATTATACAACATAACTATGATACAGACTTCATAATTATGGAGGAAGCTGTAAAGGTACATTTTAAATTAATTATATTTTTAAACGAACTTTTTTCCTACGTAAATAGTATCTTGTCACTTTTCTGCCCTTCAACTATTAGTCAAAATTAAATAAATGAAAATCTGGGACATTTAAAACCTATTTACTAAATAATGTCTTCGATATCTTAAATTCTTAATAAACATACTTCATAATTATGGAGGAAGCTGTAAAGGTACATTTTACATTATTTATATTTTTAAACGAACTTTTTTCCTACGTAAATAGTATCTTGTCACTTTTCTGCCTTTCAACTATTAGTCAAAATTAAATAAATGAAAATCTGGGACATTTAAAACCTATTTACTAAATAATGTCTTCGATATCTTAAATTCTTAATATACAGACTTCATAATTATGGAGGAAGCTGTAAAGGTACATTTTACATTAATTATATTTTTAAACGAACTTTTTTCCTACGTAAATATTATCTTGTCACTTTTCTGCCCTTCAACTATTAGTCAAAATTAAATAAATGAAAATCTGGGACATTTAAAACCTATTTACTAAATAATGTCTTCGATATCTTAAATTCTTAATAAACATATGTGGCGTACTCGTACTCCTTGCGCCAACCTTCGTGAATTTCATTCCAATTTTCCACGACGTGTGGCGCTGGGGCGCGAAAAGAAAAAAAATAAAAGAACACCGATTTTCAAATAGAATTGTCATTCGTTTTTTCTAAGATTTTTCTTGGCATTAAATTTATAATTTCTTTCGGACTCAGCTATTTTCTTCCATTGTCGGTAGCTTAAACCTCTCCTTCTATATAAATAGTGCTAATTCACTATACATACTTCATAATTATGGAGGAAGCTGTAAAGGTACATTTTACATTATTTATATTTTTAAACGAACTTTTTTCCTACGTAAATAGTATCTTGTCACTTTTCTGCCTTTCAACTATTAGTCAAAATTAAATAAATGAAAATCTGGGACATTTAAAACCTATTTACTAAATAATGTCTTCGATATCTTAAATTCTTAATATACAGACTTCATAATTATGGAGGAAGCTGTAAAGGTACATTTTACATTAATTATATTTTTAAACGAACTTTTTTCCTACGTAAATATTATCTTGTCACTTTTCTTCTCTTCACCTATATGTCAAAATTAAATAAAAATAAATTAATATCAGGGTCATTTTTGCACACACGGTCATCTGACCCCAAATTAAGCAAAGCTTGTATATGGCTGCCAGAGACTGATATACGTAAGTACATATATATTCTTAAATACATACTTAAATAGATATTAACACCCCTACATAGAACAAACACAAATGTTCATCACACAAAATATGTGTGTACTAGGTGGGAATCGAACCCACGTCCCCAAGCGCAGAAGGTATGTTCACTACCAACTGAGCCACCGGAGTAGTCGCATACTTACGAATAAACAAAGAATAAAACGAATAATTACGTCGATCTATTTCTTTGTTGCTGTGTGAAAGAAGATCAAAGAAACACTTTAGTTTATATAATTTTAGTAAGACGTGTGCCTTTTCAGTATTTAATAGAGTACAGCTGAATTAAAACTAAAACGACGTATCCCTAAAACATGACACGCACTATCCAAACATGCAATAAGGGCGCGTCCACACCCGCTGCGTTAACGACCTGCGAACAGGGTACAATAGACTTTACAATAATAAATAGATATTACCCGATTTAACGGATTAGAGTGACGCGCGCGTGCCCGCCACGTGCCGGTGTTAGTGTGGACGGACCTTTAGTTTGTTATTAGATGGTTGATTGATTTGGGAGTGAAAAGGTGAAAATATCTCACGGTAGGAATATATTACAAACTTTGTTTATTCGTAAGTATGCGATTTAAGATTATTGATTTTTATTTATTAACCGACGACAAAAAAGGACGGTTCTATGAGCTACTGTATTTTTTTTTTATGTATGTTCACCGATTTCCCCGCCACCTGTTCAACCGATTCCAAAAAAAATAATCTTTTGTTTGGTAAGGTATTCCAATTTGGTTCCATTGTCACCAAGTCAGGATCTGATGATGGGATCCCAGAGAAATCGAGGGCAACCGCACGAGACACGCATATGGTAGGGTTCCGTAACCAAAGCCATAAAATTGTAGTCATAGTTCAGAAATTGATGGTTATAGAAAAAAATCGAAAGAACTAAGCTCTGTGGACTAAGCCAAATTTCAGAGATTTCATATCTGAAATTATAAAGGTTCCTTGTCGGGCTGCGGAACCCTAAAAAATAGGTCTTTGATAGTGCAATGTGCATACAACGTAAAAGTGAAATAGAATTATTGAAAGTTCTGCTAAAGATGTGAACTTATTCTTATTCTCGAGCAATAGATATTTATTTTGGTCACGCCTTTCTCACTTTATGTTGCACATGAGACTGGCTGAGTCAGAAACAAAGTCGATTGATCCAGAATCATTCATTGAAGTTCGAGGGAATTCAGTGAAAGTTCCTTATTCGTAGTCTCGTCTCGTCAAGATGGCGGAGATGTCTTGATAAATTAATTCATCCTTGATCAATAGATTGTAAACATACGGGATAAGATTTAGACATTTATATTTTGACGTTTTTAGTATTAAGTTCGGTTGAAACGTGATTTAATTTCTAACACAGATCTTAGAAATGTGGGGGTCCGGCCGCTCTTGAATCCAAACGTTTCGTGGTGGCGACTGGTGAAAAGAATGCTGGCGCCTGCATTGGTCCGAAAATTTGCATTGCCAGCAACTGCAGTGGCGTAGCTAGGTAACCAAAGGCCCTGGTGCATAAATGGGTCCCTACCTAAACTGGGTTAGGATTTATCAAGTAAAAATATAAATAATTTAAAGGTACAAAGCTACTTTATCATCAGCTCTTTATTGTGCTCAAAGCTACTTACTACATGTATGTGTATGAAGGGCAAAAAATTTGCAAGTTCAGTTTGGGGTTTGCTGATCAGGGCCCAAGGGCCCCCTGAGCTTGGGGGCCTCGGTGAACGGCACCGCCTAGCTCGATAGCTACGCCATTGCCAGCAAGTCCTTATTAATATATACTTTAATTAATATATGGTCGGGGAAAAAGTTTCTTCGTATTTTATAAACAAATTCAAGACATATTTTTTTCAAGTTTAATTACATTTAATTATAATATATATGTACCATTTTGTTCGATAACTTGTTGCCATCTTTTAGGTAGTGACATGACCCCGTTGCTGTAGAAATTTTGGGAATTCTGATCAATAAAATGCAACAAGTAGTTTTGACAGTCCTCTCTTGATGTTAATCTAACACTACCCAAAGAATTCTGAAGAGATCGAAACAGGTGGAAATCTGAGGGTGCAAGGTCAGGGCTATGTGGTGGATGCATTAACACTTCCTAACCAAGCTCTCTAAATTTTTGCTGAGTGGCCAAAGATGTGTGCGGTCTGGCGTTATCATGATGAAAGACCACACTCTTTATGTTGATCAATTCCGGCCGTTTTTTCTCAATTTCTTGTTTGAGTCTCATCTGCTGTTGGCAGTAGAGATCCAAATCGATGGTTTTGCCCGGCGGTAAATGCTCATAATGAACGATGCCCTTCCAATCCCATCATACACACAGCATCACCTTATTACGTGTTAATCTGGGTTTCGCTACAGTCTGTGGTGCTTCACTGCCCTTTGACCATGATCGTTTGCGCACATTCTTGTCGTAGGTGATCCATTTTGCATCACCAGTGATCAATCTTTTCAAAAACGGTTCGGTTTCTTTACGTTTCAATAGAGAATCGCAAATGAGTACACGATTCATTTGGTTTCTTTCAGTGTGCTGGTGTGGCACCCAAATATCGAGTTTTTTTGTATACCCAGTTATTTTCAAATGGGTCAAAACTGTTTTGTGGTTAATCCCTAGGTCTTCAGCTACGTCGTAACTACTAATATGCCGATCTTGGTCCACTTTTTCAGAAATGGCATCTACTTTATCCGTAACAGGGCGACCAGAGCGAGCTGCATCTTTGACATCAAAATTCCCGGACTGAAAACGCTTGAACCAACATTGTGCTACTCTTGATGACACTGCATTAGGTCCATAAACGTCACAAATTTTATTCGCGGCTTGTGTCGCATTTTTCAGTTTTTTGTAATAAAATTTCACAATATATCGAATTTCTTCGTTAGATTCACTCATTTTATCGAACAAAATAACAATTGAAAAATGGCGGGAAATTGCTTTTTACTTTTTATATTCCTTTTTTAAAATGACATATTTTTAATAGTATCAAAACCAGCCAGATACAAACAGTACAACCCATGAGATTTTTACTACAACTTTATACATACAAAATACGAAAAGACTTTTTCCCCGACCTATTATATAGGTTAAATAGTTTTTATAAGATGTGACTCTTTATCTTATGCCCGTTTTCATCATGCTACAAGGTGAGACGACCAATTAAGGAACTCCTAATCTAAGCAGAGTCTTGAGACTTCTGCTTTACCAATCTAATATTTATAGGTTACTCCTAAGCTAAGAGTTGCCTACATTTTTGACAGTTGTCTATGGTTTTGATGCGAGTGAACGAGCGTGGTAATGTTCGGTTCATTTTAGTTTAGTGGATTTATAGCAGCTCTACAAACCTGGTCCGTTACCATAATCTCAAAAACATCCCCATCTCTCTGCCATCCTCCTTGTTTCGTGAGAACTACAATCTAGACATCTTCAAGGCTATAGTGAATAGACTTCTTCTAGATCAACGTGTTCCATCCTCGGCCACACGATCGCTTACCATCAGGCGAGTTGGTGGCCAAACGTAGAACTAATCTATATAAAAAAAAAAAAAAAATAACCTTACATTGAATTTTGTCTCGCTTTCTCGGCTAATGATAGAGCAAGACAAAAGTCAATGATAGGTTATTATAATAATGTTTTTGGGATTGTGGTAACCCACCAGGGTGTCAATTCTGCTATTTGTCAAACGTTTCAAATGAGTGTCGGTAGTGTTTCGTCGGAATTATTTTCGACATTTGGTATTCTGCTTGTTATTTAAGACCAGTTGCTTTCCAATGGCTTGCCATCGAACTGTCTGACAGTTCTTATTGACATATTTGGTATTCTGTACGGTAATGGCGTGCCAGTGGAATACTTTTTTTGCTCATCGGGCAGGCTAAAGTCTTTAGGCCATACCGCCTCATCATTCGTATTTTTACTGTTTTTTCCTTAAATTACATTTTAAAATTATGTTTGGTGTATTATATTGACGAGGAAGATATGTACAATCAATACAATCTATAATATAATCATTTAAGTGACAAAAAAAAAACAATGATAGTCTACACTACTAGAGTCTGTGCGGAAAGAGAACCGTCGTGGCGAAAAATGGAACTACAAAACAATATAATTTTGATTATTATATGGCAGCCCAGCCCAGCCATCTGTCAAATGTCAAACTATACTTCGTGGTATTTACGTGACGGATACAGCTTTGTTTTGTGTTGTTTTTAAGTGAATTTTGCATAAAATTATGTCTAAAAGGGGAAAATCGTTACGCAGTTCCACAAGGGCAATAATATTTAATATTATACAGTTTTGTCAACGAGAAAAAGTGGCAAAACACACCATTGTTGACCTCAGTAAAGTAACGGAGCGTGTGGCAGCAATGTCCGGTAAATAACAGTTTTATATTATTACTTATGTCCTTCCTAGATAACCTCCGGTTCCTGATATCTCCAAATGTATTTAACTAAAAGGATTTCATATAAACATGTGACAATATTTGTATGTTTTGATTCAACCAATGTTCTTGATAGTAGGCTTAAAGTGTGTTGATGCTTTTATTTTTTTTACTAACTTATGTTTTTTTTTTCAGGTTTAAGTAGAGATACAGTATCTAAAATAAAAAAAGAAGGTTCTACAAATGACGGCGTATGGTGCACACCGGGGAAAATACGTAAAGGAAGACCAAAAAAAGTCATTCTTGATAAAGACCATTTATTAGACAACATGCAAGAGTTTATTATAAATGTTACTGATTCGAGTACATCAAGTTCAGAAGACGATACTAATAATTTGTATCTCTCTGGTAGCTCCAAAGATGGATCAGTCATG
Source organism: Agriopis leucophaearia (assembly GCA_949125355.1). Taxonomy (NCBI): domain Eukaryota; kingdom Metazoa; phylum Arthropoda; class Insecta; order Lepidoptera; family Geometridae; genus Agriopis; species Agriopis leucophaearia. The sequence goes on along the minus strand of OX421285.1, from coordinate 2,566,064 downwards.
TCTGGTATTGAATGTTTGGAATCAGACTTTGACTATGGTTCTGATTAGTGACTCAATAAATAAATATATATAAATAAAATCTTTTATTTACTAGCTGCGTCCCATGGTGTAACTAGGGATAAAAAATAGCTTATATTGTGTTAACTCAGAGTAAACCCTGGCTTATTATTATTACCTATTACCTATTTGCAATTATTTTTACAACTTTTTCAATAATAGGTTGTATTATTTAGACAGAATTTTGTATCAATTTATTTGACAAAGTGTAGAAATATCAAGAATCATAGTCGCGCTATAATGACGTAACAGTGTTGTCACCATAGCAAATACGTTAAAAAAACACAGTGGCGCCCTCAAATTTTATGACGGTTCTCTTTCCGCACAGACTATATTATAAAGAGGAAAGATTTGTACCTATTTTTGTATGTTTGTAATGAATAGGCTCCGAAACTACTGAACCGATTTGAAAAATTCTTTCACTGTTGGGAAGCTACACTATCCCCGGGTGACATAGGCTATATTATATTTTGTAGCGAGGCCGAAGGCCGAGCTTACACTCGTGCGAAGCCGGGGCGGACGGCTAGTTTGGTATAAAATAATACAACTCGTGGTAGATTTTTACAGGCAACATCGAACGCAATTCCCACACGATTCCCTTGACACACAATTGAAACGAAATTGTAGATTTAGCAGAATACCCTTTTTGCCACAATCGTAATTGAGAGTCGTGGGAGTGGCAAAACAATGTGATTTTACGTTAATTAGCAGAATTGACACCCAGGGTGTCATTTTCCCGTATATTTGGCATAACAACTTAAAACACTTATATTACACTTTTTTTTTTAAGTTTCAACAACTATGCGCCACGGTGACCACCAGTAATGTACTCACTGAATTGTATCTTACAACTAGTTTAAAACGGTGCGTTTTAAACGCAAAATTCTTTCGTAGATTCTTATTCCGCTATTCCTGCTATACACATAATAATATATAATAGATTTACGTATAACGCAATATGCATAGCAATAACGAAGCAGCTATTCCAGTTTCATCATCTCGAGTATAGGCAGCACAAGTGGCCAGGGGCCTTACCCCTAGCTCAAAAAGTAGACCCGCATAGGTGTTATTTGTCTAAACGGTACCATCAACTACGATAAGCGGTAGTTGTTTGATTGCCGCCAAGCTTTGCGATTTTCACGCACACACGCATAGTAAAACGGATTTTCTTTCATTCAATCTGTAGGACTCGGTACCCCGGGCGTGACATACACAACACACCAAGATACCACAGATAAAGTAAAGATTTTAAACCGCCGTGCATCCAGTCAGAGACAAGTTAGACGCTTTTAAACGATGCAGCTTAAATGAGTTGGTTGTCGCAATAATTGTAGGTACCTATGAGGTACCTACTAAAAGTTGGCTCGCAAAAGTAAAGCTAGGGGTAAGGCCCCTGCTCTCCCGTAGACTATCTCAGGACACGTCAACGAGGCTTCTGAGTTGTGATCAAGGAAACTATTACGGCTGAAAGTATCCAAGTACGTCCTACTACTTGTTAAATAGCGCAGAGCTCATATCGAACGGCACAACGGTTATTGTCAGATCATATACAGTGTAAACATAATATAGCGACACTTTAGGGACTGCGCGTTTTATAGTGTTATTGAAAGTTGTCGTTAAATGGAGAGAAGGAAAATCAATAGTATTTTAGTAAATAATATGTATTTACTAGTAACGTATAAAATTTACAACCAGCAAACATTAATATTGATACATATAGCAACGAATAGTGAGTATAGTCTGATCTTCGTCTGGAATTATTTGCAGCTCCAGTATTTTGTTTTGTTTTAAATACGAAGTCTTAGAAAGTACTGTTAATGATGTATGTTTGTCGTTATTTAGAGTTGGTGTGATAGTAAATAGAGTGTATCATTGTATGGACAACAATGATAACCAATCAAAGTAAAGTCAGCTTTTAGGTATGTTTGCGGGCCGAAGGGGTTAAAGATGGGATTTCGATCAAGCTGTACGCGCGATTGGTTGTCGTGTGTTACCTTGTCAACGCCGCCTTTCGCTTAAGAGCTTTATCGGTCACTATATCCTGGATTAAAAGGCAAAGTCTAGAAGAGCATTGCGCATCAGAATTTATGAAATTGTTTTTTTTTGTTGGGTGGCATTGCTATTGTTATGGGTGAATATGGCGCTTTTTTTTAGTCGAGTTACTCGCTCGCCTGTTCATTTTATTGGATAAAACCACACTATAAACGCTCTGGGTGGTACTCTGCCATAACATAACCCTTTGTCCCATTATTAAAATTTCAAAAAGCGAATAGTAGTTGACCGGAAGCGGCGCCGGCGCACGGTAGCCGACTGATACGCCACTTAGCGGGTAGATGTGAAAACTGTGTGTGAACCGTGCACTACTACAAGGGGGGATACATTTTTGTACTCATGTTTTTGGTTCAGTATACTTCGTACATAGAAATAATATTTTCTGCTATGTATTATTCGCATCTCCGTACGCGTAGTCTCTCATATTGTGAACTTCAAGCCCCCTTTTGCCCCACTGATTTTGGTCTTTTGCAAAATCCTTTCTTATCGGATGTCTAATTTTTATGTACAACTGCGCCCTGCTGTTTCACCCGTTCAGAGATTCACTGAGATTCCCTCAGGAACTATATTTTTTCCCGGTATAAAAAGTCTTATATCACTCTTCGCCCCGTCAATGGGCTGTTCAAGTATTACGTAGCAGATTTATTATATTTCCCCCCCCTCCCACTTGTCAGCAAAAGTAAGCAAAGCTTATAGTTAAAGCTTATGTAAACATTGTTACGTGTCACGCTGTTTGTGGTCGAAACACTCCTCCGAAACGGCTCGACCGATTTTTATGATTTTCTTAATGTATATTGTTAGGTAGGTATGAGAATAGTTTGTAAAGTATTTTTCATCATTATCATCATCACAATTTTCCATCACCACGCGGGCGCAGCTAGTAAAATATAAGAAAACAGTACTTAGCTAGGTGGCGTTCATCACGTGTGCTGCGACTCGCATCATCCTGTAGAGGTGTAAATGAAGCGCGCACGGCGCTCCGTTTTCACACGTCGCACCACGTCAGGGTTATTTTCCTACTATCTGAGCTGAGCATCCCTGACAACGGTTTCCCCATACCTTATACCTACTTTAATATTTAGAACACAGAGCTTTATCAACATAGACACCACAAAATCTTCATAAAAGCCGTGTTACAAAATGCATCGTTCAATATTAAGTTTCAAGATTTTCTATTCCATCATAGTGACCCACCTAAGCTTTCATGTATCCAAAATTGTAAAGGCAGGTACTTAGTTCTAGAATGGTCTAAACTGAAAGTTTAATTTTGTACTTCCAGACGAAGGGGTAGAGATGAAATTGTTTTTTCTATATCTAGGTATTCAAACGATGGTGGCCTAGCGTGGCGAGCTTTGTCCCAGCAGTGGCAACATGATACCACCATGCTGGCCCAGCGCATGTTAGTGAATGTCATGTCTTTGAACATTTGAGGTTCTAGGAAATACCGGTTTCCTCACGATGTTTTATTTCGCCGTTTTTGAGCGATGGCTTCGAACTTGCATAATTTTTGTATTTTTTTTTATCGCGAATAAGTCAGCGTTTGACCACCAACTCGCCTGTTGGTAAGCGACGATGTGGTCGAACATGAAGCATACAGACTTAAAAGATGACCTATTCACTCTTGCCTTTAAAAGACCCGGATTATATCCCTCAGAAAACAAGGAAGCCAGCAGGTTGTTCCAATCCTAGGCCATACGGATTAGAAACGTAGAATCGAAACTTTTGGTACCAAGGAAAGTCCACAATCTATAGGTGGTAATGGGCCGAGTTCCTACTTGTCCTGTAGTAGAAAGGGGATGGTAGGATAAGGTCATGGAGATCCGATGCACTTTTTCCGAAATGAATCCTATAGAAAATTGACAGACTCGCTACTTTACGGCGGTGTTCTAGACTGAGAAGTTAGCACATAAGTTTAATTTTATGTTTATTAGTGCAGGGCTGGGAAACTAACCGGGTGCGGTCAGATTGTAAACTGCACATGCAACCGCTCGCCCATCATCGCAGGGGATAGCGATACTGTATTCTATTGGCTGGTACCAGCGCTACCTAGGCGTTGTTTTGTCCATGTCTCGTAACATGCGTTCATCGTAAGACGTCCACATTAAATCAGCGCAGGCGGCTCAACAAATCGTCGCCTCGGAGGGGCGCTCCCTATCCATAAATCAGCCGCACCATGATTTAATATTAATGATGTTTTAACCTTAGTGATTTATTTGATTTGGTGCAAGTCACAAGAGATCGAGCGTGTTCGTGTATTAGAATCTTACTGTCTATTTTGTTTGATTTGATTTCAGGAATAAGACAACTTATTACAAAAAAAAATGGCCAAGTGCGAGTCGGACTTGCGCACGAAGGGTTCCGTACCATTATCTAAAAAAAAAAACGGCAAAATTATTACGTTTGTTGTATGGGAGCCCCCTTAAATATTTATTTTATTCTGTTTTTTAGTATTTTTTGTTATAGCGGCAACAGAAATACATCATTTGAGATAATTTCAACTGTAAAACTATCACAGTTCATGAGATACAGCCTAGTGACAGACGGACAGACGGAAAGCAGAGCCTTAGTAATAGGGTCCCGTTTAACCCATTGAGTACGGAACCCTAAAAAAGATAATAGGTAAAAAATACTAACAAAATATGGTGAGCCTTTGAAGTTTTATACATTATCCATCTCCTGTTTTCATCATGAGTTCAGTTGATGACACAGAAAAGAGAAAGGTAGAAAAAAATATCTGTTTTCTATGGTTGATTGTACCAAATTATTCAATTGCCATCTGGATTACATATACTTACTTTCAAAGTTTCAAACCGATATGACAAATACTAAGTTATTAGATTTCCAAGTTTTTTTTTTAGTTCGAGTGAAAATAAAATAAATAAGTTAACAAATAAAATAATTGCATCGTTATGATCACTGATATGTGAATTTTTTTACCCTATTCTTTTCTGTGGTTATTATCATAATTATGACATGCTGATGACAGCAAAGTTAATGAATCACAGCGACTACGCCGCGAGTTCCAGTAGGGGTAGGGAAGGTCCTATACGGGGCAACATGAGGGGTCATGCCTTCATTCCACCAGCAGATCAGCATAATTTTAATAATATTTTAATTTTAAGATGTATTTCAATAAAAATCAAATAATAAGAAGAGCCTCTTACCGCTTATTCCTTGGTTCGAGTTTACAATAAGCCGGCAGTGGCGGAGGCCCCCAGTTTTTGTTTATTGCTAATAAGCTATCGTAAGCTATCTAGGGGTAAATTGCTTGTATCTCGCAGGGAAATTTTGACCTCTGTTGTCGGTGGTTTTTATTAGAAAAAAGGCAATTTTCTTTTGCGCCAGGTTTGAAAAGCGGTGGGGACGAATTAAATTTGTTATTACATAAAGTTGGGATGCACTTTGTTCCCAAGAGCCTTTATTTTTAATTACCTTTATAAAAAACAAGTAGATTATCTATAGGCCGTTGAAGGTATCACCATCATCAGCCCGAAGACGTCCACTGCGGCATATAGACCTCCCTCTTAGAACGCCACACTGAATGACGTATCCACTGGATGCCCGCAACGACGTCGTTGGTGCACCCAGTGGGAGGCCTGGCCTACCTACGCTGCATCTTCCGATTCGCGGTCTCCACTCCAGAATCTTTCTTCCTCATCGGTTATCAGTTCTTAGAGTAATGTGGCCTGCCCATTGCTACTTCTACTTGCAAATCTGAGCAGCTATGTCGGTGACTGAAGTTCTATGGCGAAAATCCTCGTTCCGTATGATAGTTCTCTCCATTGCCCGCTGTGCGTTGTGCTTTTTGAAGTTTTAAGACAATTGAAATGCTCTAGCTTACCTACTGAATGGTAGCGTACCCAGCATGCTGGCATTATCATGCAAAATTGCATTTTTGTGACGTAGAGTCAGAATAATGCTAGCATTTTGGTCACACGTAACTATAGCCAGGTGCTCTGAAAGAGTGAGCTCCCGGCCCTCAAGGGCACAATGTCTCGACCCCAAACGGCTCAAATATGTAACCACAACCGACGTTAGCATATTTGCGCTGCTTGTGCTGCTCTGCCGAATTGACAGACGCACCAGCTCTACGCTGTGTCAGCTGTGTCTTGTATTTCTCTTTGTAATTTAATACTTGTAAAGAACTTTTTATCGAAAATAGTCTCGCGTTTAACTAGTATCTTCTACGTTTCTAATCCGTACGGCCAAGGATTGGAACAACCTGCTGGCTTCCTTGTTTCCTGAGAGATATAATCTGGGCATTTTCATGGCCATATCTAGTATAGACTAAGCTTCTTAGTCTAGACTATCGGCGCAAAGTTTCGGTATTTTATCGGAGACATTTCGGAGAGCGTGCATTGGATCTGCATGATTTAATTCCCTCTTGCCCATTTTTCTATCGAAAACCCGTACAAAGCGCTTGGAATCCACTTTTATTGTGCGAACTGCTAGTCTCTGGAATGCGCTGCCTGAATAGGTGTTCCCTAATAGTTACAATCTGAGTGTCTTCAAATCATGAGTGAATAAGTTTCTTCTACGCAAGCATGCTACACCGTAGACTGCATCCTCGCCTAACATCAGGCGAGTTGGCGGCTAAACGCAAGCCTATAAAAAAAACTTTAAGTATTTACTAGCTGTGCCCCATGGTTTCACCAACATTTTCCCAGTTTAAAATATCTACGTTTCAACCGAGTTCAACCGCTCTAGTTTCGCCGACAAACAGCTTTTTATTTGGCCGCCAGTTCACACCTCGCCTCGTGATAACACGTGAAGTGCTAAAAGCTGCGAATGCCTAATGTCGAAATAGTTGAAGTGTGAAGCAATCTCATTTGATGAAACTTGACTTGAATTGAAGAATCATTGGAATATGTGTCAATGTTCATATCAACCTCAAAGACTTTAGGGCCTTGTCCGTCTAAAATATCTGCAGTGCAACCCAATAGGCGTTATATAATAATTGCTTCTTTTAATCTGGTCTTACAGTACAGTGGACGTCTTCTGGCTGATGATGATGCGTAGTCGTACATAGTTTTTTTTTTAAATCTGAGTGCACTAAGAAGTTTCCTAAAGTCAGTTAATAACATCTTTCACACGATTCCAAAGCCACACTCCCAAAGGTAATGTCAACACCCATTTTCAGTTACAGATGTGTTAAAACAAAGCAAATGTCGCAATGCACTGTAAATTGGAGTTTGGTTTGGAAGCACTTCATTTTGAAACTATTTCTTTATTTGTTTTGAGTTTTCTGTGAATGTGACATGTGTAAAGGAAGGGCGATGAACTTGGTTCCAGGAAAGGAAAGATCTAGCTAGGTAGAGTAAGAACCTATTATGCGACGCGGTTTCACCCACATTGACATTCATTCAGAAACCGTACATGTGTTTTTTTATATAATTATACTTCATAATAATACAATAAATAAATAAATAAATAAATAAATATCTGGGACATTATTGCACACATGGTCATCTGACCCCAAACTAGGCTTGCGTTTGACCGCCACCTCACCTGAAGTTAAGCTATGATGCAGTCTACGATGGAGCAACTTTGTCTAGCAGATTCCGATTCATTCGCGACATGAAGACGCCCAGATCAATAACTCTTGGGGAACACTTTATTCAGGCATTCCGCACTAGCGGTTCGCATAATGAAAGTGGTATCAAAGTGTTCCCAACGGTTTTTCGGAATATCAACGATAAAACGGTATCCTTAACCCCGATGCTTAGACTTAGCAGTTAAGTCTGAACTAGGGATTCGATGCTGATCGTTCTTGGCACGTTTCTCATCATCATCATCATTTCAGCCATAGGACGTCCACTACTGGACATATGCCTCCCCCATCGATCTCCAAAAGGGCCGGTTGGAAGCGGCCTGCATCCAGCGTTTTCTTGCGGTCATTTTTAGGTCATCTATCTATCACACACGTTTCTCAATGGACTCCAATGTCCCAAGCTGGTATTTGACTAATCCATCCCAAAAGTGCGAACAGTACTCCATCACGATCGAACTTGTGTTTGGTACTGTGAAAGCAACTGTTCCGACGTGAAGCACCGTCAGGCTTTCAATTGGATACCCAGCTTTTTTGCAGCCAATTGAGCTTTGGTCTCAATTTTAACCTAAAGTTGAGAGTTGACGTCAGAGCAAATCCTGAGAGCTCTTGTCAGTTAGCTATCGGAATGGATATATCCCGGAGAGTACGACCCAGTTCTAATGGAGTTCTTTTGGCAGAGAACAGACACGCCTAAGTTTTAGCTGCATTGAACTTGCCATTGATATTGGAATCGCTGCAATTGGAGACTTTCTTGTCCCTTACAAGTTCATGCTCTTTATCATGGCCTCCCTGAGGGACTGAATTTATGATCCACTATAATTCATGCATGCATGGGGTATGTAGCTCTTTATAACACTGTGCTGTCGTCTGCGTACCAAGTGGAACGAAACTTGAACAGACCGTTCACGTGCAGCGTTCAGAGAGCACCGACACTTGGGGGACACCGGCATAAAGCCATTCTACAGGACGAGCAGCTATCACTGATCATTCCTTCAGGAAGTCCAAAATCCACGTAACGAAACCGGTGGACAAGCCAAACGAAGAGAGCTTGGTAATAAGGCTGTCCATGGTAAACCCTGTCAAAAGCCTTTGAGATTACAGGATGGCAAGCGCTTCTCCGAATTTCTCGATGACCTCACTCCAAATGTGTGTGGCATACGCTAGAAGATCCCCCAGTGGACCGGTTTCGGTGGAATCCGTATTGCCGGTCACTGAGAAGATCATTAGCTTCTAGATACGCCAAGAGCCTGTTATTGAGGACACATTCCATAGTCTTGCATGCTTCCACAGTATGGACGTGACCGAGTATCCGAGTATGGGCATATGTTATACCAAGTTCTTGCACCATCCCTTAGTCGTCCATTTGATCATCTCGTGTGCAGATGTGTGCCGCTCAATATTGCAGTGTGCGTTTGGAGAATACCTAGTAAGAATATTTCAGTGTGTGCAATACGTCGCTCTTTAACTCGCCCCCTTCAGTTTCTGGCAGATTTTTTCAGTAGCTCGAGTTTAAGGCAACTCCAAGCTGCAGCAGTTTCGAGACTGAATTTGAAGTCCATAATATCTAATGTCTGTTATATTAAGTATAAAATTACTTATAATGCTTAGAACTGTCAAAGATGTTACATAATTTTAGATCCACCAGTTTATCCTAACTGATACGAGCAATATTAGGCATGGATTTATGGCTACTGTGATATAGCATACCTAAACAATACTCTCTAATGCGTTGACATTGTCTAAACATAGATAGTATGTGCTTGTACATTATCTAGAACCGACCTGCCTAATGAAATTTCCGTGTAGCGATACATCGCAGTGTAGGACGGCTACAGAGACAGACAAATGAAGTGTCCGCGACGAGCCGTCTCTGGGGATGATATTGCTCTGCGGGGTCGGGACTAGGGCTGGCGAATATAAAAGAAGTTATCTGAAGTGAAAACTTCTTTACCGTATACCGTGTATCGTAAAACAGCGCCATTTCTTGTAGAATAAGTGAAGTTTTCACAGTTGACGTGCAGTCCTATGACTCATGTGTTTTTTTTTATTTCACCTTTCCTCTCGAAAAGTTTATGGCGTACCACGTCGTGTGCATTTTCGAGTGTCAAGTGTTGAAATATTTTAAAGTTCTATTAGATATCATCAAACGACTCCGTCAAGCAAAGTAAGTCACGCTCAAATCGAAGTCTTTCACACTCGAGCATATTTAAGGATAGTAAATAATTGTACACCAATTGTCATTTGAAATAGAGTCTGTGCAAAAATACAAGCGTTGCTGGTCGCGCGTTTAACCTCCACACTGAACGACAACCTGCCATCTGCATCCACTGGATGCCCGCGGCTCTCACAATGTCGTCGGTCCATCTAGTGGGAGGCCTACCTACCTACGCTGTGTCTTCCGGTTCGTGGTCTCCACTCAAGAACCATTCTTTCCCATCGGTCATCAGTTCTTCGAGCGATGTGGCCTGCCCATTGCCACTTCAACTTGCAAATTTTAATAGCTATGTCGGTGACTCTGGTTATTTGGCGAATATCCACCTTCCGGATTCTATCGCGCAAAGTAACTCCAGGGGCCTTACCCCTAGCTCGAAAAGTTGACCCGCATAGGTGTTATTTGTCTAAACGGTACCATCAACTACGATAAGCGGTATGTTATTTGATAGCCGCCAAGCTTTGTTAATTTCACGCACACACGCACAGTAAAACGGATTTTCGTTCATTCAAGTTAGACGCTTTTAAACGATGCAGTTTAAATGAGTTGGTTAATTTTAGGTACCTATCAGGTACCTACTAAAAGTTGGCTCGCAAAAGTGAAGCTAGGGGTAAGGCCCCAGGCGTATTGGCAATATAAGGCACCACAGAAAAATAGATTTTTTTGTTTAAATTAGAACGGCTGTCAAGGCATTTTTGTAAAAAAAAATTGTAGCCAGTTGCACCCACTGAAGTGAGAATTTTTACCCTTCTCTTTTCTGTGGTTGCACCCATATAAACGAAACGTCAGTCATTCGAAATCAGTTAGCAACTGTGACGCGGAGTTCGACGCGTTGATCTAAATAAGAATGTTCAATCAAGGTTCTGTCCAATACCTGGCGACAGATTTTCCTTCTCATTTCCATTCTATTTACTTCGGTTTTCTATGATAGGCACTGTTTAATTATAATCTGAACAAGTGGGCAGCCCTAGGAGTCTGTAACAGAGAGCGTGTGTAACTCGCAGGGCGCAGTCCCGCGGGGCGTCGGACATGACTCCGCTATTATGACGTCACATTATACGCACCTACATTCTCTACTCATCAGTTTGTGATAGCTGTAGTCAAATAAACAATGACGATATAACCACCATTATAATAAATAAACTTTAAAATAAAAATTGTAAAATGCGTTTTTAATTGGGCAAGTGCCTTTCTAAACAAAATACAAGCTAACACTAACATTTCAAAAACAGTTTAATTATTATTTACGGGATATTTACCGTGGTAAGGTTGTGGAAGCTGCTCCCGATATTTCGGCGCAGTTAAATGCATTATGTTCACGGGAAGACGGTAAATACCCCGTCAATATGAATTAGGTAACTGTAGTTACAAGCCGTGATAGTTTAAAACAGTGTGCTATCGATATAAAAAAAACGCAAACGGGAAGCACCAGCTTTAAAATAAACAAAGAATCATCAAAATCGGTTCACCCAGTCGAAAGTTCTGAGGTAACAAACATATAAAAAAATCTGTCTAATTGATAACCTCCTCCTTTTTGGAAGTCAGTTAAAAAGAGAATACCTACTCTACACAATTTTCTAAGGCACGCCATCTATTGTTAGTTTTAAAAATTATTTCGTATAGTAGCAAGCTTACACAAGCTAGTACAACTACTGGTCCCTAGATGGCAATATTACTAGAGTAAAATAAATATAAAACAGATGGCGCTGTTTTAAATAATCCTAGTACTGCTAGTCAACAACAGATGTCGAAATGTATTTAAATTTAAATAATTAGTGTTAACAACTGTTGATGCTAGATTGCAGTACCTATTCAATTTAGTGTTGCTTCTTGTGGCGTAAATTACCATTCTCAAATCAAACCTCTTTCGTTGAAACACCGTGTTGACAGCCTAATAAAATTATTCAGGTCGGTCCGTAGATTCATTACACACTATTTCCAAACAAACAGAATTTTAAACGTAATTTTAGCTAGTAGGTATTTGAAACATCATGCAACGCATAGTTTTATCACAATTTGTGTCATCTCGTCGCTCGTGCCGTGAATACATACGCACTTGACGTTTAATGGACTGGTGATGAATGAGGGCGCCACTATCGAATCTTCTGGACAAAACTGACTGAAAGTTGTAACTCTCATATTTTGATACTTCTACAAATAAGCTAGTCGCACTGAACATGGGTATCACGTATCCTCGAGTGTGAACCTCACGTAACTAAACGCCTCTATTACCTACTTGTTACCTAATGTCGTGAGGAAAATTTACTAATATCGCTACTTTAGCTTATACGGCTATTTTTAAACCCATATTCCTATATAATTTGTCTAGGAAATCTCTATTCGAATGTTTTTATCAGAGATTAGCAGCGCCGGCTCTGGGGTAGAGCAATAGGAGCGGTCGCTCTAGGCAGGGTCGGCTGGGTCGGAAGGGCCCGGATGGCTCACAAGCCCGGGACCTGGCTAGGCTGCGCGGGCCCCCAATCCTACCTGCCGCTTGGCTTGCGGCAAGCCCCGCAAACCAGGTCCGTGAAGGGCCCGCGCAAGATGGGGCCCCGCTGGCAAACGCCACTTTGACTTTATGGCCAGTCCGACGCTGGCTCTAGGCGCCAGATAGCAAGGAGCGCAAAAATGCTAGGAGCGAAAAAAATCAAGCGCTCTTACACTGATAACATTTGGTCATGCAGTGAATTTCGAGGCTCTTTTTCAATCCCCTCTGCCCGCTCAGTAACGTAGGTGCAGGATGGCGTAAGTGCACTAAAAGGCAACGTATAGTGGTATATTTTGAGAATATAATACATGGCGATACTGTTGATTTTATTTCATTATTTACAAAAGTTCATAAGTTTCTAAACGATTTCATTTGCTAACGATATAGAACCGTCATCTTACTTTTTCTTTCTCTCTGCCTGCTCTTTGGATAGGAACTATTTCACATCACTGCTAAATATAAATTAATAAGGATAATATATGTGCAAATTAATTACTTAAATCCTTAGTTAATTATGTGCTACGCCCAAAATACCTCAAATAACCTACAGATGCAACCCTTGATTCACGAGATACTTTTAATACCCATTACATTGTTTATTTTGGCGGAAATAAAATTGCTAACTCTGACGGGACCTTAGTATGGAAACATTTTTAAAGGCATTTTCACATTAATACCAAATTTCTCCGAAATTATTCTGAGCAGCAGTTTTCGCACCCAACAAAATCTTAAAAAATTAGGTGGAACCAAACTAAAACTGCAATGTAAGTACAGATAGCTTCACAGACGACCAGTATAACAGCTAACCCACCACATTTAGCAACCGCGACTAATCTTGGCTAAAACCAACTGAAATCATACCAAGTGTGCACCAAACATGGTAAAGACACCATTCTTCATAATTGTACACCTGACGCATGCCGAGCATACGAGCACCTTGCAACATCTTCAAAATCCCACGACTGCTCTACCTACAGACCAAGCATACCTTACTCTATATTCATATTCGCTACCTCTACTTATCCTCACTTTTAAGGTACAAACCGCCCACGGAGGTCTAAACAAGAACCATTTTCTGTTAGTTATAACGCCTGCGGAAAGATAAAATTGTATAAAAATGGCATTAGCTTGAGAGATGTCACGTGACTGCTTATGTCATAGTCCCATAGTAAAAGTTGTTTATAATGATGAGTATTACAAATTCTTTTTACCCTTTCCGCATAACCCAGTAACTTTATAATTTTCGAGCCTTAAAAGTTTTGACTTGTCATTTCAAAGCGATTGCTTCGCACAATAGGGGCCTATAGGCTGCCAGCTGCCGTTGCAAAAGTACTACTCAGAGTCATAGAGCACATGCGTGTCAAGGTAGTCGGGAGCGAGCTTAGGAAACTAGAGCAAAGCGTACAATCTCACACTTAGTTATGTTCCAGTTACACTTACCAGCAACTATAGATCAGTTATATTATTTACGGGATATTTACCGTGGTAAGGTTGTGGAAACTCATATAACTGTAGTGAACAACCGTGATAGTTTAAAACAGTGCGTTAACTGTAGACAGAAGAGGGGCCTTACCCCTAGCTCTATTTTTGCGAGCCAACTTTTGGTAGGTACCTGATAGGTACCTACGATTATTGCGACAACCAACTCATTTAAGCTGCACCGTTTAAAAGCGTCTAACTTGTCTCTGACTGGATGCACGGCGGTTTAAAATCTTTACTTTATCTGTGGAATCTTGGTGTGTTGTGTATATCACGCCCGGGGTACCGAGTCCTACAGATTGAATGAAAGAAAATCCGTTTTACTATGCGTGTGTGCGTGAGAATCGCAAAGCTTGGCGGCTATCAAACAACTACCGCTTATAGTAGTTGATGGTACCGTTTAGACAAATAACACCTATGCGGGTCAACTTTTTGAGCTAGGGGTAAGGCCCCTGATCAGCGCTTAAACATGACCGAACCAAAAGTATATACTAAAATCATACCTACTGTAAGTAAGGTTACCGTACGACTGGATAAGTCCGGTTTTTTTATCTTTGTCCTACTTTGTACCACTGCTATGTTAGAGGCCTTTTATTATAAACTAGCCGCTCGCCCCGGCTTCGCACGGGTGTAAGCTCAGCCTACGGCCTCGCTACAAAATATCCTTTGTCCGTCTCCTGGTTCTAAGCTACCTCCCCACCAATTTTCAGCTAAATCGGTTCAGCCGTTCTTTAGTTATAAATAGTATAACTAACTCGACTTTCTTTTATATAATATAGATGTGCTCGCCCCTCCACTACACTACGCTTACAAATAATTATCAATACAAAAACCGACTTCATAAAATGTCAGAACTGGCCTAAATTGAATTGGAAGCACCAGCTTTCAAATAAAAAAAGAATCATCAAAATCGGTTCACCCAGTCAAAAGTTATTAACAAACATAAAAAAACAGTCGAATTGAGAACCTCCGCCATTTTGGATGTCGGTTAAAAAAAGGGCGACAAGGTCGAGGCAGGGTGCGAGTTCGATTAAATGTATCAAGCTTTTTTGAGGCCAGATGCGTTCACTCCTGCCACAGCACCTTCCCAATCTCCCTCGTTTGTCCGATCTTAGGTTCAGCCAGTATTTAGATGGGTGACCGTCGTTAGGAGTAACTATAGATAACCACACAACAATGCACACATCACATCATCAGCCAATTAACGTCCATTGTAGGACAAAAGCCTCACCCCTCATAGAGAGGGGTGTTGTCATAAACCCCACGCTTGGCAGGCTTGGAGATCGCAGTACGTTCACCGTGTACTATTAGGACGCTGCTGCCCATCCTCCGGTGGTTCTGGGGCCTTACCCCTAGCTTCACTTTTGCGAGCCAACTTTTAGTAGGTACCTGATAGGTACCTAAAATTAACCAACTCATTTTAGCTGCATCGTTTAAAAGCGTCTAACTTGAATGAACGAAAATCCGTTTTACTATGCGTGTGTGCGTGAAAATAGCAAAGCTTAGCGGCTATCAAACAACTACCGCTTATCGTAGTTGATGGTACCGTTTAGACAAATAACACCTATGCGGGTCAACTTTTCGAGCTAGGGGTAAGGCCCCTGGTCGCAGTTTTAGGACACCCGGGTCCAACAACAATACAAGGTAATGCAACCTAGGAAGTCTTAATTAACGATGTCTAAAACTGCTACATTTTCGAAATGTTTTAGTTCCATATCTTTTATTACTCGAGTTCTAACCATTTCAATGCACTAATCACCATTAATCACTCACTATATCCATCACCAACTAGACTAATCACTCATCTAATGCCTCAAACACATACGTACTTCTCAAAGTAATACTTGCCATAGATTAGGTAATATTTGGATTACCTCTCATTAAAACTGTTACCTAATGAATTAACTATACAGTAGAATTACCTATCTTCGGTTACGTTATAGAATTACTGGCCATTGTATCAGATAAATTAAGAAGTGGATGTAGGTTGACCATGCGCTTTTTTGCATTTTCTTATTTTGGATAGTTGATTGAATCAGGCGTTACTTTGCGGAAGTCCATTTTCTAACCTGTTTTTCTGATGAATTTAGTGTGATTCCGCTTCTACGTCGCTTCAAGTACAATAAAGAATTTGTCAACTTAACTTTATCAACAAATATCTACCAGGAAAATTTATCACAAATTCCTTGTTGTACTTATTGCGACGTAGAAGCGGAATTACACTAGAAATTCACCAGAAAAACATATTTTTTTTGTTGGATTATCCTCTAGACCATTGGTTTTCTAACTGTGGGGCGCGCCCCACTAGCGGGGCGCGGCAATATGCGCGGGCGCACGATTCGAGCTGATAGTGTTCCGTCCGTCCTAACCATTGAAACTGTATTTATCCTTATATAATACAATACAACAACTTTTTACACACCGAAACAACAAATGAAACTTAAACTAACATAAAAAAGTAAATATAAGGCAGTATAATGGGCGGCCTTATCGCTTAAAGCGATTTCTTCCAGGCAACCTTTGGATGGATAAGATTAAAGAATTTGAAAACGGCCTTATTTGTCCGAAATAGCATTTTCAGCAGCTGTAGCTATAAAAACGAAGTACAGAAGTGAACTCAATATTTTTAACCGAGTTCCAAAAAGAAGGTGGTTCTCAATACGACTGTTTTTTATTATTATTATTTGTTACCTCAGAACTATCGACTGGGTGAACCGATTTTGATGATTCTTTGTTTATTTGGAAGCTAGTGCTTCTCGTGTGGTCCCATTTCGGGTTGGTCCCGTTCTGACATTTTTATGAAGTCGGTTTTTTATATTGATAGTTGTCTTTCTTTTTCTTATTAACTTAAAAAAATACCATTTGAATGAAGGTGTTTTTTTGAACTATACCTTACTTTAATTTATAATACTTAAACTATTTAAAACTAAAAAAAAAAAAACAAAAAAAAAACAGTAAACATTATAATTATTTACTTAAATTATTTATCAAAGCTATTGGTTTCAACGATTATAAACATCAGTCATCTACCCTATTGACAACACAACTTCACTACCTGAGGACCATAATATTATAGCTGTTGTTACAAAATAAATATTTATTTCTTTCTTTCTTTCCTATTGTTTTAAGGTATATCTTCCTTGTATATCCAATCTGAGATCCTGCCTTACTCAGCACTCACAGACACCCTTACCAACAATCTGATTACCGGTAGCTTTCATGCCCGCAGGCTGAAAGTAAAACTTTTATGGTGTAAGTACTTACTACTTACTCCAAAGCTTTAGACTCTAATACTCACGGTGAAATGACGGTGTTGTGAAATGCTTTGACTCTTTCACTTATACAATGTGTTTTTAATATTAATTGATGTTGTATCGTCGGCTTAATAGTCTAAATGCGTAACCCTGTATATTTGTAGAAAATAACAATAAAAACTATTGTGTAATATAATAACTATGAACTATCCCCATTCCCCGTCGATTGGTGGCTACGATCTCGTACGTAATTGTGCGCACACGCACGAGTGACCGGTATACCTATTACAAAAACTTCGTTCCATTCCACACACCGCACCGGCTCGCCACGTGCCGGCTGTCTCCACGGTTACGTAACGAACACGAGATGTAAGGTGTGGCGAAGAAAGTTCCCGTGTGTTTACCTATTAGCGAATTCAGCAAGAGTAGGCTCGAGGCTTTCAAGGAGTTTGAATTGATTTAAAAATATGAATAGTTTTAGATGTGAAATCGATTAAGATATGAATATTATGAATATGGAGTTCCACCTCTAGTATAACAGAATTTACGAATAGTTAATACATTTTACAACAAAATTACAACCGACGTCACAGATTTTTTTGTAAACGAATTCATCCCCTGATTATATATTCCTTTCCACCCTAAGGGCGTATTTACGTAGGAAGCAGATTACCAGCGCCGATCTACCAGCGCTTATCGGTACAGGGGCCTTACCCCTTAATGAGTTGGTTAATTTTAGGTACCTATCAGGTACCTACTAAAAGTTGGCTCGCAAAAGTGAAGCTAGGGGTAAGGCCCCTGGTCCGCTCTGCATTGCGACATAAAGCAAGCGGGTATAAGCAGGGTCTCAGTAAGCAACAAATGGCGGTCTACCAGCGCTGATAGGAGTAGGTTGGAACTTGTCGGCGCCGTTCGGCAGTTATCGGTGCTGGTTCGGCACAAAGTATAGAGACTGCCTGCGCCAGGGCACACAAGACACAAGACACACAAGATCATTTCACGATTCACAAGACATTTATGTCCATCCATCATGGTGAACTTATGCCGTATATATGCATTGAAGAATAGGTACTTACATCGGCCTATCAACTAACAGTTCTTTTCGCCGCGAGTGTCCATTTCACATTCTTAGAAACCCTGGTCTGTTCGAGACCATAACTCGCTAAGTGAGGTTGCGTCAGACATTTTCACCTTCGAAAACATGTTTCGAGCCTGAATCGAGCCTTGCTGCGTAATTTCTCGAGACGTATGGACAGCGTGAGAAAAGAAGCTACGATGGAGATCACTGTATTTTTCAACGGACGATCTGGTCAGTTGTCTGATGTACTGCGGGTTACTATCTATCTGGATAACTAACTTTCCCTTCGATCAAAAAAATACAAATATGCCACAATGACGCGCTAAACGCGGCAATACAATACACAATCTGGCTGGACTCAATACGCAGCCAGAATGGATTCACAGTTCACAGTAGTTGCACAAGCCGTAACACACCGTAAGACCCGTATCATAACGTCAACTTGGCTGACGAACCACCATCTGACCAACGGGAGAGAAAGAGAAAATTGTCTCTTTCTCTCGGGAGAGAAGTTCCCACTTGCGATTCAGACATAATCGCCGTCTCGCTTGCTCAACGATGGTTCACGAGTTTTGACGATGTTGTGCAAATCGAACAGGCATTAGAGAACTGAGCCGTAAATATATAAAAATACGGTTGGTTTTGGTAAAATAGTTTTATTTCTATATACATTGTATACAGCTATGTTTATATATGAAACTGCTGACGTTTATTAACTATAATTTTCTACGCGTTGTGACTTCTATGTATAATTTTTCGAAGGTCTTTCCACCGTGTTTATCCGCGTGTAGACGCGACAAAGCTAGAAAATGGATACGTATATGTCTCACGGGATAAATACGGAGAAAAGATGGCCACGGCCCGTGCTAGGCCTGCCGAAATTGCACCCCAGTCACGTGTCTTTTTAACCGATTACGACGATCAAAAAAGCAAAGGCATATTTTTTTGTGTCCTCAGAATTCCATCATTTATAAACCGATTTAGATAATTCTTATCCTTTTTTATTTAAAAGTATATACTTTCAGATTGGTCTTATATAGAACTTGCATTTAAATTAGTTCAATAGTTTGGCTTTAAAAATAACTGGAAAATTCGGTTATACTTGGATGACGTTATTATTTCATAGAAGAAATACGAAATTATTTATCGTATTTTTCTCATTTAAAAGTCGGTTTTTAAATTGATAATTATTTTTAAAAAAACATCAGTCATAGGACTGCACGTCAGAAGTGAAAACATAAGTTAGTAGTTCACCTATTCTACAAGAGATGGCGCTGTTTTAAAATACACGATACTGTCTATTATGTCTTCTGTGACAGCGAGACGATGTCACGAGTTCCATGATTTTTATTCACTCAAAAAGTGCTCAACGCACCTAAAGAAGTTTTCACTTCAAAAATCAAACGTATGCCATACAAAACCACAAGCACATATACAAAATCTTTCAATGTTCAAAGACACCGCCACGCCAACAGCTTAACCACACTCCATCATCACTCCGACCATAGAGCGTTTAAATCGTGACAGGTGGCGAAGGCCCGTGGAATGCGGACCCTGACATTCGGCAAGTGGAAGAAAGTTCAGTTGCGTAACACAAATAAGATGCTAATATACTAAAATAAGCATAATATGTATTCTTATGCCTATGACGTAAAAAAATTAGTAACTTTTAGTACAACTTTCGTGTTGATTTTGGGGTTTCATTTCGGTGATCTTAATAAACAAAAATTAAGTCTACGTAATTTTTGTTTAAAAAGAACTAAAAATAATGCTATCCTTTTGGTTAATTAAAAAAGAAAATTAAATGCAGATAATTTCAATATACTGCCAGATTAATTAAGTACAGAGAATGATCTAAATAAACAAAAATTCTAATAATAGAATCAACGTAATTTTTGTTTATTAATAATGAAAGTTATTTAGTAAGTGTCCGACCGTAGACGTGCTCGAGTGTAGGAAAGTAGTAAAATGAGGTGAAATGTATTTTCATGTTTATTCCAAAACTCCGTAAAAAAACCTCCAATAAAGTCTCCACCATTTTACTGGGGCAATACTTAGGACAGTAAATACGGAAGATTTAGCGGTATGGCATTAATGGCTTGAGCCTGCTCAGAAATGGGCAAAAAAACAACAGCATTCAGTATGATAACACTTGTTGTTCTTAAGCTTCAAACAGGTTGCGTCGCAAGTTAATTGATTATAGAAGTTCTTCATCACTTCTTCCGCTTGTACGGATCTAATCGAAATCAAACCTTTCTTTTTTCGCAGGAAACATAAAAACTCTTCCCATGTAGATTAAATAAATTATGATAAAAAACAATCTACCTTAGTCAAAAGGGTGCGACGAGGCAGAGACGTACTTAAGTATTTTATTAATCCATACATGTCATATCGTTCAATGACATTGGCACGTTATTTGTACTTATGATCTTATAATTTTAACATTTTGTATTTATAATAAAGATTGTATACTCATCATTGACTGCCTCGGTGGCTCAGTTGGTAGTGATCCTACTTTCTGTGCTTGGGGGCGTGGGTTCGATTCCCATCTAGGACAAACATTTGTGTGATGAACGTTTGTGTTTGTTCTATGTCTGGGTGTTAATATCTATTTAAGTATGTATTTAAAAATATATATGTATGTATATCAGTCTCTGGCAGCCATATTACAAGCTTTGCTTAGTTTGGGGTCAGATGACCATGTGTGCAATAATGTCCCAGATATTTATTTATTATTTATTTATTTATTTATTATGAACGACTTTTACCTACCTACTGAGGTACCAACCCTGAAATCGCGAAACAAATATTAGCTCTTCCATACATTATCTCGAGTGTCAATGAAAACACTGATGAATGTGGTTCTAATGAAACAGATGATACTGTTTTTCTGATAAATGTCTGATGAATAACCTGAAATAACTGCTGAATAGCTGATAACCGATGGGGAAGAAAGGTTTTTGAGTGGAGACCGCGAACCGGAAGACGCAGCGTGGGTAGGCCTCCCACTAGATGGACTGACGACATTGTGAGAGTCGCGGGCATCCAGTGGATGCAGATGGCAGGATGTCGTTCAGTGTGGAAGGTAAAGGGAGAGGCCTATGTTCAGCAGTGGACGTCTTCTGGCTGCTGATGATGATGAACCTGAAATAAAATATTAATTAATTAAAAAAGATAATTCTGAAATATCATTTAATTTAAATTTAAAAAATATTTTGATGAAGTAAATTTAATTAAGTTTAATTTTGCCTAACCTGAAGTAACATAATATATTAATTAAATAAAAGAGTAAATTAACCTTACCTGAAACAAAATTAATAAATAATTCTGAAATATGATTTAAAATTTAAAATGATTATTAATTTAGCTTAATCTGAAATAAGATATTAAATAAATAAAATAGGAAATTAATCAAACCTTAAAACAAAAATTTATTAATTCTGAAACAAAATATTATTTTTTTTTAACATCCAAAACACGTGCACCTAATTTTAATTGAGAATCACTAATCACGACCCATCTAATGATTACCTATTGTCTGAATCGCAATACGCTAATTATTACAGTAAATACCAATTATTAGCTAATAAAAATCTCATCACATGTCGCAGTAATTAGGTTCTGAATTACTCATGCGCATTTATAATGAACGTAATTGACACGCTACTACTGATTTCTGCATTTAATCGTCAACAAATTAATTAATTTTCTACTGTATTTCGTAAAATTCTCATTCGTTCTTTCTGTTATTTCAAATCATTTAGAAACAACTGTACGTTTTAATTATATACTACTCGTAAATAATTAAAACGCACGTTATAATACTGTATCGTACTTTTGTTTGACAAATTGGCAAATTGAAAATTGAATTGAAGACATATTATTTAAAAAGGCATAATACACTATTCAGAGGACCTTGAATTTTTTGACATTAGATAAAATTGGCGGTAGGATTTAATTAAAATTTAACTGTCGCAATTTTATTATTCAAATTTTACCAATATAAATTATTTGCATCGTGTACCTTTCGTCACGTTCAAAAGTGTACATAACTGTACCAAATGATAAATAAATAATTGATTGATTTATCTATGTACATAATAAATAATAATCATCATCATCAGCCTTAACTGTCCACTGCTGTACACAGACCTCTCCTATTTAATGCACGCCACTGAGCTCGGTCGGCAGTTCTTTGCATACACATTTTACCCGCCGATTTACGCATATAGTTTTATTAATCGCTATAATAAAATATTCAGGGCATTTTTTGCACACACGGTCATCAAAGCAAAGCTGGTACTATGGCTGCCAGAGACTGACATACATACATATATTTTTTTAATAGATACACCCAGATATAGAACAAATGAAAATGTTCATCACATGAATGTTTATCCTACGGGAATCGAACTTACGCCCCCAAGCGCAGCAGACAGATTCACTACCAACTGAGCTATGACAAAAGTTATTATCATTATAACCAATTAATCGATTACCAAATCACAACGATCCGCTTGCCCTAACTCCGCACCTGTGCAAGAGATAGTTAAGTAAAGTTAAGCTACAACAGAGTCGTAACTTGCCGGCCAGTGTTCGCCCCGGCTCCATAGTGAAAGCACGCAACTTAACCAGCTTAAACCTAACTTAACCCCAACTTAGTTAAGTTTCTTAGTGTTATGATGAACCATTTTTGTCTTTCGGAAAATGTGATTCAGTCAACGAGGGGAAGTTTTTGAATTATTTCTCAGAGTTTCGGATTTTTTGTTTTTGTGAATTGACTTGAAACGGTGCAGTTTTCTGGGACACTTAAGGAGATTTTCAAAGGCAAGTTTTTAACACCATGTATATATAATTTTAATTTGACATATTTACACGTCATGTCCAGCGCAATATCGATTTAACTTAATTATCAATATTAAAAAAAAAAAGATTTCATTACAATGTCAGAACTGGCGCCTTATCCCTAGCTTCACTTTTGCGAGCCAACTTTTAATAGGTACCTGATAGGTACATAAAATTAACTAACTCATTTAAGCTGCATCGTTTAAAAGCGTCTAACTTGAATGAACGAAAATCCGTTTTACTATGCGTGTGTGCGTGAAAATAGCAAAGCTTGGCGGCTATCAAACACCTACCGCTTATCGTAGCTGATGGTACCGTTTAGACAAATAACACCTATGCGGGTCAACTTTTCGAGCTAGGGGTAAGGCCCCTGGACCAAATTAAAATGGGACCACATGGGAAACACCAGCTTTGAAATAAAAAAAGAATCATCAAAATCGGTTCACCCAGTCGAAAGTTCTGAGGTAACAGACATATAAAAAAAACCAATTGAATTGAGAGCATCCTCCTTTTTGTAGGTCGGTTAAAAATATAGTATTAAATTTATCTAACATGTATCTAATTAATAAAAAGTCTGATTGATTTTTTAAAATGGTTGACTGCCCATGTAATTAAGGTTACCATATCAAAAATTTAAAAGTCCTGACATAAAGTCGGACATTTCAATAAAAGTCGGGTCATTTTAGTATGTTGGTAAATTTTTAAAATGAGTTTTTAGTCAAGATTTAGTCGTATTATATCGCCCAATCTAAAAAAGCCGGACAAAGGTCTAAAAGTCCGGTCATGTCCGATGGATGGTAACCCTATTGTATGTCATTGACCATAAATCCTGTTAAATGACGAAATAGTCCAAGTTAGTAAACACCTAGGCTAAAATGGGAATTAATAGAACGTCACCATAGGACTATAGTATGGAATTAAGGACGCCGTGAAAGCGGCTATGTGAAACGTGGTGATTTTACTAAAAGTTTAAAGTGTATATCTGTGTGTCTGCCTGTAACATCGTAGCTCCAATTTTAACCTACGCTGTCTATCTGTTTGTCTGTCTGTCCGTCCGCCCGTCCTACCTTTAAACGGCTGTACCCTTGGAACCGTACTCGGTTGAAATTTTCACAGAATTTGTAATGTTACAGCGGATTAACTGAGAAATTAATAATAAAATTAAAAATTAAAAACAAAAACGGGGTACTTTGTACAACAAATAAAAAAAAATCTTCATATTTTTGTAACTGCTCAAGCGTCAAACTTGGCATGATTAAGTACGCACTCTAAAGTATAACAACAAATAATAAATAATGCATGGTCTAGTGCGAGTCGGTGACAAATTTTTGTTCATCACCAAGTTATAACTGGAATTGCGTTAATTGGACGACCTCATCATTCTTTCACCGAATACATATTGCATATTTTACTCATGTTAAATTCGGATTTTTAAATTGATAAGTATTGTATTTTGTGGTGGTACGGAACCATATGTGAGCGAGCCGACTCGCACTTGGCCGGTTTTATTTTGTTTTGTTTAAATGGTGACCAGATCGAGTGTTCTTAGC
Organism: Agriopis leucophaearia; assembly: GCA_949125355.1. Classification (NCBI taxonomy): domain Eukaryota; kingdom Metazoa; phylum Arthropoda; class Insecta; order Lepidoptera; family Geometridae; genus Agriopis; species Agriopis leucophaearia. The sequence goes on along the minus strand of OX421285.1, from coordinate 2,541,498 downwards.
TATGATTCAAGAAAATCTGTTCAACCGTTTGAAAATTATAAGCTCTTTTATCCGCGGCAATTTTTATGTTTTAAAAATATCAATTTCGGTAAATAATTTTTACTTGCTGTGTACTTATATAGCCGCCGTGAAATGTATACATATCATTCGAAAGTTATCTATGTACTATCCCCATTACTGTAATAGCTTTTGAATAATATTGCCATTATTAAATGTTACCAATAATTATTTCGAGATATATTATAGTTGTTAGTATTTCGAAAGTCTACAGTATACGTATGAGACGACGTTGTCACGTAATATTTGATTTGTGATATGTTGAAATAGGTACCATAATGATTTGATATAGGATTGTAATTTGATCTTTCTATTATTGATGTTTTACTTTCTTTCTCCACGCGTCTCTTTCACGGTTTTTTATCGGATACATTTCGGAGAGAGTGCATCGTGGATCTGCATGACCTAATTCCCTCGTGCCCATTTTTCTACTTCGAAGGCATCCACTGCTGAACATATGCCTCCCCATTAGACCTCACACTGAACACTGACACTGACACTGAACGACAGCCTGCTATCTGCATCCACTGGATGCCCGCGACTCTCACGATGTCGTCAGTCCATCTAGTGGGAGGCCTACCTACGCCGCGTCTTCCGGTTCGTGGTCTCCACTCAAGAACCTTTCTTCCCCGTCAGTTATCGGTTCTTCGAGCGATGTGGCCTGCCCATTGCCACTTCAACCTGCAAATTCTAATAGCTATGTCGATGACTCTGGTTCTTTGTCGAATATCCACGTTCCGGATTCTGTCGCGCAAAGAAACTCCGAGCATAGCGTCTCCATGGCCCAAAGTGTGACTCTCGAGTTTTTCTTAAATAGTTATTAGTCCTAATATTCGTTTTTACATTACATAATACTATTCCTTACACCTATCATCACAATCATAAGTGGTGTGTCGATATGTCATCGACCGACCACTTTCGCTGAAACTAAGAAAGTTGACAACAATTTTAATATGCATATAGCTACTCTTACCTAATCTGCACCCGGAACCAAACCTACTAATATAGTATTTGATGGGCAGTGGGCGGTTCGAGCCGGCAGTAACCGCTTTTAACTACTTTTAACCGGTATTATATAAAGCATGCTCTAATTTGGTATTGATTGGCGTTACGTAAGATTAGTAAAGATAATGATTGGTACAATTTTAGAAGAACAAGTAACTAGTTTATTTTTATTGGAGCTTATTTGAATAATTGCAAAGTTGTTTTTTGTGGATCGGTTACTTATTTGGTAGACATGTTTGATCTACATTTAAAAGTCGATTTGATTATGATTGATTTACATGTAGGAAGTTTATCTGCGACTGACATAATGGGAAGTTTTCCACAAGACATTTTTTTTATTTTTTATTTAAATGGCGTTGGCGATACATAGTTATGTTGACGTGGATTTATTCGCGATAAAAAAAATGCCGTTATAATTATGACAAGATCGAGAATAGGAATTAGAACAAAATAAAGGTAAATATTTGTCAATTTCTGACAAATATTTTTTTCTTTCTTTATAATTAATTTTAGTATAAACTAAGCTATTTTGTCAAAATTCTAATATTATCTTAATATATTTTTAAATTTGAATAATAATAAAAATATGCCCCACATGTACGCCACAGCCTGGCAAGGACATGAGATACAACTGGCAAGGACATGAGAGTCTGGTAAAACTAGAAAATAGTCGCAGCTTGCAGCTAGTATCCAGTATTGTGCAAAGCCCGGTATGGGCAATGTAAATAGGCGTATTGTATCGCGTGCGCTCCGCAATTCGCGCATCTAGCGCACTGGGGCGGCCGTGCGCGTTGTCACACGGCATCATCTAGACACAATACCTACAGAGTCACAATCGTGCCAAAATAAAGTCCAACCCAAAACTCGGCACACGTTACGCATTGCGCTGACTTTTTGGTTAGTTGTAAGGCAACCGCGATCCAATAACAACGCCGCGCGTAATAAGTAAATTTTCGGGACATTTTTGCACACTCGGTCATTTGACCTCAAACTAAGCAAAGCTTATAATATGGCTGCCAGAGACTGATATACGTACATATATATTTTTTTAAACTTACTTTAATATATATTAACACCCAGACAAACAGAAATGTTCATTACATGAATGTTTATCCTTGGTGGAATCGAACCCACGCCCCCAAGCGCATAAGGTTCATTAACAACTGAACCCGGGGCAATCAAAATTTCGTCAAACACACGAAACTCTCGTCGAAACAATCTCGTCCGTTATTGGAAACGCGCGCATTCCGATCGTACAGCGTGGTATAGCCATGGTACAATGACCTATGCTTTCCGCATTGCTTCGCTTGTAGTATCGGAACAATTTCACTCGGCGTGTGTAATCTAGTGGCAATTTTGTAGGCAGCATTGCCACGTTGAATGGCAATGCAAATTTTTAGGCTAAAGTAGACGCCAGCATTCCTGTCTTCAGTCACCTCCAGCAAATGTTTGGCCGGCCATCCAGGTTGGAGAGTAGCTGGCCCCCACGGTTCTAAAGTCTCTAAATATCCATAATTTGTGCCGTTTGAGGTTTTCAGCTTTAGTTGCGTCAGCGCCAGCTCGATCCATTGCTCAGCTCGGAAGATGAGACGGCGCTAGAAGGTCGACAACTCGTCACATGTATAGCATCCCAAAGTAAAGGCCGCCGTAAAGGCCGTTAAGTCGTAAAAATCCGTTATTATGTCTCCGTTATGTTGTTGTTTTTTGTCTATTAATCTTACGACTTTGAAAATTCTTCTAAAATGAGCAAAGGCATGTACAATTTTGTCCATGGTCATCATCATCAGCTAGAATACGTCCACTGCTGAATAGGCCTCCCCCTTTAACCTTCACACTGAACGACAGCCTGCCATCTGCATCTACTATGCCCACGACTCTCATAATGTCCTTGGTCTATCCAGTGGGAGGCCTACCTACGCTGCGTCTTCCGGTTCGTGGTCTCCACTCAAGAACCTTTCTTCCCCATCGGTTGTTCTTCGAGCGATGTGGCTTGCGCATTGCCACTTCAACTTAATTTTAATATCTATGTCAGTGACTCTGGTTCTTTGGCGAATATCCACGTTCCGGATTCTATAACGCAAAGAAACTCCGAGCATAGCTCTCTCCATTGCCCGTTGTGTGCTCAATGGTGTATATCTAATATTTTAAAAAAAACTCCATAGGCCGCCCCAGCTTTCAAGGGATAATGATCATCCTGTCGGGTCTATTGCCATCTTGAGATTATTATGTATCCCTACCACCTACCTATGGCATCCCAGCTCCGTAAAGTATGGATGTGTGGCTCTGAATCGCTACCAGTTTTTTCTGCGCTTACGAGTTTGTTTGTGTTTCTCGGTGAAACCAAGAACTCGCATCTTGGTGAATAAAGCAAACAGATATTTGAAAACGTATTATTATTAAATTTATTATTCAACTAGTGCTGTTGTCCGCGACTTCGTACGCATAGATTTCCATATAAACTTTCAACCTCTGGCCAAATCAAATCTGGGGACTTACCCCTAGCTTCACTTTTGCGAGCCAACTTTTAGTAGGTACCTGATAGGTACCTAAAATTAACCAACTCATTTAAGCTGCATCGTTTAAAAGCGTCTAACTTGAATGAACGAAAATCCGTTTTACTATGCGTGTGTACGTGAAAATAACAAAGCTTGGCGGCTATCAAACAACTACCGCTTATCGTAGTTGATGGTACCGTTTAGACAAATAACACCTATGCGGGTCAGCTTTTCGAGCTAGGTGTAAGGCCCCTGGCCCTTGCGCAAAATAACATAGCCTATACTTAATCTAGTTATAGCTAAGCATATTCGTGAAAACCGAATCCGTCCAGTAGTTTAGGAGATGTGCGTGGACAAACAAACAAAAAGACAAAAATTCTAAAACCTGTCTTAGCGTGTTCAGCTTATTTTAAGACACCCTGTGTTATTTTTTATCTTTATTACAGATATTTTTCTCTACGTTTTTATTATATAAATAAATAAAATAAAGAAATAAATATGGTACGGCAAACTAATAATTAAATAAATAAATATCTGGGACATTATTGCACACACGGTCATCTGACCCCAAACTAAGCAAAGCTTGTAATATGGCAGGCCAGAGACTGATGTACATACATATATATTTTTAAATACATAGATATTAACACCCAGACATAGAACAAACACAAATGTTCATCACACGAATGTTTGTCCTAGGTGGGAATCGAACCCACGCCCCAAGCACAGAAGGCAGGATCACTACCATCACTACCTACTTTATATGTCTAGAAGATAAATTTGAAGGAAATATGTATTTTTTATATGGTAGAAACTTGTTTTTACTGTATGTTATTGTATGATAGTGGTTATCAGATCAATGCTATCAACTGTGATCTATAAAATCTTATCTATTAGTCACTGGTTGGTTTCCTCCGACACGCGTCGAAAATATACAACAAAAAAAAATTTGGTTCACGCAATTTGAATTCCATCAATGCAAACAGTCAATAATACTTATTACAAAACAGTCAACAGGTGACCAATGTTACCGAATTCACTTTTTTAGGGTTCCGTAAGTGAATAATAGAAACCTGGTTAGATTTCCCCGTCCGCATAATATCTACACTAATATTATAAAGAGGAAAGATTTGTACCTATTTTTGTATGTTTGTAATGAATAGGCTCCGAAACTACTGAACCGATTTGAAAAATTCTTTCACTGTTGGAAAGCTACACTATCCCCGGGTGACATAGGCTATATTATATTTTGTAGCGAAGCCGAAGGCCGAGCTTACACTCGTGCGAAGCCGGGGCGGACGGCTAGTCATATTATAACATAAATGTAAAAGTTCGTTTGTTTGTTCTTTTTTTCACGCAACAACAGAGCGGATCGAAGTGATTTTTTGCATAGAGATAGTTGGAGGGCCTAAGGTTCCTGTGGGATTGCAATGCGGGTGAAATCGCAGGGCACAACTAGTCTAATCTAAAAAGAATAATGAAAATTTGTTACGACTAATGAAACGACATAAATGGAACGAGGGTTGCCATCTCTAAATTTTGGCAACCAGGACAAGACGCGTGAAAACCCCGGATTTTAGATCCCAAAACCCGGACATGTCAACTGGTTTTTTAAAACAAAGTCAGTGTATAAATCGCTGCGTGCGGGCACAGTGCGTGTGTCGCGGGCGACCCAGCACTTAATTTTTTTAAACCCGGTCTACAAATGAAGCCCCGCCCGGACGATCCCCGGATGCCCTCTAAACTAGGACAAATCCCGGGAAACCCAGACGGATGGCAACCCTAATTGGGACCAACCTTGTAAATAGTAATATTTCAATTATTACATATTTTCACTCATAGCAGTAGGATTGTCCTGTAGAAAGCAATTTCGTACTACCTTCTACTTTACGCTATCCACTGTCTTGTCACCTATTTTCACAGACCCGAGATTGACCCTGAAAATGCATTTACCTTTATTTTGCATTTAGCAATAAAAAAAAATTAAGTGAAAACTTCTTTAGGCGCGTCATCTTCACGCTGTCACAGAAAACATAATACACAGTAATCGTTTTTTTTAAACCAACGCCATCTCTCTTAGAATAGGTGAATTACTACTTAAGTTTTCACTTCTGACGTGCAGTCCTATGACTGATGTGTATTTTTTTTTAATCAGTATAAACATACTTTCAAACTAACACTGACTGTACAAAAGATATATTACCTACATAACTGTAAATCTCAACATTAACATGACATGGTGTATTTTAATTTAGAATTACGAGCATACATTACTTACATGTAAAATGGAGATAAGAAGCCAGGTTGGCTACCATAATCTCAAAAACGTTCTTATAATAACCTTACATTGAATTTTGTCTTACTCTCTCATTAGCCGAAAGAGTGAGACAAAGCTTGTTTCTGAGGTTATGGTAGCCGCCCTGATCTTTTTAAAAGATATTAGACGTAATGATCATTGCAGAATGTGGAGGAAAAACAGTAACATAAATCTACGGAACCCGTCACCGCATGCCTACGTTCTTGCCCAGTTATTTTTTCTTATTATATTTATCTTACTTTCGCTCGGAGCCGGTTAGTTGTCCAAACCCTGCAGTAACTTTCTTTTCGGTTTCGGTTAAGTTTGCGTTTACCATTGTCTTGTTTTACCGTAATAATTGAATTACGCAAACTAAAACGTAATTTTGTCCGGTTTGTTTCACGGTTTTTTAAATGACTCGTGATTTTTGTATTACTTTCGGTTGTTTAAAGCATGTGGTAAGAACAGTAAGCAGATTGCATGACGAATTTTGTAGTAAATAAAGTAAGACCGCAACGAATTTTTAAAAGATTTATTGCGGGCTGTTATTAACGGTTATAAATCATCAATTATTATGCTTGAGTAATAATTTGATTATTTCTCACACTGTTTTGAATGACGACCGTTTTTAAATTGATATTTATGTAAGGCTGGCTAGATAATTAATAAATTGAAATTGGAGCCCTATATATCAGGTAACCACATCGCTCTAAGAACTGATGACCGATGGGGAAGAGAAGTTCTTGAGTGGCGACCATGAACCGGAAGACGTAGCGTAGGTAGGCCTACCACTAGATGGACCGACGACATTGTGAGAGTCGCGGGCTTCCAGTGGATGCAAAAGACAGGATGTCGTTCAGAGGGCTATGTTTAGCATTGGACGTCTTCTGGCTGATGATAATGATGAAAAAGCTGGTCGGGGACAAGACTCAGAAGGAAAGACTCAAAGTTCATTCGCCGGTCTTACACGGCCTGACATTGATTGACAATGGCTTCGTTAAGCAACTGATGATCGGTGTTGCAATAAAGCAGTTGTGGTTACCTCGTGTGACGTGTGGTATAGACTATAGAAGGAACTCGGTCTTTGCCTCTGCAGTCCGGTGCAGTATCTGGAAAGCAGGAAAAAAGTCAATTTCATTGCGCTTAAAGTACAAAACAAGTATTTATACCGGTTTGGCCGGATAAGACTTGATTACTCACAGGCATGGCATATGTAAAAGCCATAAGCACTTCCGATTACTAAAAACTTAATTCACCGGTGTCTGAACTAGTTTTGGTCGATTAAATGATATTACGCAAACCGGTAAAATTTTATCGTGATTATAACGACACGTTAAGTATTTTTCCGGTAATGTATTATTTTCTTGGGCAATACTGGGTTATCAGTGAAGCCAAAAGACATTCATAAATAAATATCTTGGACGTTTTGCACACAGGGTCATCTCACCCCAAACTAAGCAAATATTGTTATATGGCTGTCAGAGACTGGTATATCGTACGTACATATCATATTTTTAAATACATACATTAACATCCAGACATAGAACAACCACAAATGTTGTGTTAACGTACGTACGTCCTAAAACTGCAAACCGTATCACTAAAGTTTACGTTCACGTTATTTTCCGAAATGCGCTGTTTAGCGCTAATTTGAGCTCGCGTTAAGGGTTAGCCGTAAGGCCCCAGAACCACCGGAGGATGGGCAGCAGCGTCCTATTAGTACACGGTGAACGTACTGCGATCCCCAAGCCGCCTGCCAAGTGTGGGTATTATGGCATCACCCCTCTCTAAGAGGGAAGCCTTTGTTCAGTAGTGGATGTTTACTGACTGATGTTGTGTGATGTGATATTGCATGCACGCTTGGCCAACAAACTGGCCGCCAATTCTAACTAATTAGATCGATTAATATCGACAAATTAATTTAAACTTTAAACAAAAGCACAACGCTCCATTTTCGCAAGTAATTTATTTTAATTCAGGATTCGCAACCTAACTGCATTACTTTTCTTTCCATATATTTAACGCATCCTCAATTCAGCGCGTTTCGTAAAACGCATGCGATGTGGGTACATCGGACAGGTTTTCCACATAATCGTAAACTTTCCTATGTATGGTAACCTTCCTATATATAACTACATAATCTTTTACCATGTAGTATTTGTAATCTCGTGTAGTTTCGTGCGCATAAATTCTTTCACATGGATCTTTGAAGTCACAAATGTTGGGTGATACTGCACTTCTCGGCGCTTATTATCAGGCCAGTGACCTGTTCATCTCGTCACACGGATGTTTTTAAATGGTCGTTTAATCTGTTGCTTTATAAATCGTCCCACAATGTCCTACATCATTTTTTATTATGGAAACTGACTTGGTTTTCACCCATTTTATTTATATTACACGGGAATTACTCATGTAAGATTAGGCCGGATACTCCGACTATAGTTTCAACCGCATACGGCGGTCTTTATCAAGGTGAATGCGCGCGCGCGGCTGCGTCTCGCTTTGCTCAAACGCTTTGCTCAAAGCGAGACGCAGTCGCGCGAGCACCTTGATAAAGACCGCCGTATGCGGTTGAAACTATAGTCGGAGTATCCGGCCTAATCTTACGTGAGTAATTCCCGTGTAATATAAATAAAAAGTCCTGCATCATGTCGCACTATCCTTCAACTTTTGTACCCTATAGACCATAGAGTATTTTAAAATTTCTGATACCATACTCATTCTATAAAGTTAATCCATCGCAAAACAAATCGATAAAACATCGCAACATTTTGCGTAAATCAATTATTTCGTAAATAACGCATGCGTGGTTACGGTTTCAGATTACCATTATTTTAGAGACAATTAAATGTGAAATAACGAAACGCCATACGTGATTATGGCTGCCATAAAGTTGGAAGATTTGTAATATGTGCAAGGCTTGTTGGGCAAGAAAAACATTTTATGCCCTTGGGAATCTAGCAAATATTAGTAAGAGATCGCCGTAACTTATTGATACTAAAAGCATCATATATAATGTTACCGACCTTTTAAAAACCTGTTATAAAATTGTATTTATGACTTTGTACTTCAGCCCTGCAATCAAGTTTGTAACTCAAATTGACACATCCATTTGACATTTAAAGCGAATATCGCGTTTTACAATTTATTATGAGATGTTTTGAAAACTTACAGAGAGCCAATATAGGCCAGTGTGTGTTGCCAGCAAAGACTTTCTATAACTAGACATTTAATGCAGGGTGAACATGTTCAGATACTTCATCAGTTGACATTACTACTGATATAAAAAGCACGCCCACTGATTCCACTGAACCTCACGTCATAGGTACGCCTTCACTATGCTTTGTTTAAATTTTGAACTGTCGTTGAATGGGCCAATTAGCATTTAGTAACCCCTCACCCCGCCCCTCAGGTATTTGACTGAATTGTTTCCATTGAAAATAATCGTAACTACAAGTCTGTGCTACATAGTAGCTATACCTAGTCTGTGATTGCCAGATATCATATAAATTCAAATTTCATGGTGTGTAGGCAACGTCCTTGTTGTAGATACTTAATTTATATGTGAATAGTTTATGTCTTAAGTATGTCAATGTGTAGGCATGCATCCCTAATTGTGTTTATACTGAGTACTTGCTTAATGTATTTTGCCTCCCACACATGACAGTAGCATTAAGGTAGGAGTTGTTATATACTATTATGTATTCTGCACCATAGATGCCATTGTTGTTGATGAAGACTCTCGTCATAAACCTTGCACCCACTTCTGACGCTTGCCATGGACACCAAAAATATGTTATGTCAAGCCTCAATTTGCACCTGTGATTTGCACGCAGTTCGAGATGGCAAATACGCCAATCGCACGAAGCCGAATGCCCCAATAGGAGAAAATAAACAAAAAAAGTTGATATGTCAGACTTTGACATATATATAATCAAAGATTTCAAACAATTTATCGGAAATAGAGCTAAGGCATGCAAATAACGTATCTAGACTGAAAATTAAGTTAAACTGGACTGAAAGAAAGTGAAAGATATTAATTACAAGACAGTTATGTAATCTAATTTTATACACTTGTTAGCACACATCTTGTTAGCATAATAATAATGATAATTTTGTTTTTTTTTACAGGTAAGAAACGCTGATTTATGAAAAGTCAACATCTTCGTAAGTCTGGTCAACTTTTTTTATTTATATTATTACTCCACTGTTCGTCTTTCTGTCTTTCTGTCTGTCTGTCCATCTGTCACCAGGCTGTATCTCATGAACCGTGATAGTTAGACAGTTGAAATTTTCTCAAATGATGATGCTATAACAACAAATACCTACTGAAAAACAGAATATAATAAATATTTAAGAGGGCTCCGATACAACAAAAGTGAATTTTTTGGCGTTTTGTGGCACGGAACCTTTCGTGCGCTAGTCCGACTCGCACTTGGTCAGTTTTATTCATATATTTTTGAAGTCTGTTTTCAATGTGATCCACTTTTCTAATTTCCAGTGTGCACCAGAAATAAAATAAAATACAATAATTTATTTGTCAGTAAGTACATGGTATGGGTACACATACAAAGTGGCGTACAGGATGGTACTTTGTACAGATAATTATGTTGGTGGCAAATTTACGCTCATTCTCAGCGTAATTTGCGTTTAAATAAAATAGCAACGTTAGAAATCTAGGATACTAGCATCCGCTAGAAGTATGCTAGCGCTAGTGCGCAAGTTTCTCTGCATGAATAGTGCATTAACTACTCGATTTGTTTAGTGATGACAGTGACTTAGCACGGATACGCTAGAGAAGCATAGATTGACAACTCAAACTTGACACTAGCTACATATACATTACACGCGTGAAGCCAATTTGTAAAGAAAAAATAGATGAAAACGAAAATAAAATATTGGCCCTTTGACACTAGCGAAATACATTACACGTGTAAAGCCAATTTGTAAAGAAAAAAACAGGATGAAAACTGTAATAAATGATAGTCTACAAGGCTATAATTTGTTTTGTTACGACGTTGTTGTTCGTTGTTGTTTTGTTCGTTTGTTAAAAATCACTTGTGATCATTTTACTCCGTCAAATTAAAAGATATCGAAACAAAACATTTTTTGTTTATAATGTTATGAAACTTAGTTCTGAAACTTTTTGTAAAATCACACTCAGTAATTTTATATCGTCAATAATGTAAAAATGTGCGAGCGAGAGAGCTGTAGATGAAAAGAGCCCCCAGGCCCCTGGACTCTGACACTACTTGAGAAGCTCCTTGTACCACAGACTCAAAAACATTCTTAGTGATGTGAAACATCTATTGGCGCGTCTTGGCAGGAAAACCGACTCATGCGCCGTGATCGCAAACGACATGACGCTCTCTTACGCTATCACTTTTCCCATCGGCCGGACTTCCTGTAACGGCCAACATTTATTATTATTTAATTTTATACTTTGAATTTTGTATTGCTTTCTCATTAGCCAAGAGAGCGGACAAAGCTCGATTAAAAGATTAATCTCTATCTTCTCTACATAGCATAAAATGTCTGTCTGTATATTCGCTTATACCCGTCCTAAACCACGCAACGGATTTTAATGCGAGTTTCACCATCAGTTAGATATTTTTTTACGAAAGGTTTATATCTAATATTATAAATGAGTTATAATATTATAACTCTGCCTGTCTGTATGTTTGCTACATAATCACGGCTAAACGGCTTATCCGATCACGATGAAATTTTGCGAGGCAATGGTACCTATGTATCATGAGGACGGACATAGGCTATTTTTTCTGAAGAAATCGCAGACAAAGTCGCGGGTACAGCTAGTATGTAATAAAATCTAATTAAGTTTTTATGTAAGTAGAAACAAACAATACAAAAGAAACAATATACTTAATTCAATTAAGACGCCGAAAAATTAATTTACATAGTTAACGTTCACATTTTTTACCACTTCGTTTATAACTTACACCCGTGCGAAGCCGGGACGGGTCGCTAGTATATTATAGGAATACTTATCGTACGCCCTCGGTGCAAAGTGTGTGCGTGCATGTGCGTTACGCGGTACCAACTATAGGGCTCATAATTTAAGACCATCGATCTACATTCAAGGTTATTCAAGTTATTTTAAGACATACGTACGATGTATCTTGATTGCAGTCAATATATTTCATGTCCTGGCTAGCCTTGCGCCTACGCAGTTCAGATTTGACGGGAGATTTTCTCTGCTATGTCGAAATGGGTATGTAGTATTTACAATGAGTCATTGCGGTCGAATATAATAGTTAAAATCTAGTTTTGTGTTCAATTAGCCAAATATTATAAGAATAATGAAGTCGATTTTATACGAAAACTAGCAATACTCGACCCTTATATTTTAGCTTTGACAGCTGCAATAAAATCTGAATTCTTATCTACACTAATGTTATAAAGAGGAAAGATTTGGGTTATTGTATGTTTGTAACGAATTAACTCAAAATTTCCTGGACAATTTTTTCACCATTAGAATGCTACATTATCCTTGAGGAACATAAGCTCTGTTTATTACTTATTACTAGAATGTTTAAAAAAACTCTACCCTTGCGAAGCCGGATGGGCGGCAAGTCTACTCTCTACACTAATGTTATAAAGAGGAAATATTTGGATTGGATGTTTGTAACGATTTAACTCAAAAACTACTGGACCGATTTAAAAAATTCTTTCACCATTAGAATGCTAGAATATCCTTGAGTAACGTAGGTTATGGGGAAGAAAGGTTCTTGAGTGGAGACCGCGAACCGGAAGCCGCAGCGTAGGTAGGCCCACTTGATGGACCGAGGACATTGTGAGAGTCGCGGGCATCCAGTGGATGCAGATGGCAGGATGTCGTTCAGTGTGGAGGTTAAAGGGGGAGGCCTATGTTCAGCAGTGGACGTCTTCTGGCGGATGATGATGATGAACATAGGTTATATTTATTACTAGAATGTAAAAAAAACACCCGTGCGAAGCCGGGACGGGCTGCTAGTAAATTATAAATTTGCATGGTCATTACCATTCTTAATTAACATATTTGTAATTACTTTTTTTTTATTTGACTGTAGTATATCGGCTACCAGCTAAAACCTCACGCTTAAAACCCCTGGAAAAGAGATCAACATTTAGGCTTTGTTCACACTAGCGCACGTCCGTTGCGCTCCATACAAAATCCACGTACCGGCGCGGCTTTCAGCGCGCGCTGCACGAGTGCACGCATATGCGTGGATTTTGTATGGAGCGCAATGGACGCGCGCTAGTGTGAACAAAGCCTTATGGTAATCATTCAATTTTTTACAATCTCCTGCAGCTTTTAAATGAACTATAAAAAATCTCTGTCTTCTTTACGATTTAATCCCCATAAAAAAGACGAAGTCATAAACATTTTCAATAATTCAATTCTGTCATAAACTTTAAAATCAGACAAGAGAGGTAAATAATGTGTTGCATTACAACTCTCTTAAAAACAATCTCCAAATTAATCGAGTTTTTATTTTATAGTTCGTTGAAAATCGAATAATTTATCACTATAAATAAAGTTTCACTTTCGCGCCAACTTTGACCGTGAGATGGTCAGAGCCAATGAAAGGGAAATGTCTATTTTTGCATAACACCATCGACAAATAACACTAATAACCATAGTTATCACTTTCACTACGATTTGTATATGAAATTATTAATCTATGCAGGGCAATTTTTATTTGATTAGAAATCAATTTCATATTTTTATTGGCTCTACCATATTTTTATTGTATTAACACCAACTAAGTAAATAATGGATACTTCACATGTATAGTTTTGACAGCCCGTTAGCTTAGTTGGTAGTGAACCTGCCTTCTGCGCTTGGGTTCGATTCCCACCTGGGACAAACATTTGTGTGATGAACATTTGTGTTTGTTCTATGTCTGGGTGTTAAATCTATTTAAGTATGTATTTGAATATATATATGTATGTATATCAGTCTCTGGCAGCCATATTACAAGCTTTGCTTAGTTTGGGGTCAGATGACCATGTGTGTAATAATGTCCCAGATATTTATTTATTTATTTATTTACTTTTAGAGCTTTCTCAATGAACTTGTTATTTTTAAAGAGCGGCAACTTGCGGTCAACCTGATGATAAGCAGAAAAGATAGAAAAAACCGGCCAAGTGCGAGTCGGGCTTGCGCAGTGACGGTTCCGTACAACCACAAAATACAATAATTATACATTAAAAAACCCGACTAAAAAATTAGTAAAATATGCAATTAGTATTCGGTGAAAGAAATGATATCGTCCAAGTAACCGTATTACGTTGCTTACCTTGGTGATGATCAGAAATGTGTCACCGACACTTGGCCATTATTTATTATTTTTTGTTATACTTTAGAGTGTGCATAATCATCCCAAGTTTGACGCTTGTAAGTATTGCCGTTTTAGCACTAGAGGAACTAAATATATTTTAACCAACTTCCAAATAGGAGGAGATTCTCAAATCGCCTGTTTTTTTTTTCTTCGTTACCTAAGAACTTTCGATTGGGTGAACCGTTTTTTTTATGCCATAGGTGGCAAACAAGCAGACGGGTCGCCTGATGGTAAGCAATCACCGTTGCCTATGGATACCTGCAACACCAGGGGCATCACAGATACGTTGCCGACCCTTAAAGACTCTATTAACAGCCCTTTTGAAGAACCCCATATTGAAGCTACTCGGAAATGCTGCAGGTCATTTAAATGATTCTTTTTTATTTGAAAGCTGGTGCTTCCCGTGTGGTCCTATTCCAATTTGGTCCAGTTCTGACATCTTTATGAAATCCTCATCAAAGGTTTTTATATTGATATTTATTTCCGTAGCAAATACAGATTCTAATGAGTGCCCCAAACGGTAACTTCCCAACACTTTCACAAATCAAAACCATAATAAACGGATTATAAATTCAAAATATTTGCTAGTGAAATGACCGGTCAGGTGTTACTTTCTCCTTCAGTTCAGTTCAGTTTGAACCACGGTTCATTTTATGGCTCAAATAGATTTTCATGGCAAATTTTTTTTACACAGCGTCATCCTCGGCAACTGTAAGCTCTGAAAGAGGTAATAGGTTATATATACTATAGTTTTAATTTTTATTATTTTATAAAAATTCTGACCATAACTGACTAGAACCGAACATCGAAATGTGTTCAAAATTAAGGAAGATATGAGCATTTTAATATCTTGCTAGACAAAAGCGCACTATACAGTGTGCACACACACAAACGTGCGAGCATGCACAAACGCACGCTCACATACACAACACACATATCCTCACATCCTCTTACATGCACAAACACACATATTTTTATTTTCTATATTAATATGTAAAATATAGTCTGTTTTCTTAATAAATATGAATAATCATGTGTGAGGTCCCGAAACACAGTACTATGTACTAGTTCGGAGCCATAGGGTTCATAAAACTTTTGTGTAATTTTATTGGTGTCAAATAAATGAATGTATTATTATTATTATACTTACGAATGACGTCATATGTAAGTACACCATACAAAATACATACTGACACTCACCTTGGAAGAAAGGGACAGAGCATCCCTTCCTAAGGGATAGGAAGGCGTATACAGTCGCATAAAATTTAAATTTCGAAGGCGGTTATCTATCTATGTCTATCTCCTATACATATAATAAAAAAGTAGAGATGCAAGATATCAAAAAAAAATAACACAGGTTTAAATGCGGTTATCACGAATATGTTTATCTATGACAAGTAGGCTGTTATTTTGCGCAAGAGTCGGATTAAGGAAGGAAAAAAGGGTTGAAAGTTTATATGAAAATCTACGCCTACGAAGTCGCGGGCAACGGCAGTAGTAAAGAAAATAAATGTTAAGTAGAGAACTGCGATACGGTCTGTTTGATGGTCACGATCTTTCCTCTGACAGGTGTCGGGGGCAACGTCCTGTGGCGGTGTTTCTCAATTTGAGGTTCACGGCTCTCAAGATGAATGAGATTAGAGAGTGGTTTTTACCCACACTAGCTGCACCCCTCGCTTTCACCCGTACAGGAATCATGTTTCTTTTTTCGGCCAAAAACGTAGTTTGTGCTAATCCAGGGTATAAGCTACCAAGTCTAAGTTTAAATTGGTGAAGACTTTACTAGATGCTTCTATGGAGTTTTGGAAACATCACGAAAAAAACTCACAATTCTCATTATTATACCTACATGCTCATTATTATATCACATGGTGAATTTTCAGCAATAAAAAAAAACCTGGGACATTATTGCTCACATGGTTATCTGACCCCAAACTAAGCAAAGCTTGTAATATGGCTGCCAGAGACTGATATACATACATATATTTTATATATTTAAATACATACTTAAATAGATATTAACACCCAATGTCACGTGACAATGCTAAAAATTCACCCATAAACTACTTACTATAATGTCTTCTACGACCCAACCTTGACTCCGATGATGGGAAAATCCCACGACACCCATCTTTCGTAACCCCAGTTTTCTAATTACATCATCTGGTCGAAATCTTCACATGAATGCGTCAATGGATGGCTCATTATGATTCTACTCGCTTTGCTGTGTAACTGTTGTATTGTAGTACAAATTGGTCTTATGTCAGTACAGCAGGCCATTTGCACGAGCGTTTTTTTTTAAATACAATTTTCAATTAATTTTTTATTCTATAATTGGCTTGCGTTTGACGATGGAGCACGCTTGCCTAGAAAAAACTGATTCACTCTTGACTTGAAGACACCCAGATTGTAACTATCTAACACCCATTCAGGCAGTGCATTTCACAAACTAGCAGTTCGCACAATAAAAGTGGAATCAAAACATTTCGTACGGGTTTTCGGAATGTTAACCATAAAGCTGTGTCGATTTTTCGTGCCCGCTCTGGCAATCCGATAGAAAAAAGGGCAGGAGGGAATTAAATCATGCACACTTGACTTCCGTAGATTTTCAAATAATCTTTCAACCCTTTTTTCCTCCCTTAATCCGTCATTTTTGCAAATTAACACAGCCTGGACTTCAATCTGGTCATAGCTAAGCATATTCAAAAAACCGCATTGAAATCCATCCAGTGGTTTAGGAGCTGTGCGTTGTAACGTTACGCCTGTTTGCTAGCTTAAACAGGCGTCCCGCGACAATTTCTAGGTGTTGAAAAATTAAGCCTGCCTATCAGTTCCTGCAGATCCTAATGGGTGGTAAGGAAAACAACAAGGTATCGGATAGATAAGTTTAATTGACCAGTACAGTACAGTAATATAAAGAAGAAAGCTAAGGGGCTAAGGGGCCTAAGCGCTCCGCAGTCTCCGCACGGCAGGTATCCGGCGAAGTAGTGGGCCGGAGATGTAGCCTTCGGAAGAGGTACGGAGGTCGTAGCTTCTCTTGCGTGTATCCGGAGGTCGTTTGAGCGAGGATTTAAGTAGGAGGACGGCAGCGGAGCAAATTCCAGGTCGAAGAATGGTAAAATACTAAGGGACTCACGGTTTGGCGTGCCGGTCCTCTTTTCTCCAGGTTTAGAGCAGCATCAATATTCGAAACATTTCCTCTAGGTTCAGAGCCGCGGAACACTATTACTCGCGGAGTTCAGATCAGCATCAATATTCAAAACATTTCACCATTTTGCCATTTGATGTTCTTCCTTTCAAGATTGTTTCCAGAATCCCCTTCGAATGACGACCCTGTTTGCCGTCACGGCTTTCCCTCTTCCTTTTTCAAATTTTGAATTTTGACTTGCGGAGCGTGTGCCCAAAGAGTTTTACTAACCGATAAAAAGTTTACAAATTTTATATAAAAATGGATATGAATGAGGATGAATATGAAGGAATACTACATTACCCCAAAAACCCCGGAAAAAAAAACTTTTTACCAAAGTTTTTTTTTTTTTTTTTTTTTAATTAAACCATGTAATTTTGAGGTTAAGGATATCAACTTGACACATGTATTCATCATCTCTCAAAGGTATTCACTCTTCACTTTCATTCATACATTCAGAGGTAGGGGATACGGCTCACGCCTGCAAGGTCGATGGCACGTACTCCTTCAAGGAGATATCGAAGTTTAATGTTAGGGCTTATTTTGGGGGTGTCATCACCCGCACCGCTTAGAAGACCCATAAAAAAAAAAATTTACAAGGGTAAGGTACCGCAGAGGAACGTGTCCAAGTCTGGGTATACCCAAGATCCTGGATGGGTTTAGATTCCATCCAAGAGAAGTCAAGGCTTAAGATTAATTTGGACTTAGGGTCCATCAAGGATTAAGGGTCTAGGTTTAAGATTAAGTGGACTTAGGGTCCCTCAAGGATTAAGAGTCAAGGAAAGTTGAATAGGAAACCACAGGGGAACGTGTCCTAGCCTGGGCTCTATTCGAAATTAAAGCTAAGTTACTACTAAAAGAATATACAAGGAGAGTGATAGTATACAATGATACGAAATTGCACCTTCGGCTTTCTTAAAGAGTTGTGCCACCGCTCAGATGATAAGGAAGATTGCCAAACCAGAAATGACGATGAGTGATGATGAGGTGATTTACATAGTCAAGATAAAAAAAGGTCTAGGTTTTTAAAGTTAAAGATGATATTACAGAATAGTATAAAAAAACAGAACTAGTAACAAAAATTAAACTGAATTTAAGCAAAGTTATGAAAAGTTAAGTTTAGATAGAAAATAATTGAATTAAGAGAAGTTACAATAAATAATTTAGAGATTGCTGGTTTACAACAGTTAGGAATTTATACCAAGAAATTACAAAAGATAAATAATTTAGAAAAGTTAAATTTTAAAATCTTTAACGTGCCATTTTCCTCTCACACCATTAGGATCCTCAAGGACAAAGACAAGTGGCGATAATTTCTCAACTACCGTGCACTTGACATATCTAGGAGCCAATTTAGAACTAAAGTATGCACCGGCATTACTCTGCACATAATTTTTACGCCAGACTGTGTCACCTACGTTAAACTCCTTAAAATTGTGTCTTATGTTGTAGTGAGCAGCGTTCTTAATGTGTGCAGTGTGTAGTGCCATCTGAACTTTATCAAAGGTGGCAGATAGTACACCTAGGTTAGTGGCATAAATATCGCGAGGGAGAAAAATAACACTATCGAGATTATCACAATCGGTATAATATGAGCCACAAGGTATAATTTCTCGACCATAAACGAGAAACGATGGAGAAAAACCTGTTGTGACATTTACCGAGCTGTTAAGAGCTAATTGAATTTTTTGTAAATATTTATCCCAAGATCGGTGATCATCTCCTACCAACTGTGCCAATGCAGTGACAATCGTTCTATTATAACGTTCAGTAGGATTGACTTGGGGACAATATCTAGGCGAATAAAAGATAAAAGGAATTTTGTAACCGATCAAGAAATCTCGGAATTCATTAGACTGGAACTGTGATCCATTATCCATAATCACGGTTTGTGGTACACCATGTACCAGAAATACCGAGTTTTCCAGATGCTGTATAATATTTGTAGCTGTAGCACGTTTAATAGGAAAGATAAGACAGTATTTAGAGAAAGAACACGTAACAACTAGAATATGTTGATTACGCTGCCTTGTCATAGGAAAAGGACCCATTAAATCAAGAGAAATGTTTTGGAAGGGTCTTGAACAAATTTTAGGTTTACCCATAAGACCATAGGGTGAATGGTTTGAGTGTTTAAAGGCAATGCAAGTCTCGCAAGTAGAGCATAACTTAGCAACGTCTCTAAACATCCCAGACCAATAAAATCTTAACGATAGTTTCTTGTAAGTTTTGAAAATACCAATATGAGGATTACCATCTATCTCACCGTGACAAGATTTAATAAGATTTAGCCTTTCAGAAGGATGAGGAATTTCTTTCCAAGTAAAATTATCGTTCAAATGATTATTAGGTGATTTAGAGAAACGATAAAGCTTAGCATCGACTATTTTATAATTTGGAAAAGCGTCAGGGTTATCTTGACAATCGTTAAATAATTTATTAAAACGTTCCAATTGAGACGTAGCGTTATCCGATATAGGCTCAACAAAACCAATAACAGCGTTATCATTAGTTTTCAGTCGTGAAAGATAGTCTGGAACTACATTGTCTTTACCCTTTTTATGTTTCAGAGTGAAGTTGAAACAAGATAGACGAAGAGTCCATCGTGCTAATCTTCCAGAAGGATTAGACAAATTTAAGAACCATTTTAATGCTGCGTGATCAGTATAAATTGTGAACGGTTTACCATTATCAAGATAACAACGCCAATGTTCGATTGCTATTATCACGGCTAATGTTTCTCTTTCTGTAGTAGAATAGTTTTGTTCATGTTTATTTAAAGTTCTACTCATATATGCAATGACTACTTCTTTATTATCCTGCACCTGAGTAAGCATAGCTCCAATGCCAAAGTTCGAGGCATCACAATGGACCGAAAATGGAAGATCGAATTCAGGACAAGCTAAAATTGGAGTTGTAGTCAAGCACTTTTTTAAGTTAACAAAGGCAGAATCCGCTTCCGCATTCCAAACAAATTTCTTTGGAGAATTTTTACCAGATGAAGTTAGTTTACAAAGAGGCGAAGCAATAGAGCTGAAATTAGGTATGAAGCGGCGAAACCAACTACATGTTCCTAAAAATTGTCTCACTTCCTTTTTAGAGGTAGGAATAGGGTAAGCCAAAATAGCTTGAACTTTATCAGGATCAGCCCTTAAACCTTGATCGTCTACTATGTAACCGAGATATTTAAGTTCTTTACGAAAGAATTTACTCTTATCATAGTTGATAGTAAGCCCAGCACAAGAAAGTTTTTGATGAACTTTAAGCAAAAGTGAGATATGCTCATCAAAAGAATCACTGACAATTATAATGTCATCTAAATAGCAAAACACCTTGTTGTCAAACTCTGGTGTAAATAAGTTGTCCATAAGTCTTTGTTGAGTTGCTGGAGCATTGGTTAAACCAAACGGCATAACTTTAAATCTATACATTCCTCTGCCAGGAACGTAAAAACCAGTCTTATCCCTATCCTCAGGATGTAAAGGAATTTCCCAAAAGGCCTTAGCGATGTCGATGCTAGATAAAAACTTAGCGTTCTTAAGGTTGTCAAGGATTTCAGAGATAAAGGGGAGGCTATAAGCATCCTTTCGAGTAACTGCATTCAATTTCCTGCTATCCACGCAAAAACGCCATTCTCCATTCTTTTTTGGAGTAATAATGACTGGAGAAAGCCATGGAGTCTCACATTTTTCAATGACGTCAAGTTCTAACATTTTATCCACTTCGATAATAAGGGCCTTCTGTTTTTCAGGAGAAAGACGATAACAACGTTGTTTAATAGGCAAAGCGTCACCAGTATTGATTCGATGACAAACTAAGTCAGTACGACCTAATTTACCCTTATGTTCAAAAGAAATCAAATTAAAGCGTTGGATTAAATCCTTTGCAATTTCAATTTGATTGTCAGAAAGATGATCAAAAGAATAGACATTAGTTTCAACAACACCAGTTGTACAACCATTAACCTTAAAATTTAATTCCTGGGAAAGCATACCAGGAAATAAATTAAATGTTTTCCAAAAGTCGAAACCGAGAATTAAAGAAGGATGAATATCAGGAAAAACATACGCTTTAATTACGTGTGTTTGATTATTAAATCTCATTGGTAAATTAAAATAACCAGAAGACATTGTTTTCTGTTTATTTGCAACCATAACTTGAGTTTGTGACTTGAATAGTTTAAAACCTAACCTTTCTATATCTTTATGAGAATTATTTCCAAGGATAGTGATGCAACTTCCACTATCTAATAAACCCGAAAAAGATAAATCATTTATAAAGACATCAACAAAAGGTCTATTGTAGTCCTTTTCCTTGTCATAGAATACCGAAGTTGTTTTATAACATCTCATAAATTTTCGAATAGTATTTAACCATTGATTCCAATCTTTAGGATCAAATTTATCGTTATGAAGTTCAGCAGAACTATTCAAAGAACTATTCAAGTCACTAGTTTTTTTTTGTTGAGATTGTGAAGCGCATTTAGGACAATTAGTGATCTTTACGCCTTTACGGCCACATTTAAAACAAACCAAATATCTAGGTTGGGTACAAGTCTTTAAAGAATGACCTTTAACTCGACAACGAAGACGAAAATCTTCCACTAAGTTCTCATAAGTCTGTGAAGAAGTACGCGGCTTCTCATTATTTTGTACAGCATTAGTATAACTCATCTTTGAAGAAGTCTTAGAAGTTGAAGGACAATGGTAAGCAAATTCAGTAGCACAAGAAGCATCTCCGCATCCAGGTTTGCGAAAATAAATTTGTTCATAGCTTTGACAAGCTGAGACCAGAGAATTAATTGACGTTATTTCCTTACAAAGCAAAACAACAGAGTAGCACGACCTTATATTATGACGGATAATCTTAAGTTGTTCGGCTTCACTAAGCTTCTCTGAAAGTCGTGAAAACATTCCAGACATTATGGAAACATATATGATAATGGGCTCTGAATCGCCTTGAATTCTTTTCATTATCTCTTGTCGAAGATTAAAATCATAATCAATTGATCCAAAATCTTTGATCAGTAACATATGAATATCATTCCATGTTAGATTAGGGTTCCGTTGATAAATAAAACGAAACCAATGAAGTGCATTTCCAGAGAAAATTTCGAAGGCATGTTTACAAAGCATCTCCTCCGTGATATTCCTAGAAATCCTGAATTCTTCCAGCTTTTGAAGGAATGTTCTAGGGCATGTTTCGCCATTATAAGAAAAAGTTTTCAAATCTTTAATAAAATTGTCTGATGTACGACAATTTTGAAACATTGTTGAGACTTGAGGCATTGACGAGTACGGAACCGTTATACTAGGTTGAGGTGTGAATGAAACTTCAGGAATTGATTTAAGTTGAGAGGTAGGCTGAATAGCAGGGAGGGTAGCAGGGAGGGTTATAGTAGGGAGGGTTAAGGAAACCGTGGGAGAGTCAAATTGAGCCTGAGGAGGAGGACTGTGTACCTCCACCAACACCTCTTCAGAAGAAAATCTTCCATCATCATCAAGAGTTAGTACATCGAAGCGTTTTTGAAGTGTGAAAAACCGTGATCTTAAATTTGAACAAGTTTCAATCAAGGATGAAGTCGCCTTAAGACGGTCCAGGCGGTAATAAAGATGGTTTACAAAGGCCTCGAGTTTTCTCAAACCACTTTTGTCTCCAGAAGATTCGATGTGTGAGATTTTAGTCTCAATGTATTCAAGAGTTACCTCTGCTTGAGAGAGGTCCAACTTAAGAGGTAAAGAAGAGGACTTAATGTTCTCTGGAAAAATGTGACAAAGTTTCGTCATCTGTTCTTTAAGATTAGATAAGGTTTCTGTTGGTTTTTCAGCCCTAATAGACACTTCATATTCAAGTTCGTGTTTATTCAAATAAGAATATTTGATAGATCTAGCCATGATTATGTTTTAAAACGTTAAGTTTAGAGTTAAGAATTAAAGAATTATTTATACGCGTTTGTTTCGGGTTAAAATATTATAGAATTATAGAAGTATTCTATTATATTCAAAACACCCTTAACAAAAATAAATAAATAAGACGCTGCAAATGTATGTTGAGCGTTTTATTTTATTAAGATTGTCGTAGAAAGTACCTACAACGAACGTTATAATATTAATAACGAATTAAAGAGATGTCTCGTCCATCTATATATACGTCGATGGAAAAATCCTATGCCGTGTCCACCATTAATAAGTCGATGGTAAATTTATGCCACGTCTACCTTTTTTTTATCAATGGTAAAATTATGCTGCATCTACCATTTATTATATCATTGGTAAAATGTGATAGTTTGATTAGACGTGTAAGAAGATTATGTATGAAGCGTAATAAGGTTTTATGCGTGTCTAGACTTCAGTTTCCGTGAACTTACAGTGCACCTGTTAGTCGACCTCGAAGATCTAGAAGTACACCTTCTTGTAGATGGAAACTTGCATGAACGTTTACTACAGGATATTGTCCTGCAGCACGCCGTAGAGTACTCCAAACCTCAACTTGAAAGTGACCCGAGGGTTTAACACTTACAAGAGAAGAATGGATGTAGATTGCAGTGGCAATCAGGTAAGTAATGTATATGTGCGTGGGGGTGTAGCATAATGTTGAACATAGTACTGTAAAGTGTAGGGTTTAGTGTTAAGAATGAAGTGGAGTGAGAGTAATAGGTAAAGATGTATAGATAAATATATAGAGATGTTAAAGCCGAAAGATTAAGTCGAAACGGAGCTCCCTGGGCAAGGTTTGTTTTAGAATTTTGAGATTAAGGAGCATGAAACGTGGGTTTTTAAGAAGGGCGCCAAACTGTGAGTCCCTTAGTATTTTACCATTCTTCGACCTGGAATTTGCTCCGCTGCCGTCCTCCTACTTAAATCCTCGCTCAAACGACCTCCGGATACACGCAAGAGAAGCTACGACCTCCGTACCTCTTCCGAAGGCTACATCTCCGGCCCACTACTTCGCCGGATACCTGCCGTGCGGAGACTGCGGAGCGCTTAGGCCCCTTAGCCCCTTAGCTTTCTTCTTTATATTACTGTACTGTACTGGTCAATTAAACTTATCTATCCGTTACCTTGTTGTTTTCCTTACCACCCATTAGGATCTGCAGGAACTGATAGGCAGGCTTAATTTTTCAACACCTAGAAATTGTCGCGGGACGCCTGTTTAAGCTAGCAAACAGGCGTAACGTTACAGTTTGATAAACTATTTATTTATAACAGTTTGATTGTTTCCAGAATCCCCTTCGAATGACGACCCTGTTTGCCGTCACGGCTTTCCCTCTTCCTTTTTCAAATTTTGAATTTTGACTTGCGGAGCGTGTGCCCAAAGAGTTTTACTAACCGATAAAAAGTTTACAAATTTTATATAAAAATGGATATGAATGAGGATGAATATGAAGGAATACTACAGCGTGGACAAACAAACAGACAAAAATTATGAAAACTGTCATAACGTGTTTAGCTTCTTATTTTAAGACGCCCTGTGGGATGTATTGTTTTATTATCTCTACGTTTTTATTATATGTATAGATTAATCTATGATATAAAATACTACAAACAAACATACAACAATACAACATCAAACAAACAATCAGACAAAAAAACTAACTTGACGTGTTCTGCGTTTTCGTTAGTGTGAGCTGAGCTGCGTATTATAAGACGACTAGTGTGTGATTTTTTTCAAATATCTCGTTATTACAGACTTATTTTATCTCTACGATTATAAATGTATAGATATAGTGGACCGGTAAGCGCAGCGTAGGACGTCCACCCACAAGATGGACAGACGATCTAAACGAGACCGCAGAAAAACGCTGGATGCAGGCCGCTTCCAACCGGCCCTGTTGGAAATCGATGGAGGAGGCTTATGTACAGCAGTGGACGTCCTATGGCTGAAATGATGATGATAGACTTCGTTCGTGAAAATGGCGCCTTAGGTGAGAAGTTCGCTCTGAACCCAGAACTAAGCAAGAATTGTTTGTTATTCAAATGCGGTTTTGTTTAGTTCGAGTCAGAAGTGGCTCATGTTTTGTTGATTTGTTGTGTCACTTTGCGAACAAGGAATTTTCACTTTCCTGAGTTTTATTAAATCGTGTCACCTTTGTAAATGAAAGTGATTATTATATATTGAAATTAAACATTTTTAATAATAATAAAATATCACTTTATTATACACCAAAAAAATAATACAAGAGGAACAAAATAATACAAAACCGCCAGTTTTATAGGTGGCCTTCAAACAGCAGTTTTTTTTTTAATGCTTGAATAAAAAAATATCTAAATACCAACTCTACTCAAAGTCTTGCTAACTTTATTGCACTTGACATTAGCTAAATATAGACAAAGTTTGAAGCCAAAACATTTTAAAAAAATCAAGCCGATGCCATTGTCCAGTCTGTCTCGATTCTCGTTCTTACGTAGTCGATGACATCTCTTGCAGCCGACGCTATAAATAAGCTTTTGTAAAGAGGCGCGGCAAGTTTCACTTTCATTCAGACAAGACTTGTTATTTATCGTATAAAGTATATACGACGTATTCAATCGTGTAAAAGTTCTGACGACTGTTGGAAAACTTAAAAACGGTGCTTTTTTTCATGATAGGTATTCTCAGTTTATTCTGTTTTTTTTTTTATAGAAGTAATGAAGGATACTTTATTTACAATAACTTAAATAACATTGCAATAAATAAATAAATACTTAAACGACATATTAATACCTAATTTTTAAACTAATCTATTAAACCGCTACCAGTGGGAATCGTCCCCAAAATGCTGGCCCCATTACCACGTTCTATGGCAATGCTCACTCTTTGAGCCAATAGAGGCCAGCATTTTGGTCATGAGTTGCATCGACCAGACGTGATGATAAATCTTTGAGTATTTTTTTGGCTCCTGATCCCCACGGGCCCCATGGTTTCGACCCCAAAAGGCACAAAAATGTACCCACTGTCCAAAGTACTATATTTGCGCCTCTTGAGGTCTTCTGCGTAAACAGCCGCCGCGCCAGCCCTACTCAGCCCTACTACTTTTTTAAATATATTTTTTTATTTATTTATCTCAGTGAATAACGTACATGCTATATATACATAACTCTGCCAAACTGCGTAGCAGTTTGTAGGCAGATATCTACTCTCATTATCTACTAGGTAATGATACATTATTATGATTTTTAAGGCAAATGCCTTTAATAAGTAAACAAAATACAAGTTAACACTAACTCTACAAAAACAGTTAGACTGTCCATAGACCGTTGAAGGTCTAAAGACAATCCAAATTGCTCAAGCCCACTATCAGTTGGCAGTGTGCCCAGCATGCTGGCGGCATTACCACGCTGAATAGCAAATGGCAATGCTTAAAATAAATTAGTCTGTATTAGTTTATTTTTAAAGGAGCAACTCAGTATCGGATTTTCAAACAATCAGTCAGACAAAGCTTGAAAAGTAACTTATTTATAAATTTTCAGTTAGCGTATTTTTTTATTGAATTGGTTTGCCCCTAGGGCAAACCAATCCAATAAAAAAATACCTTGTCACCACCACTGTCGCCACCTTGCCTGTTGTTAAGCGATGATGCGGTCTACGATGGAACAGGCTGGCCTAAAAGAAACCTATTCACTCGCGACTTATAAGACACCCAGATTGTAAGTATTGGAGAACATCGGTTCAGGCGTCGCCTTCCACAGACTAGCAGTTCAAGGTGGGATGAAAGCACTTCATACGGGTTTTCGGAACTTCAACCATAAAACAGTTCCGCCTTTTGCCGAAGGAAAGCATGTTCTATGTGTAACTAATAATTTAACAAAATAAAAAATTGGATTATTTACCTAATCCTTAATTTATAATCCTTGTTTGTCGCCGTCTGCTGTCAAACATTAAAACAAAACTCTAGTTAATTAGCTTATATACGAAGCGAACAAAAAAGCCTTAATTATTACAACTTAAACTAAAAGCAGTTATATGATTATTTACGGGATATTTACCGTGGTAAAGTTGTGGAAGGCAGTCCGTCGTCGTTCACAGTCCGTTCACGGGACGACTCCCAAATATCCCGTAAATAATCATATAACTGTAGGGAACAACCGTGATAGTTTAAAAAAGTGTTAAACTAAAAATAAAATAAAACTTTTAAACGGCACAGCTAAATTAATGTTGTAATCGTAATTATCTTTTTTATTGTCTTTAACTTTTTGTCATCTTTATCTTTCCAATCAAAGAACTGCATAACGACAGCAAATTAAAACGCATAATCGCTTTGCGTTTGTCAATTACTAAAAAAAAAAAATATCCGGCTGCAACACATATGTACAATTTTATCCCAATTAACAATGCTGCATAACCAATATTTTCCAATGAATCATCGAAAGTGAAGCCATTAAATCAAAAGGCTCAGCCTTCAAAAAATCCACCATATTTGGAGGTCTCCAGTGAAAGCGATTGCGAAATGGCGACAATTTTCATAAAGACGCCGATGATTTACAATATGAAAGCTGATGAAAGTTATCGCATAATGAAGTGTCGTTTTCATGATGAATGACCCGTGTGGAGTACCTGATGAAATAACCTGAGAGGCTCTCGAATATTGCTAAAAATAACCAACGAAATAACAATGGATGATTTTGAATTTGACATACCTAATTATTATTATTGACTGCCCCGGTGGCTCAGTTGGTAGTGAACCTAACTTCTGTGCTTGGGGGCGTGGGTTCGATTCCCATCTAGGACAAACATTTGTGTGATGAACATTTGTGTTTGTTCTATGTCTGGGTGTTAATATCTATTTAAGTATGTATTTAAAAATATATATGTATGTATATCAGTCTCTGGCAGCCATATTACAAGCTTTGCTTAGTTTGGGGTCAGATGACCATGTGTGCAATAATGTCCCAGATATTTATTTATTATTATTTATTTATTATTGTAATGACATTTGTGTTCGTATTTTAATTTATTATTGAATCAATTATTATTTGATGTACATACCTGCATCAACATATCATTAAAATATTTTTTGTAAAGTTATATGATTATTTACGGGATATTTACCGTGGTAAGTTTGTGGAAGGAGCTCCTGATATTTCGACGCAGTTACATGCACCATGTCTTCCCGTGAACATGGTGAGCCAGAGAGGCAACATTGGTTTAGGCTTTTCAGGCAATGCCACACTAGTCTATACTTTTTAACCGACTTCCAAAAAGGAGGAGGTTCTAAATTCGGCAATTTTTTTAAATGTTTTTTACATCAGAACTTTCGACTGGGTGAACCGATTTTGATGATTCTTTTTTATTTGAAAGCTGGTGCTGCCCGTGCGGTCTCATTTCAGTTTGGTCCAGTTCTGTCATTTTTATGAAGTCGGTTTTTATATTGATACATACTCAGTTGTGTAAGTATGTGTCAAGGTGTGTTACACGTGCTTACAAACTGTGAACCTAATTTCATTAACGGATTTCTCATTTCCTTCACGCTTGTTGATTTCAAATCATAATGTTTCTATCAACTCTAATATCGTAAAGAAGAAAAGTTTGTGCCATTTTTTTTCTATGTTAACACCCTTTGTGTATCTTTGCTAAGAATTTATGCATTTTACCATAGTAAGTGAGAAAATTAAAAAAAAAACTTTATGCCCAGGGCACTATTAAAGCTAGTATCTTATGATTATTTTATATGACGAAATATTATAATAATAATAAATAAATAATAATAAATATTAAATAATAATAAATATCTGGGACAGTATTGCACACATGGTCATCTGACCCCAAAATAAGCAAAGCTTGTAATATGACTGCCAGAGACTGATATACATACATATATATTTTTAAATACACATTTAAATAGATATTAACACCCAGACATAGAACAAACACAAATGTTTGTCCTAGGTGAGAATCGAACCCACGCCACCAAGCGCAGAAGGCAGGTTCACTACAAACTAAGCTAACGGGCTAATTGCATTGAAATGCATATAAATATTGTCAAAAAAATAATCATCAAAATCGGTTCACCCAGTCGAAAGTGCTGAGGTAACAAACATAAAAAAAAACTGTTGAATTGAGAACCTCCTTCTTTTTGGAAGTCGGTTAAAAAATACAGTCGAATTAAGAACCGTCTCCTTTTTGGAAGTCGGTTAAAAATATAACAGATTCTGTCTGCTGACTAGACAAAAGCACGAATGCAAGTAAAAGACTTCAACGCGCTCGGTGTATTTTTTTTCCAAATGATTTAATGAAATGAAAGGAAATATTATAATAAGAAGTATCTACATTATTTTTGGCAGAAAAAGAAGTCAGGGTACAATTTATAGCTGGAGCCTTACGCCCAACTCTAAACGCGGGCCCGAATAGGTGCAGTTAGCAAAATCACGCGAACGCTAAGCGTGTATCTGTGTGTAGCATCATAGCTCCCAAACGGCTGAACCGAATTTGATTTAGTTTTTTTATTTGTTATATTTGAAAGGTGATTTGATCGATAAAGTTCTTAGCTATAATTCAGGTAAATCGTCAGCTGTCAAGATTACCAGATCTTTTACCGAGTTTATTCTTATTTATACTTGACCTACCAACCCAACGAATTTACATATTTTTTTCATGTGCAAAAGAGACCGCTGAGGAGCGCGGCCTTAACGCATAAACAGTACAACTCAAAACAATAAGATGGACAAACCATTTTAGACCCTCATTCGAGTATAATTCTCAAGACCCTCATTCGAGTATAATTCTCAAGACCCTCATTCGAGTATAATTCTCAAGACCCTCATTCGAGTATAATTCTCAAGACCCTCATTCGAGTATAATTCTCAAGACCCTCATTCGAGTATAATTCTCAAGACCCTCATTCGAGTATAATTCTCAAGACCCTCATTCGAGTATAATTCTCAAGACCCTCATTCGAGTATAATTCTCAAGACCCTCATTCGAGTATAATTCTCAAGACCCTCATTCGAGTATAATTCTCACGCTCAATATTAATAAACTATCTCCACAATACAAATATATTCCATTCCGTTCGTAGCTTCCTCGGTTACACAACAACGCAAGGTCATCACGTGAACTTGTACCTCGTTTTTACGTAGTCGGGTCAGTGTCGATGACCTTTACGTAACTAATTATTTTATGTGAATGAACCACAGCATTTTTTTCCTAAAAAAATCTGTCTTCTCAGCCATCCTATAAAATATCAATACAAAATTGGTTCAGTTCTATAATTTTTTTCTATAATTAAATTTTGAAATGCGCCTGTGAGATGATGAGATGAAAGCCGCGCGCTTTTAGCTGCCCCTTAATATTGTTTTTAGGATTCGGTACCCAAAGGGTATAAACTGGACCCTATACTAAGCCTACGCTACGCTGTCCATCCTACCTTTTAACAGCTGTATCTTTCAAACCAATGGAGAGGAGATGGAGAGGAATGGAGAGAGCTATGCTCGGAGTTTCTTTACGCGATAAAATTCGGAACATAGATATTCGCCAAAGAACCAGAGTCACCGACATAGCTATTAAAATCTGCAAGTTGAAGTGGCAATGGGCAGGCCACATCGCTCGAAGAACTGATAACCGATGAGGAAGAAAGGTTCTTGAGTGGAGACCGCGAACCGGAAGACGCAGCGTAGGTAGGCCTCCCACTAGATGGACCGACGACATTGTGAGAGTCGCGGGCATCCAGTGGATGCAGATGGCAGGATGTCGTTCAGGGGGAGGCCTATGTTCAGCAATGGACGTCTTCTGGCTGATGATTATGATCTTTCAAACCGTAATATACAGATAGCTAGTTGAAATTTTCACAGAATATGTAATGTTACGGCGGATTAATGAAAAAATAATAATAAAAGTCAAAAAGTAAAAACTAAAGGGTCCCATACAACAAACGTTATTTTAAAACGTATTTCTTGTATTAGCAAGTAAAAATAACTGGCCAAGTGCGAGTTGGACTCGCGCACGAAGGGTTCCGTACCAATTTCTATAAAAACGGCAAAAAATCACGTTTTTTGTATGGGAGCCCTCATATATATTTTTTTTTTTAAAGTCAATATAGAACTAAATATTCTGTAAATATTTCAAGCGTCTACCTGTTGCCGTTATCAATATCGCGCAAAAACGAGCAAAAAAATCACGTTTGTTGTATGGTAGCCCCCGTAAATATTTATTTAATTCTATTTTTTAGTATTTGTTGTTATAGCGGCAATGTAAATACATCATCTGTGAAAATTTCAACTGTCTAACTGTCATGAGACATAGCCTAGTGACAGACGGACGGACGGACAGCGGAGCCTTAGTAATAAGGTCCCGTTTTACCCTTTGGGTACGGAACCCTAAAAACGGTAACTCTCTCACTCTAAAGTAAAATTATAAATAATGGCCAAGTGAGAATCGGTGACAAATTTCTGTTCAACACCAAGTTAGCAGTCATTCAGCAAAATTTAAAATGTCTGAGGAAATTTCCATGCGAGAAAAACGGCGGGATGAAGCTAGTCAGTCATAAATAGCTTATTACGTTTTATTCTAGGATAAACAGTTCTTCAATCTTCATAAAGCTCGTGCAATATCATGGTTTCGATACCACTCTTCCCGGAAGCGAGAGTGGTCGTCCGATGCCTAACTAAATACGTCTTTAATGTATGTCTGTGTGTCTGTGGACCGGTTCGTTGCGCAGGCGCATGCTATAGAATGTAAGCAGTAAGAACACTTAAAAATTTGTATTCAAAGCTCATTAAAATACATACTATATTGGCTTTTGGTTAAGCAGAATTTTATTATACTCGTATTCGCAAATTGTAAATTAACTTACTTGAAACTGATTATTATTTGTTGAATATTTTTACTATGGTTAATTAATAATAATTAATATTTTTTCTGGTATGCCATTACACAGGGTAAACCTAGTTTGGGTACCAAGGTCATCCTACCAGGATTGTCAATTAGGACATTTAGTTGCATGCTTTATATGGTGATAAAATGATGTTTGTGAATGCTCAATAAATTATTCTTATTCTAATGATACAGTATTCAGATTCAGCGTTGGAATGCGGATAAAAAGTGAAATTGGGTCGTTATTTGACAAATATATACAAATTCCTATCCAGCTTTGGACTGAAACTGACTAGAAACACTTTATTGTGTACACCAGAAATAAAAATTATAAACAGATAGAAAAGACTTACGAGCTAGTGCCACAAGTGGCGGCCTTATCACTAAAAGCGATCACTTCCAGGCAACCATTGGTAGAATGGTTTATCAAAAAGACTGGGGCCTTACGGGTACCTCTTAATGCTGACTCAAAACAGCGCTGAAACAGCACAGTACGAAAAATCACGCGAACGCGAACGCGCGGCGAGATATGGTTTGCGGTCGCGCACCTTTTCTCAATCACCTAAACAGAATCGCTCAAAACAGATAGCAGTAAGACCCCTGGCGTAATTA
The DNA here is from genome assembly GCA_949125355.1 of Agriopis leucophaearia. Classification (NCBI taxonomy): domain Eukaryota; kingdom Metazoa; phylum Arthropoda; class Insecta; order Lepidoptera; family Geometridae; genus Agriopis; species Agriopis leucophaearia. The sequence goes on along the minus strand of OX421285.1, from coordinate 2,508,714 downwards.
GTCTCTCGATTTGGTTCTTTGTTGACCGAGCAAGGTATTCAATTTCAATAAAACATTGGCGTTTCTACGTGTTTGTAGTTTGTACCTATATTTGTTCGATGATAACTTTGCATGCCGTTAATTAGATCTTATTGAAAGTTTGTACTGTTTCACTTCAATTATATTTTTAGTTTGAATATGAGCAATGGGTCAATTGGTTGTGAAGATATAGGGGTCGCGAGGACTCAGTTCGAGCTGAACAATATTTTTTTAAATCCATTTTATCAAGTGGTCAACTCCTTCTGGAGCAGGAAGAGAAGATGTCAGACGGTTTAAATTTTAACGTTTGAGTTAACTTGTTAAACTCATTAATTCTTAATAATAATACATATAATAAGTGTGTAGATCAATAACCGTCACAAGTGACTTCTAACTAAAGAGAAGCAATACATGGTATTGGTTTCAATTGCAAAAAAAATGCCGTTTGCGTGATTCAGGTAAAGTGTCGTTCTTAATAAAAAATTAAGATCAACCATAAACACAAACAAACAGACTCCAAAATACAAATTTCACTCATCATAAAATAATTTAAAAAATATTATGTTTAATTTGTTTTTTATTTTATTAATATATTTTTTTAATATTACGAAGATGGAATGTTATTTAAGTTACTCTCAAGAATTATTTAAATATTGTTTATTTAGTTTTTGTTTGGAAATTATTAAATCAAAATTTAAGGTTAAAATAATAATGTTTTACAAGTTTTTCAAATAAATGTATTGTAAAATCGAGTTACTGCTTGTATTCTGTACGGCGTCACGGTGCTCGCTTTCTGATGGAACAAAATCCTGTGTTTTGCTTTCTCGGGAAGTTGATCGTAAATGCACGTTGGATCGAAATTAATATTGTCTAGAGTTGCGTAATTCTCGGCAGAGCGTGGAAATGGTCATGATATTTGTCTATTACTTATGGCTTTTGAAAGGTGAGATAGTAGTAGGAAAGTTCGTATCTGTTACAACGGCCGTATCATCGAAAGTGATGAAACGAGCGAAGTCGCTCGCCTGATGGCTCTTCACGCTTGCCCATAACAGCTCAACGCCACTCAGAATTTTGAACAACTTCAACAGTTCAAAACCCTGGATGACAATGCACTGCGCTCGTCACCCCGAGATATAAGATGTCAAATCTCTGTGTGCCCTGTAATTTCGTTGGAAACATTGCCCTTCAATCCGGAACACAACAGTGTTTGCACATTACTGCTTGGCGGTTGAATAACTGGCAAAGGTACTTTCCCAGGCGGACTCTGCAAAAGAGTCCTACCACAACATTTAAAACGTTCTACCATGACATGGTTGCTGCACTCAGGATTGGGTCCTAATTAGGGAACTCCTCAATGGTTAGCAGTACAGACATGAATTGTTGCATACGCATTATAAAAGTGTTTAAAAAATGTGTTTTACTATTAATTAATTACATTTATAGTCTTATAGTTATAGTTTCTTGATATTTTCACACTATGCCGCTTCATATCGCGACGCGTTACATTGCCTCTTCTACTGGTCTCATAGGACATGCTTTAGTCATTATTGAATCGTCTCAGGGTAGCCAGCCGTGTCGATTCTTGGAGATAAGTAGAGCGTTGATTTACTAGTATTGTTCTCGGCGGAAGACGTTCCTCAATGAAGCAGCTTTTCCATTGTACGGATGTTGGCTGAAATGGTGAAATTTGCATAGGGTTTGTTTTGAGCGAACCTTGTGGTTCAATTGTAATAGCCGTAACAGACAGGTCAACTTGGCTGACGAACCGCCGTCTGACCAATGAGAGGGAAAGAGAAAAATTTCTCTCTCTATCTCTCCCGTTGGTCAGATTTATATTTATCTCCCGTTGGTCAGATTTCTCTTTCTCTCCCTTTGTTCAGATTTCTCTTTCTCTCCCGTTGGTCAGATTTCTCTTTCTCTCCCTTTGTTCAGATTTCTCTTTCTCTCCCGTTGGTCAGATTTATCTTTCTCTCCCGTTGTTCAGATTTCACTATATCTTCCGTTAATCAGATTTCTCTTTCTCTCCCGTTGGTCAGATTTGTCTTTGTCTCCCGTTGGTCAGATTTCTCTTTCTCTCCCGTTGATTAGATTTCTCTTTCTCTCCCGTTGTTCAGATTTCTCTTTCTCTCCCGCTGGTCAGACGGTGTTTCATCAGCTAAGTTGACACGTCTGTTAGGGCTTTTATCTTTCTCAGATTTAAGGGCATCCGTAGTAATAAAGAAAAAGCAGGTTTTATAAATTGTGTGGTATGTTTGTACAAATCAGTTCAGCGGTTCTAAAGTTGTTTTTTTTCTGAAATAGTAAAAATGTTTTTTTTTTTTCGAAATCCTCATGTCCGAACGTCCGTCCTAGCCACATCGCATATACATATAACTCCTTCATTTCATTACAATTTTGATATGAATGAAAAATTATTAATTTTAAGGGCAGAAGTAAATATGGGAATACTGGGCTGCTACCGCGTCTAGGTCTGTTCTGTGGATCGTCATGAGCTGAGAAGTATGTACTCGGATCAAAACACTCGTAGGCACTTTTATTGGATTTGTGTCCTCTTGATTGTATAAATGTAAATTATAGGCGCGGTGCACGACAAGACACCTGCTCGGTTTTATAGCAAACTTGACTGTAATGGCCGCGCTAATTGGGCGGTCTACCTTCGGCTCTATTTCATATATTAATAATATTATCAATATAAAAAACCGACTACATAAAAATGTCAGAACTGGACCAAAATGAAATGAAATCACACGAAAAACACCAGCTTTCAAATAAAAAAAGAATCATCAAAATTGGTTCACCCAGTCGAAAGTTCTGAGGTAACAAACATATAAAAAAAACTCGCACTAAGAACGCGTCGCTAACACCGCATTTTCACTTGATTACGGTCAAGATATTTTTTCGCGTTAGAAAGGCCTGTGAATTAATCCAGGATAATAAAGCTAGCTCCATACAAAATTGCAACCAAATCAGTTACGGAGTTGAGTGCGGACACACATAACCACTTAATTACACATAAACTTTTACATTAATTGTGAGATTTCCTTCTGCTAGGCTAGGGGTACCACACCACACGGGCGCATACTAAACCACGATTTCACTAAACATTTCCCCCCCGTTTTTTTATTATTTCATCACCATCATAATCAGCCTACCTTAGTCCGCAGCTGGTAATAAGTCTCTCCGAGGCATGCCCGCCACTCAGTCCGAACTTCTACATTTCGAAAGCATAGGTATAAAACCGTTGTTTGTAATTCATCATCATTATTACAATGTGACTACGTAGACGCAAATCTGGACATTAAACTATTTCATGTCATTATCATTATTTCAGGACATCCATACATAGGACATCCATTACATAGGACATCCACTGCTGGACATAGGCCTCCCCCATCGATCTCCAAAAGGGCCGGTTGGAAGCGGACTGCATTTCCTTTCCCTGCGGTCTCTTTTAGATCGTCCGTCCATAATGTGGGTGGACGTACTACGCTGCGCTTACCGGTCCGTCGTCTCCATTTGAGAACTTTTCGGCCTCATCGGTGCGTGTTTGTTATTAAAACCCTAATCTCTCTCTAAATCTATATCTTTTTATTTCCTTTCTATACTTATAAGTTTTTAAGATGTCTTAGCAATTTTCTACTTAGTTTTTAGAAATAATCTCTAAATATGATACAGTGTTTCCGTATAATTTGTTTAATATTTTTTCATTAAAAGTAACATTATTTAGTCCCTGCCAAACCACGCAAAACTACAAAAAACTGCTTGTATTATCTCGCTGTGCAAAAATATCCATAGATGTGGACAGTCTTTTGAATCATCATCTTCAACATCAGCCACGTCTTTGCCTTCCTTTTACAGGTCTTGCCAGTCGCGTCAACTTCCTGCAAGCAGTAACTTTGGTTATTGAATTTTAACACAAATGTAGACTTCAATCTCATCAGTGAATTCACAACTTTACGTGATATATTTACCCTACTTCTCCCCATATCCTGGTACATAAACGAGTTGTTGGAATGACGTAGCACTTTTCCTTCGTATATTCTTTGAGAAAGTCCATTTAGATTATTATCTCACTTAGAAAAGGTATAGCTTCTGTGTCACACGTGTGCTTTCGAGTGTTTCGAAACAAGCTTTTCTTTAACTCTGATTTCAGGAGGGGAGAAAGGTTCTCAATATGGTCAGTATTTTTATGTATGAACACCGTTTTCTTCATTTCCCCTTACTTACGTTTGTAGAAAACTGCTTGTTCGTTTATAGACAAATTAAGTTAGTAATATACCTTACAGATAAAAAGCTTAACGTGATAATGTAAAGAATAATTTAATTGTCCTACGTACGAGTAGATTTTCATATAAACTAACAAACCCTTTTTTCTACCCTTATTTCGGCTTTGCGCAAAATAACATAACTCATACTTCAATCTAGTCATAGGTCATAGCTAAACATTATCGTGAAAACCACAATGAAATCCGTCCAGTGGTTTAGGAGATGTGGGTGGACAAACAAACAAACAAACAGACAAAAATTCTCCAAACTGTTATAACGTGTTCAGCTGACGCCCTGTGTGTTATTTTATTATCTCCACGATTTTACTATATGCATAATTATAGAATAGAAGATAGAGATATTGATTTTTATTATATGTATAGATATAGATGTATAGATGCCGCAAACACCGTGATCATTTACAATAATTATCCGGCCTAGCTACAAGGACAAAAATTATACATAGAAGTTACAACGAGTACAAAATTATATTCAATAAATGTCCGCAGTTTCATATATAAATAGTTGTATACAATTTACATCGAAAAAAACTATTATACCAAAACCAACCGTATTTTATACATTTTCTAATGTCTGTTCGATTTGCACAACGTCGTCAAAACTCGTGAACCGTCGTTGAGCAAACGAGACGATGATTATGTCTGAATCGCATTTATTATATCTGTCCCGAGAGGAAGAGACAACTTTCTCTTTCTCTCCCGTTGGTCAGACGGTGGTTCGTCAGCCAAGTTGACGTGTCTGTTACGGCTCTTACGGTGTGTTACGGCTTGTGCAACTACTTATCGCGTGACTGTGGATCCAATCTGGCTCCGTATTGAGTCCAGCCAGAACGACTATTGCCGCGATTAGCGCGTCATTGTGGCATCTTTGTTTTTATTTGATTGAAATGCAGGGCCGATTATCGAATCAGGTGCCATCAGATTGTAAAGCTCACATGCTACCACCCGGTCACCATCACTCTCAAAGCTCGCTCGTAGCAAATTCATTCATTGAAATATCTCTAACATAAGTAGTGCAAGTAAAGTAGTGTGCATTTACAACAAAAAGTAAGTGAAACGACAGGAAGAGTGGTCAGTCCACTCCACGCCTAGAACCGGTCCGATTTGATTCGGTGACGGCTGTCGTAATTCCTCGCGGTGGAAAGGAAACAGGCTATTCAATAGAAATTAGGGGGATTTGGTCTTACAGAACGACTTAAAACTTTGTATTTCTCCATGCTTTCCATCCAAGCCAAGCAACTATTTATTTATTGAGGTACACAAAACAGAATATAGTCATAATAAATCTAAATTGTGTTGACAATTGTGAACTAAAGCATATCCCAAAACATGCGTACTCATCATGGTTATTATATAAGCAGTATGATATTACAAATTATAATAATTAAAATTAGGTTATTAACTATAGATTTTACTTTTAGTTAGCTACATTCACATGAGCCGGGAATGCAATCTTCTTTATATTTCTCTTGAATCTGGGCAGACATTGATCAAAAATGTCTATAGAGCTATAATGATTTTTGACGATTTCATTGTATTGGCGACACATCCTAACTACTGGGTTATAGAAGGAAGTATTGTTTTTAAGGAAGAATTATTATTACTAAGTTTGAATACCGATTTCAGATGCAAAAATATATCTCATTTACATTCAAATGTCAATCGTACCTATTATTCGTACTTGGTGTGCTAGCGATTCTACCCGCAATCGTTTCTTTTAAATGACTTCCAAAAAGGAGGAGGTTCTGAAATCGACTGTTTTTTTTGTTTGTTACCTCAGAACTTTCGACTGGGTGAAACGATTTTGATGATTCTTTTTTTTATTTGAAAGCTGGTGCTTCCCGTGTGGTCCCATTTGAATTTGGTCCAGTTCTGTAATTTTTATGAAGTCGGTTTTTTATATTGATAATTATATTTGACCACAACTTAAGCCGCGGTTTTCCCACTTCTAAGCAACGCTTGTTGCTACATATATTCGCTTACGGTCATTGAGTTTTTGCTTAAAACCAATATTTATTTTTACGCATACTTATGATTAGGAGAATATAATCAACCAGGGTGCCAATCAAAATGTGGCCGCTAGTATTTTTAAATTATTGTTAATTAATTTATGGGAAAAAAGTTCATTCACTTGGTTTTTAAATAAAATATCGTCCACTTCACGAAAAAATGTGTATAAGGCTTTTTTTGTAGTGGTAGGAGTCTTTGCAGGGGTCCTGGGGAAGTACTACACCTTTGCCAAGTTATTCAAACGCCAAGCAGTAGTGGGCAAACACTACTGTGTTCCGGATTTAAACTTTGTTTTGAACTGTTGATGTTCAAAATTCTGAGTGGCGTTGAACTGTTGGCAAGTTTAGAAGTTTAGTTCTGTTTCTACTCTTTTATTTTGTAAAATTAGAAAAGTGGGAAAAGTATTATTTCACATTTACCGACTAACTCTACGAAACTTGAAAAACTACTTAACCTACGAAACTGAAATTTGGCATGACAACTGAGCCCTGATTCCATAACTACAACCACGCACAAATCACGGCGCGTTAAATTAACCTCAAAAAGATGGCCTTTTTTCCTAAAACATATAGGCCAAATTTTTAGAGGTTGACTTAACATGCCGTGTTACGTGCGTGTTTCAGTTATGGAATCAGGGCCCAGATGCCTGTTAAAAAGTTTTTTTTTTATTATACAGACTGACGAGATGAGCAATGCCGCTCGCCTGATGGCTCTTCACGTTGCCCATAACAGCTCAACGCCACTCAGAATTTTGAACTTCAACAGTTCAAAACCCTGGATGGCAATGCAATACGCTCGTTACCCCGAGATAAAAGATGTCAAATCTCTGTGTGCCCTGTAATTTCGCTGGAAACATTGCCCTTCAATCCGGAACACAGCAGTGTTTACACACTACTGCTTGGCGGTTGAATAACAGGCTTGAGGTAAACCACAGTTTTACACCTACGGTACGCTATATTCCGCGATAGCATCAAAGAAAGTCCATCCAAAGATCCCCAATACTCGCTGACCGTAAGCAATTAATGCATAATGTTCAATTAACTCTACCAGGCGCAGCGGTTCAGTGGCTACGATTGCTGGGTGCAGGTTCTGTGCTCGGTCAAGTTATAGGCGTGACACTTATGTTTGGTTTTTGTTACAGGTAATACAAGTTAGCGAGCAATTGGTGTTATGTAAGTTTATTATAAGTTTGAATATTCGCCAAAGAACCAGAGTCACCGACATAATATGGGGTTCTTCAAAAGGGCTGTTAATAGAGTCTTTAAGGGTTGGCAACGTATCTGTGATGCCCCCGGTGTTGCAGGTATCCATAGTTGCGGCCCGTCTGCTTATTTGCCACCTATGGCATAAAAAAAGCTATTAAAATTTGCAAGTTGAAGAGGCAATGGGCAGGCCACATCCCAAGAACCGATAACCGATGGGGAAGAAAGTTTCTTGAGTGGAGACCACGAACCGGAAGACGCAGCGTAGGTAGGCCTCCCACTTGGACCGACGACATTGTGAGAGTCGCGGGCATCCAGTGCATGCAGATGGCAGCTATACCTATTTACAAGCTTGTATAGAGTCTGTACAATAAAATACATATGTTTTGATATAAAAATACTAGATACAAGCTAGTTCGTGCAAAGTCTAGTTTTAATCTAGTCCACAGCAATAGTAACAGGTCCTAAGAAATAATACACGTTTCATATCAGATATTTAGTACTTGTAGTTAGTACTGTTATTTATTCTGTGTATAAAACGTGATAGCCAGTACCGGTATGCCGTCCTTGATTCAGTACACTAGAATGCATGGGAAATACATGAAATAATACTGTACTACATAAAGTACATACCTTATGCTGAAAACCACAGACTTACTTATTTAGTAAACCTCGCGAGTACACCTACATCTCCTCCTCCTTAAATCGTGTTCCTCATGTCTGAGGGTCGTGACCACCACCTGCCATCAATCCATCAAATCTCTCAAATCAAAAATTAGAATCAAAAGAGCACGAGGTGAAAAATCTTTGCACTCAAGTGCAACACGAAACTTTTCATCCCACCTCAGCGAGGAAATGACTAAATTGATTGTTGAGTGAGAAAGCTCATTTGCGCATTATTAACAGTTTCAGTCAATTCTGTTGGCGTCAAATAAACTTCCTCGTTGCTAGAATCGCTCATTTTAGGTTTTTCACTTCTTTTCCAAGTTTCTTGTTTTTAACCTAAGGTTTTATATAACGTGAAAGAAAATGGTGCGCGCAAAGCAAATAAAAAAAAAGTAATTACACCAAGAAGGTTCTGAGTCTGAGTTAAAAAAAAAAAAAGGTTGTATGATAAATTCGGCACCATGGAGGTAGATGTAAATAGGTTTTGAATTAACAATTCACACTTAGTGCACACGATGTTCTAAATTAAATTCTACTTTAAAGTTAAATGATTATTTACGGGATATTTACCGTGGTAAGGTTGTGGAAGGTTGTGGTTGTGGTGCATGTAACTGCGCCGAAATATCTGGAGCTCCTTCCACAACCTTACCACGGTAAATATCCCGTAAATAATAATTTAACTTTAGTGAACAACCGTGATAGTTTAAAACAGTGTTTAAATTCTACTTTATCCTCTAGCGGATAAAAACGGATTTTGCACTCAAATATTGAAGCGCAAAAATACTCTTTCCGAAATGGGGGGATGAAAAATATATAAGTAAGTATATATATATTAATCTCAAGGTCTGAATCTTTCGTACAGCTGTCCTTGTAACAGTTCCAGTAGCTTAGAACAAGTGACATTATAGTACAAGTCCTATTGACAATTATATACTCGTAGATACTCTATAATCTCAAGATCATTGTTTTGCAATTACGTTATAGTTTTATAAAAGGTCAAACATATCATTAATTGTTAGGTACTGCTTATAAACAATAGTGGGTTGTAAATTGAAACTAATAAACTTTAGCTGCGTCGTACAAAATGACAGATTACCCACAGACGTTGAAGGTCACTCGTCCAACCACAGACGTCCAACCATTTATTTGTTTTGACAGCTAGGGTTGCCAACTATAATGTCAAAACCAGTATTTATACTGTTTTTCGCTCAGTAACACTGCTTACTCTCCAAATTTTTTTTGTTAAAATATTGTTTACTAGCTGCGCCCCGCGGTTTCACCCGCGTAGTTATGATGATGATGATGAAAAGTAGCCTGTGTTAATCCAGGACATAAGCTATGTATATTCCAAATGTCATCCAAAGTCGCCCAGCCGTTTCTGCGTGAAGGAATAACAACATCCATCCATCTATCAATCCATCCAAACTTTCACATATATGATTCTAGCTGTACCCGTGACTTCGTCTGCGATTTATTCAGAAAAAAATAGCCTATGTCCGTCCTCATGATACATACCGTTTCCTCGCAAAATGTTATCGAGATCAGTTAAGCCATTTAGCCGTGATTATGTAGCAAACAGACAGACAGACATAGTTACTTTCATATAATATATAAAGTGTGAAGTGTTATTAGTGTGATTTCTGAGCCTTTTTCTATGTAACAGCAGTTTTTTTCCCCGCTATTTTAGGGTTGGTCCCATAGTAATGATGGATACTATGTATGTAACTATTTGCTAAAGATCTAACTAGCTTCACACCACTTTACTCAATACAATAGCGACGTGGACAGACGCGCCTTTGTTTGCCATCAGTGAAAGCCTTCGCTCTTCACTGAGCTTGGTGGAAAGTCGTGCCCTTATGTTTATGCTCTTTTACAGATTACCCGTAGCAGTCAGTACCTATACTTAATTCACGTGAAACCTGTTTGCAATAAGTCTATATAATGAAAACTCAAAAAAAAAAAGTGTTATACCGACAGTTTCCCATTTAGCTTTTACACCATCAGATCGACCATTTGATGACATTTTTCATCATTTTGTTTGGAGTTGTGTGCCGCTCAATATTGAAGTGTGCGTTTGTAGAACTAGTAAGAATATGTCAGTGTATTCAATACGTGTTTACCTCGCCCCCCTTAGTTTTAGGCAAACTTTTTCGATACTAGCTCGAGTTTAATCCAAACTATATCTATATATAAAACTGAAAGAGTGAAAACAAAAAACAAGTGTTTTTTACAAGCGTTTTAACTTGCAATGTTTATATTACTCGTATGTTAGTTTGTTTGTTGAGGTCAAATCTTGCAAGCTGATTAGAACCGCTTTCTCTAATCCTACGGAGTTGGATTTTTACGTGTTGGTTCAGTTTCGATGACAATGCATTTTATGGTAAGCATGATCTGAATCACCGGACCACCAGACCGACCAGAACCACCGGAGGATGGGCAGCAGCGTCCTAATAGTACACGGTGAAAGTACTGCGATCCCCAAGCCGCCTGCCAAGCGTGGGGATTATGGCAACACCCCTCTCTATGAGGGAGGCCTTGTCCAACAGTGGACGTTAATTGGCTGATGATGTGTTGTGTGTGTGATGATCTGAATCGACATCCAGGAAGAGCTCCAGATAAAGGAACTCTTCAACGGTCAACAGGACACAGTCAGCACAGACACGAAATTTTGTATAGGTACGCATTTTATTATGAAAGCTGGTACAAAGTTTTCCCATGACATGGTTGCTGCACTTAGGGTTGGGTCCTGACTAGGGAACTTCTCAACGGTTAACAGCATAGACACGAAATGTTGTATACAAATTATACAAGGTTGATGAAAAAAATATCTTACGAAACTGGGTAATTTTTAACTCTCGCTACAAAAAGAGGGGTGTAATATATGTGTCTGTCTCTGGGTTCGCATCTCCCAAAGCACCGCTTTTATATAGTTTTTTTAACCAACTTCCAAAAAGAAGGAGGTACTCAAACCGACTGTTTTGTGTTGTCGTTTTTTATGTTTGTTACCTCGGAACTTTCGACTGGGTGAACAGATTTTTATTTTTTCTTTGTAAGCATATGCCATTTCGATTTGGTCCAGTTCCGAGATTTTTATGAAGTCGGTTTTTAATATTATATTGATAACTATGTTTGTTTAAAAGATGACATGATCAAGAAAATTTATTTCGGCGTTTGTTCGGATTGGTGTCATCTCGGGGGTTTTTATAAATATTTAATTGAACTATTTAGTAACATTCTTTGTACCTTAGTACACTGAACCAGTAGAAAGCTCTGATTTAACGATTATTATCGGAATAATCGTTACATTACAATCGATATGTATAACTTTCTAAATGTTTAACAACATGGCTACTGATAGCCTATCAATCATCAAATTGTTCATCAATTTAATTATTGTGGTTTATGGGGAATTTATGATGATGAAAAAATTACATTATCTGCTGAATCGGACATCGATTATACTTTGGATCACTAAATAAATATCGGCTAAGCTAACTGCTAGTCAGGCTTGCGCATCAACCTACCGCACTTAAAAATGTGTGTTCACAGTTCACACATTCAGTTTGGGACCTTACATCACCATCATCATCATTTCAGCCATAGGACGTCCACTGCTAGACACAGGCCTCCCCCATCGATTTCCAGAAGGACCGGTTGGAAGCGGCCTGCATCCAGCGTTTTCCTGCGGTCTCTTTTAGGTCGTCTGTCCATTTTGTGGGTGGATGTCCTACGCTGCCCTTACCGGTCCGTGGTCTCTACTCGAGAACCTTTCGGCCCCATCGGCCATCTGTTCTGCGTGCTATGTGCCCTGCCCACTACCACATCAACTTGCTAATCCGGTGGACTATGTCGGTAGATAACTTTCGTTCGTCTACGGAGCTCCTCATTTCTGATTCGATCTCGTAGAGAAACCCTGAGCATAGCTCTCTCCATAGCTCGTTGTGCGAATTTGAGCTTGCTATTGAGGCCCACAATGAGAGACCTCGTTTCTGTGTCGAAACCTTTCTGTCGAATTGTTTCTGTGTGTAAATTGCACCTCTCGAAGCTTAAAACTTGGACCTAGTATAATTGTCTTCCGTGACTGTAAAACGCTAAATTAATACTTCTGTGAACGGTCACGCATTCTCTCGTTCAAGATAACTCCGTTCCGTGAGATCCAGCCCTTATTGGGCACCTATTGTTACGTTATTACGTTACAAGGAAAACGTTATGCATATTACGTGATCTACGTTACCGCATAGATTTGACCTAGTTCACATTAATCACTCATATGGAGTCCTTACGTTTGTGCTGTATAAATGGATAATGGTTTTACTTTTCAGATGATTTTTTCAGAGATTTCATTTATAAATTACTAGCCGTCCACCCCGGCTTCGCACGAGTGTAAGCTCGGCCTTCGGCCTCGCTACAAAATATAATATAGCCTATGTCACCCGGGGATAGTGTAGCTTTCCAACAGTGAAAGAATTTTTCAAATCGGTTCAGTAGTTTCGGAGCCTATTCATTACAAACATACAAACATACAAAAATAGGTACAAATCTTTCCTCTTTATAATATTAGTGTAGATTTTCCTTATTTGGTGGCGAGGTGGCTGTCAAACTTAAGCATGATATATATATATTTTTTAAATCGCTCATCTAGGACTGATCTGATAAACATCAGACATTACTAAATGTATAGAACATTTCAAAATATTACAGACGACGCGTGAATCGGTGATCAAGATGCGTTTTTCGTTTCGGTCTCATCACATAAGCATTGCCATAGGCACTTACTACGTTTTTCATATATTTTCAAAGTCTATTTTTAATGTGATCCAATTGTAAGCGAACCTTTTAAGCTGATTGTATTCGCGTATTTTCACAATATTTAAAATATAAAATCTGTGAGTGAGAATTTCTATAAAGTGACAAAGCAAAAAAAAACACTTGTTACTTACCATATTACTCCGTCAAATTTAAATATATCAAATTGACAATTTGTTTGGTTTTTAATAGAAGCGCATTTTTGAAGATTACAAAATGAGCGCCAGCGCTCACTTCGTTTCAGTCGGTCTCTAGCCGTAGGAAGTGAAACACGAGTCTATTGTTACGCGATAACGAAACATCTGACAAAATTATTAATTCGTATGCTTTACCGAAGTGTAAATACACAAATAAAACCGATATCTATTTTTGTAACAAATATACTGTACATTTTTATAATTAGGTGTTGAAGTATATGTCCGACGGTTTTGACTCGTTTTTACTGATCAAGTTCAATGGTTAGGGCCCGTCCATTCATTTTATTTTGGTCGAAGACGATAGACACCAAGAGATTATTTTTTACTTTTTGGAAATTCACACTCACTGGTTTTATATCTTCAATAATGTGAAAATATAAAGAGCTGCAGACGAGACGAGCGTAGGTATGTACCTACAATAACCAAGTAAATTCTATTTCCTGACCGCTAAATAAACAAACACATTATCTCGCTAATGGCGGGTATTTTTCTCAACTAAGTATTGATTTATCTACTTTAGAGAAATCTGTCACCGTAATAGAGTTTTCACCGCAGACTTGAGAGGAAAAGTTGGGATTTACTATCACTATCGTTCATACTTAGTCTAGAGTGGGAGGCTTATGTTCATCAGTGGATGTCTTCTGGCTGATGATGAGGAGGATCATGATGATGACTACTGTATACCTCAAGTTTAGAAGGTGGAAACCTTAAAAAATAGATCAAATTACTTCATAGAGGTCCGCGTGTATCGTTTTTAACCGACTTCCAAAAAGGAGGAGGTTATCAATTCGACAGTATTTTTTTTAATGATTGTTACCTCAGAACTTTTGACTGGATGAGCCGATTTTGATGATTCTTTTTTTATTTGAAATCTGATTCTTCCCATTTGGTCCTTTTTGGTCCAGTTCTGATGAAGTCAGTTTTTTATATTGATAATTATTTAGGGTTCTGTACCTTAAGGGTGTAACAAAGCTCTGTTAATAAGCCTACGCTGTCTGTCTGTCCGTCTGTCAGTCCTACCTTTTAACGGCTGTATCTTTCGAACCGTAATCGATATACTTGGCTATATATTTTTAAATGTTCACAGAATATTTGTACTTAATGTTACCGTGGATGAGCCCCCCCCCCCTCTCTATGAGGGAGGCCTTTTCCAACAGTGGACGTAAATTGGCTGATGATGTGATGTGATGTACGGCGGATAAACTAAGAAATAATAATAAAATTAAAAGTAATAACTAAAAAAAAGAGCTTGTTCTGGACCGCCACCTATATACCACCTATACCTATAAAGCATCATTCAACATTTCAGCCTATCATCTTCCCACTGCTGGAACACAGGCCTTCTATCAGAGAGAGAGGATAGGCTATAATCCACCTTGTCTTTGAACTTTTGAGGTTCTTGGACATACCAGTTTCTTCACTGTTTGAAGACGGTTGAGTACAATAAGGAAAAGGAAAAGTGTTCTAACAATCACTACATGTCTTGTCTACATCGCCAATAAATGATTGAACTAGTAACCCGTATTTTTTACTATCACATCTTCCGACTTTCCGCTGTAATCTCTTCCAAACCCTATACTTAAATTCACTTGTTCTACTCTTTAATGTACAAAAACATGTAAAGATAATGGTAAGTACATATAAATTAAAGCACATTACAGTGCGGGCAATAAAATGACACGCGTCGGTGGTTAAGTCGAACAAAAACATTAATACGCTTGCTAGCATTATTGTAGCTCCATGTAGGAGCAAAATGCTGTATTAGAATTTTTATGTAGCCAGGATGTCGTTTTGCCATCGTCCAATATACACAGAGCCTCTAGATCTTGGGTGGTGTGTTCGGATCTCACATAATATTATTGTTATCTGTTGATCTGTCAGTTTGAATTCCGGTCATCAAGTCATTCAACTCTTCATCTTCATTTTTTTTTCTCTCAGTATTCTCTTTGCTCAGACCTAAGACGTCGTCGTATACGGTTCTATAACCCAATCTCAAAATAAATATTAATAGCATTTTGTGCATTTTAAATGCTATTTCCTATGTACGCAGTTGTTTCAAAGAAGTACTGCTCCATAGTGGCTTGGAATAGTTTTAAAAAGCTTATTACCCGAAGCTAAAGGAAGGAAGGAGCTCCCGATATTTCGGCGCAGTTACATACACCAGTCTTCCCGTGAACATGGTGCATGTAACTGCGCTGAAATATCGGGAGCTCCTTCCACAACCTTACCACGGTAAATAATCAAAGTAAATCTGTACATATGTTTTTATCAATACAGTATCCATATTCGAAGTATCTAATATTAGCTTGTACTTTGTTTAGTTATTATAAGAACCTGCTAGTAAAAATAAATTATCGAGATCACTACCGTGCGGCAGGGTTCCTAGAACACTGGCAGAATTGCCTCGCTGTATGGCAATACTTAATTTCTGTATAAAATATCTGCCAGCTCTAGGATCCCCCGAGGCGAGGACCAACCTAGTTGAAATAATATCTATATCTCAAATATCTTCCGCAAAGAGTTCAATACATTTTCTTGGTAGCAGTCATTGAACTGACAACAGCATTGTCTTTCCTTGTTTGTTGTTGTTTGTATCGGAAACCGAGGGTCCGGTGTCCATTCTACGGCGCAAAATTATGATACCTACCACATATAATGAAAGTTACGGAACACAAGATCTTAAGGAGAGGGTGGCCAAGAAATGTGAAGAATATGTATTTAGCCAATCTATTACTGCACGCTGACCTGCGATGGGGAAGAAAGGTTCTTGAGATGATACCACGAACCGGAAGACGCAGCGTAGGTACGTAGGCCTCCCACTAGTTGGACCGACGATATTGTGAGAGTCGCGGGCATCCAGTGGATGCAGATGGCAGGATGTCGTTCAGTGTGGAGGTTCAAGGGCGAGGCCTGTAAGTCGTCAGTCCGAGCTGCATTGTATATCAGCTCTACGGGAGGAGGCTTGAGGCTGCGTCTACATCATCATCAGCCAGAAGACGTCCACTGCTGAACATAGGCCTCCCCCTTTAACCTCCACACTGAACGACAACCTGCCATCTGCACTCAGTGGATGCCCGCGAC
The DNA here is from genome assembly GCA_949125355.1 of Agriopis leucophaearia. Lineage (NCBI taxonomy): Eukaryota > Metazoa > Arthropoda > Insecta > Lepidoptera > Geometridae > Agriopis > Agriopis leucophaearia. The sequence continues at coordinate 2,492,448 of OX421285.1, read as the reverse complement.
TCTCACAATGTCGTCGGACCATCTAGTGGGAGCCCTACCTACCTACCTACGCGCCTACCTGCGCTGCGTAACCCTGTATATTATGCATCTGTAGTAACAAGCGTTGCTTCAAAGTGGGATAACCGCGCCTTAAGTGAGTAGGTCATTTGACTTAAAAAGATATTGACCGTGCGACCGCAAAACTGTAAAAACACTCTTAACTGCAGCGGTTATCAAACAAAAACTAAAGTTACACATTAATTAAATTATGTAAACAGATGTAAGTAACTTGAGTTCTTTATGCCACATTGTATAATTATTTGACCAACGTGAGATGCTATCATTTAATTTAGGTTTTTCTCACATCCTTGCGTAAGATTCATTGTGCAAAAACTCACAGACAGATCGGTGTTGTGATTTTACAATCAAACTCAGATTAGACAATCAAGGGCAGTGAGATGTAATATAATAGAGACGTTATAGGCGAACAACACTGCTTTAAAAACTAACTAAAAGTGGCAACCGGTTCACCGCCGCCGTGATGATCGGCTGAATTCGGCTTTAGTCGTCGATTATGCTGCGATCTCTATCACTCTCTCACACAAGACGATCTACACATCTCGCCCATACACTTCGTAGTGACAACAGCCGCCTAAGATAAAACAATTTATATTAATTTTCTGTTTTAATAAAAAATACAGTAGTTACGCGTGAAATTAATCATTTTTCTTGTCTCTCACAGAGCGTGTGTAGTTTGTGCAGTTTATAAAGACACAGGAAGGCATTTTATTACAAGTATTTTTGCTAAAACAATTAGCTGCAATGTGTTGCCGGCCACTCGGAGTGCGTGACTGAGAGATGGCTGTAACGAGTATGATAATGTGCCTTGCATTTGTCTAGTCAATATGGTGGCGGGCAGAACCTATCTACAGGTTAAAATATCTTAGATCAAGGGAGATATGGTAAGGTAGCGTAGCGGGTGACGCACCAGGCCTTAAATGAGGCTTGATCCCTTTAGTCGAAATCACCTAGCAGAAGACTTTGGACAGTGTTATTTGTGTGGCTACAACATTCTTAGAGTGCGTAAAAATGAGTAAGTCAGCCGTGTTTACAGATTTTGCTATACGGTGATTTTTTTAATGAAAAATGTAGACATTTGGACACGAACGATAATTGTAAGGTCATATCTTCTTTCTTTATCTGATCTGAGTTTTACCTTTGGTTGATACACAATTGATTAAGAATGCCATACCTATTGATACTCGTAGGCATGAGTTTTAATCAATATTAATAACCGTGTGTTAAAAGATAAAATGAACACCGGCCAAGTGCAAGTCGCAAAGGATACTTATGATTAAACAGTCATGTATAAAACCTTACTTCATTTTAAAAGACCTATTCAACGATACTCCACAAAAGGGGGGCAGCGAAAATATTTTTATAATCCTATTTCACATGCATCAGAGCTATCCCAAAAGTGCAAAATAATGATTATGGATGTTAATCTGGAATAAAACTATTTCATTTCATTATGCTATTAAATGCCCATTTCCTTCCATAAATCTCGGTCCTCCGCCACCTCTTGCAAACCTCTCCGGAATGAGTCAAGATCGTCACGTCATCGTTTTCTAGGCCTTCCTTGACTGCGTCGTCCATCAGGCACCGACTGTGTGACGATCCTGGCCCATCGATCGGAGTTCATACGAGCCACATGTCCCGCCCAATCCCATTTCAATCTGGCAGTCTTTTGGCCGACGACGAACACACCATTTATGGAGCGCAGTGTGCTATTGCAAACTCTGTCTATTCTTTTGATACCAATCACGCAGCGCTTCATTGCTCTTTGGCAAACCCCGGGAGAGACCTTTGCCCAACAGTGGGACAATATAGGATAATATATTCTTTTAAAATTGAGATTGATACTAATTTCATTCATCATCATCACGATCAGCCAGCAGATGTCCACTGCTGAACATAGGCCTCCCCCTTTGAACTCCACACTGAATAATTTCGTTTTACTTATAAAATTAAGGTCGATATTAAATCCGTAATCAAACAGACGGGTGGACAGAACGAACTTATAAAAATTACAAAAAACAGTAACATTAATGTGACTAAAATCATCTTTCTGTTGTTTCCAGATGGCGCAGTCCACTGTGCACCGACTGACGTCACTGGTCCTCCTACTGGCAGTGACGTCATCAGCCAAGGACCAAGGGAGATGGTCGCGACAGATCAGCTCCTACACTTCAGACATCGGCGACTGGGTCCCTCTATCTGGTCCAGTAGAACGAGAGCCTCCACTACCACCAATAAAAAGACAAGCAGTCGCAGAACCGAGGATACTGACGGAGCCCTTCCCTGGAGTCCCGAGATCTTCAGGCTTTAATTCTGATACATTTCCATCGAGGACATACTATAATGCCCCAGCCAATAGACAATTGTACTTACAGTCAGTTCCAGCTGTGCCATCAGCTCCACAAAACTACTTAACTGATCAAGGATTTGGGCAAAGTATCAGATTTGGTCTATCTCAGCCCAACTTTCCCTTAAACCAAGCCTTTATTTCTCCGCAATTTGGGTATGAAAGTATTCAAAACATCCCTCAGACTGGTTCTCAAATCAAATCGAAGCCGCAAATCCAAACACCGTTAAATCCTGTCAAGTTTGATAACTTCCAAAAGAACACGCCGCTGCAAGTGCCCATGCAAATTCCAGTCAAACCTTTTAATAGTCAGCTCCCTAAAACAAGGCAAGAAGGTCCAAAGTACGTTGACGGGTACCGCGCGGATGAAAAGAAGCCACAATCTCTGCAGAAGATCAAATTCGAAAGCTTTGATAAACCAGTAGGGAGACCTGAAGTAACACAAACTATACAGAACCCTCAACAAAGCAATCAAAAAGTAGAGCGAGAGGAAGTCCAGTTACTGTATGTTCCGTTAGAATCATTGAACAGGGGTCAATTCAACTTCAGGAGTCCACTGACCTCGTCCCAACTCCTAAACTCGGATTTATATTCACAAGGCGTTCCTCAGAATTCACATAAGAAGACCATGCCAGAATTGCATAGACCTATACAGAAAATAGAAAATTCTCCTCAAAATTACTTCACGGAGTTCAATTCACAACTGCATTCTCTGCAGCAGAAAGATCAAGTTCCAAAATTCTCAACACTGACTTCCCCTTTTCCCACTAGCTTACCAACGACTCCAAAACCCAAGAAACTAAAGCCCCATCAGCCTCCTTTAGCCATATTCCTGACAGAAGAAGCGAGTAAAAACAATCAAATAAGAGTTGGAGACGTTTTGGCTTCCCTGAAAACACAGAACTCGGTTGCTGTTTTAGATTCTGTCAATCCGCTTAACGCACCGAAGGTTTTCATTGGTCCATCTTCGCTGGAACCTCCGGAACGCTACGTGAAATTTGAACTTCCTTACCTATCGAATATAGAAAACAGTGATAAAAAGCTCCGTCAATTGCCCTTCTTTGTCGCACCTTTGAGCTACAATACACCTCAAGGTTTTGCCAAAATTCCTTTTCCATCTCCTCACGTCGGATCGGTAGTGATCAACTCACAGATCAAGGAAACGACCACAGAAGGGCCGTCAACAGAGAACGTGAAGCCCAGCTACTACACAGGGACTTACAGACAGCAAGAAACGCCACAGCAAAAACTTACAACTCAGAAGCCTACTGTCAGTTTTTACACCACGTCTGCTCCGAAAACTCCACCTACGTATCAATCAAACTATTACCAATTCGAGCCGCAGACAGTGTCAACTCTGAGACCATTGAAAGAAACTGACACAGTCGCTCCTTTAAGACCTGGAAGCTATTTCTTGAATAATGCTGCTCCTCCATACAATCCCCAATACAATGCTCAATATGACTTATCTCAGGACCAATTAGCACCCCATAATAACTACCAGAAAACACAACCAGAAACAGTCAAGCCTTACACGTTCCCTAAACAAGAGAGAACAACTACGCCTACGACAACAACCACTACAACCAAACTACCTACAACTTACCCGAATCAGCTGTTAGAAACTCATAATCCATATTCTATAAACCAGGCATTCCACTTTAGTACTCCTTTGGACTATCGTACTTACGTAGATGAATATAAAGAACCTAAAGTCACTCCTGTATCAGCCAATCCCTTATCGACACCCCAACGGACCGTGAGCACCACTATTCAAACACCAATAACAGAAGAAGTGGTAACAGAACAGCAAAGATATCAACAACAGACCTCACCACAGTACCAGAGCTATTCTCCAGAAATTCATTACGAATCTGAAGTTCAAAACTCGAGATATTCTGTTCCCGTCTATAATACAAATAACTATCCTAAAACTGAAACAGCTGAATCGTATAGTCCAGTACAGAACGAAAATACTGAATATAATCCACTTCCTACCAATCCTACAGAATATACTGACAACCAAGAAACACAAGCGCCTGTACAAAGCGAAACACCTAGCGAAGAGGGAAGCAAACCTACTGTTGCTGAAGTTGAAAACCCACCGAGGTATGTATACAATCAATATGAGACGAGCTTCAATTCCAACGAAGACCAGACGTCTTCCACAACTAGTACTTCGACAACGACTACTTCGACAAGACGACCATTAAGAGGCAGAGGACGACCTCGTTCTACTACTACACCCAGAACCGATTCAAATGAATACTACACTAGAGCAACTCGTAAACCCTTAAGAGAAAGGAGACCTTTACCTACCAGACCTAGATATGAACCTAACAAAATTACCACAGAAAAACCAACGAGTAAGCCTATTGATTATAGCGAAGAAAGTACTACTAAATCTCTTAGAACTAGAACAAGAGGACGTGTTACTTACAAGCCGACAGAAGAAACCTATGATAGAAGGAAAGCAAACAACGGCAAAGAACAGGACTTGGCTTACCAAAGAGATGTGCTGCATCAAAACTATCCAGTAACAATTCAGGAACGTCACAGCACTGTAGACATTGAGGCCATAACTGAACCAACTTCTAAATTGTCATCGACTAAAGATTTTGAACCTGCTACTGAAACTTACGACACTGAAAATGCTTACACCTATGAAAGAGCCACAATTACTCAACAAAACGCTAATCCTGAGTCTGATGAAGATATACCTGTTTTTTCAACACGGACAACTGTTTCACACACGGAAACACCGTACGTGCCAAAATTATCAACTCGTAATGAAGAATATTTGTATAATCCAAAAAGTAGCATAGCACCAGCTGAATCTGTATCCTACGATGAGACTCCTACTGAAAAGGGAGAAGAAAGAAATCCAAAACCAACCACGCCAGTGCAAATAGAATCAGAATCAATAGCCTACGCCACAGAACCAACCAGCTCTATCAGTGAACATAAAGAACAAACCTTCTCAGAAAATGAAGAATATCCGTACAAAGAATTTAAAGAAGAAACAACAACGCCTGAAGTTGAAGTTTCAAAAGAAAACCAAGAAATTGAAGAAGAAGAAGAAGAGGAAAATGTGGTTCAAACTACACCATCGTACAACCGTGTTCGAGTTCGTCCAGGAGTAATTAAACAGTATCATCAAGCATCAACAGAATCTTCTCGAATCAAACTTGATAGGCGAAGACCTGTGACTTACAGACCGGCCTTTGATAGGCGTCGAACAACAATGCGCATTGATGAAATCCAGCAAGATTTGAAAACTAAACAAGTTCACGGTCGTCCAGAAGTTGAAGATTACAGACATCCCGTATACAAACCAGAATCTTCTTCTGAAGCTACATCCACTCAAGAAGTAACTAGTAAACGTGGTATTCGCCGTAGGCGCCCTAGCTATTCTTATACTACAAGTACAACGGAAGGATCACCTACCAGAAAAAATAATTATGATTTGAAAAATAGGTTTAGAGGCAGACGTCCTACTACCGAAAAACAAACTGAAAAGACTGAAGTCTCAAGTGAAAGTACCACAACTACTGTTCGTCCATTATATTCACGATACAGTCACAGGCCAAGATTGTCTGAGAGATATAACAAAAAACCTGAACCAGAGCCCACTGAGGAAACTGAAGACCAAGATTCAAACTTCTCCATCAATAGACCAACATACACTGAACTTGGTGCAAAATGGTCTCCTAAAATAGCAAGTGATTCGTTCAAACCTTACAATCCGAACAATATTGTAGACGAAGAGAAAATTGCGACAACTGAGCGTCGATCTGACAAAATAGAGACTGATATAATCACAGCAAGGAACGAATACGAAGATCTACTTATTTCAGTTACTCCTGCAACGAATAACAGAAACAACAAGAAGATTCCAGAGATACCGCCAACGCTAGAAGCTTTGGTAGAGCAAAGTAAGGTAACAAAAAGTGATGCCAATGACAATATGTCCACCTTTGAAAGTATGCTAGAAGAAGTCATGAAAAGCTTAGAGGAACAAGATGAAGATGAGTATACAACAAATGTTATGAAACATAAAGGTGGTGAAATTGGAGAGATACCGCCTGAGAGCACCATACCTTCTGAAGATAGTAACACAAAAGCAACGTCGCCAATAACACAGGAAGCTACGACTGTGGACCCGACTGAAGCTGAAGATTCGACTACTAATGAGGTAAAGTATGAATAATTTTCTTAAATCAGATATCGCCGAAAATCTATATAATAGGTCGGGGAAAAAGTCTTTTCGTATTTTGTATGTATAAGGTTGTAGTAAAAATCTCATCCGTTGTACTGTTTGTATCTGGCTGGTTTTGATACCATTAAAAATATGACATTTTAAAAAAGGAATACAAAAAGTAAAAAGCAATTTCCCGCCATTTTTCAATTGTTTTTTTGTTTGATAAAATGAGTGAATCTAACGAAGAAATTCGATATATTGTGAAATTTTATTACAAAAAAGGGAAAACTGCGACACAAGCCGCGAAAAAAATTTGTGACGTTTATGGACCTAATGCAGTGTCATCAAGAGTAGCACAATGTTGGTTCAAGCGTTTTCAGTCCGGGAATTTTGATGTCAAATATGCAGCTCGCTCTGGTCGCCCTGTTACGGATAAAGTAGATGCCATTTCTGAAAAAGTGGACCAAGATCGGCATATTAATAGTTACGACGTAGCTGAAGAACTGGGGATTGACCACAAAACAGTTTTGACCCATTTGAAAAAAACTGGGTATACAAAAAAACTCGATATTTGGGTGCCACACAAGCTCACTGAAAGAAACCAAATGAATCGTGTACTCATTTGCGACTCTCTATTGAAACGTAAAGAAACCGAACCGTTTTTGAAAAGATTGATCACTGGTGATGAAAAATGGATCACCTACGACAAGAATGTGCGCAAACGATCATGGTCAAAGGGCAGTGAAGCACCACAGACTAGCGAAACCCGGATTAACACGTAATAAGGTGATGCTGTGTGTATGGTGGGATTGGCAGGGCATCGTTCATTATGAGCTTTTACCGCCGGGTAAAACCATCGATTCGGATCTCTACTGCCAACAGCAGATGAGACTCAAACAAGAAATTGAGAAAAAACGGCCGGAATTGATCAACAGAAAGAGTGTGGTCTTTCATCATGATAACGCCAGACCGCACACATCTTTGGCCACTCAGCAAAAATTTAGAGGGCTTGGTTGGGAAGTGTTAATGCATCCACCATATAGCCCTGACCTTGCACCCTCAGATTCCACCTGTTTCGATCTCTTCAGAATTCTTTGGGTAGTGTTAGATTAACATCAAGAGAGGACTGTCAAAACTACTTGTTGCATTTTTTTGATCAGAAGTCCCAAAAATTCTACAGCAACGGGATCATGTCACTACCTACAAGATGGCAACAAGTTATCGAACAAAATGGCAGATATATATTATAATTAAATGTAATTAAACTTGAAAAAAATATGTCTTGAATTTGTTTAAAAAATACGAAGAAACTTTTTCCCCGACCTTATATATAAAAGAAAGTCGTGTTAGTTACACTATTTATAACTCAAGAACGGCTGAACCGATTTGGCTGAAAATTGGTGGGGAGGTAGCTTAGAACCAGGAGACGGACATAGGATACTCTAAAAACGGCTGGACCGATTTTGATGAAATTTTGTGTTCCTGGAGCGGGTCATAGTAGCGAGGCCGAAGGCCGAGCTTACACCCGTGCGAAGCCGGGGCGGTCGACTAGTAATATTATAAAAGAGAATGTAACAATTTTTTGCCTCCTTATTACAAGATTGAACGGATAACCTTATCTTGGTAGAGTTTGGGGGGGAAAAGCAGCAATGCAGGTAAAACACTGCTAGTCTATTAACAACATAAAGTTATGGTCATATTATAAGAACGAACGTTACACTGATCTTTTTTGAATGCTATGCTGGCAACCTAGCCAATAGTACACCGTGTGGTAATTCATTACCGTAACCCATAAATATCTGTAACACCAGTGGCAATACATAATATTATGTAGACGACCTTTAAATAATCTTTTAACAGCCCTATATAAACTAACTTCACAACAGGAACATACGCGCGACAAAGAGACATCATATTATGGTGGAAATTTCATTCAGACTTCAGACGCACTAAACGATTCCGTTCCATATTTTTGATATAACAGCAGAGCTGGTAATTTCCTTATCCGCATGCCTTATTGAACAGGTAGAATCCGAATTTGTTTAAAAAAGTTAATTGGTATTTCCTAGGCAAGCGTGGTGCATCATCCACCACAACATCGCTTCCCGTCAGGTTATTGGTTAAACGCATGCCTAGTCTATTCTTATAAAAAACTTAATGTATATATAATGAATAATTAATTAATATATATGTATTTATCAATTTCAGGAAGAAAATGATCGAAAATCTCGCCGTCGTGGCTTCTGGAAGAAAGTGAAAGTCCGCCCCGTAGCCCCAGAGTCTATCGAAACTGCTGAGTCACAATATTACACTAATACTGTCAACATTCTAGGAGAATCCTTGAAACCTAAACCTAACGAAAAATCAATACACGAGAAGAAATTATCTGTCACAACTTACAAACCAACCTTCCAATTTATCAAAGATATATTCAGCAGCGAAGAGGTTACTGCAAATGAGGATGTAATACCAACTGTAGAGATATCTAAAGTAAACGTGAAACAAAACATTGAAAAGAATGACGAAGAAAAAAATTATACGCTGACTACAGTTAAAGAAAACCAAACAGAGAAAACTGAAACAAGCCCAGGCGATTTAGATTTAGGTACTGGCTCTCCAGATCCTACAATAGAAATTTTTCACACTACTGAACCAACAATGGCGCAAACAGAGAAGCAATTTAGCTTTATGGATTATTTATTTGGCACCACATCAGAAGATGAAACGAAAGATTCTAAAAACGAAACAACTACTCAAGTCCAAATTGAAGTCTCAACCGAATCACCTAAAACTAAAATGCCTACAACAGAAAGTACTTTCATACCGGATGAAATAACTGACTCACTTACTGGAGAAGTTACAGAAATTGCTGAAGATATCAAAAAAGATATCACCACCCCTAAAGAAGTAGCTATAACAACGGAATCGTCTAAAATTGAGTTAACGTCACAATCATCATTCATGAATCTTTCAAACGTAATCAGTACTTCAATGTCAACTGAAATTTCGCACGAAACAGAAATCTGCTTTAGAGGCAAATGCATCAAAACTTTCAAAGATATTGTATAGGTAAAAATGCTACAATCGGTTCATTTAAAAGAGGCAATTCATCATAGTCGGGTTATGCCCTTCCTTTAGCTTTGTGGACATTGGAAACATCAACTTAGACAGCGAAAATTAAGTGAATAAGGTAATGAAGGGATAAATAGTGTTATAATGACATCATATTTATTATTGAGAAACTCAATCTCGAATAGTAGTGATGAGACAACTTAATTTAAGTCGATAAACTTAAATTAAGTAAGTACCTTGATTTAGACCATGTCCACGATTTTTGCACTTATTGCGAATGCTGTGAAATTCTATACATGCCTGTCTATTTATGTCGGATTTCTTAATCTACATAGTAAAGTTCGTCTTGACAATTACAAGTTTATCTAATTATACAATCAGAATATTGTCTTTTTTCTGACATCTGACAAAATTATTTCATTTATCTGACGATTAAAAACTTTGACTTTCATTCAAAGTTTTCCAGAAGTTATAAATTGTTTTATATTATTTCATTTTGGTACGAAGTTTTAAAATGGCTCTTGACAAAATCCTTGTCATAAAATAAGATAACTTAAACTAATGTTTATATTAATTATGGAAGGTGAAACCTTGTAAATAGTTGACATATAAAACTCTTTACTCGGTTCCACCAAGTTATTTCTAGCTTTAGTTAAATTCGACTACTTAATTTAAAGTTTAAACTTTTGGTTCGTGGCCACAGCCAAAAACTTTTGTGTAAATTATAGTTAGGTAATATAAGTTTATATTTTTATATCAACCATAGTGTAAATATTACGACTGAACATATTTTTAACATTATAGGTAAGTAAATTTATTTTAGTTTTCTACTGAATGTTCTATTTATTTCTTTTTATTAGTATGTTCTATTAGCGGCATTTTCTACCCCACCCTAGTTCTTTACCACTTGTTAATTAAGTGGATATTGTAATGCCTGTTATCTCTGATTATGTAACTTGAATAAAATATTAATATTATTTTGTATCTTTCATTTACTTTGCATTCTTGACTATATGTATTCTGTGGTATTGTTCCGTTCATGCTCATAAATAGTTTAATACAGCGAAAAGTCTTAACGCAAAAAGGCAAAGAGTAGAAAGACTTTAGTAGGAAAATACTATGACAGTATTTGAAACATCGAAAAGTCTTAACGCAAAGAGGCAAAGAGTAGAAAGACTTTAGTAGGAAAATACTATGACAGTATTTGAAACATTGCTAGTTATATATTAATTTCATTTACAAAATAATTGTTAGCGTAAGAAGCATAAATTAATATAAATAAAAGTTTGCCATCTAGCGGCAAGTAGCAGTACCATAATTTAAAAGCTCTTAATTTACAAACTAGATGCCGCACCTAAGTCAATTTCACGATCCGAATTTTACCAACTGCTAAGCCATGAGACCGACCTTCAATGCCTTCACGTGTCTTCAGAGCCCTTGCAGTCACTCAGTCTATGTGAATTTACAAATTCAATGATTTTCTACAAATTATTATAATGGTAATGGCGACGACGACCGACACGATGCAAGATACAGCGAACTCGTGAGAAGAGAATCAACCCGGTTAAACTCTGTTTGCGCTCTTTTTTTTTTTAAAGCTATTGCATAGCTTCTATCGCGGGCTTTGAGCGTGGAGACCGAATCCAGAAATTCCGTAACGAAAATAACTAACACCCCCACTCCGACCGGCACAGCGGTGTTACTTTGACTCGGCCTCTCACCGCTAGATGGCGTTGTAAAATATGTTTGATAAAAGAACGACATACATAGAGTAGTAAAACCTACATAATTTTAATTGTTACAAGTAAATAAATAATTATAATTGCATAAGTTGATCAAAAATGCTATGCAATAGCTTTACCGCGGCAGTCCCCGAGTGCCACACGTCTTTTTTCTTAGTGTTGATTCGGAACGCGTTAATTCACTTTATTCCGCCGTGGCGCCGTCTGTCACTGTTATTCGTAGAGAATATATTATAGAGAGTATTATTTATAGGGCTGTCATTTTTGTTTTGTTTTGATTTTGAGGTTAATTGTTAGCATTGTATTCGGTTTGTTTCTATTAGAGGATTTGTTTACATATTAAAATTTTGAAGCATACTCCTACCATAATCAACCAACCATGGACGTGGAAGCAAAGATACGTGAGGACATGAGAAAACTGGGCTGCACTTCTGAAATGCAAATTACCCTCGCATATCACCTTTACATCTACTTAGTCGAGCACAAGCTAATGTACGACACAGAATACTGTTTCAACAGTGACATAAGCGTTCTTTACGTCGTCGCCAGACCAGGAAAAAACAAGAAACTCAACATCTACGTTCCCACACCGACACAGCAAAACATGAGTATGGAAAATATAAACATTTTACAAGAAAACTTGTGCACAGTTGAAACTGGTCCTACTGTCAACCTAGCTTTTATTGAAAGTGATTTTACTATAGTAATTTATACGTTTACGAAGGACATAGTCGGGAGGCAGGCACCAAATGCTTTGGCTGCCCTACGAAAGGACCAAGAGAAACGTAGATTCGTAAATACTGAACTGAAGAGGCAACGGATCCAGATTTGGAATGAAGCTTTGAACGGAGGAAATGTTGACGAAGATGAACGTTAAGTAGTGAATTTAGAAACGCACTAGATACAAAAATATTTTACATGATAGGAAATAGGGAACTATGAAAACAGGACGATTTTTGTAACTAAAAACTATGACCTAATCATACAATCAAGATTTTTGACACAGTTCCATCAAGCATCCCAAGTTGTGATAAATAAATGCAAACATAATAACAACAGAGTTAGGTACTTCGTGACATAAAAAAGTGGTTAAATTGTTGTTCCGACAACAAGTAACTGTAACTGTGGTCCGAAATTACAGGGCACACAGAGGTTTGACATCTTATATCTCGGGGTGACGAGCGCAGTGCATTGCCATCCAGGGTTTTGAACTGTTAAAGTTCAAAATTCTGAGTGGCGTTTAGCTGTTATGGGCAAGCGTGAAGTGCCATTAGGCGAGCGACTTAGCTCGTCTCGTCACCCAGTAAAAAAAAAAATGCATACTTCAAACGAATTCTAATAAATAAACGTTGGGACTGTGGACCCCTGGCACTCGCGTCATGGACTCCAAAGAGTTCCATGGACCCCACTTTAAGAAACCTTGATCTAGTGTATCTGTGACCAAGGACACTGGCTAAGTTTGTGACACATCAGTAATGTAAAATACATGCAAAAAACAATACATAAATGTTTAATGTCAACCTTTAATTGTAAACTGTACATATTGTAAAAACTACTTAAAGATATGTTTACTTGCATTGTAGAGATGATTTACAATTTGTGTTATCTTCACTAAAACTTAACCATACTTAATAATAATTATTGATCTCGATTTCTTGCATCTAATTTAACACCTTATGAAATTACCTTAGTATTAATTTATAACTACACATAATATATAATTTTTAAAATTATCAATATAAGAAATCTACTACATAAAAATGTCAGAACTGGACCAAATTGAAATGGGACCTCACGGGAAGCACCAGCTTTCAAATAAAAAATAATCATCAAAATCGGTTCACCCAGTCGAAAGTTCTGAGGTAACTAACAAAAATTTTAAAAATACAGTCGAATTAATAACCTCCTCGTATTTGGAAGTTGGTTAAAAATAGATTTTGGAAGATACTAATAACATCGATGTTACTTTCTGGTAGATTATATATATATCGGCCTCCTTGACGTGTCCGTCAACGGCGAACCTGACTAGCGCCGGTTATGAGCGCGTATATGGCTGGCAAAACCAAACTTAGTTTTAAAGGTCCTGTTGCAAGGCGCACAATGCAACTGACCATCAGCATTGTATGTGTAAGTGTAGGTAGGCTTCGGACGGGTTTTAATGATAAGGCGTTTAGCATCTAGGTCTTGTATTCGCTTCTCTTCGAAATTATTAACAGCCTTATGAACAGAGCTGCGCCACTCTCTCTGTAGATTATACAGATGCCGTAAGCGTGGCTTGTACCTTATAAAAAGGTTTTTTGGAACACAATATTTCTGATGACCAAGATCGCATCAATCGCATGAAGTAATAAAAGAATAGGTATAAGTAAGTAAATTATCTAATTAAGTAGCTGCAAAATGTAGTCTATTATACTCTAATACAATACAATAACTCTTTATTAAAAACCACAAAAACAAGGATAACATTTTAAATTACAGTTATTATCTAGGCTTTTAACAGGCGACCTTGTCGCTTAAAGCGATCTCTACCAGGCAACCGTGACTCTTCCAGGCTCTAAGCATGAAGAATAATCTGACAACTTTATACACATCAAATTGGTCAAGCATTTAGGCATTTTAATTTAGGTATTGGTGGTAATAAAGAAATTTTGTAAATTCTATTAAGGTTTTTTTTTGTTTGCTTCATTTGATATATTTTTTATACCTTTGTACAGTTACTGAAATAAATATGATTTTCTAATATATATTTTTTTTTTAATTCGTAGCGAAATAATAATACGGCTGTAAAACATTACCCTCCTTGTTAGCTGATAAAAATAATAAAACTATTATTTTATTCGGTAGCATACTTGATTTATTTGGGCGTCATCTAACAATTTCTATGTTAATTGATGGCATTAGGTTAATGGATGTAGTTCTTTATTTGTGATAACAAGAAAGTTCTGTAGAAGCTAGTCCCCAATAGATGTCGCAAATTTTAATTTGTTATTAGCATTAAAGCAATGACAAATTAAAGATGTTTCAATAATGTTATTTCATCATAACATTTCGAGCACTATTATCAACTTACTGCTTGTCATGGCAACCATTCTATTTCCTGAATAAAATTGTCTGGGGCCTTACCCCTAGCTTCACTTTTGCGAGCCAACTTTTACTGCAACCCATAACTAAAGATCACTTTCCGTTCCTCAGTATAATTTTATTTATATACACTCAAACGCTTTGTACACATCAGCCAATTAACGTCCACTGTTGGACAAGGCCTCCCTCATAGAGAGGGATGTTGCCATAATCCCCACGCTTGGTCGCAGTTTTAGGACATACCCGGGTCCACGCTTGTGTTAAATTACTTATCATAACCAATGGAATGGCCATCCTTAAATTTTAAAATATATATTAAAGTAATTGGAAACTAATATAGTATGCGTTTCGTAATTTTGGCTCTATCATCATCTGTCAGGATGGCCGAGCGGTCTAAGGCGCCAGACTCAAGGTAAACCTTGCTCACTGAACGTGAGTGTGAGCGGTTCTGGTCCTCTCTGAGGGCGTGGGTTCGAATCCCACTTCTGACAAATCTTTTTGCTCTTTTATTTTGACTGTCACGTAGATTCTACAGAATGAGAATAAGGTCCAACAAATTTATTATACTCCATTTTTCTTCCAATTCTATGATAGTTTATGATAATGTATGTTACTTTTCTATGCAAGCACCAGCCATTCAATGCAAAAACGTTTAGAGAAGAATATATTCAATCCGTCGAGAGTAGAGTGGAGTAAACTCAACTAAAGCTGTTCAAAATACTATTTTGAATGTACGTATTTAAGTTAAATCATTGGTCGATCGACAAAAATTTGGACAAAAAGATTTCCCGTACCGGGAATCGAACCCGAGCCTCCTGGGTGAAAGCCAGGTATCCTAGCCACTAGACCATACGGGAGATAGTAGCAACGCTAAAATTACGCATTTTATTATAAATACTCCTATCATTTTCTGTCTTATCATGGATTGTCTTATGTAGGCAATTTTTTTTTTAACGGGGCAAGTGCTTTTATTAACTAAACAAAATACTAGCTAAAACTAACACTAAATAAACAGTTAAGACTGTCCATAGACCGTTGAAGATCTAAAAACAATCCAAATAAAGCCCACTAGGTAATAGATTTTTTTAATTCAATAATAGGCTCGCGTTTGGCCGCCAAATCGCGAAGATGCGGTCTACGATAAAGCACGCATGCCTGGAAGAAGCAGCTTCACTCGTGATTTGAAGACACCCAGAATGTAACTATCGGGGAAACACCCATTCAAGCATCACATTCCACATACTAGCAGTTCGCACCATAAAAGTGGAATCAAAGCGGTACGGTATAGTAATATTTTGTTTTCACGCAAAAACATACGAAGACTAAACTAATTCTTGTCCAATTAAATAAAATATTACATAAATATAGATTACTAGCTGTACCCGCAACTTCGTCCGCGAATTCTTCAGAAAAAAAATGCCTATGTCCGTCCTCATGATACATACCGTTACGTCGCAAAATTTTATCGAGATCGGTTTAGCCGTTTAGCTGTGATTATGTAGCAAACAGACAGAGTTACTTTCGCATTTATAATATTATATTAATGTGGATAATATCTCGGATTTGAGTTCGCGTGATTTTGCAAACTGCGCTAATTTGAACCCGCGATCAGAGTTAGGCGTAAGGCCCCAGCTATAGATACGGTTGCCATACGTCCGGAATTTTCCGGACACATCCGGGAATTTAGGCTTTTGTCCGGAATGCGGGGCGAATTCTTAAAACGTCTGTAATTCGGAGAAGTTTTTCTTCCGAAGATACAAAAGCACTTATGGGACTGGGTGTTTCTCTGCCCACAACTTTTGCATATTGTAGCCAGTGGCGTAGATAGGTAACCAAAGGCCCTGGTGCAAAAAAAATGGGGCCCTACCTAAACTGGGTTAGGATTTATCAAGTAAAAATATAAATAATTTAAAGGTACAAAGCTACTTTATCATCAGCTCTTTATTGTGCTCAAAGCTACTTACTACATGTATGTGTATGAAGGGCAAAAATTTTGCAAGTTGAGTTTGAGGTTTGCTGATCAGTGGCCCAAGGGCCCCCTGAGCTTGGGGGCCCCGGTGCACGGCACCGCCTAGCCCTCCGATAGCTACGCCACTGATTGTAGCTATAGTATTGTGCACGAAACTTTTGCGGCTTTTAATTAGTCGGGCTGGGGTGGTTCCTCAGATGAGACTTACAAGGGAGATACGCCTTAGCTTTATCTTTAGTGTTATCTGTAATCTGAACGGGTTCTAAAGTCAAGGGTAAAGTCATGGTAAAGAGGTACGTCTCAAGAGTTTGTCAAGAGCGTTCCGCGCACGAAAAATGAAACAATTTCAAACGTACCCAACGTTTCGAATCTACGTTTCTAATCCGTACGGCCAAGGATTGGAACAACCTGCCGGTTTCCTTGTTTCCTGAGAGATATAAGCTGGGCCTTTTATAGGCAAGAGTGAATAGGTATCTTCTAAGTCTGCGTGCTTCATCTTCGACCACATCGTCGCTTACAGGGGAGTTGGTGGTCAAACGCGGACTTATTCGCGATAAAAAAATATGGAAATTATTATAGAAGTTATATGGTTAAAAAAAATTGGACATACGGACGGACAGAAGGAATTTATAAGGGTTACTTGTCGGGCTAAGGAACCCTAAAAACAAGACCGCAGCAAAAAAATTATTACAAAGTAAAAAGATCCGCCCCCGGGTGGGCTTGAACCACCAACCTTTCGGTTAACAGCCGAACGCGCTAACCAATTGCGCCACGGAGGCGATGTGTGCGAAGCCGAAATTAGGCAATACATTAGCTAGTGACGTATAATAAACAGTACGTATGGATAATATGCAATGCTTGATCTACGTTATGTATTTTCTATACATACCTACGTGGTTAAAGTTATGTGTGTTGTGTGTATTCTGATTCTGACACACATTAAAACCTCTTTTTACGAAGAACTCTTACAATAAAATGTAGGTAAACCTCTTTGAAAAAGCTAAAATTCGTGAAGAAATTGGGTTCCATTTCCATACAATACAACAACATTTTTTTAATAACAAATTAGAATTGAATCCAAAGATTTTTAGTATAAAAGGTATGAATCATTCACAACACTATAGAAAAAAAAAATTATATTAGAACGGCTGTCAAGGCAATTTTGTAAGAAATTTGTAGCAGCACTTGCACCCATATAAACACATAGCAACTTTAATGCGAAGTTCGACGCGTTGACATAAATAAGAATGTTCAATCACATATCCGTCACAATACCTGTCGACAGAGTTTCCTTCGTTCTATTTACTTCTCTTTTCTGTGATTCTCAACCAACACATTGGATGTTGTGCGGTATCTTTTTCTTTTTTTTCTGAGTGCGGTATTGATAGTAGAAATTCAAATCCAAAACATTTGTTACTTGCTTGTTAGGGCATTATAGGTCTTAGAATGCAGAAATAGAGTTTACATTTTGTTGACCGGGTAGTGTATAAAAAAACTTTGGCAGATAATTTTATGGTGCAGTTACATTAAACATATAAACCTCTCGTGAGTTTATATAAAAAAAAAATTGTTATGTTATTGCATTTTGTTAGAAAGTTATCCATTAATGTAAAAACAACAAAGTCCATTTCAATCGTACAGAAGGATACGATTATTTAAATACATGCATCCTGTTCGCACGTGCATATAAGTTGCGCAGGTTACTCACCTCGTACAATATTTTGTGACTTCATGTTTAGCCTCGTTATGAAACAAACTTTCGAACAAAAGTAACATGGGGATATAGCTCAGTGGTAGAGCATTCGACTGCAGATCGAGAGGTCCCCGGTTCAAACCCGGGTGTCCCCTGGAAATTCCTTCTTTTTTTTGTTTTTAAGCTGGGGATATAATTTTAGCAATCTTACCCACCTTCTGATGCTTTTTATGAGATGAAAGTAACACAGTTGATGGAGTCAGCAACGCTCCCGTCTGATTGATTCTAACTTAGTTCTATAATTGAATTGTTATTAATTCGCACCATCAGATCTAAGAACAACTACAATTATGATATGTTTTCCTTTTTAACTACATTATTAGAAAGTAATTAATAATAATGTACATAAACAATTATCTGTATGTTTTGCGTATACTACATACTGCTTGCAAAGATTATACCTGTCTCTGTTATACTCATTACACATTGCTATGCATGCGAGCGGGAGACAAACTGCCGTCCGAGTCACAGTTTAATCTAGTTCGGAGGGTAGCATGAATCCTAATCAAATACCAGCCTATTACAAAATAAATATGTTAATACTAGTTAATAAGCATAAAGATGTTTGAACCTCACTTTTATACACTAAAATTTTCAAACCATTCAATGATGTACCTACCCGCATATTTTAAATTTTTTGTGAACGCTTTGTTAACTCATTTTGCCTTAAACTCTAAATTAGTGCATTGTGATTTCACTAACTGAAGTGGGTGCCTACAATGTAAGTTTTTACCAACTTATAGTTTAAAAATTAGCCAGGTACCTACAACAAACATACCTATAGTGAATGTATTTTTTGGTGTTAAAAATTATTTTCTGTTTACCTACATACCTAACTAGTGTTTAACTTTAGTATTATACGAGTTTAACTACATGCATGTATGTAATAGGTTAAGATTATTAAATAAACGATTGATTGATTGATTGATTAATAAGTGGTATATGTATATCAGGCTAGTTCTTATTGTGTTTGCAATATTTTTGTCCCCGTCGCACATATGTTATTCCGAATGGGAATGACATTGAGAAAAATATATTTTATTTTGATGTCGCAAGTCTTGAAATAACTCAGTAGATTCAAACAGCCAAATGAAAGCCTTTTCTTCAAAATTAAAAGTAAAATTGCAACAAAAATCAAATAGATAAAAAATTCGTAACAAAAAGTTCCGCAGCCGGTAGGATTCGAACCTACGCTCCCAGAGGGAATCTGATTTCGAGTCAGACGCCTTAACCACTCGGCCACGACTGCCATGATAGAGTTTGTGAAAATGTAAAATATAACTACAAGGCAAACCTGACTTTTAACTTTATGGTATATTTTCACATGATTGCGCAAAAAAAGTGTTGTTTTTTCGTCTTAAAAGAATTTCGGTTGTCACACGACTTATACATTTACCAATGGCAAGTTTTCAAAAACTTAACCAGTGCTTTATTTTCAAGTTTTTTTTTTTATGATATTGGGTGACGAGTAGCGAAGTCGCTCGCCTGATGGCTCTTCACGCTTGCCCATAACAGCTCAACGCTACTCAGAATTTTGAACTTCAACAGTTCAAAACCCTGGATGGCAATGCACTGCGCTCGTCACCCCGATATATAAGATGTCAAATCTCTGTGTGGCCTGTAATTTCGCTGGAAACATTGCCCTTCAATCCGGAACACAGTAGTGTTTGCACACTACTGCTTGGCGATTGAATAACTGGCAAAGGTTTTAGAAGTTTTAGTAAATATCGTCAAAAAAGGCAAAGTAATTCACGGTCAAGTCCAAGTAATGTCCAAGTAAAGCGGTGGAGAAATTTAGTAGAGTCATAAATGGAGTATTGGAAATAACACGAAAAGACCATGTTTCACTGTTCACCATTCTCCACACTCTAGCTCGTTCACGAATCTCTTCTCTTTTCTACTATATAATTATCAATATAAATGACCGTCTTTATCAGAACTAGACCACATGATTGCGACCAGGCTCGATTGTTCTTTCCTTCGGCATTGCTGTAACAGGCATGTTCCAGTACTCATGCCGAAGCGAAAATACTAATTATGGTGACATTGTATTGTATGACTATGGACATTTTGTATTGTATTTTTGTATTGATTTAATTGATTATAACTGTGAATTGACTGAACTATTATTAATATTTTGACATTACTTATTAACTTATTATTTGGAATTGTATTGTGTCACTGTGAATTTGATTTATTACCTTAGTTTATTTGTATATGTATTGATTATCTTTTTAATGAATTGTATGGGTTGTTTTGTTGCCTGAAATAAATTAATTTGAATTTGAATTGAAATGGGACCAAATGGGAAGCACCAGCTTTCAAATAAAAAAAGAATCATCAAAATGGGTTCACCCAGTCAAAAGTACCAAACACAAAAAAAGATACATTCGAATTGATAACCTCCTCCTTTTCGGAAGTCGGTTAAAAATGAATTAGCTCTCCGCGTCTGTCTGTAATTCTGTATATCCGCTAAGTGAAACCACGAAACGGATTTTGATGCGGTTTTCACCGCCAGTTAGATAATTTTTCATGGAAGGTTTATACACTTATATAAAACTCACTCCCGTGCGAAGCCGGGCGGGTCAATAATCCACCATAATTACACATTAACACTCGAAAATACACAAATTTAAGGAAATAATAGGCAGTAAATACTCACACTACGTAATTTATTTACAACTAGCTGTTACCCGCTACTTCGTACGCGTCGCTACTATGACCAATGACTATGATTACTATGACTATGACCCGCTCCAGGAATACAAAATTTCATCCAAATTGGTACAGCCGTTTACTCACCTTTTAAACGTTCCCTGAACTTCCACAAATATTACTAGATCAAAATTAGCCAAATCAGCCATTCTTGAGTTTTAAGCCCATCACACACGTAGCTATAATATATATTAAAGCTGCGCATAGAAAATTGATGTACATAACATATTAATATATATTATAGCGACGTCTGTAACGGGCTTTAGCGAGACAAACAACATCAATTGATTTTAATTTATATATATAACTGTATCAGTTTTCGAAGACAATAACAGATAAGTATAATATACTTTTCTGTTATTTAGAGAAATATAGATTTATATAGAGAAAAAAACAGATTAAATCCTAACTTATAAAAAACTATAATCTATTAAAATAAATTGAAAGCGGCGCAGGAGTGACGAAATCATTACTGCACGAGCAACTCTAAAAGCGTGCAATTTGCAAAACCTTTAGATTTTAAAAATTTAATAGCTATGTCGGTGACTCTGGTTCTTTGGCGAATATCCACGTTTCGGATTCTATCGCGCAAAGAAATTCCGAGCATAGCTCTCTCCATTGCCCGTTTTGTGAGTCTGAGTTTCTCCAAAAGGACAACAGTTAAGGACCACGTCTCAGTACCATAATTGTCATCACTGGCAACACAGACACACATTGGTCAAAGACCCTTGTTTGCAGGGTGAGTTCGACTAAAGGTATTATGCCTGACTGAGGGCTGATGCGTTTGCATCACCTACTCCCTTTTTTGTCTGATCAGAGGTTCCGGTAGACTTTGAGCTCGCTTCACGGGGTCAGTTAGTATCATTTGATAAACCCTCTTGCAGCCAATCTTTCAAAACAAAATCTACGCCTCTCTCTCCAATCATAATAGAAGGAGCATTGGTATTACCGCTCGTAACATCAGGCATTATAGAAGAATCTATGACCCTTAAACCTTCCATACCGTACACTTTCAGTCTTGGATCTACCACAGCAGTTGCATCACACGCAGGCCCCATTTTACACGTCCCCACTGGGTGGTAGGTCGTCGAAGTATACGCCATTGCCAAACAAGCTATATAATCATCTGAACCCCATCTGTACCCTTCACAAGGTACCAATGGTTCCTTATAAAAATAAGCCCCTCGTTCTTTAAAAGCTGCAGTATTCTCTAAAGTTAGTAGAAATCGTACTCCTTTGATGATTGCGGCTAAATCGCTGACATTGCCAAAGTAGTTTACATCAATTATCGGATCTCCGAAGATGTCGCTCGCGTTCAAATATAGACGACCTCTGCTTTTAGGACTCAAATACATGGGCCGCATTAAAAATCCGTCATAGAAAGCAGATGGAAAGATTGAAAGAGACTTGTACCGGGATGGACTCTTGATGTACTCCTGCCAAGATTCTACTGTATCTTCTTGGAATTGCATATCTGGCGCTAGTAAACTAGGATCTGTCTTTATAAAAGCTACAGAATTTACAGGCCCGTTCCCTGATAGAGGTCCATCTTTGGTATCCATCATTTTATAATCAAACAACGATTCTATGAGCTGTTCATTGTTCACAGTTGTGGCTGTTTTGTTTGGTAAAACTACGAGTATGCCGTCAAACGATGGATGGTCATGCAAATTGTAGCCTACAGGCAAATCTTTCACGACTTTTATCCCTAACTTATCCAAATGATCTTTTGGACCAATACCAGATTGCATTAAAATCATTGGCGACCGTATAGGACCAGCGCTTATGATGATTTCCTTCCTTGCTGTGGCTATGTACGATCTACCATTTCTGATATATCGGACGCCATAAGCTTGGTGTCCGTTTAAGAGAATTTCAACAACGAATGACTTTACTCTAACGGTTAGATTCTTGCGTTTGTACCTTACAGGTTGTATGAAAGCTTTGTTAGCTGACATTCTTTGCCCGTCTTGAGAGAATGCTTGAGCCTGCATGGTGCCAAGTTGTTTTTCTCCATTGAAGTCGCGTATAGGTAGACCAGCTTGGTTGTAAGCGTCTGTAAGCATGATGGAGGGTATGTCGATGTATGGGTATCTTGATATGGTTAGTTCTCCATCGACGCCGTGGTACTTTCGATTTTGGTTTTCAATGTTGAGGTTCTTTTCTGATTTCTTGAAGAATGGCAGGATCTGTCACGAGGTAAGATATATAATTGTAACAGATGGTTTACATGCATGTTTATCAGTTGAAATGAACAACCGATAGTATTTACTATCGGTTGTTCATTTCACGAGTTTTGATGAAGTGAGAGGAAATATGAAAAAAATTCGTGTTATATTGGTTCTCCCAATAGCTTCCTTAACCCAATATTTACCTTATCTTCATCTATACTTATCACTCCATCAAATCAAAAGGTGCTCTACGTCTCACTAAAGAGTTAAGAGGTCAAGCGTACAAGAAGGCATCTAGCACGATTTCATAGAAATGTAATAAAGTGCGGAAACCTAACTAAGTATTCCATCGCATTTCATAGCTGCCTTCTCTGAAGTATTTAATATCCTTAATCTGAATCAAGTTTGACTTACATCTCTGTAACTCCATCCTTCGTTGCCCATATCTGCCCATGTGTCATAGTCCAGTCTATTTCCCCTGACGTAGGTCATAGAATTCACAGAGCTACCTCCTCCCATAACTTTACCTCTGAAACGTAATCAAAAGAAAATAGTGACATTCTCGAAAATCCTTGCTACACAATGCTGTACTAGCTCTGGCAGCCTCACGCGAGAGCCAGTTTCCATTCCAGAATCTAGGCTAAGCGTGTTTACCATTTTCGACAACACTGGCACTTTACATCAGGTTATTTGTGCCTTGCCAGTCACCCAAAAAAACGGTATTTTAATTATTTCCGTACGTGCGGACCTCTGGTCATCATGATGGGAACAGCTCTTCAATATACAAGGACACGTGGCCTAATTTGTCGCAACTGTAACATTGAGCAGACTTACGTAGGCCACACGCATTTCTGGTCCTCATGCGCGAGACAACTCTTCCCGTTGGGATGTGTCCGGTACATCCACATGATGTTGCTCCCAATCAGACCGGCCGCGGCTGCTGGCATCAAGGTCACGTCTGGTTGTTCTGACCCTGCCTCTAGGAGAAGTACCTGGTAGTAAAATCAAATTCCATATTTTGTTATAACATATAATTCCGCGACACCAAGTAAAACAGAAGTTCCTAATACAATACCTAATGAGCGGACTTACCAGAGAATGTGTTGTTGCTAAAATTTTCAATACCACACGGAATAGTTAAATTTCTTTAAAAATAACGAATTTTGCCGTAGGAAAAAGCCGTATCAATGTCAGTTTTTATCTGGCAAGTGTCTTTATTTATCTTCATTATCATCAGCCAGAAGACTACCACTTCAGAACATAGGCCTCCCTGTTTGCACTGAACGATCTGAGTACCTATATGTCATCACTGGCGTGGCGACACAAAAAATGTGCAAAATTTAGAATGAACTTCCTTCCGCGGTGTTTCCGAGAAGTTACAACACAGGGTTCTTCAAAAGGCAGGGTCGGCAACGTTTTTGTGATGCCTCTGATGTTACAAGTATCCATAGGCGACGGTGACTGCTTACCATCAGGTGGCCTGTCTGCTTGTTTGCCATCTATGGCATTAAAAAAACACACACACACACACTGGTAAAAGAAGTCTTTAGGATTGTGGTATTTTGGACGAGAAGATGTCACGTAATTTCCCGAACGCTGCCCATCTGGAGCAGCGCCCAGAGTTGGATTATTCGGGCGACTTCTTTGCCTAAGTTGGACTTACCTAACTGAACAATCTGTCCAAGGTAGGTGTAATGGTCAACAACTTCGAGAGTATCGTTCCCAACGATTACCAGTACGTTTATAACATGGACATTGGATATGATTTTTGTCTTATCCATGTTCATTTTAAGATCCACCTGTTGGGAAAGGCTACTGAGGTCGCTGAGCATCGCATTGAGGTCCTCCAGCGATCCCACACGATCAATCTATCCTAATTCGTAGTCTACCAGAATCACAAAAATATTTCATTCTTAAGAAGTACTTACCTTAAATTGTTTATATTCAGTCAGTCTACTAGCTACAACGCACCCAGCTGCACCCGCCCCTACCACAATAAAATCATACTCTTCATTATCTTCTATTTGAAATTTGTCAAAACGGTCATCAATTCTGCCGAAATCTCGAGAGTTATCTTCGCTTCTGCCTTGTTCTTCTAGGCGTCTCTGTATTCTTCTGTCAGCTGAATCACCGAACAGTTGAACAAGGATACTTAGGTAGACGTGACCAAAGTATGAGCAGGCAGCAAAGGTGGCGTTGGGTGGACATCTTTCTGTTAGATTTACTGGCTCCCATACCATGATTACGCTGAAAGGTAAAGAAGCTGGGTATTCTTATTGGAAACGAGGCAATTGACTGGAGTGTTGTTCTACATTTCCCCCCACCCCACCGCACCCACCAGTGTCTACTCGAGCCAACCCAGATTCTTAAAATATCAAAACGTAGCTTTAGGCCGTATATTCAAAGCTAGAAGAAACTTTTATCAATGAAAGGGCAGCGGTAATGGAGATGTTCCCTTCTCTCTAACAGCAGGGCGAAAAAAAAAAGAAATACAAATAAGTGACACGGGACAGCAGATGTGAAACATGACGGCATAAGAAAGCGTCATGATTTGCAGTCACGGCATACGAATCAGTACGGGAGACGGTATGGCAACGACATCACTTCACTATCACTTCACTATCACTTCACTATCACTTCACTATCACTTCACTATCACTTCACTATCACTTCACTATCACTTCACTATCACTTCACTATCACTTCACTATCACTTAACTATCACTTCACTATCACTTCACTATCACTTCACTATCACGTCACTATCACGTCACTATCACTTCACTATCACTTCACTATCACTTCACTATCACTTCACTATCACTTCACTATCACTTCACTATCACTACATAGTATAAAACAAAGTCGCTACCCCTGTCTGTCCGTCCCATAATATTATGCTTAGATCTTTAAAACTACGCAACGGATTTTGATGCGGTTTTCACTGTCAGTTAGATCCTATTTTTCACGGAAGGTTTATATATATGTATTATTAAAACATATACCCGTGCGAAGCCGGGGCGGGTCGCTAGTAGACAATAAAGTACGTACTTCTTCGTTTTGCCTATGGCTGTGCTTAGATTTTACATAAGCACCTACATTGAAATCTTCAACAATGTTAAAATGCGCGAATGATATACACCCACCAAGTATAGTCTTTGTCCCAAAACATACACAAAAAGAGTATTAAAATTTTCGTCTATGCCCCGAATATTTATTTATATGAGTATTATACGTACGTAGGTATACTTTCTCCGTTTCGTTGTGTTTAAATGGTTTTCAGACTTCCCTTGTTATTCTGAGTGTTAACAAGACTAGTTTTAATGCAAGACTGCATCATTTAACTGCAAATAGTCAGGGTAGTTGTATTCTTATACCTCTTGTTAAACCAGAGCCGAATTTAGAGCAGGGGCTGTACCTCATTACCTGTTTTTCCAAATTAGTAATATATGCAATTTCGGTTACATGGATGACATAATAATATCATCCAAGTAACCGAATTTAATTTTTTTTACGTTCTGTACCCAAAGGGTAAAAACGAGACCCTATTACTGGAGCCTACGCTCTCTGTCTGTCCGTCCTACCTTTTAAAAGCTGTATCTTTCGAATCGTAATATCTATTACAACCGTAATAGCAAATACAAAAATACGTTTTTTGTATGGGGACCCCTTTAGTTTTCACTTTTTGACTTTATTATTATTACTTAGTTAATTCGCCGTAAAATTACATATTCTGTGAAAATTTTAACTGGCTATTTATTACGGTTCCAAAGATACAGCCGTTTAAAGGTAAAGCGGACGGACGGGCAGACAGACAGACGGCGTAGGCTCAGTTATAGGGTCCCTTTTTTACCATTTGGGTACGGAAAATTAAAAAAGGAACTATCCCCATTTGACATCGGTCTAACAGCTGTCCCCCCCCCCACAATCTCCCCCCCCCCCCCCCCCTCCCCCTCGCTACATCACTGACCGACATAGCTGATCAAGACTGCAGTCGAAACCTCATTTACTGAATAAGTAGGTATAACAAGTTAGCAATTTTAATTGTTGCATGAAGTTAAGCATTTTATAAATTGCTTGTTTCCTTTTTCCATGAACAAACATTGTTTTAAATTAGTACTAATTATTCAGAATACCTGTATCTTAAATTGTAATAACGCGGTGGTAACGCTACAATTAAAAGCATACCTAAGAGAAGGTAACCGCTCTTCGCGCTCGCATAATCTACATCCACACTAATCTACATCTACACTAAAATTATAAAGAGGAATAATAAATAAATAAATATGTGGGACATTATTGCACACATGGTCATCTGACCCCAAACTAAGCAAAGCTTGTAATATGGCAAAGGAAAGATTTGTATTTTTGGATTGTTTGTAACGAATTTACTAAAAAACTACTGTACCGATCTTAAAAAATATTTCACCATTAGAATGCTTATATTATGCTATATTTATTATTATAGACGGAAACTTGTAATTGGCCCAGTCACCAAATCTATTTTTAAGTTTATACTATTAGGCTGTAAGTTTCCCTAAAAATTCAAAATAAATAAATAAATATTAGAATGTAAATAACACCACTCGTGCGAAGCCGGGATGGGCGACTAGTATCACATAATATTACTTTGTGCACAGCGAAAAGTTATCCAATTCGCTGTTTGTGCTACATATTTAGTAGGGGTTTGTTTTTTTTTAGCATTCCTCCAATCAGATTTTTTTTTAAATCACGTACAACTTGTATATTTGTATTATGAGCATTGGTTACCTACTTAAACAAACAAATAAATTTCTGATACGATTATGTCATAAAGTGTCACGTTATGGAGATATTTGTAAACTGCAAAAGTGCAATAATAGTGATGTTACAGGCCAAATATCATTGCTTTAAAAACTAACTACGGCTCTACGCTCGGTGATCGGCTGAATTCAGCTTTGTTCGGCTTTGGTCGTTGCGAGCTCTTTCACTCTCCCACTCAAGACGATCAACACATCTCGCTCATCCACTTCATCGTGAATAAAACAATTTAGATATGTATTAATCTGATTCAATAAAAAATCTGTACTTACCTGGGACATAGAACTTTTTTAATGTCTCTCACAGTGCGTGTGTAGTTTGTAGTTTATAAAAACACAGAAAGGCTTTTTATTACAATTATTTTTGCTAAAACATTTAATTAGCTACGATGTGTTGTTTACTCGGAGTGTGTGACTGAGAGACTGTAACGAGTATGATAATCTGCCTTGCATTCGTCTAGTCAATCGGTGGCGGGTACAACCTATCTACAGGTAAAAATATTTTAGGTCCGACTGCGGTCCGTAAAAATATGATAAAAGAAGTCAAAAAAATATGTAAAGCAATTAAACTAGTGGCTCTCGCCTCGGGGGATCCTCACAGTCCAGCGGGGCAATGCTGCCAGCATTCTGAGGACTCGATTCTTTTCGATTGCTATTTTCAGCTTTTATGTTTTAGTTATGAGTTATGAATGTGTGAACATAAGCAATAAATATCTTCATGAACAAAGAAATCATTATTTCATAATCCTAATCGTGCCGTTGTCAGAATTTTTGAATTATCACTAACATTTATAATATTTATTACAAAGAAAATTAATAATCTTCCGCCGGCTTCCTTGTTTCCTGGGAGATAGGTATAATCTGGGCCTTTTCAAGGCGAGAGTGAATAGGTATCCTCTAAGTCTGCGTGCTTCATCTTCGACCACATCGTCGCTTACCAACAGGCGAGTTGGTGGTCAAACGTGGACATATTCGCGATAAAAAAAAACATTTTCAAGATCACCTCTCTGCTTCTCACACTAAATACAATATTGAATGAGTCAGAGAGCGCGTAATGAGGGTAAGAGTTCTTAAGAGTACCTAGTCTATCTACATAGTTATTTTCTAATGCCGTTTATCTAAATTATGTCTTTGTATGTCGACAGTTTTCGTGCAGTTTTTTTTCTTTTTCTTTTAGGTCGTTTCGTCTACATTAAATGAGTTACTAGGGTAGGTATAGTATAGGTAAATGATCCAAAGACTATAAATTTATGTCCATTTTTAGCCGACTTCCAAAATGGAGGAGTTTTTTATTATGTTTGTTACCTCAGAACTTTTGACTGGGTGCACCGATTTTGATGATTCTTTTTTTAATTGAGAGCTGGTGCTTCCCGTTTGGTCCCATTTCAATTTGGCCCAGTTCTGATGAATTCGGTTTTTATATTGATAATTATATATATTATGTCTGTCATATCGTTCGTTCAAGAGTTACCTCAGATCAGAAAAACAAGGGAGATTAACGTTTGTGTTACAAAAAGCCTTACTGTTTAAATTTTTCACTAAACCGCTCATTGATATAATAATGTATAGTTTGGATTTGTGAGCTAGTACCGAAAATACCGTAAAAAGTCTGCCAAAAACTGTATATCTACTACAGATTATACTGATACGAAAGTATGTTTGCTTGTTTGTTTCTCTTTCACAAGCCCGCCCTGCGGCAGTTTAGCTTGGAAGATCTTTTAAATAGTGCGCCATCTAGCGTCAAGTAGGAAAAGTGGTGTGAGTTTACAAAAAAAGTCAAGCCAAAATTCTAGATGGCACTAATAAAAAAATAACATTGAGTCTGTACAAGAACGATCATATAGAAAATCATCTTTGGTCTGTACGACCCAAACATTGAAGAATTGAGTAGTATTAGTATTTACTGAACAAAACCTTAGAAAAAGGCAAAATTTATTATTTCCCCCCTTTTAGAAGTACATAAATTACTAAGCTCTTGCAGTGATTTTGACATACATATCTACATAGTAGGAGAGTAAGAAAGTTTTACAATTTAACATGGTAGGTATTCTTAATTGATATCCTTGAAACTAGGCAAATAAAATTATTAACAACTTCAACGTTTGAAAAGCTGTGAATTGTCATGTGAGAAGAGTAGAAAAGATATAAAAAAAAACCTATAAAACATAACTATTTGTTGTTTTAATTTCTAGTAGATGAAAATACCTACTTAACCAAATTTAGTATACTGCCTAGTAGGTACTCGTGTGGTACTCATATAGGTAGGTGTAAAAAGGTAAGAAGAGTAAAAACAGTGTTATCCATAATATTGTTTTATTTTATTTTCCATTTGCTTACAATACAAACTGTAAAATATCTTATGTTCCTCCCGACGTAACTCACACAATAATACAATTTCATTTCATTTTTTGTGATTTTAAATTTTCTTCTAAGATTTAATTAACATGATAATTTTTTTGGATAAATATGCCAAAAATGGCGATACGGCATTTTATAAATACACGCAAGTAGTTTATATTATTATTATTTATTTATATTTATATTTACGTAATATAAAGATATTACGTACTATTGTTAAAATACATCTGCCGTATATTACATGCTACTTTATCATTCAGAAAATCCTCACAAATTCATTCGCAACTTTTTCACAGTAGAAGAATTATACAATGTCCACAAAGCGGACGAAGTTCGTCTACTGAACACTTGATGGCGTAAAACGCCGAAGTCAGACAAAATTACCGGCTAAGGCCGAAAAACCGACTTAGGGCGGTTGTAACAAATTCTTTTCTTCAACGAAATTTTCTTATGTATTTTCACTTCTCAGGAAGCTTAATGACTGGCATCTGCGAGTATCCCCAATTAGATTCACAGTGATCAATCAAGTCTTTTTCGGCGTCAGAAAATAATGATAGATCAATATTTTCGTTATCACTATATGGATCGGTGTAGGGATAGTGGACCAAAACGCAGCTGAAGTCAATTGCTGTAGTTCGGCAACCAAGAAGTTTTCGCATTTTATCCTCAGAATCTACCTGTGAACAAAAGAGAAAATAATTTAGTACTGCTACTTAACAATAGATGTAAGAGCAAAATAATTATAGGGTTTTTTAGGCATCTTTTAAATTATCTCAGGAAATTTATATTTTGAGCAAGATATAATATCTCAACTATGAAGATGAAGGAAAAAATTGGTAGAAAAAATACTTACTTTGATCACATAGATCCCGTTCTCAACGCAAAAAGCCTGGAGAAGGACTTCTTGCATGTGCGTCGCGCTGTCACCAGGTGGCGCTTCTGCAGTTAAACAGAACAGCGCACCGTCGTTGTTGCTGGAGAGGTGCTGGATGGCGGGCAGAAGGCCTACGGTGAGGCGTTTTTCCACACACGCCCTGCGCAGCACAGATTTGATGCATTGGCTTAGTGGGCTGCAACAACGGAAAGAATACGTCAGATATAAATTTTAAGTACAAAAATTTTGCATGCGTTGAGGTTTGAACCATGGTATCCAAATTGACATTGTATGGCGGCGGAGCGCTTATTGCAGTGATGTAGCAAAAGTACAATAAGTGCACAAAAACATAATTATGTCAAATACACTTATTTCTTTTCTTGTGGAACGTTATTCAAGTGAATATAAGTAAGTAAATTTGTTGATTTAACCTTATTATTGAGCAAAGTTTTGAAATAAAAGTTTAAATTGGCCATTGCAAAACTAATAAAAATGAGTGAATTAAATATCTACCGAATATCAACAAAAGAACGGAATTACATATCAAGTAAAAAGATCAATCTTAAATCCATTGTCAACAAAAAGGTCATTACACTTTGAACCCAATTTCGTGAGTGGTAATTTTTCAACATCAAGGCAACATTTGAGCAGAGCTAAAATCTGATTTTATGAGACCAATATTGCTAAATTGCACCATTTTATAAAATAATTACCTTTTAGCAGCCATGCCGCTGAAGGTCTCAGTTTTCACAGGTATCACTGAATCGTTGTACATCTTGGATAGTTTAATACTCTTGAGGTTAATATTGTCACAAATACTTTTCTGCACTTTCCTCGTTGTAGGAATTTTCACAGAATACACGGGCACTTCACACAAACAGCCAAATATTATGCAATCCACAGGCTGGGCGCTCCAACTTGGTTATCACACGATATGTCACAACTATTTCACAAACTTCGTTTCCAAAACCGACGTAGTCTCGCTTCGAAAATTGGATGAAGAATGCTCGATTTGGCGACGCCACTTCCATTTATACTGAATGCACACATGCGCCATTTTGTTTGGTTGTGTGTGTGGCGCCCGCTCAGTGCCTTTGGAGATTCCACGAAATACACTTGTATTTTCAGTCGTGTGCGTGATTTTTGCCGGTATTTCCTGTAATGATAGGACTGTTAATACAGTAGGTGCGTGTGTGTGACTTGGAATAACGTGAAGAGTGGCCGGTTCCAACGTGTTTCCGATTATACCCACTGGCGACTGGTCTACCTCGCCTCCCGCACATCACAGATACAAGGACGTCAGCGGGGAAATGCGATGTAAGTCCGGGTTAGTAGTTATGAGGTTATCGAATGCAATGCGAGATATTTTGTTAGTTTGGAATTCCCATTCGGTTTTTACTCGATCAGAGGAAACCGACCACTGCTGCAGGTCTTTTGTAATTTGGTTTTATTTACGTTCACGGATATTGAACGGAAACTTTTTTAATGCAATTGTTGAATTCGGGTGAAGGTTGGAAAGTTTGACGTCAAAAATGACCCAATTGAAATGAGTTACGGTACTTTGTTTACTTATTGGTAAACTTCAGAAAGAGAATTCAAATAGGTACCTACATTTCTCTACAATTTTATAGGGGGGTTTATTGAATGAGGCACTAAATAAGTTATCAAAAAAAGACTTCCTAATTTGATTTGACTTGAGAAGACAGTGAGAAAATAATGTACACAAGCTTTTGAGGTTTTTGAGGCAAGGTTTTTCTATCAACTCTACATCTTGTCTTATAGGTAGGTATTACCTATGTAAGTAATAATTTAGTAGGCATTGTAGGTAAAATTAAGAGGAGTGTGCCTGGGCCTACCTTCTAGTTTTGATGCTTTTAGACTTTTAACTTTTTATTTTACTCTACTATTTGTAGTAAGAAGGTCAGAATGTTCTAAATAAATTTGTTGGTTTGTTGGTGAATGCTTTCCTTATCGAATAGGTAAGGTACCTACGATCTTCACGATCTGCGTTCATTTTATTAAATAATAGATTATAGACCACTTTGTCTTCATTTCGTAAGTTATTTTGTAATATAAAGATATTTTAAGGACAAGACCAAAGTTCAATAATGGATTTGTCTGCAATTTAACCTTTGCGCCTGTTGGAAACGATTGCATTACTTTTTAAATAAAAACCTGTTTTGGCTGATTCAACATTTGGAAATCTCAGTTGTTGCTTGTATTATGCAATTATGTTGTAATTGGTGCATGGAATCAATATGAAAACGGAACTAAAGTAGGTATTTATTTTAAAACAACATTATATTCATAATTTTATTATAAACAAACCCATAGGTCCCTAACCTATCTACAATTTGTGTGAGTCATGACGCATCTGCGAGAGCAGAACCTACTCAGACCAGCGGATGTGGTTAAAACTCAAATCGGAACAACCTATTGAACATGCAGAAAACTAGTGGTGATGCTTTATATTATACAATCAATAGACATATATACATTCAATAGATGGAGAGTACTATTACCACAGAATACATAATAGTACCAGCAAGTACCAAAGTCCAGATTAGTTGTTAACTAGGTATTACAAAATAAATTATCTGTTTAACAAATGAGTGCAGTTGAAGGACATTGACTTGTCTATCTCGCATGACCCTCTTGTAGATCTCAGCTACCCCTCTGACCCAAACTGCACGAGACATAACGACATTGATCTTTGTGAAAGATAAGAAGCAGATACACTATACAAACAAAAGTTCTCAAAAAAGGAAGATCGGATTTTGATAGACTTTGTACAAGGCGTCTTGCAGGTGGAGTGATAACTTTTGTGAAGTGGTAAAGAATTCAAATTTAATGCAGAAAGCTTAAGATAGACCTTAGTACCTCAACGTCGTACAAATAGAGGCCTATGTCAAGCAGCGGTTAAACGAACGCTGATAAAGATGGGTGCAATTGCTCACGTCTCCATCATTACGCCCTCAAGTTATCTATTGATCTAGATATTTGAACGCATACTGGAATGAAGCAGTTCTTATCGTTAATTCGTACGCAACCTGCTAGCAAACAATTACTTAGGTACATATTTAAAATATCATCGTTATATAATTTACATTGTTTGCTTTACGCGAGAAATTCTTTAAATAAAACATCGAATATTTGGTTTTGGTTTTATTTTTAACAATAGGTACATTAATCTTTCTTTTCACATCAAAGGAGTCAAATTTTATTCGCAATAAGATCTGTAGGATAATGACCTGAATGTCAGTCTCCCACATGGTTGTAACCTCGTGAGCGAAGTCAAAGCATTTCAGCTTTACTTGCCTTTCCTTTGTTAGGTTATTGCTATTCATGTTATTATAATATAATCTAATATCTGGTGTCATAATCTGGTATCTCATCTCAGCATCATATTTTCTTTAATTGATCTTGTAGAATAGGCTATGGATATCCATGCTATGGTTTTAGGCCACTGGAAGACCCCTGGCATTGTGATTGCTAATTTTTTTTGTAGGCAGAAAACTTGCAGATTCTGAAAACATTCACATGCCATCCGAAATACCGAATTGTTCAATTGTATGTAGGCAGGTACTATTTTGCTTTACTTAATCCATTCCAAGGTTGCTTAACGTCGCTTTTTTTAGAACTGTTACCTAGTTAACCACGAGCACTAGAGCCTTTTGGATAAACTCACAGTTACACAACGGGCATTGGAGAGAACTATGCTCGGAGTTTCTTTGCGCGATAGAATCCGAAACGTGGATATTCGCCCAAGAATCAGATTCACCGACATAGCTATTAAAGTTTGCAGGTTGAACTGGCAATGGGCAGGCCACATCGTTCGAAGAACCGATAACCAATGGGGAAAAAAGTTCTTGAGTGGAGACCACGAACCGGAAGATGCAGCGTAGGTAGGCCTCCCACTAGATGGACCGACGACATCGTGAGAGTCGCGGACATCCGGTGGATGCAGATGGCAGCAGTATATGCAGCCTATGTTCAGCAGTGGACGTCTTATGGCTGATGATGATGAATAAACAAAATATTATAGAGTAATAAGTATTACAAAAAGGCATGTCATCATCATAACCCATTACATAACAACGTTCTGGATCGTTGAACTGAAGCATGTTTACGGTTTAATCATCGTGTATTCGTATGACAGTCAGAAATATTGTGCAGTAGCGCTTTGTTTACAAATAATTATTTCATGATATTAAATATTCTCATCGGTATAAAACTGAGATAGATTAGAATACTTCAATCGTGATAAGAAGTGTAATGTTCTCGTTGATTTGATTTGATTTGTGTGATTTAAAAGATTTGCTGTTACTAAGTAAACTACCCATTTTGGCCTGAATATTTAATTCGAGTAGACACGATATTAACTTCAATTGGAATGTACAACTTTTTAAAGAAAACTAGTCTTATTTAATGTAGCAACATAACTATATCTGCATGTCTTCTCATTTGAACATGTGAGAAGAGTGGAAAGTTGGAAACGTTTCAGAATGAATGAATTTAATATAATAGAAAATAATTTATTGACATATATTTAGCATCTAAAATTTATAAAAAACATGCAACTGGTAATCACAAGTAGGTATACACTATACACCTTATCATGAATTCAATATCAAACTGGGGTTTTTCTTAACCGCTAATAATTGGAACAAAACAATTAAAGATTAATCAAAATTCCTGTACTGGATTATATCAGTTCCAACAAGTTTATCGCTATGTTCGTTATTATACAATATTTTATTCTTTATTCTACAATAATGTATTATATTAGTATTTAAAGTATTATTTAACTATAACTTTACGGATTTGTACATATATTAATCCGGCATCTGTTTTCAAAGTTCTGCCTTGTTAGTTACATGTATTAACCTGTCTTTTCCACTCCTGAGTATTTCTGAGCAAGGGTCTCCCCCATCTCTTTCCAGACACTGAGATCACTCATCAGATTGGACAAATCTTTCTGGAACGCGTTGAGGACATCGCGCGACCGTTATCTCGACCTGCCTTGGCTCCTTAGTTCGTTTTCAGCCACCCACTAGATCCTAATAATACGTTAATACAGTGCAGATAAACATACTTATATTGTAATATACTTTTTTTAAACGGGTGCGACAATCCAAATTATAATGCAAAAATTAGATAATTGCATTTATATCTATCTATGTAATATTATGATTAATTCGTGGCATTACAGTTTCACTGTAAGCTCTAGAGTTAGTTACAGACACTACATGACTTACAAAAATGGTTGGAAAAAACACGTGGATATTTTTTTTATCTAATTCCACAAAAAGTGAATAATAGTTTCATTACACATTAAGTAAAAACACTTTATCACGTTTTGACAAATAGATACTTGTGGTGTTTTGTCACTTGGTGGTCGAAATAGGTTTCAGTGCATTTGTGAAGCCGTAACAGACATGTCAGCTTGGCTGAGACAACGGGAGAGAAAGAGAACATTTTCTTTCTTTCTTTTTTCTTTTTCTCTTTTTTAGATATTTTAAATTGTGTTGTTTTAATAACTGTAAATTCGAGGGTCAATCTGAAAACCGGCGCTGATAGTCTTGGACTTTCTGCATTAATGCCGAGATTTACCCATTCGACAATAATTTGTGTTGTTTAGATATAAGGTGTTTTTTATTTATTTAATGTCGAATAAATTGATTTTCTTTCTTTCTTTTTTTCTTTCTCTCCCGTTGCTCAGATGGCGGTTCGTCATTCGTCAGTCAAGTTCGACACTTCCGTTACGGCTCCACGGCTACTACCTTTTGTAGCTAGATGCGTTAACGTCATTTATTATGCGTTTTTACTTAATATTAATACGTCTGTATTTTAGTTTATTTCCTTGTGTTATTATTTAAAAATTATACGAATTAATTACTTACGTAAGTAATTAGCATTAAAAGTTTATTTTAGATTGGTTTGGCGTAAAATCCATCCGATAAGAGATGCGTAGTATTTCCCTTAATTATATGGTTTTCAAAACACAGTTTATAACCGTCAAACTATTAATATCCTGTAGGAAAAATACCCAGTCATTTTGGAATAATTGAAATTATTTTTATATAATTTCATCATCAGCCAGAAGACGTCTACTGCTGAACATAGGTCTCCCCCTTTAACCTCCACAGTGAACGACATCCTGCCATCTGCATCCACTGGATGCCCGCGACTCTCACAATGTCGTCGATCCATCTAGTGGGAGGCCTACCTACGCTGCGTCTTCCGGTTCGTGGTCTCCACTCAAGAACTTTTCTTCCCCATCTGTTATCGGTTCTTCGAGCGATGAGGCATGCGCATTGTCCACTTCAACTTGAAAATTTTAATAGCTACGAGTATGTCGGTGACTCTGGTTCTTTGGCGAATATCCACGTTCCGGATTTTATCACGCAAAGAAACTCTGAGCATATCTCTTTCCAAGATAAGGTAACAGTTAAGGACCACGTCTCAGTACCTTAATTAGTTAAATTTTTATTTATTTCAAGTGACAAGACTCATATTATTACACAAAAAAATATTAAATAACTTAGTTTTCTACAATCATTCGCCTGAACTATAATCGATTGGATTCCCACGCGAGATAACGCGTGCGTGTCCGCGCGTTAGTTATCGACCACGCTTTGCAAGGTACGTAGCGACTGGTGCTTAATCTGTGAGGTTCAGGGTCAATAGGGTAGGGACATGCGTTTATCGATAAATTATGAGGTTGTTTTGCCGTTTTTTTCCTTTTTACATATTATACAAATAAAAATACAATAAAAAATTTTGAACTTCAACAGTTCAAAACCCTGGATGGCAATGCACTGCGCTCGTTACCCCGAGATATAAGATGTCAAATCTCTGTGTGCCATGTAATTTCATTTCGTTTACTATTTATTTAATTATTTCTTTGGTTTCGTAATAATTACACATTGAGAAAAAACATTTACGTATTTGATCGCGTAATTTTTTAAAACTAATATGACACACTAGCGACACCCCGCAGATGTCGCTTATGTCAGATGTCGCCCCGCACCCGCTATCCTTCAGAAACTGTTTTTTTAGGTAATAATTATATAGCTACCTCCACACCAAACTTCATCCAAATTTCTGTAGCCGTTACGAAGTTGAGCGTGGACAAACATACACACTTTTGAAATTATAATACCTATTACTTAGTGTAATATTTTTTAGTTACTAACATGGAATTCACTTGGGTAATTGTTTTGACCCAAAAAACATGTTGTATTATAAGTATTTTTTAAACTAATAATAATTTTTTAAACATTAAGATAGCGGGTAACTCCATAGTACACGGGTAGTCAAAATTTGCCTTAAGTACGTCAGTTTGTTTCATCTGAATTTTACAAAAAGTTTACATCACAAACGTGTGTTAATGGCAACAAATAACTGCAAAAATAACCGTAAAAACATTAAAAATACCGTTTCACCTAAATCGGAAGTGTCCTTCTCAAATCGGTCAGATAAAAGAATGCAGATGAGATTTCACAACTCGCGTGACGATTGTGAAATATATCTACATTTATTTTGTATCTTATCGCTAAATATATTAAATCTGCAATTTGCTGATGTAAAGCTTGCGTGGGTTACGTGGCCAGACAGTTTTTTTTTAGGTAATACTTTACATATGTGTGTGTTTATGTGCGTGTAGGTGTGCGATTCAGTAACGTAGTGTGGATTTCAATCACCCGGGGCCCTCGATACACAGGCATTGCCCAAAGTCTTGAGGTCAAATTCGTGTCACTGTCATATGAAAAAAATATGGTGCAACTGATTTTTTTCCCGAAAATAGAGAGTACATGAATAAAATCATATTTAGGCTGAAAATTTGGTAAACTTTTAGCTATTCTATCAAAACAGATACATAAAAAGGCATACACAAAAAAGTTATGTTAGATTTATCACGAAAACATTAAATGCTTCTACTGAAAAGTCGTGCTTTGAAAGTTAAGTTACCCCCTTTGAACCTTCAACTGACGATATATCCGTAGTGGTTTCCGGTTGAAAATCTTGACGGTTCCTTCCATTCAAATCGAAAATTAATTTATTTCAGGCTAAAACACACATACCATAGTTATTCATACATTCACAATAGTAATAATCACAAAAATAAAATATAAAACCAAATATTGTCACATTTTTTTTATTACATGTCAAATTAAATAAAACAGAATACACAAACACAGTTTCAAATTAATAATAATGTCAGGTACAATGACTAGTACTTCCTCTCCGGCATTGGTACTGGTACATGCTCCGCTGCATCTCACAACAATGCCGGAGGAAAGTACAGTCTGACCTGAGGCCTTACCCCTAGCTTCACTTTTGCGAGCCAACTTTTAGTAGGTACCTGATAGGTACCTAAAATTAACCAACTCATTTAAGCTGCATCGTTTAAAAGCGTCTAACCCGAATGAACGAAAATCCGTTTTACTAAGCGTGTGTGCGTGAAATTAACAAAGCTTGGCGGCTATCAAATAACTACCGCTTATCGTAGATGATGGTACCGTTTAGACAAATAACACCTATGTGGGTCAACTTTTCGAGCACAATTATCCAAGGCGAAATGCG
The DNA here is from genome assembly GCA_949125355.1 of Agriopis leucophaearia. NCBI lineage: Eukaryota > Metazoa > Arthropoda > Insecta > Lepidoptera > Geometridae > Agriopis > Agriopis leucophaearia. The sequence goes on along the minus strand of OX421285.1, from coordinate 2,452,720 downwards.
AAATTCAAATATTGAGTTCATCGATACATTTTAGCTACTGAAGCACAACTCTATTTGCCCTTGTTTGTGACCTAATAACGAACGAGTTCATAGGATGCCTCCTTACTACTTTCCTAAGCATGGTGGACCGTGGGTTTTAGCTGGAATTTAAGCTTACATCCAAGTTCTACGGATCACAAACACGAAATTCTGGGAAACACTAACAACTTTCCTGTAACACAAATAAAATTTTATGTGACAACAGTAAATAACAGTTTGATCGGTTCTTCTTCGGTTTCCATGAAATGTATCGTTTCATATTCTGTTACCCCCGGGTAACAAAATATGTTTTGTAGACTACAAAATTTTATTACAGTAAATAAAATGCTAGATAATGTTTTTTTTAAAGTTACTACTGATGAAGCGACCCCAAAGTGGGTCCTGAATGAAGCCATGGAGAGTGCCATTGGAGTAGCAAAATTTTGGTCCAAAAAAAAAAAACTATACGTTGACTCGAAAGAAGAAGTGGGTCCTGGCCTTCGATACTGAGAGACGCCACATCTCTCTGCTCGTGATCATGGGGTCTAGACAAGAGCCACCGTCTTTCTGTCTTCTGTTCTTCTTCATACTGTCTCCTGCATAATAACTTACCTAATACCTACTACTTAGTTACTTATTAGATTAACGAAAAGACCCAAAGTGGGTCTTGGGATCCGATACTAAGATGCGTGACTTCCTCATGAAATAAAAAAAGGAAACCTAAATTACATAGGTACCTAAATTTATTTATAACTAGCTGCGCCCCGCGGTTTCAGCCGCGTGGTGATGAAAATCGGTGATGATGATTATGATAATAATGAAAATTAATCTATGTGTTAATCCAGGACATAAGCAATGTATATTCTAAATTTCATCCAAATCCATCTAGCCGTTTCTACGTAATTGAGTAACAAACATCCATCCATCCATCCAAACTTTCACATACTTACCTATATTAGTGTGATTTTTTGGGACCAATTGAAATCAAATCAAATTATTTATTCGTCAGAATATGGTAGGTACACATACATATAAAGTAGCATACAGTAAGAATGGAAACGTATCTCATGTCTAGGCGCCAGGTACGGCGTGCATATGTAAGTTTAAAAAAATTATGGTGAAAGAACTTAAAATTGCACTAAAAGCGAAGAAAATGAAAACCATTAAAACAGTTTTGCTTTACCTCTCTAATAAGTATTCACCTTATTTATCTTTCGCAACCAGCACTGTCTGCTTATTGCTTACGCACTGGGGTTATCCGGTATCATAGCTAATATACATATAAGGCCAGGTCCACACCGTAGCCTAGTGTGGCATGGCATCACAGAAGAGAGAATTTTTTCATCTCTTTTCTGCGAATGGCATTCATCATCATCCGCCAGAAGACGTCCACTGCTGAACATAGACCTTCTCTTTAACCTCCACACTGAACGACATCCTGCCATCTGCATCCACTGGATGCCCGCGACTCTCACGATGTCGTCGGTCCATCTAGTAGGAGGCCTACCTACGCTGCGTCTTCCAATTCGCGGTCTCCACTCAAGAACCTTTCTTCCCCATCGGTTATCAGTTCTTCGAGCGATGTGGCCTGCCCATTGCCACTTCAACTTGCAGATTTTAATAGCTATGTCGCATTGCATTTGCAAATGGCATTGATATTCATAAATTATCCAACATTGCATGTATTGTACACACAATTCGTTGTGGGCACAGGTTGTGGGACTCGTTGAACCTTGAAGGTAGGTACGTTAAATTAATTCGACTGTATTTTTTTACATGTTTGTTACCTTACAAATTTTGCCTGGGTGAACCGATTTTGATGATTCTTTTTTTATTTGAAAGCTGATGCTTTTGGTTCCATTCCAATTTGGTCCAGTTCTGATGAAGTTGGTTTTTTATATTGATAACTTATTTCCATAGTTCATTACAAAAGTGTGTAATGTCTAATTTTTTATACAAGCTCCAAATCTAAATCTAAACTTTCTAATGCTATTTTTTATTCTGTGTCTATATTGTACTAATATGCATTCTGTGGTCTAGACTTGACTAAGTTTGATTCTAATGTTTTTAACTGACTTCTAAAAAGGAGGATGTACCTACTTACTCAATTCGAATGTTTTTTTTTTTTTTTAATGTTTGTTACCTCAGAACTTTCGACTGGGTTGAACCGATTTAGATGATTATTTTTTATTTGAAAGCTGGTGCTTACCATGTGGTCTCATTTTAATTTGGTTAAGTTCTATAATTATTACAGTATATGTATTCAGTATTTGATTAGCAAGGCCTTTTAGCTAGTTTGCTCTACGCAGGGCTTGGTAGGTACCATAAACTCAATAATAAACTGGCCAAGTGCAAGTTGGACTCGCACGTCCTATAATAATAGTTGACTAAGCAGTTTCCGCTAATTGCCTTAGCAACGTGTTAGCGTGCGTGGGTTTTACATACGGAAATGATTAGTGAAACTAGGCTAGTTTAAATAGCATAGGTATTACCGAATTTCAGTAAGTAAATATTACTGTATTATTGGCCCTACATTTATGTAGATAACTGTTTAGGTAAGTCTAAACACATTGTATCTAAGGAAAATCCACAATGAATTGGTAATGGGCCGATTTCCTTCTAGTTCATGGTTCCTGTAAGATACCGAGTAAAACCGCGGGTCTCAGCTAGTTATGTAAATAAAAATACAGTTGTAAAAAAAATAAGTAATTATCTATTCAAAGAAATTAATTGGTTATCCCATATTTATAGAGATTAAGATTAATTTCTTCAGTAAACAAAGTCAAGGAAAATCCGATATAAATGTAATAAATAGAATAATTCGCATTAAATTCATGAATCATAGAAATATTTTCAGTTCCTTATCTATAGATATCAATACACGTTGTAAATGTATGTCAAATAGGTAGACAAGTTGATACTGAGTGACGAGACGAGCGAAGTCGCTCACCTGATGGCTCTTCACGATTGCCCATAACAGCTCAACGCCACTCAGAATTTTGAACTTCAACAGTTCAAAACCCTGGATGGCGAAGCACTGCTCTTGTCACCTCGAGATATAAGATGTCAAATCGCTTTTTTATTCGCAAATTTCGCTGGAAACATTGCCCTTCAATCCGAAACACAGTAGCGTTTGCACACTACTGCTGGGCGGTTGAATAACGGGCAAAGGGATGGTACTTCCCCAGGCGGACCCCTGCAAAAGAGTCCTACCGTATTTTAGGGCATAAAATGAAAAATAAAAGCCGTAATTGTCAAAACTAAAATAAAACAAGTAGGTACCTAGTATTCTGTGCCTAAACCGTAACATTCAATTTGTTTATTTAACGTCAGTAATTTAGTCGAAATCCACTCTCAAACATTCCCTCCGACAGTTGTACGAAAAAGCACTTTTGTAAATTGAAATTGTTAGTTGTAAATAAGTTTATATGTTGAGTTTTTCCAAAATTTGAAGCCGTTATCTACACTAATATTATAAAGTGGAAATTTTCAATAAAATATCTAGTTATTACAGAAATGAATTGTCTATATTCGAAGGTATATATACCTATCTATCTTTTTAACCGACTTCTAAAAAGGAGGAGGTTATCAATTCGACTGTATTTTTTTTATGTTTGTTACCTCAGAACTTTTGACTGGATGAACTGATTTTGATAATTATTTTTTTTATTTGATAGCTGGTGCTTCCCGTGTGGTTACATTTCAATTTGGTCCAGTTCTGAAATTTTTTTGAAGTTGGTTTTTTATACTTATTGATACATTTTTGATGGAATCAGAACCTAAAAAAAAATATTTTTCGTTTTTTTTTTTTCAACAAATTAGAGAGAGCTCTTAACGCCCTATTAATTTACGAACATTTTGCTGATAGAAACTATATATTATTCTGTAACTTGTCCTCTTATCAGAATGATAGAGGGACGTTCTTTGATAATCAAATAAACTGATTATAAAATACCAATCAATGTTTAACTTTATCATGTTTGAAATAAGGTTCATTGGAAATGTGTTTTATAAATTGCGCCATAGTGTTAAATGCTTGTCTTTGGCGGTTGTATCTTGTATCTGTGTAGGGTTGGTCCTTTGATATATTTAGTGATGGTTGCTAAGGGGTTACTGTAAGATTTAACAGACTTCAAAAATTAGTCAACTACACAAGGCTACAGGAGCAGACTAAGCCGAGACGTTATTATAATCATCATAATTAGTATTTATTGTTTTTTTCCCTAAGATTATGTTCAATGTTAATTTTTAGTTTTTTTTAGGTTTTAGTCACGTAATCAATATCCTCTATCTCTTCCAGGGTCACGCGGCATATGATCCATATATATCTTTTTTTAACTTTCTGTTTGCAAATAAATATTTAACACTATATATATGAATTACTACGTGAAAACTAGAGGGGTGAGGGGGTCCTGGCATATACTAAAGGCAATGACGATAAACTAACAAAACTTTAACTCATGTTTTTCTAAACGCATGTAGTCTGCACCTATAATTGTGTTGACGTTTAGCCAAATTATTGTGCCTTGCCTCTCCTATGCAATGTAATGAACTAATGACGTACATCATAAATAAATAAATAATAAATAAATAAATAAAAAGAAAATGAAGAGGAGCTGAATTATGAGCAGGATCATTTTCGAGCGGGCCAATCCTAGGTGCGAATTGATCAATGACTTTTGTATTTTCCAATCACAAGCGCCATACGATACCCCTCCCCCCTCACCGAGGGTAGGGGGATGGTCCCCTAGACTTTTCCATAAGAGTACTGCTGGTCTATTCTGCAAGCTAAGTGAACGCGCAAATGAGGTGATAAGCTAAGTGAACGTGTATTTTTCTTGTCGAATACTATAGAGAAATGTCCAAATGTCGAGTGATCACCTTTGACTGTAGTCCTATACCCTTATAATTCGATGTTTTGACATTTATCTGCAGAAATAGGCTAGAAAAAAATCACATTCATTTAGCTTATCACTTCACTTGTTCGTTCACTTAGCTTGTAGAATAGACCGACTTCCGGTCTGAGAAATTGGTCAGCCCTAGCAGCGGCACCTGTCAGCATTTCATCATAAAAATTGTTTTTATCTAAGTTGTTTGTACAAAAACACCTGAATATAAGTATTTACGGATTCGCATGCAATACCAGAGCGACACGAGTAAACCAATATTTGCTGATTTCATGCTGTTGCGATTGTCCATTACTTTAATAACAACGCAAAAACTAAAGGTCGAAAACTTGTTGCATTTAGGGACATTGGGATAGTTTAGTAACAACGCAAAAACCAAAGGTCGATAACTTGTTGCATTTAGGGACATTGGGATAGTTTAGTAACAACGCAAAAACCAAAGGTCGATAACTTGTTGCATTTAGGGACATTGGGATATTTTAATAACAACGCAAAAACCAAAGGTCAATTAAATCACATCATTTAGCATTTTAGGGACACTGGGGATCAATTATTATTGATTCTCCACAATAGGCTATCCAACAGTAGGTATATTGGCTACCAGATCCAATATTACGTTCAAAAAACTAGTAAAAATGAACATAATTTACTGTTTTGGTTCGCTTTTCACAATGTCATGGCAACTATCAAATGCATTTTTTCAGCGGTCGCACTTTAATTGCTGCTGTCACCGATTATGAGATAGCAAACGGACTGTACCATAAAACAAATAAGGATGCGTCAAGGCTCTTAAATACGTCAACAGCTTAGCATTTGTGCAATCAGCCACGTGGTCACGGAGGTCCGACGTGAAAGAATGCTTTGGCCTCCTCGCGGCCTCGTTAGCTAATCCGTGGTCTAAATGTACCTAGTAGTAACAGGTATCTACGTGATGGATGACATGAGATTCTTTCACTAATTTCTTATGTAACTTTTATATTTTCGCGATAACATAAGACATGTATATGTATGTATGTATGTCCATGTAGTATGTACGTATGTGTATGTTTGTGCGATAAATCCAGGCAATTTCACTTACTTTTTAGAGTTCCGTAGCCCGACGGAAACCTTATATAAATTCGTTCTGTCTGTCCGTCTGTCTGTTCATCCGTCCGATCTCTAGTGTAAGTATTTCCGTTTTCTACACTATCTATACTAACATTATAAAGAGGAAAGATTTGTATTTTTGGATGTTTGTAACGAATTAACTCAAAAACTACTGGACCGATTTTTAAAATTCTTTCATATCATTAGAATGCTACATTATCCCTGAGTAACATAGGCTATATTTATTACTAAAATGTTTTAAAAAAATCTCCGCCCGTGTGAAGCCGGGACGGGCGTCTAGTTGGTTTATAAATGACGGAGTTCTGAGGATACAAACATAAAAAAAAATACAACCGAATTGCGAACGCCTCCTTTTTTTGAAGTCGGCTAAAAATAAGATGTTTTTACTCGTGGGCGTTGAAATAATAACCCATGAAAATGAGTTTCATGCAGCTATTTTGAACTACCTAATAATACTCTTAAAAACGGGAACTTTTTTCGCTGTCAAGTCAATGATGTAAAAAGCATACTTAATCCAGGGTGTATATTCATAAACAACTCTCTCGAAATTGCAAGACTAATTTTATTGCAGTGACTAAACTACAAAAATAAAAAATAAACTCGTCAGGGACTTTTGTCAGGCGATAAAACTGGAATCACCGATAATGATAGCGGAAAAGCGGCATAGGAAGTGGTTGCAAGATAACTAGAGGTAATACCCGAGATCTGGGATGGGAAGTCCCGAGACTGCATAAAGGGAGACACGATTTTACAATGGGGAGTCCCAATTCTACAGAAAGAGAAAAACAATTTTACAGGGAGTCCCAATTGACAGGGTAACATAGATTTTACGATGGTAAATCCAAACTCTACGTAAAGAGAAGGACGAGACACCAGGAAATCGCGGTTCTACAGAACGCAGTAAATATCGATTACAAAAAATCCATGTTTGGGAGTATACCAAGAGGGTCGAATCGAGTGTTCTTCCTCCCTCAGTGTCGGAGAGGTGTGGATACCGACTTCGAGGGTACACCTCTTAGTTGGGGCTGGGCTCTGAGGGACTCTGCCCTTAGGGAAGTTGGAGGGGCGAGTACCTTACCCGGTGAAGGGACCGGGTGGCATCCGTTTACCGGTTTTGTAGTGGTAGGACTCTTTTGCAGGGGTCCGGGAAGTACCACACCTTTGCCAGTTATTCAACCGCCATGCAAGCAGTAGTGTTCAAACCACAGACTAGGTATAGCTACTATGTAGCCAAAGTCTTTGGTACAAACACTACTGTGTTCCGGATTGAAGGGCGATGTTTCCAGCGAAATTACAGGGCACACAGAGATTTGACATCTTATATCTCGGAGTGACGAGCGCAGTGCATTTCCTGCCAGGGTTTTGAACTGTTGAAGTTCAAAATTCTGAGTGGCGTTGAGCTGTTATGGGCAAGCGTGATGAGCCATCAGGCGTGCGACTTCGCTCGTCTCGTCACTCAGTATCATAAAAAAAAACAAAAAAGAAAATCGGAACCCCTCGTTGCGGATCTTGATGGTTAAGTGTGCTATGTATAACTACGTCTGTCAAACCTACTAAATAAATTGCCACTTATTCTATTTGTTTTAGGGTTCCGTACCCATTGGGTAAAACGGGACCTTATTACTAAGACTCCGCCGTCCTTCTGTCTGTCTGTCCATCTGTCACCAGGCTGTATCTCATGAACCGTGATAGTTAGACAGTTGAAATTTTCACAGATGTATTTCTGTAGCCGCTATAACAAGAAATACTAAAAAATAGAATAAAATTAATATTTAAAGGGGCTCCCATACAACAAACGTGATTTTTTTGCTCGTTTTTGCTCGATATTGATAACGGCAACAGGTAGACGCTTGAAATATTAACAGAATATTTAGTTATATATTCACTTTTAAAATAAATAATTCAATTAAAATATAATTAATATTTAAGGGGAGTTCCCATACAACAAACGTGACTATTTTGCCGTTTTTTATACATAATGGTACGGAACCCTTCGTGCGCGAGTCCGACTTACACTTGGCCGGTTATTTGGTGTGCACAATATGGACTTCCTATCTATACATGAAGATCGTATTTCACGATGGGAAGTCCCGATTCTAAAGGGAAAAGTCCTGTTTTATTATTATTTACTTCTTAAACGTTTCCAAAAACATTGGAAATGCCGATGGTAGAAAGGAAGTGGTTAAATCCGTTGTAGTGGTAGGACTCTTTTACAGGGGTCCGCCTGGGGAAGTACCACACCTTTGCCAGTTATTCAACCGCCAAGCAGTAGTGTGCAAATACTACTGTGTTCCCGATTGAAGGGCAATGTTTCCTGCGAAATTACAAGGCACACAGAGATTTGACATCTTATATCTCGGGGTGACGAGCGAAGTTCATTGACATCCAAGGTTTTGAACTGTTGAAGTTCAAAAAATCAGGCGAGCGCGCGGCTTCACTCTGTACCATTAAAAAAAAGGTACTTAATAAGACCGACTACGACAAAAAAAAAACTTTATTTCACACGAATGTCCAGGGTTCTGAAAGTTTTGTCCGGCGTCGGCAGGCGATGGCAGCCCTTTGTCCGGATATACATTTTGATTTAGATCTGAATAAAAAAACGGCCAAGTGCGACTCGGCCTCGCGCACTGAGGGTTCCGTCCGTACCATCAGAAAATACAATAATTATCAATTTTTTTTAAAACAAGCTTGTTGTATGGAAGCCCCTCTTAAATATTTGTTTTATTTTAATTTAACTATTTACTTTTAAAGTGAATATATAGGTAACTATATATTCTGTGAATATTTCAAGCGTCTACCTGTTGCCGTTATCAATATCGAGCAAAAACGAGCAAAAAAATCACGTTTGTTGTATGGGAGCCCCCTTAAATATTTATTTTATTCAGATTTTTAGTATTTTTTGTTATAGCGGCAACAGAAATACATCATCTGTGAAAATTTCAACTAACTATCACGGTTCATGAGATACAGCCTGGTGACAGACGGACAGACAGACAGACGGACGCACAGCGGAGTCTTAGTAATAAAGTTCCGTTTTAATCTTTGGGTACGGAACCCTAAAAACAATGGCAACCATTGCACCCTTTAGTTTTCACCTTTTGACTTTTGCGCTTGCGGTAGTAGTTAGTTTAAATATAAACTTGGCAAGCCACATAGTTCCAATAAAAACAAAATGTTTCATCAGCCGATACAATTTAAAAGGACTAAGACATTATTTCATAACAATTAAAGTAGCAATACCTAAAATACAAAACTGATAAGTATTGTTTTCAAACAGTGACTCAAGTTGAAGTAATTGTGTCAAGTTTGATACCTATTCATGCACATTGAATCAGAACTTCTGCTTTAGCTTTTATTTGTTTAAATTTTTACAAGCTATTATTTTTCGTTACAACCTTCGAAAAATTATACATAGAAGCCACAACGCGTAAAAAAATTATAGTCATTATTAGTCCGCTTATTCATATATAAACATAGCTGTATACAAATTACATTAATCGAAACAAAACTATTTTAACCAAAACGAACAGTATATTTATACATATACGGCTCAGTTCTCAAACGCCTGTTAGTTTTGCACAAAATTGTCAAAACTCGTGAACCGTCGTTGAGCAAGCGAGACGGCGATTATGTCTGAATCGCAAGTGGGAACTTCTCTCCCGAGAGAAAGAGACAATTTTCTCTTTCTATCCCGTTGGTCAGACGGTGGTTCGTCAGCCAAGTTGACGTGTCTGTTACGCGGTGTGTTACGGCTTGTGCAACTATCGCGTGACTGTGGATCCATTCTGGCTGCGTATCGAGTCCAGCCAAATTGAGTATGGCCGCGAATAGCGCGACATTGTGGCATCTTTGTATTTTTTTGATCGATATCTGCTTCGACGAAATGAGCTACACGAAATGGCTTTGAGATGTCGATATTGTAGAAGAAAGCGTAAGCGCAACTATAGTAAGTAGGTAACAATTTATTCAACTCTACATGACGTGTTCCATTTGTTTTTCGATTTTTAGTGGCAACTTTATAGGCATTCTGCCAACTAGGCTGCTGATATTCACTGAATACCTAAACTATTTAGCCTAATATAAAAAAAACGCTGTTTAAAAACACGCTTTAAAATAGCTAATCCTAAGGATAATGGGACAAACTATTTGAATTATTGCATTGTCATCGGTCTTTGATAAGTGTGTAAAGTTTCTAATCAATTCGTCGTTTTGAAAGGGATGAAAATCACGTTCAAAGATTCCGTTACATACTTACTTACCAAGCTAATAATAAAAGCGAGTTAATTACGAACTATCATCCCCTATTTAACCCTCGTAGGAGCTGAGTTTTCAAATAACAATGATACAACTAACTTTTACTTATAAACAGAAATCTTAATTGCCAACTTCCACGTTTCTAACTTCAAAAATTACGAAAAGATTTAAATAGAGGATGAAAGTTTCAATGGAATCATTAAAACGTCCATCCTATTTAATCCCTTTAGGGGGTGAATCTTAAAAAAATATGTTTCTTTGCGTTCATTTTAGGTATGTAAGAAACACTTATTGCTTCATGCTTCTGGACAGTGGTTGCTTTAGACTGGACGTTGTCTGTCAATTAATGAATTAATAAAAAAAATAGAATCAATTTTTTTTTTACTATTGTAGATTGCACGCCCACCTTCTACGTCCTCTGACAAAGTCTCTCCGTCCCAATGTTGTCTGGAACCGATCGCTCTTAGCGATAAGGACTTCAGGGGCCTTATCGCTAGCCCTTATCGTTATTCGGGCCCCTAGCTTTACTTTTGCGAGCCAACTTTTAGTAGGTACCTGGGGCCTTACCCCTAGCTCGAAAAGTTGACCCGCGTAGGTGTTATTTGTCTAAACGGTACCATCAACTACGATAAGCGGTAGTTATTTGATAGCCGCCAAGCTTTGTTATTTTCACGCACACACGCATAGTAAAACGGATTTTTATTCATTCAAGTTAGACACTTTTAAACGATGCAGCTTAAATGAGTTGGTTAATTTTAGGTACCTATCAGGTACCTACTAAAAGTTGGCTCGCAAAAGTGAAGCTAGGGGTAAGGCCCCAGTTGTCTTTCTGTTCCATTCCCATGTACGTATGTCATACTATCAGTTCGTGTGAACAATGAAGAGTCTCAATAAAGAGTTTCTATGCTTAATTTTTATGTTCTGTTTATAGATAAATATTGCAGTTAACTACAGTTTGTTTGGGGTTTAGTCAATCAGGGCTGTCGGGACACCATATCTTGTATAAACGAGTGTATTCATAAAGCACGTTCCAAGATAACTTATCTGGAACGTCAGTGAAGGTGACACCGTCCAGTTGAATTTAGGCCATTTACTAATTTGCAAGTGGGGCTCTATTTTTGAATACGTCATCTATAAATCTATATATTATCTAACTGATGGTGAAAACTGCATCAAAATGTGTTGCGTGGTTTAGGAGTAGTTAGCGGGTATACAGACAGACAGACGCGGAAAGCGACTTTATTTTATACTAGCGACCCGCCCGGCTTCACACGGGTATGTTTTATTATATATTTATTTATTTATTTATTTAAGGACAAATGCTTACTGCGCTAACAGCGAAGCCAACACGCACAGCAAGCCATTATATATGAATCTTCCGTGAAAAATTATGTAACTGATAGTGAAAACCGCATTAAAATCCGTTGCGTAGTTTTAAAGATCTAAGTATATAATAGGGACAGACAGAGGGAAGCGACTTTGTTTTATACTATGTAGTGACTATGTCGAGACTATGTAGAAATTTACGGTATATCAAAACGCAAATACGATCACGTTTCCCAATTTCGTGCAAAGCTCAAGTGGCTACCTATTCGACTTCGCCGGAATGCTCACTTACTATCTCTTCTTTATAATAGCCTTTTCAATCCCACCACCCCGAACTACTTGAAAGAACGCTTTACATTCTGGCACTCTTATCATACTCGACCTCTTAGATCAAAGGATACCCTTTCCCTTAAGTCCCCCTCAGTGCGCTCAGAAACTTTTTATGGCAAATCGTTTGCATTTCGGGCAGTTCAATTGTGGAACGCTTTGCCCGTGCCTATCAGACACGCGCCATCGCTCAATGTTTTCAAAGAACGTGTTAAGCAATTTTATCAGTCGCAGTTGCCACCTTGTTGACGTTGTTATTATTTATTCAACAAATCATAATTATATACTTTTATATATTAGTATATTATAGTTATTTTAGGTTATTTAAGTATTAGAATGTGTTATTATTAGAATGTAAGTAACATATTTTTCACTATTTCACGCCCCGCCTTCTACCTTCTGTATGAATCCTCTCCATCCTAAGGTTGCCTGGAAGAGATCGCTCTTAGCGATAAGGCCGCCGATTGTTACACTAGTTTGTTTTGTTTAAAGCTGTTTTATCGTGTTATATGTTATTTGTGGTGTGAACAATAAAGAGTTTATCTATCTATCTATCTATATTTACCGTGGTAATAGGTTGTGAATGGAGCTCACAATGTGAGTCTTCCCGTGCACATGGCGCATGTAACTGCGCTGAAATATCAGGAGCTCCATTCACAATCTTACCACGGTAAATATCCCGTAAACAATCATATAACTGTAGTGAACAAACGTGATAGTTTAAAGTAGTGTTTTAAGGTTCATAACATTCGTAATACCACCACGTGACTAACAGTTAGAAGCCACGTTGTTTATTCGTAAGTTACCTGGTACCCTAGTACATTAGCACATTGAAGTTTTGTTGTTTTCGAAGTAAGGACTGTTTTCTCTGAGGAAATTATTGAATAACTGTGCATTCACACCTGCAAAATGAGGAATGAGCTACCTTCTGCAGTGTTTTCGAGGAGCTACTACATGGGGTTCTTCACATAAGGCGAGTAATAGAGTCTTAAAGGGTTGACAACTTGGCAACGTATTTGTGTTGTACATGATGCATATGGTTTGACAGCTTAGGCAAACCATCTGCTTGCTAGTCAAAAAAACCTACTCTTCTTACTTTTTGACTTTATTATTATTTCTTGGGTAATCCGCCGTAATATTACATATTCAGGCTTTCTATTACGGTTCGAAAGATACAGCCGTTAAAAGGTAGGACGGACAAACGGACGGACGGATGGACAGACAGCGTAGGCTTAGTAAATGTACGGTTCCGGCGGAAATGTCAACGCGGGTCAAACCGGTGTGATTCCCAAAGATAAGTCAATCGAACAAATGTCATAAAAATTGCTGAAGACAACAAAAACAAGTTCTGAGTAAAACAAACTGTTATCATTATTCAAAATACCTAATTAACTTATCGGTTTTTATAACAATACGTTGTTTTCGCCGATGTCGCCGGCTAGTACCGAGTGTTTGTCGGTTTGTACGCCTACCGAATTTTGCGTATTTGACATTTGATACTGAATCTGTTACTCTGAGTTTTGCAGCGGATTTGCTAAATAATCTAAATCCGGTGAAAAACAGAGGAAAATGATGTATTCTCAAATGACTCAAATCTAAACACAAGTCATCTTTTATTATTCGAACTCCTAGTCTGTGGAATGTGCTGCCTAAATGAGTGTTCCCCGGTAGTTACAATCTGGGTGTCTTCAAGTCACGAGTGAATAGGGGATTTAAAAACTGCCAAAATAACCTCTCTAATTAATGGACGCCCTCTAATGTATTCGCACTTGCCCAAGCCACCTTATCATCATATGTATATACCTTGTTTGTCTGAGACTACGCTCGAGCATATAAATCTTCGTATCTATAAACAATAAGCAATACACATTTCTTGAAATATATAAACAAACAACAAATAGGTATATAAACAAACAATACGAAATAAACATTCCAATCACATTTGGGAATCCACGCGTCGAGGGTTTATCTCGTGCAAGTGCCGTGCCGACCTCCGATGTCACCGACCGGCACTTATCATCATGACATGACTGCCTGTTGACTGCCCCAGAATAGGAGATAGTACATTCCAACGCGATGCTGCCCACTGTGCAAAGTGCGTACAAATACATACGCCTACTGGAATTCTACGTATTCGTATCACGATATATTTGTTATTATACTAACAGTATCTTATATATTCAGGGCCGTCTTTAACTTATTGGAGGACCTGGGCACATAAGGATAATGAGGATTATTACCTTAATAGTGCACTATTTTCGGGCGAGAGTATAGAGTAGCTTCGCGCATGCAAAACCTAATAAGCAAGCAGGTATTGTTGTCAGTTATTGTTATTTGATTTTTTCGAAATAAATATGTTTTTCGGTAATAAATATCGGTTATCGTTTGGTGATCTGGCAGGATTGATCGCGGAGCCCTGGGCAAGTGCCGTAAGTGCCCAGAGGGAAAGAGAGGCCTGCTAATAGTAACTTATTCATAACTAGTGCTGTTACCCGCGACTTAGTAAGGGTAGATTTTCAACCCTTTTTCCTCCCTCAATCCGGCCCTTGCGCAAAATAACATAGCCTACCTCAATCTGGTAATAGCTAAGTATATTCGTGAAAACCACATTTAAATCCGTCCAGTGATTTAGGAGATGTGCGTGGACAAACTAATTTATAAATAAACAGACAAAAATTCTTAAACGTGTTCAGCTGCTTATTTTAAGACGCCCTGTGTGTTTTTCTTTTCTTTGATATATCGCAATTACAGTTTTTTTATCTCTACGTTTTTATTATATGTAAAGAATAGGTATAGATGTATAGATAATGAGTATAATATAACGGACCCCTTTCGGCGTAGTTCATCTTTCTGCGTAACCGGAAGTACGGCGTACGGGAATTACTAATGTAATATTAAGCAGATTATCCCGATTAAAGATTCAACAGCATATGACGGGGTTTTCAAGGTTATTGCGCACGCGACCTCGATTCGTTTTGTAAACAAACAAAATGTGTAAAAACTAAGTAGGTACGTCAAAGTTGTCAGCATGAACTTACTACCCAAAGTAGTAGCTTCATGGTTGTCAATTTGCGAATTTCTCGCAAAATGCATTGATAAAATGTTTTAGAGAGCAACCTACATGTCTGCGGCGTGGCCCGCTTTGTTACTTAAACAAGTTTGTTAAAAAAACTGTATTTTCTCAGGTTTATGATTTTGTCTTCTTCCGATTCTTGATCAACATCATAGGTATCAAAACCTGCTTTTAACCTGCGACATACAGGATTACGCATATATACTGTACTAAGCCGAAAGGGGGTCATTGTAATCATCATTATGAACAACTTTAACTTTTTTTACCTGCCGGCTTCCTTGTTTCCTGAGAGATATAATTTGGGCCTTTTCAAGGCGAGAGTGAATAGGTATCTTCTAAGTCTGCGTGCTTCATCTTCGACCACATCGTCGCTTACCAACAGGCGAGTTGGTGGTCAAACGCGGACTGATTCGCGTTAAAAAAAATAAAAATGCGACCAACCTTAATATTGCGAAAAAACTGAAAACGGTCACTTTAAATGTATGGAACAGCTGTTTTTTTCACGATTTCAGGGTTGGTCCCATAGTAAAAGTTGTTCATAATGATGAGTACAATGACCTTCTTTCGGCTTAGGAGAGGATTTATGCGTAACCCTGACAATATTTGTGGTTTAATAAAACCGTTTTCCTTGAGCAATTTGTTGCAAAACCACACGCATGCATATATACGTCAATACCACTTACCAACACAATAATTACGTAAATGCAAATTAATTATTTAATATTCATTTGATAATTAGTAAAAATTGTCGTTTCCTGAGGTCGTTGACAAGTTTATTGCCAAGCAAAGTCATGTAAATAAGGATAACGTTGGTTTTTTTCCGTAAAGGGGCCTTAGAGAAATGTTGCACGACCGCAAATAATTCTGCAAGCTAAGTGAAAGCGCAAGTGAGGTGAAAAACGTGTATTTTTCTTGTCGATTACAATAAAGAAATGTCAAAATGTCGAGTGATCACCCTTGACTGTAGTCGTTTATCCTAATAGTTCGATATTTAAACATTTACCTGCAGAAAAAGGCAAGAAAAAATCACATTCACTTAGCTTATCACTTCACTTGCGCGTTCACTTAGCTTGCACCCTTTGAACCTACAGAACCCTAATAAACTAGGATCAGATTGCTTTACCGGGTGTGTAAACGACGTACTAATTCAAGAATATCATTGTACTCAGTATATAAACAACTTTTACTTTGCGACGAACCATGATATCGCGAAAAAATCAGCTGTTCCATAGAAAAATTACATTAACAGTCAACGAAGTGGAAACAACAGATTTATCCCCGAAGTAAAAGTTTTTTATAATGATGGTCTAGGTACAATGATATCCTCGAAAAATATCATCTAGAGATACACGAGGTTTCGTTCGCGCAAAACTTTATGAGCCCTCTGAAGTTAGGCCCAGTGGCTGCGCAGTACGCATATTATAGGTATCCGAGGGACTTTACAGGGCGTCGGGGAGGCCTCGCGCCTAACTTCAGAGGGCTCATAAAGTTTTGCGCGAACTGTATAATTATTATAGAGTAGGGTTGAATCATTGACTATCTTTACTCCAATAGTAGCCTTGAGGCTATTGAACTGAGCAAGGTCGCAAGACAGATGATAATGAATCACATGTCTACAACAATCATGAATGAATGGATCGGAATCGAACCATGCGTAAGACTTACCTCATAATCATAAGACCTGACAGTGAGACCAGATTGATTGGAATTACACAGTAGATCAAATAGGCTCGATAGACTAGGGATTCATTCACATCATCAGACAGATTTAGGGCGGGTCCGTGTTCACACCAATGTTGGTCTTGAGGTTGTTGAAGACGAGTTGCAGTCAAGATCCCAGTCATGAATAAATCGAAATCAAAGTTTTATGAGGTAGACGCCTTATAAAAGCAGATAGATTGGAATTACATCGTAAGTCAAGCATATTATTTAATAAAGTCTGCGGGTAAGATGTCGCAATACTCAGTAAATATAAATAGTATAATATTATCCAAGTCGCAATATGGTACATTTTGACAAGAAAATACCGAACTTCACGCACGTGATCCCTATATCAATGTCACATGTGAAGTTCTGTATCATCGTGGTATCATGTATACTTATAATAAATTCTATGTAAATTTGTCGTCCTATATTTGACGTACTGTTTTTATTTTTACGTTGCACTGTTTTTTCGAGCCTTTCGTGACTTCACGGAGTGGCTTCAACGGAAGATCAGCGCTGTTTGTTAAACAGCATTATGCTGAGTTGAGGCCATTTTTGTGACACAACTTCACTATAATTATTTATACTTACTATGTTTTTCTTTGTTTCTTTCTTTCTTTCTTATTAACACCTGTGACGTTACGGCTATCTGTTTTAAGCAATTATGTTTAGGTATTGAAAAAACTAGCGCGATCGCATACCGTAGGTTCACGCTCGCATGATTTTCCGCACTAGAATAATAATATGATAGAAACAATATTGCATGCAAAAGAATATCCGGCCACATAGGGCAGGGTCGGATCATTGTGTATTCTTTATTCCAATGTTGGTTTTGAGGTCACTGAAATATGTTACTAGAAAGCATGCATGAATGGATCGGAATCTTACCATATGTAAACCAAAACTTCCGATTTGACTCAGAACAGTAGCAGACAGATGGGTATTATATTATATCACTCTACTTCTGTATCTAGGTAGGTATAATATTAGTGGGGTTATTCTATCTCACACTTCACTAATATTAGACCTACCTATCTTGATAAAGAAGTAGAATGATAATAATTGGTTGTTATTGGTTTGTTTATCATTCTTTGACGTCTGGTAGAGCAACAAATTGACCTATTGTCGTTAATTTTGGTAATAATGTACGTACTACGTATAGATAACAAACTTGTTATCCCGGAAGAGATCAAAGTTCCTCTGGTAGCCAACAGTCACCATCATTTCAGCCATAGGACGTCCACTGCTTGACATAGGCCTCCCCCATCAATCTCCAAAAGGGCTGGTTGGAAGCGGCGTTTTTCTTCGGTCTCTTTTAGGTCGTCTGTCCAATTTGTGGGTGGACGTCCTACGCTGCGCTTACCTGTACGTGGTCTCCATTCAAGAACCTTTCGGCCCCATCGGCCATCTGTTACGCGTGCTATGTGTCCTGCCCACTGTCACTTCAACTTGCTAGTCCGGTGTTTACCACGGTCTTTTTAGTCTTATAAATATAACTCTGAACTTCATGGATATAAATAGAGCAGCTCTACAGTCTACTAATCTTACCAAGGGCCAAGAAAGTGGCCCCGGGAATTCGAGCAAAAAGTTGAGCAAACGGCTGCCACCGGGAAATCTTTTCTGGAAGCGACTCAAGGCACTTTTCTATTTTCCATATCTTTGTTACTGGCTCTACAAACAAAAGATTGAAAAAAAACGTTACATCATCTAGTTCCCAAATATAGTTTAGAAATCCGTTTCGCTATTTCCTCACACAAGCACCGATCAAAAACATTTTAAGGCACTTTGAGTTAAACTACAAACTTGAAATATAAAAAGAAAAGAAAGCGAAAAGTCTCATTACATAAAAAATAAATCTTGGTTGTAAAAATATCAACTAAAACAGTTTAAAAATTCGTTGACTAGAACTGATTGACTAGTTGGCTTGGATACTTGATGATCTTTCTTCTTTTCTCTGCTTCATTTTCATGGAAATTTCGAACGAAAAACTTATCTTTTGTGGAAATTTCAACAACTTTGACTAAATTTCGATTGAGATAGGAAAATGCCCAGGAAGAATTCCATAGAAGGTGATTGTTTCGTCCCCAAAACAACGCAATTTTCACAATCAATCACACTTATCAGGGGGAGTGTCTGCATTAAAGCAAACTATGTCAGCATTTACGTTTGTTTTATACCATTGACGTACTTCAAATAACTCTTAATTACCACTTTTACCGTCTTAAGTATAAGGCTGATATTGCTGTTTTTTCCTTAATTATCTTCAAATATTGTGGTCTGTTTATATAGTGACGAGCTGACAAGCCTTGTGCGTCGTTCAATCAAATATTATGATCACAAAGTAACCGAAATGTGAGCTCTATATCGTGTCTGATACAGCAGGTTTTCCATTGAGAAGTCATGAGACGTGGCCTAAGTGCACAGACCTGTAAAGCTACTAGTCTTTGCCTAAGAGAGACAACTGACAAGTGAATGTAGGTACAAAGTTGGTCAATTAAATTTTTTCTTTATTTATAACATTTAAGGCTTCTAATGTTTTGCATTCAGTCAGTCTGGTGTCAAGTCGATGATAATACAGTGTGATAATGATATATGATCATTCAATCACGTTTCTGTTATATTAACGTACTGATACGTAGACAAGATTATTGACTGAAATCACGGGACTATGTGGTAAACATTGCAAGTAGCGTGTGTTCCAGAATGGTAAATATTGATTAATTTCCAATTCTACGTCTAAAGCATAAGGTTTAAATAACTGTGATTCTTTTCTTAATTAAGCGTCCAAAGATACGTAATGACCAGTCGCCAGCTATGTTCAATATCACTTTATTCAGTGACGTGAATTGAAAAAGTAATCGCGTAAAACAGTGTTGCGTAGTACGGAATATCGACAACTTATCTGGTAGAGGCAATGAGGTTTTACCAATAGAGACGTCATACTCATGAAAAAAGCACTAAAAACATGGCGATATTTTACTAAAGCTACCTACATAGGACCCATAGGACTTTACAGCCTTTTACAGCCGTCCCAGTAAAAGCATTTCACTTTCTAAACACACAATATGGTATTTTTGAATATTTTTCATACTTATAAATCGCGCATCGTACGTTTGCGTCATTGTAAGACACAGGATGGACTGTGATCACTCAAGCTAATTAACTTGTGTTTGTATCGCCGCGCAGACCTTGGTAAAACGTATCTACCTCAGTTAAAGTATATACATTTTCAGATTCAAGACACTCAAGATGTTGCCAATCTTTAGAAAAACCGAAAATTTAATGTTTTATGTTCTCTTTGTATCTTATCACTAGAAATTCCTTTCTTTTGATAATCTCTTGTGATTCATACAAATATGTATGTTGTATTCGTACCGCCGTGGTTCAACAAGGGTGAGTCATTGTACACCGAGAATTCGACCTTGGGCACAGCCTTGGGAGACCGGACCTCAAGTAACGGTCTTTTCTTTTCACCGTTTAATTTTTATCTCAGTGAAAATAATATTATGCAGAGTTAGCTGCCAACTTCATACTGACACTCGATTACGATGTTACGAATTGTACACGAATAAAACTTGAAAATATTTCAATATATGACACTTATTCTAAGACATGACACTAACAATTGCAAAAGACGTGTGATGCCAAAATCCTCTCAAAAGAAGGAAAAAACAAAAACAAAACAACTGTCATAAACGCAAAGAGTTTAGTTATATGGATATCATCAGCACTAGGTACGTTCAATAAACCTTTTGGCGCCAACAAATATGTCGTCTAAATGTATTATTTTCCTAAAATTGTGCATTTTCGAGTATAAATGGTCGATTATTATTTAGTGTAAACGGGTGTTCCCCGATAGTTACAATTTGGGTGTCTTCAAGTCAAGAGTGAATCGGTTTCTACTAGGCAAGCGTGATCCACCGTAGGCCGCATCATCGCTTAACATCAGGCGAATTGGCGGCCAAGCGCAAGCCAATTCTACACTAATAATTTAAAAAAAAGTGTTCGTGGTCATGCTCGATTGTGGGTAAGTGAAATAACGCGGTAAAACGCATATTTTTGTATTGTTAAACGCCAAAGCGCCATAATAATACAATAATACACTGGCAGATGCACAAGAGTAAGACGCCAAAATCCTCACAGAAGAAAGAATTAAAAAACCCGAAGACAATAAAACAAAAAAAAGGTCTGAGTAAAACAACTGTCATAAACATTTCCAACAACAGCAACGACAGCAAACAAAAATAAAACCAAACAAAATGTTATCATTATCTTATTGTTTTTTATTACAATTCGTTTGTTTTCGCCGGGTTATAGGTATTTGTCTGTTTGCTTTGTTTGTACGCATACTGAGTTTTGCGTATTCGACATATTTTGATACTAAATTTATTACTCAGGAGTTTGCAGCGGATTTGCCAATAGATACCTAATCTATATCCGGTGCAAACCTCAGGGAAAAATGAGCAAAATTTGTATAACTCAAATCTATACAAAGTTATAGGCTCAAAAACTATAACTCAACTTAGTTCCTGCCGAAGTAAACTCAACTTCTATGCAACACTATGCAACTTCTCGATATATAAAACGCGACGAAGCACAGATATACACAACAGCAGGCGTATTATGGATCTTTGATCGGGATCAGTCAGTGTCAGAATTGACAGAATTTTGACACTTGAAAGGGGTTATGACGCAAAAAAAAACAGCGTTGTCTATTTCCAATTTCATACTACGAAATTGGAAATAGACAACACTTTTTTTTTTGACATAATTTTGACAAGTCGCGATCCCGATCAAAGATTCATAATACGCCTGCAGGTCTGTGCGACGAAGCAAATTTAAGCATAGATTAAAAACATTTCTAGATAGGTAGCTAGATAGAAACTCTTTATTGTGTACACCAGAAATAATAATTACATACAGATATTACAGATAGAAAACACTTACAAGCTAGTGCCACAAGTGGCGGCCTTATCGCTAAAAGCGATCTCTTCCAGGCAACCATTCTAAATTTTTAACAAGGCCTGATTATGGTTGAAAATAAAAGAAACTTATGTAGTTCCAAGTCAACTTGTCCAACGAAAACATTCCCCAGGACATGCGTATTATTTACCTACGTAGGTAGGTTACGCATGAAGCTTACGGAGTTGTTGACCTTAAAAAGCCGTATGTACGCATTCATCCGTGGACTTTCCCTCATGTCGTAGACACTGTTACCAATATTTGAAACCAGTAGCTTATAATATCAACCTAACTATTCTGTGCCCCCTCCCCTACATGTCACCGAAGTAACTGTTCTTGAAATTGAATCCATTTATGCGAATTGTTGCAGTAAACTGTGGAATGCACGTGGAATGCATGTGTGTGCTCAGTTCTCTGATAGTAACAATCTAGGTTTCTTCAACTCGCGACAGAATTGGTTTTGGTTTCATATGGGCATAGATGAAACTATTGTTTATCCTTTGTTTATGTTTTTTTTTATGATACTGGGTGACGAGACGAGCGAAGTCGCTCGCCTGATGGCTCTTCACGCTTGCCCATAACAGGTCAACACGGTTGAACTTCAACAGTTCAAAACCCTGGATGGCAATGCACTGTGCTCGTCACCCCGAGATATAAGATGTCAAATCTCTGTGTGCCCTGTAATTTCGCTGGAAACATTGCCCTTCAATCCGGAACACATTAGTATTTGTACACTACTGCTTGGTGGTTGAATAACTGGCAGAGGTGTGGTACTTCCCCAGGCGGACCCCTGCAAAAGAGTCATACCACTACAAAAACTATGTTCTATGTTATGGGCAAAAGGGAATCAAGTGCAAGCCTATTTAAAGAAAAGTACGTATATATCTTTTAAATGGTTTGCTGCTACCTATTCTGTGGCAGTAACTGAACTATAAGATGCAATGTGAGATTAATTCATAAAAGTGAATTGGGGATTACCTGCAGGCGCCTACAGTTAACATTTACCTTCAAGCCTGTCGATGTGTGCAACTTTTAACATGCGGTTGTGAGGCAAGGGGACAGCCCCTTTTCTGTACTAGACATTTTTAGAGTAAAGTTTGCTGCCGTATTTTAAAGATAACGGAGCGGAGACGGAAAATGTAGATCTGAATTCGAAACTCTCCGATTGGGTTTAGAATACGGCAGACAGCACCGGCTCTGGCCTTAGATTAGGGTAGAGCAACATTGTCTTTCAGCGCATTTCATTTCTGAAAATTATTGTACAGAAATCGATTATTTTCCGGAATAAAAAGTAGCCCATGTGCTAATCCAAGATGTTAAATATTTCTTGAAGTTCACGCTTTCTTCTATAGAACCGTGCTCCATCGTAAGGTAGCGATCGAGCGCAAGTGGCGCAAGTCTATAACTCAGTCAAATAAATATACCTCATTGACCTCCAAAGCTGTCCCTAAGTGAGCCCGATCCTCAGCATGGAGTAGGTAGGCGTATAACATGGAACAGCTGTTCATACTCGCGCTGGACAAGGCATTTTAATGTCATAATTGGCGAACAAACTAAACGGCAGCCTGATGGTAAGCGAACGCCTTCGCTTATGAATATAATTGTATATAACATCAGGGGCATCTCAGATACGTTACTGACCTTTAAAGCCTCTATTAACAGCTCAGTTGACTACCAATCTTTATCAGAGAAGCACTCAAAGAAGAAAACTAAGTCTCGTCATCACCATCCCCTACAGCGTTCTTTATTGTATTCTTCTCTCGATCTCATCTGCCTCAGTTCTGTGCTAATTGGAACCTTCAAGTCTACAGCAATAAAACTCTTATTTTTCAGAAAAAATGCTGAAAGATCTCACATCTCTGATCATCAAACGCACAGTGCTGTCCAGAAAGCATCTCACTCCCGAACTGGCTTTGAGGGTCATAGACCAAACATGTCCTCTGTGGCGAGCTACGGAGGACCAGACGCCTTTCAAGGACCCTTTTTGGGCTTTTTATTGGCCTGGAGGACAAGCTACTGCAAGGTAAGAGCCTAGGCGGACTGTTATAACAACGCTGGGTGATGCGAGCAAGTTGTTCGCCTAACGATAAGCGCCATGCTTGCCCGTAACAGCTGCAGTATCACCAAGAGTTCGGAAGTTCGGAAATTTAAAACTTTGCTCGGATTTTATCGGTTCAGGGGCTTTTGACCACAACTCATCTGATATTAGTGACGATGTGATCGAAGTAAATTTGCCTAGCCTGGAATGGGAACTAGCTCTCTAGTGAGGCTGCGGGAATAACGCTACCTGCTAGGCGTTTGGCGACAGATACATATTCAAGGATATCATTGTACTCCACATTAAATACAACTTTTAGTTTGGTACCAACCCTGATATGGTGAAAAGTAATAGCTGTTCCATACATTTCGTTCTATCATAGGCAAAAGTATTATCGTTCGTGCTTACATATCTTCACTCCATAGAGTCTGGGGGTGTTCTTCGCTACATACGCGATTCCTGGGGCTCGAATTTTGAATCGCTTGTATATTTTCGCACGAAGCGATTCAAAAATCGAGCCCCATTGGTCTTCATTCTACAACACGTCTACCCCTTTTTTCTTGAACCACAAGATTTATATTTGAATGTATTAGCATATATAGAAGAGTAAAAATATTCAAGCTTCCAAGAATCCAAGGCTTGCGTCCGAGTTGCGTCAAATAGAGATTCCTTTAACAAGATACTTAAATTATACAACAAATAGAAGCAGAAATTTTATTCATCGTTTTACAGTACAAATAACTTATCTTCAATGTCAAATGCCACAAATACAATGTCAAATGGAGAGCCAACATCGTATTTTCTGGGTTTTTTTTCTTTCAACAATCTGTAGGTGACAATTGACATTATTATTCAGTAATATCTTATTTTGTGTTGTATATAATTTGTATATACATTTTATATTAATTAATCTGAATTGACATGTCAATTTAAATATATAAATATATGACTTTGACTTTGAATAATCTTTAGTACCATAATTTTGCCAACTACACCGATAAGTTGGTTAATTATGCGAGTTAGAGGAAAAACAGATGCAATGCGTTTTGCATACTAATCGTAATTGATAAGGAAAACTTATGAATTGTGGTGAAAACCCAGACTAGGAAGGGATGGCAGTTCTAGGGATTTACCTGCTCAAGTTGAAGTATTTAGGGCACGTATAGGATCTGACGAGGTATTAGATCAGGTCTTATATCTCGGGGTGACGAGCGCAGTGCATTGCCATCCAGGGTTTTGAACTGTTGAAGTTCAAAATTCTGAGTGGCGTTGAGCTGTTATGGGCAAGCGTGAAGAGCCATCAGGCGAACGACTTCGCTAGTCTCGTCACTCAGTATCATAAAAAAGGTACCTTACATATCTTAGTAATGTCAGAACATGGTAGGTAACTAAGTGCCCACTGTATTCAAGTATCAACGAAATATGCCATAGACCGGCCTGAACGTTCCTCCACATAGATCAATGGAAATCGCACAGTGTTCGATTCACACGATCTTTCTTGCCTCACACCTGCAAAATGTGGAATGAAATACCTTCCGCTATGTTTCCGAGAAGC
The DNA here is from genome assembly GCA_949125355.1 of Agriopis leucophaearia. Lineage (NCBI taxonomy): Eukaryota > Metazoa > Arthropoda > Insecta > Lepidoptera > Geometridae > Agriopis > Agriopis leucophaearia. The sequence continues at coordinate 2,427,449 of OX421285.1, read as the reverse complement.
TACAACATGGGGTCGGGCTAAGGTTGCCATCTCTAAAATTTGGCAACCAGGACAAGACGCGTGAAAATCCCGGATTTTAGTGCCCAGAATCCGGACATGTCAACATGTTTTTTTAAACATAGTCAGTGTAAAAATCGCGGCGTGCGGGCACAGTGCGTGTGTCGCGGGCGGCCCAAGACTTTACATTTTTAAATCCGGACTACAAATAAAGCCCCACCCGGACGCTCCCCGGACGCCCTCTAAACTAGGACAAATCCTGGGAAAACTCGGAGGGGTGGTAACCCTAGATTGGGCGCGCGCAGTTCCGATTTTTTTTGTTATATCAGCCCAGGAAACGACAGTAGATTGTTAGATATATTTTTTTATCCAAGAAAGTAATTGAACTACCATTATTAGTTTCTAACCTGAAATCTGGAAACGATAATAGGGTTTTTTATTTCAGTCCAAAAAGTTATCGGGGGAACCCATTTAGACAGCGCATTTTGGCCATTCTAGTTTTAGTTTCTAGTTTTTCTACATCCATGATTAGGTTAAAATACTTCCATCTTCGTTTTATTAAAAGTGCCGAGGCTGTCTGGAGACGAGGTGGAGCAGGGGCCTTACGACCAATAGGCATGATGACTAGTATTTTATATTACCTCATATAAAAACTGATCATCAATAGAGCCTATCAACGAAAACAAAATTTAAATTAGTTCAAAAATAAATAAGTTATAAGTACTTTAATTTCATGCTAGACAGAGAGCGCACTATACTGAGCTATGACGTCAAGCCTCAGGCGTCGCATACAAATGCTATACTAACACACGCTCTCCGAGAAACTGATAAAGCATCCCCTCTCTATCCCCACTTAAAACTCTCAATGCTCATATCTCAGAGATTAATCAGCCAATTCAATTTATTTTTTCAGTATGTGCTCTAGTTAAAATCATCCTTGGTATGTGTAATGTAAGTATTTAGTTTTATATTCATCACTAAGCCTAAAATAAACATTAGGCCACATGCCTATTCTAAATGCGAGCCCGAAAAGGTGCAGTTTGCAAAATCACGCGATCCGTCTCTCGGCACCACAGGAATGGAATGCGCTCCCTGGCTCGGTGTTCCCTATAAGTTACAACCTGGGTCTCTTCAAGACAAGAGTGAATAGGCAACTCATGGCCAAGCGTGCTTCATCTTAGACCGCATCGTCGCTTAACATCAGGTGAGTTTTGGTCACACGCTACCCCATTTCATCATAAAAATAAAATAAAATTAGGACGCCAATTATTATGTCAATGGTCAGGGAGCCACGTCGGCCAAAAAACCCAGACGCAAATATTACTTAACTAATACTAACTGTTAAATATTCTGTGACATTCTTGCTATCAATTTACATTTTGTCAATGAAATCGTTTCGTAAACTAGTTGCGTAAATATTCCATACAACATAAAACCTTAACGACAACAAAATAAAGTAGATTATGGCATGGTTACCATTGAAACATAATGTCTTTTGTTACTCTACCTTTCGGTTTGTCCTAACCCAGACGTATTCATAGTATTTTGATCTTAATTTCCTTGGTAGATAAGTTTTATTTTATCTTACCAGTGGAGTATGAGTCATTTTATTTGGTTTTTACGATTTCATTCATAGCTTTTAGTTTTGGAACCGTGTCTGGTATGCATAAGGGGTCACCGCATCCATCAATGATGGACCATCATTGATAGTTTTTAAGAGAGTGAAACAATATCAATAGTAATAAACGTAGAGGCGGCTTTATGGCGAGCCGTCGGTGAGTGGCGACACCGTGTACCCCTATTCAATGGGGCTAAATGAGACCCCGACCCCTGGCTTGCCTTAACCGGCCGTCCGGGGGTGGAAACCGCAAGAGCTAAGAACCTAAGCTCCAGGGTGGAAGTGTTAAAGGGCATAACGCCGCGAGCAGCTCTTAGTGAAAGTGCAGCACACCTCTCTACACCCTAAGCTACCCACGGCTATGTTGCCCCTCCGGTGCCAAGATACGGCAGCCTTTATGGGGGGCCCATTCAGTGGGTGGCAAGTCATCACCTGCCTAACTAATTTTGAGATGAGACAGGATAAGGCAGGTGCCGTTTCTCACCTAATAGATCTCTTATCCCATCCACAAGTTGTTCACCTCAATAGCTCAGTTTTCTTTAAATCCTATACTGTACAATAGTTTCATATTCCTTTTATACATATTCCATAATTGCATGTATTTTTATATTCAAAAGGGCCTCTTGGTGTTGGCTTCGGCTCCACCAATGCCCACCAAATGTCCGGGCTAGACCCGAGAATTTTATGAAATAAGGAGAAATAATAATAAAATATCGCTTCATTGTAGTCTGGGACATTTGGGACATTTTTCACACACACGGTCATCTGACCCTAAACTAAGCAAAGCTTGTAATATGGCTGCCAGACACTGATATACATACATATATAATTTTAAATACATACTTAAATAGATAGTCATTATATCCTTTGTTGTACATTTTCGAGTTTTAATTTGGTGGATAGCATATCTACCAAAATCGGTTTAGAGTAGGTACATAACTGGTTCTAATTCAGCTTACAAGATTTGGTACCTAAATAAACTAGGTACCTACCTAAACATTGCAAGTAAAGTAAAAGCTTGTAAAAATTAGGACAAGAATGTCAATTAATAAATCAATATAAAAACAGACTTAGTAAAAAAGTCAGAACTGGACCAAATTGAAATAGGACCACACGGGAAGCACCAGCTTTCAAATAAAAAAAGAATCATCAAAATCGGTTCACCCAGTCGAAAGTTATGAGGTAACAACCGTAAAAAAACATTCGAATTGAAATCCTCCTCCTCTTTGGAAGTAGGTTAAAAATGAGGACAAGAAGGTCAATTAAAAAAGCAACTTTTTTTTTTGTTTTGGTTAGATACATTTTGTCTGTTTTGCCAGTGCCAAGTTTTTTTTTTCAATTATAGTCTTTAAAGTATTATCAGATTATCACTAGCTTAGCCCTCCCCTTCTCACCTTACCGCCTTCCCGCCAAGCTCTCTGCGGAAGGTTTTACAGGTCGTAGTGACTCACAATACTACTTTTACAACCTACTACAGAGTAGTAAAGAGTAAAACACCTAAGCACACATGCATACTGCTCAAAAGGAGACACAAAGCTTTTTCTCCGCACAAAAGAACGAGAGAAACAAGGTACCGCAGAAAATAGAGACAGCACAATAATCTTTTCAAGTTAGAAAGAGACGGAGAGCTATGATTCACAAGGCCTGAAAGTTACAGGATTCGGGTCGAATGAGTCATCCCGAAATTCGTAGAAAACCGCTGAAAAACTAGGTATACCTACATTTATATTATCGTTGAGTAAATCTTGTCTTCGTATGAGTCACTTGCTCCCGGGACCTCCGGGACTTGCTGGTATTACTCAGCTTTTATGCCATCACTCCAAGGAAGAAGTGTTAATTTAATTTTTTAAACCATCAATATAAAAAACCGTCTTCATAAAATTTCAGAACTGGACCAAATTGAAATGGGACCACAAGGGGAGCACCAGCTTTCAAATAAAAAAAGAATCATCAAAATCGGTTCACACAGTCGAAAGTTCTGAGGTAACAAACATAAAAAAAACAGTCGAATTGAGAACCTTCTCCTTTTTTGGAAGTCGGTTAAAAATAATGTTTGGAGCGATGGTGACCGGGAGGTAGCATGTGCGCTATACAATCTGACGACACCATGTTCGATCCTCGGCTCTGCACCAATCACTTGTCTTATTTATTTCGTACATAGATAAATTATGAAATGTGTAGTTGCCATCGATGTCATCGCTCAACAGCGGTGAAACCTTAGAATAAGTACATACTTATTCTAAGGAGTTTCTAGTTCTGTTCCACTGTATTTTTTTAATGTATGTTCACCGATTTCTTCGCAATTATGAATTGATTTTAATTTGGTTTGGTAGACATACTTCATAGGTGGTCCCATATAAATTTCATCAAAATCAGTTTAGTATTTTGGTTTTTAAATCATAATAACTGAAAAAATATGTCATCCAAGTAAACGAAATTGCGTAAGTATTTACTAATTTGGAAGTCAGTTTGTTAAATTGTAATTATTTTTCATTCATTTTAGTTTAAATGCGTGATAAAATCCGGTACGTAGATATTCGCTAAAGAACCAGAGTCACCGACGTAGCTATTAAAATGTGCAAGTTGAAATGTCAATGGGCAGGCTACATCGCTCGAAGAATTGATAACCGATGGGGAAGAAAGGTTCTTGAGTGGAGACCACGAACCGGAAGACGCAGCGTAGGTAGGACTCTCACTATATGGACCGACGACATTGTGAGAGTCGCGGGCATCCAGTGGATCCAGAAGGCAGGATGTCGTTCAGAGTGGAGGTTAAAGGGGGCGGCCTATGTACAGCAGTAGACGTCTTCTGGATAATGATGATATCATTCATTATCTTTTGCCAACAATTTTCTCAATCCATCCAGTAATCCAGTTCTAACATTTGGTTAGATTAATTTTCACGACACGACCCTTTCAAGGTCTTTTCATTTCGACCTTGTCTGCTCGCGTCGGTCGTTCACACGACCTTGACCGGGTGACAGTCGCGTTATACAAACTATTGTTCATCTGTGGCTTAAGGGCGAACTTACACCTTTTTTTTTTTTTTTTTTTTTTTTTTTTTTTTTGTTGACGGGGGGGGAAATCTTCAAAAGATACCCAGCTGCATTAGGGTGTAGCCGGGCTATGTGAGATTGCACCCACTAAAACCCCCTCGGTGGCCGACTTCTGTGCTAGACGGAGGGCACCGGGATCTCCATAGGAACGCACCGGTACCCTCCTAACACTCTGCTGAAGCAACGCTCCCTGGAAATATTTTATTTCCGTTTCATTCCTTTACAACGGCGTGGGCCACTCCACGCCGTTGTCTTCCCTGGGCTTGCTGAATGGGAGGTCAGATCCCCAAATCTGACCACCCACAAGCCCAAAGGCCCCCTTTTAGTCGGCTTTTACGACGGGCAGGGGATACCGAAGCAGTATTCTAGGACCCCGGCTCCAGGGATACGGGGCTAGGGCGTTCAATTCCGCCACCCCTACGCCGTCTTCTTCTTGCTGGATCAGCTCGCTCGCGTTCCCGCTCAGCGATTTCCTTCTGCACGATTACTCTTTCGCAAAAGTCAATCGTTGCCGACCAGGCGGTTTTGTCTGCCAGCATGGCTGAAACCAGGCTTGACAGCGATAAATTGTGCCCCACCTTAGCTACCAAGCCCTGGCGCTCTACGTTCCACGCTGAACACTCTTCCAGAGTGTGCTGTGCAGAGTCTGCGGCCATGCTGCAGTGGTGACATTGCGGCGTTGGTTCGCGACCGATCCGGTTCAGGTACACCCCGAAACAGCCATGCCCGGTAAGTATCTGGGTCAGCCGAAAGGTGACACGTTCCTTTCTTTTAAGCCACTCGTTAAAGTAAGGCAGGATTGCACTGACTGTTCGCTGCCTTGAGTTTTGCGGCTCGATAAGTCGCTGATGCCATTTCTCGAGAGCAAATCTGTGTTCTTGTTTCCGCACTTCACTCCCACTTAGAGGCGTTGATCCATCACTCTGGTGAAGACGCTCGTACACCCGAGCGTCCATATCCGCCAGAATGTCCAATGGTGGGAACCGCGCAATAAGGGTCGCCGCCTCGAACGATATTGTACGATATCCCCTTGCGATCCGTATGGCCATAGTTCTCTGAAGGCTGTTGAACTTAGCTCTATTCCGCTTGACTCCCGATAGCCGCTCAAACCATACGGGTGCGCCATATAGTGCCATCGACCGTATTACTCCCGCGTAGAGGCGGCGGATCTCCTCCCTTGGTCCCCCGAGATTGGGTAGCAGTTTATGCAGTGCACCTACTACCCTTGTGATTCTGGGAACCATCCGGCTAAAGTGCTCATCAAAGCGCCAATGACTGTCCAAGGTAAGCCCAAGGTATTTGAGGAATTGTCCCACCTGTACTTCAGTATCGCCCACTCGTACTAGAGAGTTGTTTGGTTCCCTTCCTTGTCTCAATTTGTGAAACCACAGAGCTTCCGTCTTATGGGGCGCCGTTTTGAGGCCTAGATCATGGATCTTCGTAACGACACGTGCTATCCCCTGTTCGGCAAGCTCGATAGTCTGCTCGAACGTAGCTCCATTAGCTAACACGAGAGTATCATCTGCGTAGCAGACTACGCTTACACCCCTGGGAAGGTCTAGTCTCAACACTGCATCATAGGCAAAGTTCCATAAGATAGGGCCCAAAACAGAGCCCTGTGGAACCCCACAAAACATGCTTCGGCTATGGAGTATACCATCATTGCCCATATATTGCACGTATCTGTCTTGAAAATAGGATTCCACTATGCGTTGCAGATACAAAGGAACATTGTGATATATTAACGCCTCCTTGATGGTATTCCAAGGAAGCGAGTTAAAAGCGTTCACAATGTCCAAACTCACAGCTAACGTTCTTCCACCTTGTGCGACGGCTTGGTCTGATAAATTGCGAACGCGGCGGATCGCGTCCACAGTTGATCTACCGTGTCTAAATCCAAACTGGTTGTCAGACAAATCTGGTCCTTCTCGCCGCAAATGCTGGTTAAGACGGCCGGCAATTACTCTTTCGAATAGCTTACCAGCTTCGTCCAACAGACAGATGGGACGATACGCAGAAGGGGAATCCGCATCCCTGTCAGCTTTTTTCAGTAAAACCAGCTTGGCCTTTTTCCAGTCCATAGGGAAAGTTCCATTACGGAGGCAGTTGTTGAATAATGCTCTGAATCTGTCACCCAACGCAATGGACAAGGCCAACACCCACGCCCGACCTGGAATTCCGTCCGGTCCCGGTGCTCGGTTTCGTGCCCTGAGGCGTTGGATAGCTAGATTCAGCTCCTCCTTGGATACTTCGTTTTCGTTGGACCATGTTACAGGCTCACTCATTGTCTCGGGTTCAGAAGGGCCAGCAGGAACTTCAGGAAATAAAACATCAACCACGTTCCCTACGAAGGCTGCATCCAACGTTTCTGTTAGGAGGGGGACCCACGGACGTAACTTGCCCAGTACCATTTTGTATGGGCGCCCCCACGGATCTCTATCCAGGCCATCTATTAGTTCTGCCCAGGACCGTGCCCGAGCATTACTTATAGCGACCTGGAGAGACTTGGTAGCGCTACGATACGCCACATACATTACGTCGGTCTCTTCTGCTGATGCTTGTCTTCTTCGGCGAGATCTGGTGAACTGGCGTCGGGATCGAAGGCAGTCTTCGCGTAAACGCGCGATTTCTTCTGACCACCAGTAAACCGCCTTACGCTTTATTTTTCTAACGCGAGGCATCGATATATCACAAATTTTCGTCATCATGTCTCTGAACCAGGCAGCCTCAGTCTCAGGATCAGTAGGATTATCTTCATAGCTTTCTGACCAAGAAACTGCAATGGCTGAAGCTTCGAGTAAGTCCCTATCAAGCTTTTTGACAGACCACCGTCGTGGCAGCTCGTTGCTGCGGTTTGATTGGTGGTTTGGTGGACGAAAGGCCACCTCGAACAATATGTAGCGATGGTCAGAGAGCGTAACTAACTCCTCTGCCACTCTCCATCCTGACACAAGGCGTGCGGCAGAAGGAGTTGCCCATGTCAAGTCAACGATAGACTCTCCCTGCCATCTCACACACGTACTGACTGAGCCTGTATTAAGCAGCACTAGGTTTACTGATGCTGCCCATTCTGTAAGGGCGATGCCTCGTGCGTTATTGCGTGTGCTTCCCCACTCACGTGAATGAGCATTAAAATCACCCAGAACAAGCGTGGGACGAGGGAAACAACTGCGAACGCAGTTACCTATCGCGTCCAGGTAGGCCTTGTACATGGCGATGTCATTTCTGGGATTAGGGGAGATATAACATCCAACTATGGCGATGTGCCTCCACTCTACAGCCACAAAGCCAGAACCTGACTCCAGAAGAGAACATGGAATATCATCGTTCCAATAGATAGCGACGGTTGCGTTTTGAGCACCGAACCACCGTGGGTGATCTGGAATCCGATAAGGTTCCGCTACTACTGCCATAGCAATCGATTTCTCTGACAAGGTTTGCAGGAAGAGATCCTGTGCGACTTGGCAGTGGTTTAGATTGCTCTGAAGAATACACAACGGGTTGTCCGTTATGAAGCCTTCATTGCCTCTTCCTCGGTCGGGCCCGACCGATCTAACGTATCATTAGACGTTGGAACTTGTGCTGCCGTGGGAAGAACTGTATGAGGAACAGCTTTCCTCCCTTTTTTGCTCAACGGTGGGGAGCATTTCCTGCTTCCCATCCGATGTTCAGCAGGTCGACCAAGGTCTGAGCACAGCGGGCAGTTAAGCGGGCGAGTGCACTGGCTTGCCAAGTGGTCAGGTTCACCACATGCATAACACCGCATGCTTCTATCTATCGCACTAGGACACATGCTTCGCACATGTCCTGTCTCAAAGCAACGGAAGCACTGTAAAGGCCGCGTAGCCAGAATTTCGATCCGTGCCGACACCCACCCGATGAGGATATGTTTATCAACTGCCAATTTTTTGACCGTGGCTAGTGGACATCGGACCCATACTGTCCCTAAGGTATTAGTAGATCTGCGAATGGTGCCTACTTTTACCTCCAAAGGTGTACATCCTCCTACTTTGGCTACCGCCGCAGCCACCTCCTGAGACGAAACTGCCTCATCGAGGTCCAGCAACCTCACTTCTCCCATCTTGGTTGGGCGCCCTATATATACGTTTAGATCCGATAACTTCTCTCGCATCCGGCTTGCCAGTGCATCGGCTTTCGTAGCACACTCAGTGCCAGATACTTCCAAGATCAGCCCTCCAGTAATCGCTCTCTTAGGGCGGACTGCTTCGACTCCACACTCGATTGGCTTTATGCGTTCTTTGGCCGCCATCATTACTGTTGCATACGAAACTTTTGACCCTTCCGGAATCGTTACCGTTATGGCAGCAGTTTTTGGCAGTCGAGCGATCTTTATCTTTCCTGTTTTACCCTTCTCTTTAGGCTGCTGCGGTGTTGGCTTCTTCTTTTCTGGTAATGAGGGATTTTGTTTTGCCATCTTTCTCGCTACGGTGGTCCATTTTGCAGCTGTCCCTGATGGTGTGCATGTTCCAATAGGCCCAGTTGCCGTAAGAGAAGGTTCCGTTTGAGTAGCAGCAGGTTCAAATGGCTGTTGGTTGTTTGTCTTCTTCTGAACCTTACCCTTAGAACCTTTGGATACGAGTCCCGGATAGGTGAATCTACAGCGTCTTTTGGAGTCTGTTTTAGTGACTTCAACTTTCTGTCAATCAGAGCACCAATTCGCTGCATAAACTGTTCTTCCCATTCCACCCTTCCAGTGGCAGGTTGTGGTGCAGATTGTGCAGCTCTGGTTTGGGAATTTTGATGACGAAAATTTTTTAGTTCCTCAGTCACTTTGTCTATTTTTGTTACAAGTTCCATCATTTTCTGACGCATTTGTGCATTTTCTCGTTCCAGTCGCACTACATTAGCGTCAACAGAGGTTCTTTGTGCCATCTCCACAGTGGCAGCTTCAATCGTCCTAGCTGCCATACGCAAACTGTATCCCCTGATATTGCGAGACTTATCTGCAATTTTCTCTACCTCCACCAGCTGATCCCTAATGAAGGATGCAAGATCGTCTGTTGGGCGTTCTTGCATTTCCTTTCCGAGGCTTTCTACTGAGGGTACCCTATTCTTCCTTGTTTTGGTTGGAGACATTGCAGGATCGCGGCTGTCCTCCTCACCGGTTTCTTCCTCGTCCGATTTCTTTTTCCTTAAGTATAGGGCACGTTTTGAAACTGGTTGAATACCAGCGTCATTCGATTTTGGGCCTTTCCTCTTTCTGGATTTTTCCGACGCCGACGACGTGAATGATGAGTGGGACATAATCGAGCCGTCCGAATCCTCTCCTTCACTCAATCTGGCGGCTGTTACCACTGGTTGTGGGCGCAGAAAGCACCCGTCCTTCTTTTGCGTAGTCGCAGCAGAAGCATTATCTCCCTCATTTAGGCACCCTGGCCTCTCCTCCTGCGAACTTACACCTAGTAACTGTTATACAATCTGGAAGCGAGGTTGATTCATCTTTGTTTACGATTGGGTCATTTTATAGGTACCTATGGTTCCGTAGTAACATAGACAAATATAGGTAGTATTACAAGAAATCCTTGTATGTTGTTATATTTGTCCATCTGTCCGTGTGTCCGTCTGTTCGCCCGTCTGTCCGTCTGTCTGGCCGTCTGTCCGTTTATCCGAACACGAACAGACGGACAGCCGTCTGTTCGTCTGTCTGTACCTATGTCCGTCTATCTGTACGTCTGTCCATCTGTCCGTCAGTCCGCCAGTGCGTCTATCCGTCTGTCAGACATAATATAGGTGCATTTATGAAGTCGATTGACAAATATTCCCTCGAGATCTCAGAGCTATAGAGCCTTTTTGGTTAAATACGGGCTTGTACGAAGCATTCGCTGAAAGCTACAAAAACCTAACACGTGTCAGATAAAACACCAAATAATCTAATTACCTTTATCTACAATATCTATATTGTATCGATCGTAAAAACTCAAATCACGTGGTCACTACAACTCTGCAATTATCGTATTAATATTTTATAGTACGGGGGGAATAAAAGGAAAAAATGGGACCAAATGGGAAGCACCAGCTTACAAATAAAAAAAGAAACTTCAAAATCGGTTCACCCAGTCAAAAGTTCTGCGGTAACAAACATAAAATAAAATAAATCAATAAAAAAACAGTCAAATTGATAACCTCCTCCTTTTTGGAAGTCGGTTAAAAATATATAGGTTACCATCATACAACATTTCATCTAAGTAGTAGGTACCTATATCTATATTCAGCCAGTACAAACCAACACACAAACATTCACCAAGTTTTTATTTATAATTTCTGTTATCACTATATTAGGGTTCCGCACTCAAAGGGTGTAAACGGATTATTAAGTCTACTCTGTCTGTCTATCTGTTTCCTACCTTCTCTTTTAAACCGTAATATAGTTATAGCCAGTTGAAATTTCACAGAATGAATACCTATGTAATGTTTGAGAATTATTGTATTAGCTCTAGTGTAAAAACAGTAGGTAATACCACAGAATAAATATAAGTAACTGGGTAGTACGTACAAGCGTCAAACTTGGCATAATTAGCCAAATTTCTGGCCAAGTGCCAAATTTATTTCAAGTCAGTGTCTTTCGGTTCACTACCGGTTCTCGTACGATCACCGAAAGTAAGCAACGTCGGGCGCGGTCGGTACTTAGATGGGTGACCGCCTGGCCATGATGTCTTTTTGGGCTAGATACCTTTTTTTACAATTTAAGTAGCTTATTGCCGTAATTGAAATCATGTTTACTTCTTTGAGAAATCAGCCAAAAAAGACCTCTATTCAGTTTTGTATTTTATGTGATAAGATAACTCTTTATTAAAAGACCACACAAACAAGGAAACCATACATCACAATAAAAATATTATTTAGATTTTTTAATAGGCGGCTTTATCGCTTAAAGCGATCTCTTCCAGGCAACCATGTGATGGCACGGAAGGAACCCTTAGTGCGCGAACCCAAATCGCACTTGGCCGCGGTTTATCATATCATATCACACGGTACGGGTCGCGATTCGCGTGTCACTATCAGATTCCAAGCAAAATGGCAATTATAGTTATTATAATTATAGTCATCTAAGTCATCAGTATCCTTATACATTACCTATTTTAATTTGTGTACAAAATGATTAGATAAATTGAAATGAATTGACATGGTAACATAGATAGATAGATAAATTATTTATTATTCACACCACAAATTACATAATACACGATAAAACAGCTTTAAAAACTTGCGCAACAATCGGCAGCCTTATCGCCGAGAGCTATCTCTTCCAGGCAACCTGAGGGTGGTGAGGATTCATACAGAAAGAAGGCGCCAAGATAATCATCATCATCATAATTTCAGCCATAGGACGTCCACTGCTGGACATAGGCCTCCCCCATCGATTACAAAAGGACCGGTTGGAAGCGGCCTGCATCCAGCGTTTCTCTGCGGTCTATTTTAGGTCATCTCTCCATCTTGTGGGTGGACGTCTTACGCTGCGCTTACCGGTCCGTGGTCTCCACTCGAAAACCTTTCGACCCCATCGGCCATCTGTTCTGCGTGCTATGTGCCCTGCCCACTGCCACTTCAACTTGCTAATCCGGTGGGCTATGGTAACTTTAGTTCATCTACGGATCTCCTCATTTCTGATTCGATCTTGTAGAGAAACCCCGAGCATGGCCCTCTCCATAACTCGTTATGAGACCATATAAGAATATTATAAATGGCGAAAGATTAACTTTTGTTTAGTCAAAATTCTACTAAACTGAAACCAAATATCACCTTATATCAAAATCTAAATGAGAACCGTCTAGAGTAATCTAGACGAAATTCTTGGAATAGCGAGTTTTCCCGACATTTCCTTAGAAACGGGTTATCGAGCGCTTCTTTCAAAGACGAAGTTACAGGAAACTCATCGTATTAAAGTATTTACCTATAACGCCTACACATTCACTGACCTTTGACTGGATTACTTTTCCTTATTATTGTTATTCTTTCTAGTGGAATTATATCTTTTTAACCGACTTCCAAAAAAGAGGAGGATATTAATTCGAGTGTTTTTTATTTTATTTAATGTTTGTTACTTCAGAACTTATGACTGGGTGATGATGATTCTTTTTTTATTAGAAAGCTGGTGCTTCCCATTTGCTCCCATTTCAATTAGGTACAGGGGCCTAACCCCTAGCTTCACTTTTGCGAGCCAACTTTTAGTAGGTACCTGATAGGTACCTAAAATTAACCAACTCATTTAAGCTGCATCGTTTAAAAGCGTCTAACTTGAATGAACGAAAATCCGTTTTACTATGCGTGTGTGCGTGAAAATAGCAAAGCTAGGCGGCTATCAAATAACTAGCGCTTTTCGTAGTTGATGGTACCGTTTAGACAAATAACATCTATGCGGGTCAACTTTTCGAGCTAGGGGTAAGGCCCCAGTTCTGATGAAGTCGGTTTTGTTATATTGATAATTATCAAACATATAATTTACTTATTTTTATCGTAGTGCTACCGTCGATAAATATTCTCGCTATGTTCGAGGAAAGTTAGTAACCTACCTACCTAATATCAAACCTACGAATCTTGCCGGTAATTAAGTATTGAAGGACTTTCGTTGTGTGCCTCGGCTTCGCCTTACCATATATACATATTCCACATTCGTACCACAAAATTTATTAATCATTAAAATTTAAATAATATAAATTTAATAAAAAACTGTTAATTTAAATTAGCATTTTTTAGCATTATTTAAATTTGTAAATTAACTTCATCAACAAAATTTATCACAAATTCCTTATTGTACTTGAAGCGACGTATAGAAGCTGAATTACACTAGAAATTCATCAGAATCTGAAAAACAGTTTTGAAAATGGACTTCCGCAAAGTAACGCCTGCTTCAATCAATTATAAATTTAATATTTATTCATATTATTACTTAAAGTGTATGTACTCTAAAACATTTATGATTTTTCCCGAATTTAAATTAAATTTTATGTTCGAAGTGCAAATTTGCACTAAAGCAACTAATTAGGTAGGTACTTCTGAAGATACTTCCTAGTAGCTTCGTTTTGAAAACAATGATTTTCTTTATTTGTGATTCTTCGAAACTTGTCTCACCTTGTGCTATCTACGGTAGTCAATTTATTGCTTACATACATAAAAGCCAACTACCTACTTTATAGTGTTCTTGGTTTTCATTTTAGGCGATGAAATCAGTATAATGCCCTCTATCTATTCTAAGACTAAAGAATGAATTGCTACTTAGCACTAGATGGCGTAGTTATTAGCATGTTTCTACCTACTAGAAAATGACTCTATTAGTTTTCTTTTCCACTCGTGTCTAAATAAACTATTTAGTTCGGGAGCCAGGGACGTGGTCATAATTTTTGCAAATATGTTGATCTTACGACGAAGCGAGGTTAGCGAGGATGACAAGAATTTATCATCAGCACGAAGTGTCTATCGCACGTTTGTGAGCATAAACCTTACTATGGCGTTAACATTTCTACAATGTAGTACAGAAGTATCAATATAGATAGCGCTAAATAAAATTAGTGACCATCATGCAAAACCCTTATAATGTGTTTCTCATTCTTATGAAAGTATATTAAAACTAAGGCTGTTTTTGAAAAAACTAAGGCTGTTTAAAACTGTTTTTGCAGATATTTGTTGGATAACGAACATATAGTAAGAGATCGACGAGTCCTCGATGTTGGTTGCGGTTGTGGTGCTGGATCTATCGCCGCTGCTAAAATGAAAGCAAAACGAGTTTTAGCTAACGACATTGATCCTTGTAAGTATCAAAATTATTAAAACGCGCCGCAATTCGCTTCTCGCTACTTTCTAACCTAAATAAAAAGTATCCGATATTGCATCAACTTTCTTCGAGATCGGTTCAAAAACCAACAAATACAAGTAAAGCGTAGGTTCAATATAAAAATTTATTCACGAGCCAAAAAAGCTTGGAGATGCCGGGGATCGAACCCGGGGCCTTTCACATGCAAAGCGAACGCTCTACCACTGAGCTACATCCCCGCTTAAAATAAACGTTGAAATAACAAGTTTAATTGTTCAAGGTGCGACAACAGCTACAGAGATTAATGCTAATATTAATAACGTTATAATAGAAACAAATACAGCAAATTTCATCGGATTAAATTGTAATGAATTTGATACGGTGTTGATTGGAGACATGTTTTATGATGAAGAATTTTCTAATTTGCTGTTTGACTGGCTCTTAAAGTTGAGTGAAGATGGGAAAACGGTGAGTAACTATAATTTAGAGCTGGGGCCTTACCCCTAGCTCGAAAAGTTGACCCGCATAGATGTTATTTGTCTAAACGGTACCATCAACTACGATAAGCGGTAGGTGTTTGATAGCCGCCAAGCTTTGCTATTTTCACGCACACACAAACGATGTAGCTTAAATGAGTTGGTTAATTTTATGTACCTATCAGACTAAAAGTTGGCTCGCAAAAGTGAAGCTAGGGTTGGGTTAAGGCCCCTGCAGTGTTACAGAATCCGGTTTTAGTGACCGCCAGTTCCCCCCCCCCCCCCCCTCTCCATATTCATCTCAGGGTATGTAATCGGCGTCCAATGATGCGACTGGTCTAAGCATCCCTGGAAATAACGCGACGTTTCTAAGCATCCTTGGAAATGAATCTTGGAATGAAATCCTTAGAATCTTATCCTATGTAGTGAATTTCTGTCGAAACACATGTCTGAACCCTCGCAGGTAGACATAATTTACACAGACTACAGTAAATGTTTCGACAGGATAGATCACGTCATTTTGTTGCAGAAACTACAACGAATCGGCATTAGGGTAATCTGTACAGGTGGTTCTCATCATACGTGCAATAGATGTCAAACGGTGGTGCTTAATGGTTACACATCCATTCCAATGAACATCCCTTCAGGAATTCCCCAAGGATTATTGCTTGGGCCACTCCTTTTTATTTTATTTATTTATGATATATCATGCTGCTTTCAGTCCTCAAAAATTCTCCTGTACGCAGATGACATGAAAATTCTTTGCCCCATTCAATCACACATATGAAATATATGCCATATTGAAGACACATTGCATCTTCAAGACGATTTATACCGCTTTTAGAATTACATACATACATAATCAGCCAATTAACGTCCACTGTTGGACAAGGCCTCCCTCATAGAGAGGGGTGTTGCCATAATCCCCAAGCTTGGCAGGCGGCTTGGGAATCGCAGTACGTTCACCGTGTACTATTAGGACGCTGCTGTCCATCCTCCGGTGGTTCTGGTCGCAGTTTTAGGACATACCCGGTTTTAGGACTTTCAGAATTACTGTATTCTTAATAAATTAAACTTAAATATATCAAAATGTTATGTCTGTTCATTTACACGCAAGCCTAAACCTATTGTTGGCAATTTTCAGTTAAAAAATTCATCGCATGTCCTCTGAGTTTCAGTCAGTAAAAACCTTTAAAATATTGTATTGCGCGTATGTAAGAAGTCATCTTGAGTATGCGTCTCAAGTTTGGAACCCGTGCTACAATATCTACATTAACCGCATTGAAGGTATCCAAAAGCGATTTCTCCGTTACTTACAATTCCGTTCGAAAACTTACTTAAACAATTATAATTCTCGCTGCAAAAAAATTCATCTACTACCACTACAGCAGAGGCGACGTGTAGCAGACGTTGCTTACCTTGTCAATATAGCGAATGGCACGATCGATTGTCCCGAGCTGCTCGGACAAATAGGACTAAGGACCCCCGCAACTTTAATTAGAAAACCTAATATAATTCATATTCCCGTAGTAAAATGTAGCTACAGGCAGAACAGTTATTTAATAAGAGCATGCAGGTGTTATAATACATTGGCCAGAGAAATTGATGTAGATCCGTTTAAAACATCGGCGTTCAGACTCAAGCGACTTATGAACGATTGTTTCTTTGACTCGTGATGGATAGATTGAATAAACTAAGTAGATAGTTTGTCTATTGCGAGTCTATGGGGCAATTGTTCATGAGTTGCTTCAATGTTAGTTATTAGGTTATTTTGTTTTTTCTATTGTTAGCTTTTTGCATGCACGTCCGTCTACTATGTACAAAATTTAAAAACACAGCTTCATATTTGTGAAAACTTTTAATTAGCCGTAAGTTATATATTTAATCAATAATGTTTTTAAGTAGCTGTTAGTTTTCCGAAAATAATTAAATAAAATAAATGACACGACGTCTCTACGCATCCCTGGAAATGACGCGACGTGTCTACGCATCCCTGAAAATGATGCGACGTATCTAAGTATGCCTGGAAATGACGCGACGTGTCTACGCATCCCTGGTAATGACGCGACGTGCCTGCATCCCTGGGAATGACGCGACGTATCTAAGCATCCCTGGAAATGACGCGACATGCCGCGGCATTATGCGGCATCACGTGTGATGTTTCGGCCTATTCGTGTTGAAATAGGGAATGTCTGCGCTTAAATTGATGAAAATCATATTTGTCCACGAAAAAAATCCTTTGCCGTGCCGTCCAGTGCCTCGTTGTCTGTGAGCGCCAGCCCTAAGGGTTCGCGTACCCCACTTTGAGAAAACCTCATCTCAAAGCCCATTTGAAGAGTCTGAGAAGGCTGCTATCCTATATGAGTGAATAGGTATCTTATAAGTCTGTGTGCTTCATCTTCGACCACATCATTGCTTACAAACAGGCGAGTTGGTGGTCAAACGCGGACTTATTCGCGATAAAAAAAGATACAAAACTTGCCTTATTTTTATAAATATTTTAGGTATTAATAGGAGACCCAGGGAGGCACGGCTTGACAGACAAAAGGAGAAAACACATAACTATGCTGGCCAAGTATGTGCTGCCGAAAGAAAGCTGCATTGAAAACCACGGATTCACAGAAACTACGCTATGGATGGTCAATAAAAATTAATAGATTTTTATTTATCTTAAGTTTTATTTCGTCAAAGATTTGTTATTATTTAGTGGCTATTGAACTTCTTGATCGGTATTCTTTCCCCGTTGTTCCGACTAGTCTTATTTCTATCTTATATCTATAGGTAATAGGATAGATGACTGATTTTGATATCGTTGAAATCAATAGCTTTGATAAAGAATTATACTTAATTTGTTTATTGAAAAAAGTATTTAATTCGGTTATTAATATATAAGCGTTTTAAGTTTTTGGTAGAGAAAACTCTGTTCCTTTTCCACAAAACAGAAAATGACGTCACGCCTCTGTGCGCCATACCTGTCAGAATATAATTTATATGGCGTACAGAGAAGTGACGTCATAATTTTCTGTTTCGCGCTCTCTGTCTAGCATGATATTAAAATGCATAAGTTGCTTATTTTTGATCAGTTTAAAAAAAAAACAGCTATATTTATTGGCTAGGTACATATTAATAGGACAATTAAAAAAAGACAGTCATCTAGCCGTTCTAGCCTATTCTGGGTGTAATATCTGAGGTATAGGTACCTCATACTACAGGTAGGTATACTAGGGTATACCTACTACATTTGTTTATAATAATATTTAAATGATTGTTAGAAATAATAGTTGGGAAATACCGGACATTGCAAGGGCGTTGTCCTTACAACGTACTTGCAAAGGGTTTTGAAATTTTTGGCATAGTCTCAATCCGACATTTTGTTTTTTGACAAAATCACGTCGCATAATCAAATTTAAATATTTGAATTGGGAACATATAAACAAACAAAAATGGCAGAAAACATAATGTCCTAAAGCTCACGTTATGGAGATCATTGAAGATAAATATTGCAAAATTACTCTTGAACATACTTAAAGACAATTGAGATAGCAAAATTCAGCGTAGCGATACATTATCGGGACTATGCCAGGCTCTATACATAAAAATACAATCCCTTTAAAAACAACTTCAACGGTGACCTCCTTCCCTATTCCGTGTTGACATCTTCCCGTTACTCATGTGTAGGTACATTTAGTGAATTTGAGAAAGATCGCGGCCAAAATTGGAACCATTTTGAGTCCTATCTATGGTAAAACGTTACTAGCGCCACCAGCGTCAGGTACGTGCGAAATTGTGAGTTTTACAGCTTAGCTCGTAGAAAACAAAATAAAATAAACAATATTATTCAAATATTTATTTTTAAATCGTATCAAAATCATATGCTTATTTACTATGTTAAGTAGGTATGTACTTACGTTTTGAAATTACGTATTGCATTCTACAAGGCACTAACTTATAAAATCGACGCATTTCGTTGTTTCTTAATTACTAATTAAAGGTACTAACTAATACAATATAAATTCGCAAATACAGTCAGCAAGTATTTACATCATTTTATGTTAAATAATAAAAATGTATCTTTGTTTTTGAAGGTTAAAAAAAAAACATTCTAAATTAAAATCAGCGCTATCTGTACAGCAACTCTAAAACAGCGCAACGGTTAGAACGATTTAAGTAGTTGTCCCACTCTACGCTAGATGACACTAAATTAATTACAGAAATAGTTTTACTGTTTCGTTGAGATGGCGCTAAATCAAATCTGTATAGTTTAGTTTCATTACTCCACAATAGATGACGTTAAAAACAATTTTAACTATTTCAGATCGCGATACTAGATGGCGTTTAAAACAATTACAACAGTTAAAATAGTTTCGCTAGATGACGCTACCTAGATAAGCAATAAAATAAGTCTTATGGGACATTTTGTTGAATTACATCTGATAGTTATGCATAGTGTTTGCGTACATTCCGTGCTTAGATCTGGCGGTTCGACCTGAGTAATGGGAGTAAGTATCCATGTCCATTGGAGCGTGAGGGTGCATTATGAGGACGGGCTGCAGGGCGAGCGACTTGCGGGACCCGGAGACCGACGTACCGTCCGTCACGTAGCCGTTGTTCACTTCACCTGGGGAAAGAAACGTTAATTACTTAGTAGGTATAGTGCTTTAAAGTCATGTAGAATTTTTGAAGTGAAAACTTCTTTAGGCGCGTTGAGCATTTTTGGGTGAACAAAAATTATGGAACTCGCGTCATCGTCACGCTCTCATAATATTATACATAATACACAGTACCGTGTATTTTAAAACAGCGCCATCTATTGTAGAATAGGTGAAGTTTTCATTTCTGACGTGCAGTCCAATGTATTTTTTTCTGTAAAGGTTAGGGCATTATAATTTGCTGCTATTGATAATGTGCGAAAGAAATAACTCTGGCCGCTAAGCGCGGCCCAGATAGGCTGTGCATTGAGGACACATCTAATAGCCCTAACAGATGTGTCAACTCTTGGCTGACGAACCGCCACGCTGACTGACCAACGGGAGAGAAAGAGTTATATTTTTTTGTCGCTATTCTCTCCCGTTGGTCAGATGGCGGACACGTCTATTAGCACTAGGTAGGTATAACACACCACACATACCTAAATACCGTAGGTATAAATCCATAAAATATCAGATAATCGCAAAACTTTGACTGGTCCCGCCTGCAACTTTCGCTCCCTCAATTTCACTTTATGCAAGGTAAGTGTTAATTTCCAATAAGCCGGCCAAGTGCGCACTGAGGGTCCCGTACCACCACAAAATACAATAATTATCAATAAAAAAACCGACTTCATAATTTGTTAAGTTTTCACACTATACAGCAATTACAAAAATACGTAAAAAAATAAGTTGGTTGTATGGGGACTCCTCTTTTGTTTTTTACTTTAAAACTTTTTTATTATTTCTTAGTTAATCTGTCGTAACATTACATATTCTGTGAAAATTTCAACTGGCTATCTATTACGGTTCCAAAGATACAACCGTTTAAAGGTAGGACAGACGGACGGTCAGAAAGCGTAGGCTCAGTAATAGGGTCCCGTTTTTACCCTTTGAGTACAGAACCCTAAGAAGTAACAAAACTATGTTTATCGTTGCTGCCTTCTATCATAACATAACTCATGATAGTCGTTTCGATTAAATGCGAATACAATGGGCCAAGATTAAGTAGGTTAATATAATTATGTACCTACCTACTGCTATGTACATATTAAAATACAAAAATGTTGCACGTCCGCTAGGACAGACTGTTGAGAAATTAAGCTTTTGTTCCATCACTGTACACAGTTTATGCAATAAATTTTTACTTTACTTCATGATAGTCAGCAAATTTTACTTAAGTAAGTTTAAGATAGTGTTCGAAGTTTTCTCGCTAGCACATTTTACATCATTGAAGATGTCCTAACAGTCCAAATTTTTTGCAGTTGCCTCCGTTACCGAATCTACATCATCTTCAAGTTATAGAAATTTGCTAATCGTTTACCGACGTTACGCATCTTCACTATGCAACAGAATTAATAGATTTTACAAATAGATTAGCTTTCTGACCTTTTAATCTATATAAAAATGAGATTTATTCACTTCTTGATGACGAAAAGACAAACATGTAAACGACAACTCGTTTTAAAACAAGTTTTTAGTAGGCTGGTTGCGCTTCTTTGACTGCGCACTAAAATCAATTCTGATCTATGGCTAAAATAGATAAAGATAGTAGATACCTCAGATACCTAGAGAGTTAACAACTTTTTACACAATTTTTTGAAGTGCAAACTTCTTGAGCACTTTTCGGGTGAACAAAAATCATGGAACTCATCATCATACCGTGTATTTAAAAACAGCGCCATCTCTTGTAGAATAGGTGAATTACTACTTAAGTTTTCACTTCTGACGTGCAGTCCTATGACGATGATGTGTTTTTTTTAATCCCCCTGATTCAAGAGCTGATAATCTTCAAACGCCTGTACAGATTTTCTATATGAATCATAGCCAAGAACACTCACAAGAACACTCAAATCACCTTTCAAACTCAAAAAAACTAAATTTAAATCGGTTCATCTATTTGGAAGCTACGATGCCAGACAGATAGAGTCACAGACACACAAATGTACACACGTTAAACACCCCCCCTCCCCCCTGTTTGCGTCGGGGGTGAATGCCACGGTTTTTTTTTCAAGTTGGCGCAAAAACTCCGAGCTCTGGGCTTTACGCCCAACTCTAAACGTGGGCCCGAATAGGTGCAGTTTGCAAAATCACGCGACCGCAAACCGTATCTCAGTGCGTTAAAGTTCGCATTCGCGTGATTTTGTAATATCACCTATTCGGTCCCGCGTTTAGAGTTTATTTATTTATAGGAAAACCAACAGCTTTTTTACACTAAGGGAGCGTTCAAGTATTACGTAATACAATTTTTGGAGATTTTGGACTCCCCCTCCCCCCACGTAACGCGCCGTAACGTTTTTATGTACCCCCACACCCCTAGTAAAACGTTACGTAACCACCAAGTGACAAATTTTACCTAAAAGTCACAATTATGCGGCGTCAAGTGCCGGAAAGTCGCTAAAATACCTTTGTTATATAAAAAATGCGCTAGAGAATCTCTTTAATCGACCGTTCTGAAGAGTTTAAAAAAAAACAATGTTACGTAACGCGTTGTTCAAATGCCTCCCCACCCGCCCCTGTAACGCATTGTAACGTTTTACAAGACCCCACCCGCCCTTGTAACGCATTGTAACGTTTTACAAGACCCCACCCGCCCCTGTAACGCATCGTAACGTTTTACAAGAAACCCCCGCCCTCCCCCAAATTCGTTACGTAATACTAGAACGCTCCCTAAGATATACAATGAAAAAACTATAGAAAGCCAATTACAGGTAATTGTACAGTTGGGCGTAAAGCCCCTGGGGCCGGATTCTACTAAATAAATTGTTTTTCAATTGTGTCATTTTTTTTACTTTTGACACTTTATCTATACCAAAAGTGTCAAAAGGGCAATTCATTAACAATTTAAAAACAATTGGTTTAGTAGAATCGGGGCCCTGGTTGATCATCTTCCGTCGACTGAAGGCTCATTCGCAGCACAGACGAGACAGATGAGGCCCTGCCGTGCCCATTCCATACCAAATTCCACGTAAGGTCGATCACCACGTACCGACCACTGCCGACGGTTAACTGTGTCACGACGCCGTTAGCATATTCATGAGATGCTGGCAGCTGGACTGACTCAGGCGCCTGACACGTATAAGTAGGTATAATATTATATAGATAGATATATTATAGAAGACGGCAACTAAGTCTTCCATAATAGAGTGTTCACGTAATGCGACGAACTGAATAAAATTAAGAAGCATTGCAAGATCAGTGATCGCCGCCGTGAAGACCGACGACGTTGAAGACCTGCCGTGTACCACCGTCTTCCTAACCACAACCACTCTGCCAAGAGTGTCCGACTTCTTAAGAAGAAGAAATTGTGGCGGGTGATGACTTGCCAATATTGCCTTCCACTAAATGAGCCCCCATAAAGGCTGTGGTATATATTGGTGCCGACGGACAACATTGGCGTGGGTAACTTAGGGTTCGAGAGGTGTGCTGCTCTTTCATTAAACACTTCACCCTGGAGCTTAGGTTCTTAGCACTTGCCGTTTCCACATCAAGACTGCCGGTTAAGGCAAATCAGGAGTCGGAGTCTCATTACCATTACAAGACAAAGATTTCTATCTACTCTTTCCACTGCAAGTTCTCCCAGTCCCATTATAGTCCATCTACTCTTTCCTCTCCTCGCAGTCGAGAGATTCTGTGGTCCAGCCAGAGCAAAGGAAGTTCACCTGGCTATTTATTTTTGAGCCTTTTAGCGATTGGTTCACTGATGTGGTTCTTGTGGAAATCTTCGGACATGTGGCTGATGTGTCCCGCTCAATTCTAATTACCAGCCTGACTATATTACTGAAAAACTGTACTTATTTGAAATGTTCCTTTCATTTTTAAAGCTAGTACGACCCAGCATTCACTTTCGATGCTCAGTGACCATATTGCACACCCTGGTGGCCCTAGGTATGTGCTAATCAGACCATATCCTCTGTGACCGTAAACACTCGTAATATACACGACATACCGACGTAGTGGTAAGGCAACTGTAGCTATTATTCAAAAATTGAGCCCCTTCTCTTATTTTATATAAATCGTTAATAACGTTAACACGATCGAGTAAGTAAATAAACAAAATTGGAAAAAATCGCTCTAGACTAGAGTTTCTCAAACTTGTAGCTCTACTTATCTCTATCATAAATACTCAGACGACTGCAAACCCAAAAATAAATAAATTTGGTCAAAATAAATTTGGTCTACTTTGGCTAATGATTAACCCAGACTGGAACGGGTCGTGCTTTTAGGTGACAAGTTGAGGCAAACGAGATTTACTCAGATGTGCGTATCGCCAAAACCAAGCTAGCTTGCTAACCAGCCGCCATAATAACGTAAATCTCGTCGCAAACCCCCTATGATTAACTTCCAAAACCTTAGGGGCTCGTGAACCCCATTTTGAGATACCCTGAGACACTCGGGTAAGTATGGTGGCAGACGATAGCTATAGTTACCTTTGTAAAGACTCGGCGGTGGGTAGCCCGTGTCTGGCTGCAGGCGCACATGTCTCGTGGCCAGGATGAAGGCGAGGGCAGACAGCACCACGCCGTCCAAGCACCCGATCACAGCCAGGAAATACGCCCAGCGGATATGGCACCGACCTGGAATGATGGATGTTAAAGTGTGGTGTGTAAAGTTAAAGTTTTAAATTATCACGGTTATCACTACAATTATATGATTGTTTAAGTGATATGTAAGGTTGTGAATGAAGCTTCCGATATTTTGGTGCAGTTAAAGTCCTAACAGATATGTCAATTTGGCTGACGGACCGCCATCAAAAGAGAAAGAAAGAAAATATTTTCTCTTTCTCTCCCGTTGGTCAGAAGGCAGCCTGTCAGCCAAATCCATCGCGTCTGTTAGCTTCTTTACATGCACCATGTTCACGGGAAGACACTTGTGGATTTGGTTGTCCTAACCACCGTCTGACCAACGGGAGTGAAAGAGAGGGAAATAAGTTGTCACTCTTTCTCTCCCGTTGGTTGGACGTCGGTCCGTCAATCAAATCCACACCACACGTCTGTTAGCTACTTTAGAATCAGCGAATCGGTACTGTGTCAGATTTCGACGTTCGGAGTCAGTTAATGGTTGTTACACCTTTCAACAACTTCCACTCCTTTAGGCGTCTTGAGCGTAATAGTGGCCAAGCGGTAGCATGTTCGCTTTACAATCTGATGGGACCCGGTTCCAACCTCAGCCCTGCACCGATCACTTATGTATTATAATGTGCAGTTTCGATGCCATCGAACATATTCGATCGATCGATCTGATATGATCACACTGGTGTATACATTCACCATAAAAGCCACACTTTTTTCTTTTTTTTTATGATACTGAGTGCCGAGACGAGCGAAGTCGCTCGCCTGATGGCTCTTCACGCTTGCTCATAACAGCTCAACGCCACTCAGGAAAAAATCGTCAAAACTTTTTAGCGACATCGTTTAGAACATTTTTTGTTTGATTTGTTTGTACTTGCACGATACACATTAAACATCACCGGTTGTTACGACTATCGGTTTTTACGACTGAATATGAGCAGTCCCTTCAGACAGATCAGTTATAACAGATTTTGACTGTAGTTTTTTTTCAATAATTTGCGTGTCTGTCAATTGTCAACTGTCACTGTCAGTTGAAAGTGATTCTCCCTAGGGCTGTAATGTATACTTTCAACCTTCTCCTCAGGCATCTTCAGACCTACTTTCCGAGTATGAGTAATGAAAAATATATTTATAGCTTAGGTAGGTGTTACATACCTATGTTATACTGGTCGGCCGTGGGCCCGCAGGTCTCTTGCACTGACGTCTCGTTCCACGCTGCTGGGTACACTGCCACACCTGCTATCATCGACAGCGCTGCGGACAAACAAAATAATTATCAATATAAAAAACAGACTTCATAAACATGACAGAACTGGACCAAATATGCGCCCTCTATCCCATAGCGCGTGCAAGTAATTAGGCACTATCGGTTTTAGAGAGCGCATGCCTGATTTAGTTCTGAAGTGTTCCGACAGATGTTTCTTATAATAATTTTTGTGTGGAAATGACTTTTTAATTGTTATATTGTAAAAAAAACGTATTAGAATTGGACTTAATTGACACGGGACCAAACGGGAAGCACAAGCTTTCAAATAAAAAAAAAATCATCAAAATCAGTTCACTCAGTCGAAAGATCTGAGGTAACAAATATTAAAAAAAACAGTCGAATAGATAATCTCCTCCTTTTTGGAAGTCGGTTAAAAAAGAATCATCAAAATCGGTTCAATCAGTCAAAGGTTCTGATGTAACAAACATAAAAATATAAATAGATACAGTCAAATTGAGAACCTCGTCCTTTTTGGAAGTCGGTTAATAACATCTTACCATCACGACGTTTACATTTAAAACACATCGCGTATTTGTTGCGTTATAATTGATCTGAGTGCGTTATTTACACCTGGGCCTAACGCCCAACTTTAAACGCGGGTCCGAATAGGTGCAGTTTGCAAAATTACGCGAACGCGAACCTTACCATAATCTCAAAAACATTCTGATAATACACACAATAATACAAGGTTGTAAGGTTATTACCTTACAACCTTGTCTTGCTCTCTTATTAGCAGATAGAGCGAGACAAAATTCAATGTTAGTTATTTTAAGAATGTTTTTGAGATTATGGTGGTAACTGGTAACCCAAATACGGTGTACAGCTGTGCACAGTTATTGTGTTTAACTGAATCCATTGGGCACCCAAGAAACAGGTTTTTTGGTTTGGGGTCAACTTTATTCCTAATCTAAATAATTGTACTTTTATATCTCTTCATACGGAAAGTAGTGTAGAGTACTGGGGCCTTACCCCTAGCTTCACTTTGCGAGCCAACTTTTAGTAGGTACCTAAAATTAACCAACTTATTTAAGCTGCATCGTTTAAAAGCGTCTAACTTGAATGAACGATAATCACAATCACACGCATAGTAAAACGGATTTTCGTTCATTCAAGTTAGACGCTTTTAAACAATGCAGCTTAAATGAGTTGGTTAATTTTAGGTACCTATCAGGTACCTACTAAAAGTTGGCTCGCAAAACTGAAGCTAGGGGTAAGGCCCCTGGTACAGTAAAGTAAAGTAAAATTTTGCGGACTTAATATGAATATGTACATAGATTAAGTTTACTTATTATGGGAAATAAAGTATTTATTATTTACCTACTAATGATTTTCTCTGTCTTTATTTTAAAAGTACTAAAAGATTGTTTAATCTGCTACAAATAGTCATAAATACTAAGAACACCATAATAACACGTCTAAGATTAGTATTTTTGTTTTATAGCTATTTTGCAGCCGGTTTCCCTTCATTAACTTAATCGCAGAGAAATTGCCATTAAGCAGGCTTTCTTAAAACGCGTCGAACCGTAGCGGGCTTCATACTCTGAGGCTCATGGCGATTACGACAGCCGCTTGTAATCTATATTTAAGAGGGAAAAGTGGAAACGGATATTACCTACTGAAGTAGTTGAGATGACGGGGGAAATTGGAGCAAAAACTTTGTGACTGGCATAAGGCCGCCACTTGTGGGACTAGCTCTAAGTTTCTTAATTTGTAACTTTTATTTCTGGGGTGCACAATAAAGAAGTTCTATCTATCTCATAGTTGATTGAATCAGGCGTTACTTTGCGGAAGTCCATTTTCTAAACTGTTTTAATGATGAATTTCTAGTGTAATTCCGCTTCTACGTCGCTTCAAGTACAATAAGGAATTTGTGATAAATATTTGTTGTTATAAATATTTATCACAAATTCCTTATTGTACTTGAAGCGACGTAGAAGCGGAATTACACTAGAAATTCATAATTAAAACAGTTTTCAATCTATCTCATACTAGAGTTACTTAGAAGTCTCGCGAACGTGTTTATTTTAGGATGTTATGAGAACATTGTGTTGTGAGCCCCTAGACACCTAAGTTATCTATTTACGCTTGGTTTTCGCACAGATTCTAAAGGTAATGCATCTGGAACACGGCTCAAGTAACCTGCGCAACCTAAAATAAGAGCGCGTGCGCAAGATCAGAATGCACGTATGTCCCTGCACTTGCGCAATTTAGTTGCCGTGTGCAATGCGTACCTATTAGCAACATGAATCACTAAACACGGTTTTAAAATCCTGAATACTGAAATCGGAAATCGTGTAAGTCGCCATGAACCAGAGTGTTGATGATTGATTCCACAAAAAAAAACTTGAATGAAGTCTCCTGCGGTCATACTATTATACTTACTATGGACTTTGGGCTAAACGAGAGCTAATTTATCAAAGACCAAAGTTCCTCGGAAATCGCGTCCCCAATTTGAGCATACTTCCACCATTTAGTCTCATCCTTGACGTGTACAATGGAACTGCAGACAATGGAATGTTCTCACGTGGAACTACCGTTAGATTGGTACTATTTAGCATATTTTGGTTGGGTAATGGAAAACACGCGATGTATTTTGACTAATTGAAAAACTGTAAAAATGCTTCTCACAAAAACGCCACAGTTGAGATAGCTGAGAGTCAGCGTTCAACCCAAGCTAGGTCGAATAACTCTTTCCCCTTTGAAAATAAGTCTTATTTAATATCCAAAGATGTCGAAGTATAAATAACACTAAGAAGCTTTGGGCGGTTTGCATCTAGCCTAACCAGACTAATGTTATTGAGTGCTGGCTGGTGTACACGAAATAAACATAACGCAAAGCTCACTGACCGACCATCTCAGAAAAATCAGAACTACCCTTTGATACTCGTAAACAAACTCTTACTAAAATGCCGAACCACATCGCCAGACATTTCTTTTTGACTTTAAAGTCGATAGTTGAAATATATCACAATTTGTTCGTCAAATAACATAGTAGGTAGCAAAACTGTTTCAGTTCCAAACCTGATGCTGACTATAAATGCTTGTTTTTCACACGAAGCCCACCGGAGCGAGTAATCATAGGCCGCAGCCGCGCTGTCGAGGTTTCATAAGGCACCAGTAATGTGATGCTTACCACGTAATAGGTAAGTAATTATCATAATGGGCAGGCCTAGTTTAAAATGATGTCATTAGCTAGGGGATCATTATAATTTGAATATATCTTGGGCAAAGTCGAAGGTTATGACGCGCTGGAAAGAGAAAGAAGTCTGGGTTGAAAAACGTCCGTTAGTAGACGAGTATTGCCAGCACAGGTAGGTAGGTATTAGGTAAGTATATCAATTTTTAGGGTTCCGTACCCAAAGGGTAAAACGGGACCCTATTACTAAGACTCCGCTGTCCGTCTGTCTGTCTGTATCTCATGAACCGTGATAGTTAGACAGATGAAATTTTCACAGATGATATATTTCTGTTGCCGCTATAACAACAAATACAAAAAAATATAATAATATAAATATTAAAGGGGGCTCCCATACAACAAACGTGATTTTTTTGCTCGATATTAAAAACGACAACAGATATACGCTTGAAATATTCACGGAATATAGAGTTATATTATTCACCATCAAAATAAATAATCAAAATAAAATTAATATTTAGGAGAGCTCCCATACAACAGACATGTATTTTTGCCGTTTTTATAGATAATGGTACGGAATCCTTCGTGCGCGAGTCCGACTCGCACTTGGCCGGATTTTTACTGTGGATAAGGGTCTCGTTTACGCTCTTCGGGTACGGAACCCTAACAACCTGAACTCGGTTCATGTAAATGACGCCATTAAATTTAAAAAGACAAAAATCTCATGTCTACGCTATTATTAGCAGTCGTTTTTTTGGAGTATGTGTTAGTGATGGACTTCCTCGTTGCGTCAGTTCTGGCGTTAGGTAACGTATCTTAGTTTTATTTTCATCTAGCGAATATGATTGCCATTGCTTCAGTAGTTGAGTATTTAATTGAATAATTACTTAATCTTTTAAAAGAATTAAGATATCAGAGTTAGTCACTTAGGTTAGTAAAAGTTACATAGTAATGTGTGTTGCCATGCCAGTGATGACATATGGTACTGGCCTTTTGGAGAAACTCAGAGTCACACAACGGGCAATGGAGAGAGCTATGCTCAGAGTTTCTTTGCGCGATAGAATCCGAAACGAGGATATTCGACAAAGAACCAGAGTCACCTACATAGCTATTAAAATTTGCAAGTTGAAGTGGCAATGGGCAGGCC
Source organism: Agriopis leucophaearia (assembly GCA_949125355.1). Lineage (NCBI taxonomy): Eukaryota > Metazoa > Arthropoda > Insecta > Lepidoptera > Geometridae > Agriopis > Agriopis leucophaearia. Next base: position 2,397,727 of record OX421285.1, on the reverse strand, counting down.
ACTTCGCTAGAAGAACCGATAACCGATGGGGAAGAAAGTTTCTTGAGAGGAGACCACGAACCGGAAGACGCAGCGTACATACTCGTAGGCTAGGCAGGCCTCCCACTAGATGGACCGACGACATCGTGAGAGTCGCGGGCATCCAGTGGATGCAGATGGCAGGATGTCGTTCAGTGTGGAGGTTAAAGGGGGAGGCCTATGTTCAGCAATGGACGTCTTCTGGCTGATGACTTAAATGCATAGATATTAACACCCAGACATAGAACAAACACAAATGTTCATCACATGAATGTTTGCCCTAGGTGGGATTCGAACCCATGCCCTCAAGCGCAGAAGGTAGGTCACTACCAACTGAGCCACCTCAAACAGACGTGTAATCGTCCATCTAAGAAACCCACACATCCACAGCGGCCATAGCCAATACGTACGCTTTCGCCAGAGCTATGGCAAATAATTTCCCACAGTACCTACTCATTTAGGCAAAATTAAAAACATACCTAGGTAGGTACCTACGAGTACCTACTTAACAATCGTGGCACGACGTGTCCATCTAACATACTTTAGAGACATTTAGATCTTATCTAGTAAAACTTTATATCTCAAATTCGAGATGTAATAAAATGTCACACGCGGTCACGTCTCTACTTTTTATGCAACTGCTATTAGTTATGAGGACATAACTATGAAGAAAACGTAATAAACATGTAGGTAATTTTATAAATTGATGCAAATGCAAATTTTAATAACTAGTCTGTTAACACGGGCTTTTTTGCCCAAATTAGCTAGCATGCGCACCGCGACAAAATCTTGTCGTCACTGTGTCGAACGAGAAAGTAACAAGTTGCCTATGGTTTCATATACGCCTATCTCGTCTTGGCACGATAAAAAGAGTCGACAAAATATGTATTGTCACGGTGCGTATGCTAGCCCAGCAGATTTGTTTTTCAGTTGGAGCAGCTCAGGAACTTGTAACGCGAAACCCTAAACGAACTTGTTGGCGAAAGAAGTTCAAAATAGCTAATATTTCTGAGGTATTTGCGAAGAGCCGAATTAAGGAAAGCAAATGGGTGAAAGGGGTTGAATATTATGAATATATAAAGGCACGCGGGCAACTTCGTGCCTATAGATATCTTTCTTTCTTTACGTTTAAGTTCAAATTATTAAAAACATGATTTTAAGATGTTTAAGTTAGTAAGCCATGAAATATTTTATCACATGTATGTACAAGTGTAAAATTATATAAAGAAATGCAATGTTCAATTGCACCATTAGTTTAAATAAGAGAGATGTCTAAATTTGTAATAATATTAAGTATATTTGGTCAATTTGACTACTTGAATTTTGAACATACAAAGGCAGACCGGTGGAAAAAATGGCTCGATGAAATTTTAAAAGTAGCGGGAAAGGATTGGACAGAAAAGGCGAAGGATAGAACTACGTGGAGAAAAATGGAGGAGGCCTTCACTCTATAGAGAGGTCCTTAAATAATAAATGAAAGATATATAATAATAAAAATGAATTTAAACAAGAATTTTATAAAAAAAAAAAAAAAAAAATGATTTTTTTTAAATATTGAAATATTTTTTTAGTTTAGTTTATTAATACATAAATTGCATGCTCTATAACTTATAATCATACTATTTTTTATAATTTGAATTCTATTAAGGAAATAAAAAAGGCTTAATTATTAATTATTATATTTGGTCAATTATTATACCTAAGGTTTATTATAACAGCTAGGAACTATGTATGAAGTTAAAGACACCTACTAGGTATATTACAATGAGAAATTCAAATTACCCAACGCATTGTCCATTTTCTCAAATTTTCTATTCATGCAAAAGCAGTACAATGATGTTATCAGATCAGCCCCACAATCGGCTTACGTCATCTTCCCACAAGTGAATCTGGGTTGCGCACGCGATGGCTCAACTATTCCAGTTTATTTTACGAAACTCATCTATTCATACATATTCTGCAAATTAAAATAATTACGTGTGAAATGGTATAAACCAAGTCCAACCGTAGATCAAGCTTGATCTTAAAATGCTAATGTTGGTTTGATTCCTACTTATAGCGTTTGGTTTTATGTAACTCGGTTATTATTTACGGAGTTGAGTAAAACCGGGGTTATTGACAATGGCGATATAACCATTAATATCTTTGGTTAACAATTGTGGTTAACAAACAGAAAAACTTACCTTTTTAGAGTTCGTTTCGTACCCACAGGGTGTAAACGGGACCTCTTATTAGTTAGGTTAACGCTGTCTGTCTGTACTTCCCTTTAACGGCTGCATCTTTTCAACCGTTATATATAGCCAGTTGAAATTATCACAGAATATATGTTATGTTATGTTACGGCGGATTAACTAAGAAATAATAATAAAATAATAATATAATCAAATATTTATAAGGGATCCCCAATGTCCATACAACAAACGTATTTTTGTGTTTCCTCTAATGTAAAAACGGTAATACAAGCGTCAAACTTGGCATCATTATAGTAACACTTTAGTATAACAACAAATAATAAATAATGGCCAAGTGTCGTCGACATATTTCTGTTCACCACAACTGTTAACTGTGTATTTGTGTTGTTCTGTTCTCGTGCAATCACCGAGTTAAGCCGCGGGTGGGCGAGGTCGGTACTTGGATGGGTGACCGCCTGGTTATGATGTCTTTTTGCACTACTTTTTTGTACTTTAGTAGTTAACAATTTCCCGTCGTACCGTTTGCACCATTGACTTGCACCATCATTGGTGCAGATGCTTTATGTTGTGTTACGGAACCCCAGTGCGCGAGCCCGACTCACACTTGGCCGCTTTTAATAAATTGTTTCTACACTTACAAAAACATACAGACGAACAAATGTAAAATGTAATTTAATGTAAATTTTGTTTAGGGCTTTTAGACGCTTATAAGATTATGCTAGGCCGATTTTACAAAACCACTTTAAGAATTATAAGGGAATAGAGTCTCTTCCTATCCCTAGTCTACCTACCCTGATGTTATAATATGAACGAGACCAAGGCATACAATAATTAACGTTAGGATAGCTTTTTTAAAAGTAAATAATCTTATCCAAGACAGCAAATTTTATTCAACATGAAAAAACGCATTCCATTTACAACATTCACGCATTAGCAAACTCTTCCGGAGTAGGCATAAAGGCCCTCACCCTGGCACATCGATCCTGGTTTATGAGCAAACTCTTTCTCTTACAAGCGATCTCCTTCTCCAAATCTCCTCTGTATTTCATCAGCTCAGCCCTGACTGCCTCGGCTTGCCGTAATTTACCTGTCAATGAGTCCTGTGTCTCCTTTACATACTTCGCTTCAGCCATCAGGCCATATTGAGCCTCGTCACGGCAATTCTCTACCCCTGGCCTGTCATAGTTCCTGGTATGTAACCGAGTGCCAGCCAGCTTGCCTCGTAAGTCAATATTTCTCAAAGAATCTTTTAGGTAGTCTATCAGATTCTCGACGTCAGCAGTTGTTTGCAAATTGTCTTTTAAAGTTTCTTCTAACTTATCGCACATTTCCTGGCAGGCAGCGTTGGCTTCGGCCAACGCCATGTTAGTCCTCTCAGCTTGGAGTTTCATATCCTCACTTCCTTTTATGATTACAGTCATCAAATCAGCTCTCAAATTCTCAGACTTTTTCCTAACTTCATCACAGTTCCTGATACTTTCTCTGCAGAAATGCTCCCAGTATTCTTGTGAAGTTCCATTTTCTGGCCATCTCGCCACTCCTGGATGGAATAGGATCAGGCTGGAATCGTTATTTAGGCTCAAATTGATGTTGTCATTTTTCAACGTTACCATTTTGTCGCTCCAGTCTAGTTCGATTGCTGCTTTAGCAGCTCTGTTCTCCAACATTTGCTCTTCGACTTTGGCTAGAGTCACCATAAAGACTCTTCTAATTTCTCCTACGATTGCAACTTCTTTGACCAGCTCCTGTTCAGCGTCATCTCTCACTAAATCCGGTTCTAATCTGTTAGTGCGCAATTCTAAGCATTCTCTGGAGATAGCTTCAGGCAGCATCAAAATTTTGCAAGCGCTCTTCAACTTGGCTCTGTTCTCGTCCAGCGTTACGACTTCATTAGTAATATCTTCTACAGCCTTCTGCGTCTTCTTTTTCCAATGCGACAAATCTTTGATCTTCTGGCCTAGTTTCTTATTAGAATCGTTCTGTTTGTTATCCATGCCTGTAACAGCATCAGCAATGTCCTTCTTGAACTGCCTGTCTAAAGCTTTAGCTTTGTCTGTCGCTCTCGGTGTTAAGATATATTGATTGTTTTTTCTCCATTCTCCTGTGCTGTATCTAGTGATGGAGTATTTGTCGACGACTGGTCTGACTCCTGTCATGCCAGCTATGGGGGTCCAGTCCAGATGACCGGCAGCCCAGGGTCCTATTGGCCCCATTCCCAGGATATCACCACTGGTGCTGTCAGTAGGCTGCGGAAGGTAAAGAGGAGGAGCTCCAGGTGGATATATCTTCCTCTCTCTTGGGACAACAGAGCCCGGGACATATGGCGATGCGTGAGGGTTTTCAGACGCCTTGCCAGATCCAGCCTCCTCGTATTTAGGCTTCCTTGCTGGTTTTCCAGGTCCATCTGGGCAGATGTTTGGACAAATCATAATATTCGGGTCGTTGTCAGACATTTTAACGATGAATTTGAGGTTATTCTAGTAATTAAGACGTAATTAAATGAATCTAAAAAATTAAGACCACGCCAAAAGGCAAAATAAAACTATAAAACTAATTATATAAAACGTCATTGAATTACTTCTTTTTTATGATATGACATAAACAACAAGTCTTGATATGACTCATGGTTCATTTGTAATGTTGGTTAAAGGTTGGCTAAAGGATTTAGCAAGAAGGTTTAGTTTGTATCTTATACCTAAAGCTAAAGAAGGCGTCATTGGGGCAGTATTTATGTACGTACATGTTCTAATACACGGTTCTAATCACTGAAGTGGGAATTTTTTCGTTTAGGTTCTAATATTATCTAGGCAGGTACGTACTTCCACGCCAAAATCCTTCAAAATTGGTTCAGGCGTTTAGTCGTGAGAAAGTACGTAGGTACATAAATTTATGTAACTAATAGCCAAAGACATTAATCATACTATTATAAATGCGAAAATCTGTTTGTTGGTTTGTTTGTCTCTTTTTCACACAGCAACTACTTTTAATATTGTTCCAGGGCAAGAGAGTAGCAGGATAGATACTTTTTGTTTCGTATTTCTTCCAACCTACTTCCAAAAAGGAGGAGGTACTCAATTCGACTATTTTTTTATGTTTGTTACCTCAAAACATTCGACTGGGTGAACCGATTATGATGATTCTTTTTTATTTGAAAGCTGGTGCTTCCCGTGTGGTCCGATTTCAATTTGGTCTAGTTCTGTCATTTTTATGAAGTCGGTTTTTTTATATTGATAATTTCGTGATTGTACACGGGTAAAACCGCGAACTATTAAACATTAATTAATGAATTTTCTAAGAAATCATATCTAGAGCAATTTAAAATTATCAATAGAGATACAAATAAACCCAGAGTATATGGTGTCTAAATGGATTACGTCTAACGGGACGATCTTATCGGTGTCGAAGCTACCATGGGATGGGAGCTGGCAAAGGTCGACGGTGCAGCCATTGTTTAATTGTGGTCGTGAGACAGTGTTAGTTCTTATTTAATTATACTAAGAACTGTACCTGTGGGCTTACGGCTACCTATTCTGTTAGGTGATGAGAAAAGTTGTGCGACCGCAAACCGTATCTCGTCGCGTTAAGTTTCACTTTTGCTTGTTTTTCCGAACTGCGCTGTTTCACCGCTAATTCGATGTGGCGTTAAGAGTTAGCCTGGTGGAGTAAGTCGCTGATCAGCTAATAGACCTTGGAGGTGAAGGTAGACTTCGTGGCTAAAGCCGTCGTGAAACAACCAACCTTGGCAAGACTATGTCGCTAATATCACTAACAGCTACTATGTCCACTTACGTGACGGCATGTAGGTACCTTACCTAACTATCTACATAACAAGTTTTCTATTGAAATCTCTTTTACAAACCAAGCTTTTGTAAATTTGTGATCGGAACGGTGTGCTGATCAAAACAGGCCTAATCGAGGAGTGCCGTTGTCCACCGTCACCATCATCAAATCAGCTTGCTGTCACCATATTGTATTGTCATCGGAACTTGACAAGTATGCCAAATTTCAGCTCAATCAAACACCGGAAAGAGGGCAAGATTTGTTTACAGACAGACAGACATCAGGACAGGTGAAACTAAATAAGCTTGTTATAACAGAAATACAACATAGGTACGCCTACCAGCATAAATATCTGCTGGTCTATTCTGCAAGGTAAGTGAACGCGCAAGTGAGGTGATAGGAACGTGTATTTCTCATGTCGAATACTATAGAGAAATGTCAAAATGTCGAGTGACCCTTGACTGTAGTCTCTTACCCTTATAAATCGATATTTTGACATTTATCTGCAGAAATAGGCAAGAAAAATCACATTCACTTAGCTTTATCACTTCACTTGCGCGTTCACTTAGCTTGCAGGAATAGACCGGCAGACCGGCAACCGGCAGTTAAACTAAAGCGTCTTACGTAGTTTTGTATTCTCTTCGCTAAAACGATTGAAATAAATTACACTATTTTTTGTAAAAAAAGTTATTAGCACGTCAATAACTACCTGATTACAAACTGTCTATCACATCGTCTTTTACCAAATGTCATAAGAACTCACTAGATTGTGTAATAAACTCTTAGACATCGTGATATTAGAAACAATGTTATAAGTGAAAGGATATGGCGATGCGGTTTTTGCTGTCAGTAAATGAGGTGTGCAACTACTTATACAAAATTAGTAGTTACCTAGATATTCCTTGGATAAAACTTATGTAAAATGTTTTATACCTTTTTTGATCTTCCTGGTAAACGAGCTGATAATCTTCAAACTGCTGATCATCACCTGCTCAAAACAAATCAGAGCTCCGATCGGAGGACCAGGAATAACCTTATCTATCCTGGGCACAGGTCTCCGAAAGCACGTCCATTTATTAATGGGGATAAAAAGTTCGGATAATATGAGTGGCTAACCCTTTGCCAGAATTTTAAGGCTTAAAATACATAGAAATAAAGATGCAGTAGTTTGTAATCTAGTCCATTAACAAATTTTTATCAAAATCGCAAGCTAAAAATCGTTACTGATTCAATCAAATCCATGTCTTGACCTGACATCCTGACACAAACTAGCTAATTTATGCAGCTTGATGCGTACTGAAATGTTAATGATGTGATATAATAACCAAATTATAATAGAGAGACGTGAGCGAGAGTTCAAAGGTATTTTTAATTTAGTGACCAGCCAATTCAGAAGCAGACGGGTAATGCGACCGCACCATCCCACATCTATCTCTGTCAATGTTCAACGTCTTCCGTTTAGCAGCAACAGATGCTTCTAGCTCTTTCCTCTTATTCAAAAGGTCGTCTCTTATCCTCTCTGCGTTCTTTAACTGCCCGAGTAAAGAGGTTACAGTCTCATGAATTTTTTTCACTTCTTCAATGAGTCCCAAATGTGGTTGGTCTCGAACGCTTTCGCCGTGAGGTCTCCAGTTGTTTCTATTATCGAGTCTTGTTTGCGCCAGTTTCATAGCCGCATCCATTTTTTGGATGGCAGCTTTTAGATCATCGATAAGCGTTTCCATGTCGGCTATTGTTTGGAGGGTGTCGAGAAGCTGTTCTTCTAGTTTGGTGCATAGTTCCGTCGTGATAGCAACTGTTTCAGCTAAAGCCATATCAGTTTTATCAGCTTGAGTGCGAAGTTTTCTACCGCCATTCACGAGGATTGCGTTTAGGCTTCCGCGTAAATCAGCAGATTTCTGTCTAGCTGCTTCAACGTTTTGTACATTTTCTCTGCAAAAGAACTCCCAGTACTCCAAAGGTGCTGAATATTCGCCAAATCGGGTCGCGCCAGGTCTGAACATGATTGTGTTAGATTTGGTGTTCAAGCTCAGATTAATCGATTCGGTATTGTAAGCCATAGTTTTGTCACACCAGTCATATTCTATTTTGTGTTTCGCTGCTTTATTGATAGTCATTTGAGCTTCAATTTCATCAAGAGTAGTCTTTAGCTTGGCCCTAACCTCGCCTACTAAATTCATCTCTTTGATCAGCTCTTGTTCAGCCAAATCTGCAACTAAATCTGGTTCGAATCGATTTGACCTCAAGTCTAAGCATTCTTTTGAGATCGATTCTGGAAGCATCAAAGTTCTAGACGCTCCTTTCAAGCGCTGCCGTTCGATTTCAAGCAGTTCCACTTCTTCAGTAATCGCTTTGCAAGCTTTTTCTACTTCAACTTTCCATCTGAATATATCTTTTGCTTTCTGTTTTAATCTTTTGTTATTCTCAGACTGTTGTTTGTCGATGTTTCCGAAAGCTTGCATCATTGAAGTCTTAGCATTGTAGTCTATGATATTAGACTCGTTAATAGCTTCAGGATCTAAGCAATGCTCGTTATGCTTCCTCCATTCACTGAGAGAGTATCTGCTGATAGAATATTTGTTGACTCTTGGTCTCGTACCGGTCCAGCCACTTAAAGGGGTCCAGTCTACTTTCCCATCTGGTCCAGGTTTGAGCCCAGGGAGATATTCTTCCCCTGATGGAGAAGGTTGGTTATCTCGAGACTTTTCAGAGGGACGTGAAGGCTCTTGAGGAGCAGTATCAGAACGAACCTTAGCTTCCTCAGCTGCTTTCATTTCATCTTGGACTTGCTCGGGGGTTTTGCCCGCCTTTTTGAATGCTCCGATATTGTCACAGATTTTTGGACAATGATCGGGTTCTGGGAATGATGTTGCCATTTTGAACTAATATACCAATAATATACAAATAAGATATATAAAAAGTTAGGTGTGCAAAGCGAGACTTTAAAATATTTGAAAATATTTTGACATTTAGGTACATACTGATCTATGGGTACATATAAAAGAAGGTTTCGAATTTATATAGTTTCATTCATTGTAGTTTTTATGTCGTTTAAGAAGACGAAACTATTTTTAAACTAACCTACCTTAATTGCCTTAGACATCCTACTTTTGATCTGTACCTATGTGAATTTCATAATGGAAGTATTGAATGAGCTGCTAATGATGATGATAATGAGTACCTACTTACGTGGATAATATCTGTTTCTGTTACAATTGAGCACTGCTGTTCTGCGGATGACATGTTTAATTGTTGTGCTAGAACTAGGTTAGGACATCAACCTGTATACCTACATGACAAGTAGATAACAATAAAAACCGACTTCAAAAATAGATGAAAAACTTAATAAGTGTCTATAAAATTTGGGTGTTGCCCTCGATTTCCCTGGCATCCCATCATCAGATCCTGACTTGGTGACAATGGGACCGAATTGGAAGTATGCGTTGTAAGTATATATATATTATTTTTTTTTCAATGTGTCAACTGTTGGCGGAGAAATCAGTGTTTTTTTTTTAATGGAGTGGAACATAGAACCGTCCTCCTCCTTCTTCGGTAAAAAATGGCCTCGGTGCCATGTCTAGATCTTATCAGAAGCCTTTGGGCGGCTTTGATTAGTTATACATAGTCTTTGGGCAGTTTAAGAACTACGTGTATCTCTAAGATGATATAGCATACGCTTGGGGTGGAGACGATGGGTCCGTGAGGGCTGGCCGCTTTAGGGCTTTATCGGGACTTGGCCAGGCCAGGAGGAGGCGTCGGGTGTTCAGAATGCTGGCTTCTATTTCGGACAGAAATTGAGCATTGCCATTCAACGTAGCAATGCCGCCAGCATTCTGAGGACATATCCCTCCACTAATGGTCTTTTAGTTTAAGTTTTTATATAGTTATTTTAAGTTTTAGTTTTTAGTTAGTATTTTAAGGTTAATGTCATTTTCAGTTTTATAAGTTGTGCATAATAAATTATACCACAGAATTATAATACATATATTACGCGACTAAATATAAGTAGGTACGACAGTACAAACTAGCAACTGCATCCTGCCTCTAACTAAACGTTTCACTGACCGGTCAGTCGCTAACAACTTTCTAAGCGCTTTTACAACGATTACTCCCATTTTCACATCCCACGAACACACGAACGAATGGTTTTTACTATCATTGGAAACTAATAAGACATGTTTGAGAATAATTTTTTGAATAATTTTTAGTCAAACATTGCTCATGGCTCAGTAAAATCAGAACGCTGAAATATTACCATACCAAAACACGCAGGCTAACCAAACTTTTTGGTACCTATGTAATGTAACGGTAAAGATTATAAACCATCTTTCGAAAAAAAAAACAAGCATTTAAAAATCTTGAAGATGGCATATTATAAATATGCGTCAATCGCGCAAAGCCAGAAGAAAAAGAGACACAAACTTTTTTTCGCTTTTAAATTTAATAACGGAACGTTTTTGAGGGAAGATCGGGGAAAGCGTGGTAAAGTGGGAAAAAACTGTATTTAAAGTCGTTTTATTTAGCGAATTTATCAAACTTTAGCGTGGATAACAGGCGTTGTAAAATTTAGAAACAAACTTAAAAAATTAGAAACTTACACATTTGCATCCTCAAATATAAGCTATTCCTAATGTTGCTCTAACTATTGTTGGAACAATAATCTTCTACAGTGGTAATTGGTACTGTAGGTAAGAGGAATGTAGTAGAGAAAGTAATTCATTGTGTAGGTCTGCTTTGCATTCAATTTGTTGTAATGAATGGGTGCTTTAACCATTTCACATAAAATAATTGCTTTTGGCTTGGCATAATTTTGGGCTTAACAACTTTTATTACAATTATAACAGACTTGTATAATTTATCCAGAAATTATTAATTTACATCAGTATGTACTTCTGTTTCTGCTAATAATGCATTGATTTGACATAAGTACGCGTTTTTCGCTCTACTTTCGACTAAAGTCCGTCACAAAATAGCGTAACATTGAAATCTGTTGTCATTATATCACAATTAACTTTTACTTTTTACGACGCTTAAACTGAACAGTGATCCAAATTGGATTTATGTGCGTGCTATATTTCAAACGTCAGGCTAATCTTTAGTTTGGCAACAAGTAGATAGTTACTAGTTACCATTATTACCTATGCAATTGATATCTTAATTTTTATACTTTGTAATTTAATTTCGCTTTTTTTATTTCATTAGTTTGGCCGGCCGCGGCCTTGTGTATTTCGTGTTGCAATAGCTATTAGATTGGCTTAAACTTTTTTTGATGTTAGTTGAGATAGACTGATTCTAATCTAAACCAGCAGCCGTATTATGAATCTTTGATCGGCATCGCGAGTGCCAGAATTTTGACACTTGAAAGGGGTTATGACACAAAAAAAAGCGTTGTCTATTTCCAATTTCGTAGGTGACGTAATACGTCACCTACGAAATGCTTTTCTTTTTTTTGTTGCAGTATAAGTCTAACGAATTTATATATCTACATAATACAAAACAAAGAAGCAAATAAAATGCAAAGACTTAGTACCTATTTCATGGTTTGTTATAAATAACTTAAGTGAATCCAGCCCATAGTAAATCTATGTCATACCGACTTTCCAAACTTAGCAAAACCCCTTTCTTGTACAAATTAACACGTGAATCTTAACAGTTCACTTCACATTAAGCTAGTAAGATATTTTGCACCTTATTCAGTTGTGATAGAGTTGAAGAATTTCAAAGATCGTAGATCGTATTTTTTTGCCGGTCACGTAGCGGTAGTGAACTCACGAGTGATGATGAGGTCAGAGAAACATGGGGCTTCACTGTAATAGCACTATTATGTTACAACTGGCCATTGCACCGGCGAATAGCTGCTTATGATGCTGTTATGCATTTTTGCTGAGTGCATAAACGCGCTTTCTAAATACATACTTCGAATTACGAATTTCTAAAAGAATATGTTGAAAATTGAATAATATGCCTCAACTTAATTACGTAGGTGGTCTGGGTAGGTACGTAAGGTATGTCTGCTTGCGAAGGACAAATTAACGCCTGTGAACAAGTAGGTAGGTATATAAATAATAATAAAGCCTTTATTTCCATGCACTTTACATTGAGTTTAAACTAACATATTAATACTAGGTAGGTACAATAATATAAAATTATAAATATGGTGCGTTTAGGGCATGGCTCCTCTACGGACGGATATAGGCCTCCTCCAACTTTTTTTTTGCATGATTTCGATTGCAGTTATGGGGCCTTACCCCCTAGATTCACTTTTGCGAGCCAACTTTTAGTAGGTACCTAAATTAACCAACTCATTTAAGCTGCATCGTTTAAAAGCGTCTAACTTGAATGAACGAAAATCCGTTTTACTATGCGTGTGTGCGTGAAAATAACAAAGCTTGGCGGCTATCAAATAACTACCGCTTATCCTAGTTGATGGTACCGTTTAGACAACACCTATGCGGGTCAACTTTTCGAGCTAAGGGTAAGGCCACAGAGCGTCTTTTGAGTTGTTTTTTTTTTCTTTCTTCTGTTATAATATCGTTCTTGGCTCTTATTAAAAAAAAGGTAGGTATATACCTACTTATAATTATATTATGACCTGTCTCAGTATAAATTACCGTCTTATTTGAGGTTGTTTTTAATGAGTCAAACAATCTGTTGGTTGTGTAGCACAAACTAGAGCTTCTTCTTTCTTTGTTGAGGTTCATTGATTTCTTTTCGTGAATTGTATACCAATTAGTAACGTGTAGAACTTGTTTCAATGCTCCAACGGCGATTGTTAGAAATTCTAATTCCGATTCGATATCAGCGGTCGCGCTTCATTTTTGTTCGAGATTCTTGTTGCATGACCGAAGCGTTTTACCGGTTATAAGACGGTTTCTCAATAGTTATTACTGATACAAAAGAAAATACGGCTGTCAGCACCCGTGTTAATTATGATGAAATGGAAATCTAAATTAAAACTGCAATTAAAATAGCTGATACTATTTTAATTACGGTGCTAGTACATTTTTTTAATATGTGGGTGCATTTATTAACGGCACGCGGATGCGTGTTGAATTAGGTAGGTAGAGGTACAGTTTGGAATGTTAATTCAGGATTGGTATTTGGACCGGACGAATGTGTGTAGGCTCTTGGATTTTCTCAAGTTGACGTAAAAATATTGGACATTGAATAAGTGTTATTTCACTATTCCGTTACGTTTTTCAATGTTTACGTATAGGTAGGTCAATCTTTTTATTCAAATCTTTTGATATAGATACAAAAAGTTAGATTTCTAAAAAAGGCTCGGTGAATCGATGTGTTGTCAAGTCACGACTGAATCTGTTTCTTCTAGGCAAGCGTGCTCTATTGTAGACAGCATCATCGCTAAACATCAGGTTAGGTGGTGGTCAAAAGCTTGCCTAATAACCAAAAAAAAAACTGCCTAACCACACCAAAGCTAACTTTGGTGATAAATTCCAATCGGTTCAGGATTAGAGCAATTCGTAAAACCATGACTGGTTTTACGAATTGTCAAGGTTCTTGCATTGAGCTGGTGAGGCGAATCCTTTGTAGGTACACGTACTTACGTAGGTACCTGCCTGTGCAAATTTACCTACATACCAACTGCTTACAACTTACAAATGCTAGTAGGTACCTACCTACCAAGGTTTGTTAGTTCTGTAATCGGATTACGAGAATGAAAGAATTTCTTGGCTCGTAATCCTCTGCAATGTAACTGAGGTAGGTATATATCCAATTTCCAGCATTCTGTAAATTGCTTCGTCAAAATTATGACTGCAGTTTACGCAATTTTTGATAGGTAGGTTAGGTACGATGGTACAAAAATGAACGTTGTGCATTCTTGTCATCGTATTTCTTTACGTAAGCCTTGCCATTTAAAGATCCTTTAAAAAGTGCCTTTCTTTTTTGCCTTGGGCAGGTAGCTGGTAGTCTTGAGGTAAAGGAATTGCGAGAGCATTCGTTCGCGCACCTGCCGTCGTACCTACCGGATGCGTCATGTAGCTTAGAACAGACACACCTGTCTGTAAGTAGATGCCTGTTTTGTGCATCAAATACGCTTGGTTAGTTCCACAGACTTGTTTTACGACAACGGCACCGCATTGCAAGGTCAATTTGATCTTGCCTGTTTGCATTAAACTTTCACTGAAAACAAGTTTGGTAAATGTCAAACCGTTATGTTCTATATCTTTGAGGCCTTGCCTAAATCTGTTTTTGAAATCAAATTAAATATCGCAAAGGGTTAGTCAGGGTGGATACTTGGGGGTTAAATCAAGCAAAATGTTCAGTGCATGCTAACCAAGCTCAGTAACTCACCAGATAACAGTTGAAGCCAGCCGCATATATGGAAAACTGTTGTTGACTGGCAGAAGAAGAATAATAACATTGCACATATTGTGAACAAGGCGAGACTAACTGCAGCACCCACTAGAACTGTCGCAATCTTGAACACCAATCCATTTATTGATAGGAAGTCGTCCAATTTCCCCTTACAGTCTTCTGCGGCTTCATCCGCCCTACACACTTGCCACAATCCGAACTTCCTCGGATATTCAGTCTCTAAATCACCGATCCATTCCGGTGTAACAAAAGCCACAATGCTAATTATTGCGTAGCAGATCGTGAATATGGCCCAAAGCACTCCAATAGCTTTCGAATTACGGACATAGTTGGTCGCGTATAAATGCGAGGAATCCACGTACTCGATTTTCGAACCCATAGTATCCGGTTGTTTACAAAACTTTTTTCTAAAACGACTCACTTAGTTATACGTAACACATTTTTGTATTGTAGCATTTGTAGATGTTAACACTTAGTTCTTTTGTTAACACGGATTGTATTCATGTCTCGAAGGAAAAGTAATATCGTAATGCACTCGAGGACACGAGAAACACGACACGGAACGACCGATACGAAATGCGAGCCCGCACAACCTCACGCCGCGCGCCATTCGGATAAGTGAAGCGGGGTGGGGATAAGGTAGGTACCTAGTGAAGCTGCAAGATGACCTATTGCCTTTACAGCTTTGTTGTTGTCTTGTGTCTTGCTTGCTCACCTTTGCGACTGCGTCCCAGTTTTGCGTTTGTGGGTAGTAGCACAGAATATATATTTGTACAAATAGTAGTATGTAGGCCGTACCTATTTAGTAATTGATAAATACGCATGCTAAATACCTACCTAAAAATATATAAAAATTATAATTATATTGCCTACTTGCTCATTAAAAATGAAAATTAATAGTAATATTAATTATTGGTAAATTTTAATACCTCATAATACATGCCAACTTTACTTGTTAACCAATTTTGTTTTTTAAAAATGTGGAGTAGGTACTTATTTAAGACCAAAGACCACTTATCTTGTTTACACACATAGTCAACTTGGACTAGGTATGTTTACACACTACACTACACATTATGTCGACACAAACTGCGTAGTGCGTACCTATCCTTACTTGAATAAATCAAGACGGCACATGACAGGATAGTACCTACTTTGCTCCACTTTCCTCTCGAAGGAATTTTTTTAATTCATATTTTTAGTTGTCATCTGCGTGTAAAGAAACGTAACAATCAAAGAGTTTTGGCGCCAACATGCAAAAAATATGTCGTCTAATTGTATTATTTCCTTAAGCTTGTGTATTTTCGAGTGTTAAATCTATGATAATAGTGGATTATAATTCAATGTGCTCGAGTGTGGCAAAGTGATGTAATTAGGTACAACGTGTATTTTCATGTCGATTCCAAAACTCCATAATAATAATATGAGCCTCTACTACTTTGCTGGGGCAAATTTATGACAGTAAAATACGGAAGACGAGGCAGCAGTAATGGGCGGATACAAATTATTAAAGGCACAGCTGAAATTAACTATCCAAAAGCGTGTCGAAACACGAATGTGATAGGGTTCCGTAGCCAAAACCAAAAAAATAGTGGTCATAAAAAAATAGAGTGAATAAATAAATAAATATCTGGGACATTATTGCACACACGGTCATCTGACCCCAAACTAAGCAAAGCTTGTAATATGGCTGCCAAAGACTGATTTACATACATATATTTTTAAATCGGCGAATTGGTTTATTCAACTTCGCTGTTTTAAATCCATACTTAAATAGGTATCTTCAGTGTTCTAAGTCTGCGTGCTTCATCTTCGACCACATCGTCGCTTACCAACAGGCGAGTTGCTAAAACGCGGAATTATTGGCGATAAAAAAACGTTTGGAAAATTGTGATTATTGAAAAGTTCGAACGAATGAAGGTCTTTAGACTTAGCTACATTTCAGAGGTGTATCATCCCGACTCCCGACCTATCATACACTTTTGAAGGTTTGTTCAAAGAAAAAGCTACTTGTTTGGGAAACATTGATTATTTTACGAAAACGCAAACGTCAATTATAACTTTTTGCGTTGGAGGTTAAAAATTATAATGGATGGTTGTTTATAATTTCTAAATGGATGGCATAATTTCGCATATGATACACATGATAAAAAACGTGATGAAAGAAACTTTATGCCATAGTCAACGATACCCCACTCAAAGAGGTGCAGAGAAATAAATGTTTTCTTGGCCATTTCACATTTACCAGAACCACCCCTATTATGAAAGATTAATTTTGTACACATTTAATATCGTTATCAGTATAATAAAATTTTAATTATGTAAAGTTTCATGCACTTAGGTATATTAGTGACTGTAGAAATTAGTATTTTTATAGAAATAGGCAAGACTGTCAGACAGTGCATAATATGCACAACATTATATTATGTACATATATATATTTTTATGACCGGGACATACCCGGACCCGGGTATGTCCTAAAACTGCGACCAGAACCACCAGAGGATGGGCAGCTAACGGTGGAGCAGGGGGTGCTAAGAATCTCCGGCAGTTGCCCCGCTACCACCCCCCACGAAATTTGGCCCTGGCAACACACAATATCCGCACGTTAAGGACTGACGAGAAGATTATCGAGCTGGAGGAAGAATTGAGCAAAATACGTTAGGACATCATGGGACTATCTGAAATCCGACGAGAGGGACAGGATACGATAGTTCTAGATTCCGGTAACATGCTCTTCTTCCGGGAAGGAGAACGAAAGTCCCAGGGAGGTGTAGGTTTTCTCGTCCGCAGGTCACTCATCAACAACATGGTTAAGGTCGATAGTGTGTCGAGCAGGGTAGCATACCTTATACTCAGAATAACCGATCGTTAATCGCTGAAGGTCATACAGATATATGCGCCGACCTCGACATACCCTGACGATGAAGTAGAGGCGTTGTATGAGGAGATATCTGAAGCCATACATACCTCCGAAACATACTTCACCGTTGTTATGGGTGACTTCAACGCAAAGGTGGGCACGCGGAATGTCGATGAGTTAAGAGTGGGGTCATATGGGTATGGACAGCGGAATCCGAGAGGCCAGTGGCTGGTCGACTTCATGGAGAGGGAGGAACTCTATTTGATGAACTCCTTCTTCCAAAAGCGACCTTCCAGAAAGTGGACGTGGATGAGCCCCGATGGATCGACCAAAAATGAGATCGACTTCATCATGACGACCAAGAAGCAAATTTTCAATGATGTCTCCGTGATCAGCAAGGTGAAAACCGGTAGCGATCACCGAATTGTCAGAGGCACATTGAATATCAACATCAAGCTCGAGAGGTCTCGTCTGGTGAAGTCCACGCTCCGCCCTGATCATGCTCAAATCCAAAACCCCAAAGACCCCAAACTCGAACTGCATAATCGCTTCCAGGGCCTAGCCGAATGCGGAACTGTGGATGAATTAAACAATGGGCTGGTGGAAACTGTCCAAGCAGTGGGGTCCAAGTTCTTTAAGACCCCACGCCGAAAAAGACCTCAGAAGCTCTCAGACGAAACCATTAAGTTAATGGAAGACCGGGCTGAGATGAGACTGCAATCTTAAGCTGATATGTCGGAATATGGCAAACTTAATAGACGAATCTCGAAATCGGTGCGACATGATCTGCGTTCCTATAATAGAAGATGTATTAGGGACGCAATTGAGCGGAACCAAGGCTCGAAAGTGTTCGCAAAGAATTCGTCTATTGGGAAAAGCCAAATGACGAAGCTGAAGATCGAGGATGGCAGTATCATTTCATCAAAGCCGAAGGAGATTCTGAGAGAGCTCGAGAGGTTTTACGGACAGTTGTACACCTCAACACGACAGCCTATTGTCAGCGCAGCTCAGGACAAGAGAGCTAAACTGACCCGACACTACACTGAGGACATCCCAGACATCAGCTTGTACGAGATTAGAATGGCTCTGAAACAGCTTAAGAACAACAAGGCGCCGGGTGATGATGAAATCACGACAGAACTACTGAGAACGGGTGGAAAACCGGTACTTTTAGTCCTCCAGAAGTTCTTTAATTCCGTCATACTTGAAGGTACTACGCCTGAAGCATGACACAGGAGTGTGGTGGTGCTCTTCTTCAAAAAAGGTGACAACACCTTATTGAAGAATTATAGACCCATCTCACTCCTGAGCCATGTGTACAAGTTGTTCTCCAGAGTCATTAC
This sequence comes from Agriopis leucophaearia, assembly GCA_949125355.1. Classification (NCBI taxonomy): domain Eukaryota; kingdom Metazoa; phylum Arthropoda; class Insecta; order Lepidoptera; family Geometridae; genus Agriopis; species Agriopis leucophaearia. Next base: position 2,379,194 of record OX421285.1, on the reverse strand, counting down.
GAACCGTCTCGAAAGCAGGTTTGATGACTTCCAGCCCCCCGAACAAGCCGGTTTCCGTAATGGCTGGAGCACCATAGACCACATACATACGCTCCGCCAGATTATACAGAAGACTGAGGAGTATAATCGGCCATTATGTCTAGCGTTTGTGGATTATGAAAAAGCCTTCGATTCAATCGAGACCTGGGCAGTGTTGCAGTCCCTCCAGCGTTGTCATATCGACTATAGGTATATCAAAGTGCTGAAGTGTTTGTATAGAAACGTCACCATGTCGATCCGATTACAGGACGAGAGCACGGAACCAATCCAATTGCAGAAAGGCGTGAGACAGGGAGATGTTATCTCTCCGAAACTGTTCACTAACGCATTGGAGGACGTTTTCAAGCTATTGGACTGGAACGGATTTGGCATCAACATCAATGGCGAATACATCACTCACCTACGTTTTGCCGACGATATAGTCATCATGGCAGAATCGTTGGAGGACCTTAATATGTACAATGCTCAGCGACCTCAGTAGCCTTTCCCAACAGGTGGGTCTTAAAATGAACATGGACAAGACAAAAGTCATGTCCAATGTCCATGTTGTACCCGTACCGGTAATCGTTAGGAACGATACTCTCAAAGTTGTTGACCATTACACCTATCTTGGACAGATTGTTCAGTAAGGTAAGTCCAACTTAGGCAAAGAGGTCGCCCGAAGAATCCAACTCGGATGGGCAGCGTTCGGGAAAATGCGTGACATCTTCTCGTCCAAGATACCACAGTGCCTGAAGACAAAGGTATTTGACCAGTGTGTGTTGCCAGTAATGACATATGGTACTGAGACGTGGTCCTTAACTGTTGGCCTTTTGGAAAAACTCAGAGTCACACAACGGGCAATGGAGAGAGCTATGCTCGGATTTTCTTTGCGCGATAAAATCCGAAACGTAGATATTCGCCAAAGAACCAGAGTCACCGACATAGCTATTAAAATCTGCAAGTTGAAGTGGCAATGGGCAGGCCACATCGTTCGAAGAACTGTTAACCGATGAGGAAGAAAGGTTCTTGAGTGGAGACCGCGAACCGGAAGACGCAGCGTAGGTAGGCCTCCTACTAGATGGACCGACGACATTGTGAGAGTCGCGGGCATCCAGTGGATGCAGATGGCAGGATGTCGTTCAGTGTGGAGGTTAAAGGGGGAGGCCTATGTTCAGCAGTGGACGTCTTCTGGCTGATGATGATGATGATGATGTCAGACAGACTGACGGACAGAACGAAATTCTAAGGATTCCTTGTATTACTGCGGAACCATAAAAACTTATTTCGAACCATGCATCGTGGTTGTAACTAAAGTAGCATTAAAATGAGATAAACATACGTATATCTTCAGAAGGTGTGCGTATAATCCACATCTGACTGCTCCGGTGGCTTAGTTGGTAGTGAACCTACCTTCTGCGCTTGGGGGCGTGGGTTTGTTTCCCACCTAGAGCAAACGTTCATGTGATGAACTTATTTGTTTGATCTATGTCTGGGAGTTAATATCTATAAAAGTATGTATTTAAAAATATATATGTACGTATATCAGTCTCTGGCAGCCATATTACAAGCTTTGCTTAGTTTGGGGTCAGATGACCGTGTGTGCAATTATTTATCTGCCGACCAGCGGTGAGCACCATAAACTTGTGTCCTGTGTTGTTTGCTTAGTATTTTGCCAAGAATTTTACTTTTTACTTTAATCTGCTGTGACTATGATTTGTTTGAAGATATTTATAATTAAACTTAATAAAATCTCAGTGCTTGACATTGGCTAATGCATAAGACGTGCGACGCCAAAATCCTCTAAAAAGAAAAAAAAGAAGCGCTTTGCTTTTGTCTAATTGACTGACAGTGACAGCACAAGTAAAGTAATATTATTGTTTTGTTCCTTTCATTTGCAACATTTCCTACAGTCTGGCTAATTGTTTTCATTGTAAAAATGAAAATTCATCCTTTCGCCTAATTAGCATCGTCGTGCAAGGCAAAGAGAATGTAACGCTACGCTAAGAGTGCAAGGCTCAGCTCTCTTTTTACTTGATAGCACGAAGCACTAATTATGTAGTGTAGAATAAGGGCAATAGGATTGATTTGTGTAAAATGTCCGCAAAAGACAAGTGGGTACGCCGGTTTTCCGTTGACGAGACCGCAAAACACAAGAATGGATTCACTATTTATAAGATTACTTCAGTAGTAAGTACAATTTTATCTAAATAACAGTAGCCTCCTTTCGTAAATATATTAAAGTCCGGAAAGCAGGTATGTAGATTCCGCTGTACAAATCTGAGAGTTCCAAGCAGGCATAGACACTGCATTGCAAACCCCTTGCCAATTTTTAGTTTCTGTTGTGTTTCCAATCACATGTAGTATAGCATTTAAATTAAATATTTACCATTAAATAGTTATGTAGACAACTTAAAAACATAATAAGTGAGTCAGCCAGCTATGAGTAAGTGAGCCACAATTAAAATATTGATTGTGCAATAAGTTCAACTTTTAAAATACTCGCATTGCTATGTATAGGCATCAATAATCAGTAGTTATACTTTTACCTGTCTAAACCTCCTGGATTTTGTATGGATTGATAAAATATATAAAAAAGATAAATTTTGAGTAGTTAAGAGATGAAACAGATATCCGTTAACTATCCAGTATTCAGCCTATCTACCCTTAATTTACTATCCGATCAGGTACTGAATAATAAACGAGAATCAGCCAGATACGGGAAAAAACGAAATATCAACTTTGGGTACCTTAGGGTGCCGTCAAATTGTAAAGTGCATATGCTACAGCTCGGCCACCATTGCTTAAAATCTCTAACCTATGCTTGAGTGACCATAAGTTGAAACAATTAATTTCAAATAAGGCACTAGACTGAAGTACAAAATGCCTAAGTACGGGTTCTCTGCCTGATAGTGAGTACCAGAAGTGACTGGGAGCTGTAGAGTTATTACTGAGCAACTGCTATAAAAGTAATGCTATAGCAAGTATTTGCGAGGTCATAATCCGTTTGTGATCGTTAGCGCGATCCCAACATACACCGGTTTTTAGTATTTGTTGCTAAAACACAGGATATGACAAGTACAGAAATCTCAAGTTCATAGCTGGTTTAGATTTTAGATAGTGAGTACCAGTGACAGTGGGCACTCCAGGGTTATTATAAAAGCTGACCGCTCATATTGCTATTATCACCGCTTGCATTCGGTGCAAGTGGCATGACACAATAGCTGAAGCAGGTTTTCCAAGAAGTAGCCACGTATAAGTGACTTATCAAGATCTTAGTGGTTGCTTGAAGTGGCACCTTAATGATATTCCTACATTTTAATTTAATAATAGGTGTGGGTACGACCTCCAACTCGTCTGATGTTAAGCGAACATGCGGTCTACAATGGAGCATGATTGCCTAGAAGAAACTGATTCACACACAACTTGAAGACACCCAGATTCATCCAGACTTTTTTTTTAAATCTAACTTTTATATTTATATCAAAAATTTGAATAAAATTATTGACATATACGTAAACAAATATGTAATAAAATTCGAAAACATAACAGAATAGTAAAATAATACTCATTCAATGTCCAATATTTTTGATGTGAACTTGAGAAAACTCAAGACGCTCCACACATTCGCCCATGAAGCTGTGTTGATTTTGTGCATGCTCTCTCTGGCACTCCGGTAGAAAAATGGGCATGAGGATATTAGATCATACAGACATCATTTCCATTGTTAATATTTCAGTTATTCCCGATCCAGTCCCCAGAGGCGGTCTCGACGGTGTCAGTATGGAAGCGCTACAGTGATGTTCAGAGGCTGCACAAGAGCATGCGAGCGTTGCATATCGGGTTGCATCTGCAGGGAGTCTTCCCTGTTTTACCGAGACATAGCTACTTTAAACGGTTTCAGCAAGAGGTAAAAGCTATTTTTTTGCATCTATAAACCCACTGATTTAGCAGCGTTGATTTTTCCTCAGAAACTGTCTAAATTGCAGGATTAAAAAAACTGTTATATTACTCCACAGAAGAGTTTTTTTTTTTATTAGAATGGCTGTCAAGGCATTTTTGTAAGAAATTTGTTGTAGCCACTTGCACCCATATATACTCAAAGTAACTGTGTTAGCAACTGTGACGCAGAGTTCGACGCGTTGACATAAATAAGAATGTTCAATCACATATCTGTCACAATCCTGGCGACAGAGATTCCATCTCATTTCTGTTCTATTTACTTATCTTTCCTGTGATGTCACTCTATACTTCTATCTCAAAAAAAAAACGCTACAGTCAGAACAAACAAACAAATACACATACGTATTTTAAAAGATTAAATAAAAATAAATAAATAAATATCTGGGACATTTTTGCACACACGGTCATCTGACCCCAAACTAAGCAAAGCTTGTAATATGGCTGCCAGAGACTGATATACATACATATATATTTTTAAATACATACTTAAATAGATATTAACACCCAGACATAGAACAAACACAAATGTTCATCACACAAATGTTTGTCCTAGATGGGAATCGAACCCACGCTCCCAAGCACAGAAGTTAGGTTCACTACCAACTAAGCCACCGGGGCAGTCAACAGATTATTCTGATAGGCTTGCGTTTGACCGCCATTTCGCTGGCTTCCGCATTCTAAACCCAATCAGAAAGATTCTTTATAAAAAAAAACATTGCTAAATAAAAGCTTGCATTTGACTGCCAACTCGCCTGATATTAAACGATGATGCGGTCTATAATGGAGCACACCTGTCTAGAAGAAACCAATACTGTTCAGTGACTCTGGTTCTTGGTGGTGCATGGTTTGCAAAATTGAAATAATACTATTATATCGGGCTTAAAAGTAAAATTTTACAGTCAAAATATTAAAAACAAGTGATGTCATTCGGATAAAATTAAATTAAATTGAAACTGAAATACTCTAAAGATTCGTCAAAAAAACAGTTTTGTCTTTCTTTACTTATGTATAGTGTTGTGGATCGTTCTATTCCTTAGCCTAATTTCTTCAGTGGACTGTATAAGGTTCTTGAGGTAGGTAGAGAGAAACGTCGAGTCTGGTGTACGCGGAAACAATGACCATTTATTCTTTTTTTTTTTTTTTTTTTTTTTTTTTTTTCTAATGTGACTTATTGCTGTTGGCCTTGCGGCCTCTACAGCTTGACCGGACTAGTTGGTGAACGCAGAGGGCGTTGGGCCAACATGGTTTAGATTTTGGGCGACAAGCGCAAGGGCACCTCGGAGGTACGAGCCTCGGCTTGGACCGTCGCCGGGAGTGGGAGATTAGACTTGCCACCATTTATTCTAAAATTCTTGCCTATTTAAACAATACCGAAACAAAGGCTTTTTCTTAGAACTAGGGTATTAATGCTATGGATCACACGCCGCCGTAAGGTAGCCGCTCGCGGGCGGTGCAGGCCGGCTCGGCCACTCCCCCGTCTCGCCCCGCGCCGTGACCCGCGGTCGCCTTTGATCTGAGAGGGGCTCGGCGTCCTCAACATCCTCCCCTCGGCGCAGCTCGCGAAGCCTTCCTCTGGAACCCTTTCAAGGACGGTGAGCTTGTAGGACGGGCGACGGAAGACTCCCATCTTCGTTTTGATGTCAACAATGCGCACGCCGCCGTCTGGCCCGGGGTAGGTTTTTTCGACGATTCCCATCGGCCAGACGTTCCGGGGCAGCGTGCGGTCCACCACCACGACGACATCTCCAATCTCGATGTTCTTGTTCTCGTTCGCAGCTTCGCCTCTCGGAGTCAAGGTGGGCAGATATTCGCGAACCCAACGCTTCCAGAAGCTGTCTGCAAGTGCTTGGCTAGCGCGCCAAGTCCGGCGGTCCACTTCGCTGCATGGCCCGGTCGTTGGTAGTCCGCCGGTCGATCCCATCAAAAAATGGTTGGGGGTGAGCGCCTCTGGGTCGCGCGCGTCCACGCTCACGTGTGTTAATGGGCGCGCGTTGATGGCGTACTCAGCTTCCGCCAACACGGTCTGTAGTACCTCTTCGCTATCTTCAGTATGAAAGCGTTCGGTCGGCCATTGGTCCTCCGGTTGGTGAAGAAAGTTTGAGCCACGAAACCATTGGTCCTCTGAGGTGATGTCCGCGCTTGTAAATCTCGTAGCGTCGTCCTCTAAAGTAGGTACCCAACGCCATTGAGCCTTCTCTGTTGACTCCGCGATCTCTCCGAGTCGGTGAGAAACAAACGGTGTATATCGTCGCCGGTCGTTGCGTATCCACTGGATGACCGTTGACGAGTCCGTCCAATAAATCGTTCGGGTCACTTTCAGCCGATGCTCTTCTAGAATGGCGGCGGCCAGCCGCGTCCCAATAACGGCGGCTTGTAACTCGAGGCGCGGTATACTCTGCGTCCGTCGCGGCGCCACTTTCGCTTTTCCAGCGACTTGTGCTACGACGATCGTGCGGTCCGGTCGTATCGCCCTCCAATAGGCGACAGTGGCGTAGGCTTCTTCACTCGCATCGCACATTACGTGCAACTCTATGTTGTCGCACGCCTCCAACGCGTAGTTACGCCGTAGTCGTAGACGTTCGACGTTCTGTAGCTGATGTAACCATGCAGCAAAGCGCTCGGCATGTTCGTCGGGAATTTGTTCGTCCCATGTTAATTGTTCTCTCCACAGAGCTTGTAGCAGTATCCGTCCCCGGATTGTGTAGTTAGTCGCGAGGCCAATCGGGTCGTATAGCGACATCACGGCGCTTAGTGCTTCTCGCTTGGTCGGCGCGCGGGCTTGAGCGCGCACCTCCTCCGGGACACGGTGCATTCCGGTATTGAAATCCAGCTCGTCTTTATCGGCGTTCCAGAAGAGCCCGAGTATTTTGTTGCTCGCGGCTCCCCCCAGTCGAGTGGGCGCGTTCGCTCTCAGTTCGCTCGGTACGTCGTTCAGTTCTTCGGTCTTATTTGAGCTCCAACCTCGAAGTGTGAAACCGGCGATCGCGTGCACGTCACGTAGCTCTTGTATCGTGCGGCGGGCTTCATCTTCGTTGTCGTAGCTGTCTACAAAGTCATCCATGTAGTGGCTTTTCGTGATCGCCACTAGAGCTCGCGGGTGTGTTTGACCGTGCGCGCGTGCGTTATAGTCGCGCACACTATGCGCTAGGAACGGTGAGCTCGCCGCGCCGAAGATCATGCTCGTCATTTTAAAGATTCGAGGCGGGCTTGTTCGGTCTGTTCCTCTCCATAGAAATTGTTGCGCAGGTTGGTCCTCCGATCGCAGCTTTATCCGCAGAAACATTTCCTGTATGTCGGCGGTCACGACGATTGGTTTCTCCCGAAAGCGGAAGACGACCCCTGGCAGGGACAGCAGCAGGTCAAGGCTCTCCAGGAGCTGGTCGTTGAGACAGACGTTATTGCTTCGGTGCGCTACGTCAAACACCAGTCGTCGCTTCCCGGGTTTGTTTGGGTTCTCCACAGTGAAGTGCGGTAGGTACCAGTTGACGGCGCTCTGTCCTTCGGTGCCATCGCATACTGCCGCGTAACCTTTTGTCAATAGGTTTTCGATCTGGGCCGAGTACTCTTTGGCGAAGTCTGGGCTGGCGTCCATTTTTCTCACCATTCCTTTCAAGCGATTCAGGGCGGCGCCGTAACTCGCGGGCATGGTGACGTCATCACGGCGCCACGGTAGCCTCACCTCGTAAGCACCGTCGATCTTTTTTACAGTTTTGGTTGATGATCTTATCGCTCGTTCGTCCGCTTCGCTCACTCGGGGCTTGAGCGATATGTCCAATGACTCGATCTTCAAATTATTCTCAACTAGTTCATGAAGTCGTTGATCGTGCGTCTCGCTCTCACGTATACACTGGTCGGGTGCGTATACGTGCAGGACGCTCTCGCTCTGGTATATGAAGCTGCGTGGCGCGGTTCCGTGTACCACCCATCCCAGCTGCGTGCGTGATGCGGCCGGTTCGTTAGGCGCGCCGACGCGTAGCTCTCTTGACACGATGAGTTCCCAGTAGTCGGCACCCACCAAGATGAGTGGGCGTGCTCGGTCGTAGCACACCTCGTTCCCTAGGTCTCGCAGGTGTCGGTGTTTCAGAAGTGATTGCGGTGCCGTCTGTTCTCGAAGTCGTAAATTTCGTACGGTCCGTGCTTTGACAGTGTATAGCGCTGTCTCACTCTCTCCTTTGAGACGAATTGTCACGAGCTTGCTGTCCTGCTCTCGCTGAGTCATATTGACGCCGCTCATTTTTAGAGGTTGTTTCGGTCCGTCGGCGCCGATGCTTGTAGCTAACTCTTGGTCGATTAGAGTTATCGTAGCGCCTTCATCCAGCAAGGCGTATGAGCGGACTTCACCCTTAGGGCCGGAGACTACGACAGGACACACCTTCAGTAGTACTTCTCGCGGGCCGGTAGCCTTTGAGGCGGCTACCGACAGTACCACACCGTCGTGTGTGGGCTTTTCTAGTTCGGCGGACCGCGCGGCCGGTTCAGTAGAGGCCGGCGCGGACTTTTCGTCTTGGTGTAACGTCGAGTGATGCGGGCGGCGGCACTTGTTCACGCCGCACACCTTTTCTCTGCAGTGAACTCGCCGATGCTTTTTCGTCACGCACTTGAAGCAGAGACCATTTTCTTTGACAAGGTCCCATCTACGATCGATACTCAGTGCGCGATATTCCGGGCATTGGGATAGCCCGTGCGGGTTACTGCATTTCGGACAGCGATCAAGTTGCTCGTGGTCATTTTCCTGTTCGGTGTTATACACGGCAGGCTTCCTTTTAGCAATCGCGCCGACGTTTGTTTTCACTTCGTTCCTACTGGCCGCCGAGCAGGTAGGTTGCGGCTCGTACGCGTATCGAAGTGCGATCTTCGCTTCCCGCATTAGAAACTGTGACAACATCACTATGTCTGGTTCTTTAGATTCTTCATGTGCATATGCGTACTCGTACCATTTGTTCCGTAGCGTTGGTGTGAGTTTTGACATTACTTCTCGTGTAAGCTGCATGTCGTATAGGCAGCCCCGACGATCTATGCTTTGAAGCGCAGACACGGCATTTTGAACTTTAACGGCGAGTTTGTTAAGATCTCTCGCCGCTAAGCCCAACTTCGGGATTCTCTTGATGTCTTCGGTGATTTTGTCAACGATGGTTTCGGGCGACCCGAAACTCTGTTCTAGCGTTTCCATAATGCGGTCGGGTGTTGTGTCCGTCATGAGATGAGCGGACACTGCTTCCAGCGCGTCTCCTGTCAGCGCTGTTTGTAGGCGAAGCACGTTCTCGACGGCCGGGATCTTGAACAATATCGTTGATTCTTTCATCGCAGCCTTGAAGCGCAGCCACTCGGTCGGACTGCCACCGAACTTCGGTAGGTCGCAGTTGTAGCGCCGCTGTGGTCTAGACATCCTGTCTAGTACTTCCGCGATCTGCGGTCCATAGCTGCGCGTGCGGCCTCGTGTAGGCGATCGGTCATGACGATCGGATCTCGTTCTTTGTTCAATGGGGTGCGACGGTTCGTGTCGCTCCCCCCGTGATGTAGCCACGCGCAGCCGCTCGTTGACGCGCTGGCGCTGATCTTCTGGATTCGTAGTTGGTTCATCTCGAAGGCTTCCCTCAGCTTCAGCTTCGGCAATCTGAAGGGCAAGCCTCTTATTGATGAGGTCCGCTTCAATATCGAGCTCCTTGCGTTTGATAGCGGCGAGCTTCTCGGCAGCCTCCAGTTCAGCCAGTCGTACTTGCAGCGTAGAGTTCGTTGTACGCCGCGATCGGTGCGAGTGGTTGGAGGGTTGCGGTGATACAGCTCGTTCCCGCGTGTTCGTTACGGCAGCGGCAGGTGCTCCACCCGGTCCGGTCGATGGGCTGGCAGCGGGACCTTCTTCCTCCGCCGACATCGAGGGTGACGCCGGCGAAAGTCTGGTCTGCCCACGCAGCCTTTCTTGTTCGATGCGGTGGAGCTCTTCCGCGCTCATTCGTTCAGCCTCTGATCTTGTGATGACCATTGTCGCGACAGTCTGGTTCCGATGTTCCTCTTGTGGTTCTTGCTGATCCGGCTTCCGAAGGAACAGAAATGTTGTGGATCGTTCTATTCCTTAGCCTAATTTCTTCAGTGGACTGTATAAGGTTCTTGAGGTAGGTAGAGAGAAACGTCGAGTCTGGTGTACGCGGAAACAATGACCATTTATTCTAAAATTCTTGCCTATTTAAACAATACCGAAACAAAGGCTTTTTCTTAGAACTAGGGTATTAATGCTATGGATCACACGCCGCCGTAAGGTAGCCGCTCGCGGGCGGTGCAGGCCGGCTCGGCCACTCCCCCGTCTCGCCCCGCGCCGTGACCCGCGGTCGCCTTTGATCTGAGAGGGGCTCGGCGTCCTCAACATATAGTTAAAATCAGTTATGTCCTTCTTTACTTATGTATAATGTTTTCATATTTATCGGGACTTATCGCGCACTATTAAATATAGGTAAAAATAGATACCTTTCGCTCGACGTTTCGACCATGTTACAATGGCCGTGGTAACGAGCTGACTGCTAATTCTTACTTCTCTTTCTTCTGCAGGTGATTGGAGAAAGAGCTAAAACGTTGAAAGCCTTATTGGAGTTCGTGGCAGAACACAAGCTCCTATTTACAAGCACAGATTTTGTTGACTTTCTACAGGTAAAGAAACTGTAAATCCCATCAAAAACATAAATGTGAAATGAGAGCCAAGTTCTATATTATGATATATGCCTTGGTTGTTGACTTCAATGACAAAAAAGATCTAAATGGGTGCCAAGTTCAATGGTCTGTCTAGAAATATACAGTGGAATCTGTTTATATTGACATCGAAGGGATATAACAAACATGTTATACTAAGCGGATGTCATACAAAGCATTTCGTAGAAAATAAACAATCTCCTGTTTTTGACAAATCACTAATGAACAATGCATGACCTTCAACTATCAATTACCAACTGAGATTCAAAACAAAAAAGCCATGTACGTGATGTACGCGTCGAACGTCGTCGGGTATCACGTGACTCTCCCGAACACTGCCGAAGGTGGTAGGAATCATGTCGGTCACTATAGCAGTACGCAATTTATTAAAAATGAGTCACAATAAGCGAAGTCATTATATCCGACTTAGTTACAAAGAATTTTATATGAAAACCAAACTTTGCTGTGTAATTACTTTATAATAAGCGGTTGGTCAATAAAGGCGGAGTCATATTAAGCGGATTCTACTGTATTTATAACAACATAAAGTATTTTATAATAACTTAAAATATAATTTCTTCTTATAACTTAGGATAATATATTGAAGCCTAAGGTCTGATTCGGCTAGTTCGAATATACGATTTATTCTTATAATTTTTATTTCAGACTGGGTACCCGGAACCGGAAATGGAGCCAGGAGGGGTAATCAATGCTATCCGCACCTCGCTCCACCTGCCCATTGAAGAAACGCCGCCTTTGGAGTATCAGACTGATGATGATGATGCTAGGTCTCCAATACATACAGGTATTGGACATTGTGTCCTAGAGTCGAGGCCACATAGTTTAGGACGCCCTGAGACTCGATGGAGTGACACTATAGTGGCTGCAAGTGAAAAGCTGAGGAGCTTGAGATGCAGCGTAGGTAAGCCTCCTACTAGATGGACCGACGACATTGTGAGAGTCACGGGCATCCAGTGGATGCAGATGGCAGGATGTCGTTCAGTGTGGAGGTTAAAGGGGGAGGCGTGTGTTCAGCAGTGGACGTCTTCTGGCTGATGATGATGAACTGAAAAGCTGAAGAGGCCTTTGTCCAGCAATGGACTAATGGACTGCTTATGATGATTGTACCATTATTCCATAGCAGAGGTGCCCAAGGTGTGTCCAGGTGGCCCCAGGGGTCCCCGGAAGACTCGACGGGGGTCTACGTTTTTGTCGAGTTTTGTGAATATGGTAGAAATGTAGCTGCAGGGGGTCCACCAGAACCAGCTATATTTTGAAAGTGGTCTATGAGAAAAAAAAAAACCTGGGAACTTCTGTTCTATACTAAGGGGGCCATTCAAGTACTACATGAGAAGGATTTTCGTTATTTTGAAGCGCCCGAACTGGATTTTTGATCTTTTTTCTATCAAATAGAAAGATTTTAGAGAAAATTCAGTTTCTGTATCAAATGGACTGGAATTTTTACTAAAATGAATGGCTTAAATTTTTTTATCACTTCCAATTACACCCATAAAAAAAAACAATTTACAAATGTAGTTTTTTTCTTAATCATCATTATTTAAGCCACAGGTCGTCCACTGCTGGACATAGGCCTCCCCCATCGATTTCCAGAAGGGCCAGTTAGAAGCGGCCTGCATCCAGCGTTTATCAGCTGTCTCTTTTATGTCGTCTGTCCATCTTGTGGGTGGACGTCCCACACTGCGCTTACCGGTCCGTGGTCTCCATTCGAGAACCTTTCGGCCCCATCGGCCATCTATTCTGCGTGCTAAGTGTCCTGCCCACTGCCACTTCAACTTGTTAATCCGGTGGGATATGTCGGTAACTTTCATTCGTCTACGGATCTCCTCATTTCTGATTCGACATCGTAGATAAACCCCGAGCATAGCCCGCTTCATAGCTCATAGTATGATGTAGTTAGTTCTTAAAATGCATACTCTTTCCTTGTTAGTGCCACTGCTTAGTCGTGAAAGATAATTAATAATCACGGCTAAAGCTCCAATGACGAAAACAGCGCCAGTAAGAACGAAGTGGTTTTTTTTTTCGCAATAGGCTTACGTTTGATCGCCACCCCGCCTGAATTTAAGCGATGATGCGGTCTACGATGGACCACACTTGCCTAGAAGAAACCTATTCTAATGTCTTTTTGTTCAGAAGTTTTTCATTTTATTTGCTTTCCGCAAAAAAAATAAGTTTTAAATACTAACTAATAATGTTTTCTTTTTTTTACAGTCAGACAATCAGCAGGACCGGCCATATCCGTTGATGAAACCGATTTCATATCCCAAATACCAATCTATGAAGCAGCAGATGTTGAAATACGAGAATCACCCAAAAACACAACCAAAACTGACAGTTTCGAATCTTTATCCTCAATAGAAAGTATTGACAGCGACCTCTATGAAGAACTAAACAAAATAACAATTAAAAAAAGCAAGCCAAGCATAAAAAAGTCAATGTTACCAGATTTAATAAACTTTGACGTGCCGTCGACTTCGAAATTTGAGGATTACCACACCATGCCTGACACTGACAGTTCAAAATTTTACCGGACGTTACCTAACATTCGAAATTCAAAATTCGAAGATAACACTGGCAGCATAGATTCTGAAACGGCGTCTCTCTCTTCAAATTTAGAATCCGCTTCTTCGATGTTTGAATTGGAAAGGCGGAGTAGTTCTAAACTGTCATTGTATAGCAAGAGGAGCGTTCTGTCTCTTTCTAACGTGGAGTGTAAGACGAAGACGGAAGATAGTTATGTGTTCGAGGCTGGTTATATATTGAATTTGGCGGCGACATGTGTAGATTTAGGCGATTATCAAAGAGCTTTCGAGTATTACAAATCTGGGATTGAAAAAATGCTGATTGGAGTTCAAAGTAAGTACCTACATACAGTACATACCCATACTCAGTCCAAGCATTTATTTGCTCTGGCAGCTGCAATTTTATGTATATGAAAGGATATACTTTCAGATTGGTCCCATAGAAATTTTATTAAAATCGGTTTAGTAGTTTAGTTTTTAATTCAAAATAACTGGAAAAAAGATATCATCCAAAGAAACGTATTTGCGTATTTATTATTCACTCATTAACCGACTTCCAAAAAGGAGGAGGTTATCAATTCGACAGTTTTTTTAAATGTTTGTTACCTCTGAACTTTCGACTGGATGAACCGATTTTGATGATTCTTTTTATATTCTTCCCGTGTGGTCCAATTTCAATTTGGTCCAGTTCTAGTGTTGTATTGAGACGCTTTTTTTTTGCCTTTTTAGTTTAGTGTTTATCGAAATCGCCAACGCCATCTAGTGGTGGTGGTGAAAATTATTACCAAAGATTATTAAACCAGTTTTAACAAAGACAAAATTAATAACAACTTATAACTTACTGTCATTTTTATGAAGTCGGTTTTTTATATTGATAATTATCTTTAGATAACTAACTCTTTATTGTTTACACCAGAAATTAGATACAAAAGACCAAAACAACTTAAAACTAGCGAAACAATTGGCGGCCTTATCGCTATAAGCGATCTCTTCCAGGCAACCTTAACATATAACGAATTTTGACAGTTTTATAACTAAAATTTTTAAGTCAAATTTTGCGAATGAGACACCGATGTTAGAATATGCACAATATAACAACCGGAAGACGCAGCGTAGGTAGGCCTCCACTAGATAAAAATATCTGGGACATTATTGCACACACGGTCATCTGACCCCAAACTAAGCAAAGCTTGTAATATGGCTGCCAGAGACATACATAAATATATATGATTATTGTGATATACATAAATATATATTTTTCAATACATATTTAAATAGATTACAACCAGACATAGAACAAACACAAATGTTCATCACACAAATGTTTGTCCTAGGTGGGAATCGAACCCACGCCCCTAAACGCAGAAGGCAGGTACACTACCAACTGAGCTTAATGGGCAATCAAAAAGATGGACCGACGACATTGTGAGAGTCGTGGGCATGTCGATGCAGATGGCAGGATGTCGTTCAGTGTGGAGGTAAAAGGGGGAGGCCTCGTCGGGGGGACGTCTTCTAGCTGATGTTGTTGATGATTGTTATACAAATTTGATTAAATTGATAAACCACATACACTGAGGTCATCAAGAAACATTAGTAAATGAGCTTGATGACTAAACCTAAAAGATCTCTAATGGAATAATAGATATTTATATAGAACTAGCCGTCCGCCCCGGCTTCGCACGAGTGTAAGCTCGGCCTTCGGCCTCGCTACAAAATATAATATAGCCTATGTCACTCGGGGATAGTGTAGCTTCCCAACAGTGAAAGAATTTTTCAAATCGGTTCAGTAGTTTCGGAGCCTATTCATTACAAACATACAAAAATAGGTACAAATCTTTCCTCTTTATAATATGAGTGTAGATTATAAACCGTATTACCTAGAATTTAAGATAGGTAGTCGTATCGTTTGCGATAATGATTTTGACCCTTCTTGTTGTTTAGTACAAGTTATAAGCGAAATACGTCATGACTCATCACTACATAGTATAAAACAAAGTCGCTCTCCTCTGTCTGTCCGTCCCTATATATGCTTAGATCTTTAAAACTACGCAACGGATTTTGATGCGGTTTTCACTATCAGTTAGATAATTTTTCACGCAAGGTTTATATATATAATAAAACATATACCCGTGCGAAGCCGGGGCGGGTCGCTGGTGGAGTAAAATAAACTACAGCCCGTATTTGTAGATGAAAAGAAAATAAAACCGGCCAAGTGCGAGTCGGACTCGTGCACGAAAGGTTCCGTAGCAATTGTATAAATACGGCAAAAAAGTCACGTTTGTTGTATGGGATTAAATATTTGTTTTATTTAATATTATGAATGCGAATGTTTGTGGGCGAGTGTGTATGTCTGTTACCCCTTCACCCAGATACGGCTGGATAGATTTGGATGAAATTTGGAATATACATAGCTTGTCCTGGATTAAAAGATAGGCACATAATTAATACGCTTTTCATCATCATCATCACAGTATTTCATCACCCCGCGGATGAAACCGTAGAACGCAGCTAGTCTTGATAAGACAAAATAATTATCAATATAAAAAACCGACTACATCAAAACTGGACCAAATAGGAAGCACCAGCTTTCAAATAAAAAAATAATCATCAAAATCGCCTCACCCAGTCAAAAGTTCTGAGGTAACAAACATTAAAAAAAAACAGTCTAATTGAGAACCTCCTTCTTTTTGGAAGTCGGTTATTTTTTTTTAATAAGACGGTAAGTTTTTTAAAATTATATTATAGGCTTGCGCTTGACCGGCAACTCGCCTGATGTTTGTAACTTGGCCCACAACCAACGGGCGATAAGCCGAAGCTATCTCAACTTATCAGTAGCCAAGCACACACTAAGCTGTAACACTGTGTCACATACATCAAAATAACTTTTAAGTTAATTTTAAACATTTCCATACACAAAAATGGTTAAAAAAAAAACAAAGTACATATGTGTAGTCAAAATATTCAAATTATTTTTGTTCAATATTAAATTGGCTGTGAAGCGTTTAAATAAACAGCTGCCTGGAACAGATCGCTCTTAGCGATAAGGCCGACGATTGTTGCTTCTATCGTGTGTTACGTCGTTGTGGAGTGAATAATAAAGAGTTAATCTATCTTTTTATTTGCGGTACATTTTAAACATTTCTGTGAGTTAAACAGTAAACATTTAAACAAATAGGTCAAAGTATATTTTTTTTTTCGAAAATAACTTGTTATAATTTCAATTTTAATATTCAAAATATTTATTTTAGGAAAACTAAGTCCAATATTAATTTGTCGTTTATTTATTAACCGACTTCCAAAAAAAAGGAGGTTCTCAATTCGACTGTTTAAAAAAATGTTTGATACCTCAGAACTTTTGCTTGGTGAACCGATTTTGATGATTATATTTTTATTTGACAGCTGGTGCTTCCCGTGTGGTCCCATTTCAATTTGGTCCAGTTCTGACATTTTTATGAAGTCGGTTTTTCATAGTTGATAATTATTTATATATATATATACTGTTTTTTTTAATATTACGAAGATAGAATGTTATTTAAGTTATTGAAATAAAAATAGATAACAAAAGTCCAATGTGTTAGTGCAAATTAAACTTGAAACTATATTACATAAAAAAAAAACTCATTTTTTATTTTATTTCACAGTACGTGTAGTTTCACTCACCGCATTTTTTTTTTTAATAAACAGCTTGAGTATTTCATACAATAAAATACATCACATCATACATCATCAGCCAATTAACGTCCACTGTTGGACAAGGCCTCCCTCATAGAGAGGGGCGTTGCCATAATCCCCACGCTTGGCAGGCGGCTTGGGGATTGCAGTACGTTCACCGTGTACTATTAGGACGCTGCTGCCCATCCTTCGGTGGTTCTGGTCGCAGTTTTAGGACATACCCGGGTCCAATAAAATACATATTTATTGGATACCATTGTAAAAATATAGATAGATAGAAACTCTTTCACACCAGAGATAAAAGTTACAGATAAAGAATTAGTGCCACGTGGCAGCCTTTTCGCTAAAAGTGATCTCTTCCAGGCAAATAAATATAAGCAACAAATAATAATAATTCGATAGTATATTTCACAACTTTATTTAGTGAGAAATATCATTGAATGTGTAGATTTGCTAAAAATAACAGTGAATAAGCGATGGATTTCCTACATTTGTGTCATTTTATGCAAAGTGAGGAGAGACGAGTTATTACAGAGGATGAAATGTGTAAGAATATCTATACTAATATTATAAAGAGGAAACATTTGTTTGTTTGCATTAAATAGGCTCCGAAACTACTGAACCGATTTGAAAAATTCTGTCACTGTTGGGAAGCTACACTATCCCCGGGTGACATAGGCTATATTATATTTTGTAGCGAGGCCAAAGGCCGAGCTTACACTCGTGCGACGCCAGGGTGGGCGGCTAGTTAAAAAAAAATTTTTTTTCGCTGCTTGTTGGTATTATTGGTTTAATTGGTATAAAACATCTCAACAATGCTTAATTAATTATTTATTCATTACTTACATTGTTTAAAATTTACTGGTTCAACATTTTATTAATTATTAGCTGCGCCCCGCGGTTTCACCCGCGTGGTGATGAAAATCGGCGATGATTATGATGAAAAGTAGCCCATGTGTTAATCCAGGACATAAGCAATGTACATTCCAAATTTCATCCAAATCCATCCAGCCGTTTCTGCGTGATTGAGTAACAAACATCCATCCATCCATCCAAACTTTCACATATATGATATTAATGTGGTTATCGTGTGATGTGATTTACAAGTAACTACTTTTTTAACGGGGCAAGTGCCTTTATTAACTAAACAAAATACTAGCTAAAACTAACACTAAATAAACAGACTGTCCATAGACCGTTGAAGGTCTAAAGACAATCCAAATGCTCAAGCCCACTATCAGTTGGCAGCGTACCCAGCATGCTGGCGGCATTACCACGTTGAATGGCAATGCTTATACGTTGAGCCAGATACACAGCATTTTGGTCACGCGTCGCGTTAACCAGGCGGTCTGAAAGATTTTTGAAAATGAGGTGTGCTCCCGGTCCCCAAGGGCCCAATGTCTCGACACCAAATGCCTCAAATACAGTATCTACCCACAATGGTGTTATTATAATACAAGGTAGGCAAGTAGGCATACAAAGTTATATGATTATTTACGAGATATTTACCGTGGTAAGGTTGTGGAAGAAGCTCCCGATATTTCGGCGCAGTTACATGCACCATGTTCACGGGAAGACATACCTACGAGTATATCGGGATATCGGGAGCTCCTTCCACAACCTTACCACGGTAAATATCCCGTAAATAATCATATAACTTTAGTGAACAACCGTGATAGTTTAAAACAGTGTTTAGGCATACAAAGTTTTAGAATGTGATACAAATAATTAAAATGTACTTAACTTCAATATTATTGCATTCTGTTTTGTATGTTTACTGAATAAATTAAATTAAATATACAAATGAAACTTGGCAAGACATTGTAGCCAGCTCTATACAGCACATATTGATGTTAAGAAATAATCTCTAGGACCTCTATTTGATGTACTAGAAGATAAAAATCATATATTACGTGTTTCCGAGAAGCTACAACATGGGGTTCTTCAAAGGCGAGTAATAGTCTTAAAGGGTCGGCAACGTATTTGTGATGCCTCTGGTGTTACAAGTATTCATAGGCGACGGTGACTGTTTAACATCAGGCGGCCCGTCTGCTTGTTTGACACCTTTATTATGCGTCACGTTTGTCACTTTTATTATGCGAACTGCTAGTCTGTGGAATGCGTTACCTGAGTGGGTGTTCCCCGATAGTTACAATCTGGGTGTCTTCAAATCAAGAGTGAATCGGTTCCTTCTAGGCAAGCGAGCTGGCGGTCAAACGCAAGCCTATTTTTTTGTAAAAAAAAGGAAAACCTATGGCATAAAAAAATTATGTATTTTACGTATAATAAAAACGTTCATTAGTACTACATAATCTACTACCTAACGTAATTTAATTATATTACCAAGTTTTATAATGAAATCTTCGTAATTAAAAAAGCAAAAAATTGTATAGTTGTGTTGACTATATAACCAAAAATAAAAAATTAATTGGTGAGAATATAATAAAAAATTCACACGAAAATTCAAATTAGATATATGTGAATTACCATAAATTAAACGAGTTAAGTATAATAAAATAGAAATCATACGATTACTGGCTAAGGGTCTTTCATTCTAAATATTCAATCCCCTCTACGGTATTTTTGTAGTATTTTGTATGCGTAGTCACAGAAAAGGTTTTTTTTTGCTAAATTAGAACGTCTAGGCATTTTTGTAAGAAAATAGGCATGTGGCCTAATGTTTAATTTATTAAAAATAACAGGCTTAGCGTTGAATTTAACTCAATATATTACACATACTGAAAATAATAATTGGATTGGCTGATAAATCTCTGAGATACGAGCGTTTAATGTTTTAAGTGGGGATGGAGAGGGGATGCTCCATCCCTTTCTCGCAAAGCATGTGTTAGTATAGCATTTGTATGCCGCGCCTGAGGCTTGACGTCATAGCTCACTATAGTGCGCTCTCTGTCTAGCATGAAATTAAAATACTTATAACTTATTTGTTTTTGAACTAATTTAAATTTTGTTTTCGTTGATAGGCTCTATTGATAATAAAAAAAAAAAATAGTCATCATGCCTTTTGTTGTAGCCACTTGCACCCGTATAAAACCCATTGCAACTGTGACGCGTTGACATAAATAAGAATGTTCAATCATATATCTGTCACAATACCTGGCGACAGAGTTTCCTTCTCATTTCCGTTCTATTTACTTCTCTTTTCTGTGCGTAGTGTGGTGGAGGGGCGTACACATTTAGAATGAAAGATCTTTGCACGGCTTATGACTCAGGGGCTAAAAACGTTACTCAAGTTGATCTTTGCTTAAAAATACTCTCTCAACTCGCTGTCGGCAATGGTCACATGCAAAAATGAGACAGAGCAATTTTAAGCATAGATTAACTTGAGTGACGTTTTTAATTAAGGCTTCAAATATTAGGGCACATAATTTCCTAGTTATACTTATAATACGATAGATGACGTATGTTTATATAGTTGAAACCAAAAGAATTTAAGTAAATATAATTTGTTTACTGAAAAAATAATTTAAAGCGGTTATTAATGTTCTGATATATAAGCGTTTAAAGTTTTTTGTAGAGAAAAATTTGTCCCTTTCCCACAAAACAAAAAATGACGTCACGCCTCTGGGCGCCATACTTGCTGTTCCGTGCTCTCTGTCAAGCATGGTATTAAAATGCTTATACGTAAGTTGCTTATATTTGATCAGATTTTAATTTTGTTTTCATTAATCAGCTATATTTTAGGGCTACATATTATTAGTACAGTTAAAATAACCATCAATATAAAAACCGACTTCATAAAAACCCAAAAAGGAAAGGAGGTTCTCAATTCGACTGTTTTTTTTACGTTTGTTACCTCAGTACTTTCGACTGGATGAACCGATTTTGATGATTCTTTTTTTATTTAAAAGCTGGTGCTTCCAATTTCAATTTGGTCCATTTCTGACATTTTTATGAAGTCGGTTTTTTATATTGATAATTATCATTAAAATATAAACATAAAGATAATTATATAACTTCCCAGTCAAGCACATTCACGAACAATTCATAAATAACAATCCAGCGTTTTTTTTTTTAATCTCAACGAATAATGTTATATGCTATGTATACACACACGCCAAATTGCATAGTAGTGTGTAGGCAGTTATAACACGCGAAAATACACAAGTTTAGGAGAACAATATAATGAAGCGACAAGTTTTTGAAGTGAAAACTTCTTTAGGCGCGATGAGCACGTTTTGGGTCAATAAAAATCATGGAGTTATATGATTATTTACGGGATTTTTATTGTGGAAGGAGCTCCTGACATTTCGGCGCAGTCACATGCACCATGTTCACGGGAAGACCCGTAACTTCCCGTGAACATGGTGCATGTAACTGCGCCGAAACATCGGGAGCTCCTTCCACAATCTTACCACGGTAAATATCCCGTAAATAATCATATAACTGTAGTGAACAACCGTGATAGTTTAAAACAGTGTTTTAAAAATCATGGAACTCGCGGCATCGTCACGCTGTACCGTGTATTTAAAAACAGCGCCATCTCTTGTAGAATATGTGAATTACTACTTACGTTTACACTTCTGACGTGGAGTCCTATGACTGTCATTTTTTTACGTTAGCGTCAAAACTCCAGCTATAATGTTGCATTCAAAACCCTTAATACTGTAGCATGACGTGTTTTGGTTTCCAGCGGACAGCGACCCTCAGAGGCGAGCACTTATCAAGGAGAAAACAAACAAATACTTATCTTACGCCGAGGAGATATACAAGGACCACTTGTGCGACGCTGAACAAAGCGTAAGTCTAACTCATCAAACTTAAATATATGACAAACTCTGACATGTAAATAATACTAACGAAATCTATCTATATATACTTATAATAAAACTGTAAGAGGTCCAATTCTGTGAAGATATTTTTTTAGGATGGCATTCTATAATCGATACTGAAGCCAAACTGTATTTTTTTTTTTCATTTGTGTCTGTCTGTCTGTATCACGTCCGTGCATCACGCCGGAACTACTAAATTAATTCAAATGAAACTTAGTACGATTTGAGTTCATACTACGAGGTAGGTTATTGAATACTTTTTATCCCGAAGTTCAGCATGGTTCCCTTGGAAGAGGGGATAAAAGTCAAAATGTGTACTTAGTTGTAATTCATTAACACGTAGTCCGATTTCATTAAATGTTTTTTTATTAGAAAGAAGATACATTAAAGATTATTCCCGTAAATATTTCAAGGTCATCGGTTTCGTGGTTCAGATATGAAATCAAATGGTTTTGTTCGTCGCGCTAAAACTCGAGAATGTCTAGACCGATTTGGCAAATTTTGATCTTCAAGATCAAAATTATATTTGTGGAAGTTCAGGGAAGGTTTAAACAGTGAGTAAACGGCTTGACTGATTTAGACGAAATGTTGTATTCCTGGAGCGGGTCGTAGTAGCGACGCCGAAGGTCGAGCTTCACGCGTACGAAGTAGCGGGTTCAGCTAGTAAATTGATATAATTATCTAAAGTAATAAAAAAAATATACAAATAATATTTTATTTAATAACTAGTGACCCGCCCCGGCCCCGCACGGGTTTATGTATTATTATATTATTCTAGAATGATATAACATAACCTGTTAGTATACCTGGTCATAGCTTAGCATATTCGTGAAAACCACATTTAAATCAGTACAGTGGTTCAGGAGATGTGCGTCCACAAACAAACAGATATTTAATAAAAAAAACTGTCTTATCGTGTTCGGCTGCTTATATTAAGACTTCCTGTGTGTTTCTTTTTATATCTCGCAATTACTGTACTGAGTGTATTTTCCCTTTGACCACAGAATACCTATAAGTACATGAACAAAAGATTAACTCCGCAAAATCATTTAAATAAGTAGCGACTCTTGCTACTACACAATAAAGTGCAATTCAGGACGTGCGAGCGCTAACTACCTACAGCTATATTAACCTAGAAGTTGCCTCTCTGTCTATCGCGTAACTCTCGTCGCGTTATCTCTGTCTATCGCGCGGCAGCGGGTACGGCAAGTTATACAAGACGACTACTTGTAGCTTCATACCTAAAGTGCGGAGTACGCCAGGCCTGCTTTGTGCAATCTCATTTCCATCAGAGCAAGACAAAACTATCCGCCTCCTTTATTGCATGCATTAAAGTTATTAAACTAAGAATGCTTCTTTCTCTCTCCCACAGTTGCTGCCAGAGCAGGACAGCGCTATCCGGCTGCACTGCCCCATCCCGCTGTCGATGCTGAAGCGTCCGTACGAAGAGTTATCGCTATACAGGGTTTTGGCAGTACTTGGCACTAGCATGATGCTGGTACTGCATAGAGGGGACAAGAAGTGCTATGCTATGAAGGTAATAATTGTGTATAATTTGAAAAAATAAACGTTATTACACATCACATCATCAGCCAATTAACGTCCACTGTTGGACAAGGCCTCCCTCATAGAGAGGGGTGTTGCCATAATCCCCACGCTTGGCAGGCGGCTTGAGGATCGCAGTACGTTCACCGTATACTATTAGGACGCTGCTTCCCATCCTCCGGTGGTTCTGGTCGCAGTTTTAGGACATACCCGGGTCCGACTGGGTGAACCGATTTTGATGATTCTTTTTTATCTGAAAGCTGGTGGTTCCCGTGTGGTCTGTTGATTTTATTTTATTGTTCACAAAAAACCATCTGTCATAAGTTTCTAAACGATTTCATTTGTGAACGATATGGATCCGCCATCTTTGTTTTTCCACTTACTCGCCGTTCGCCTCTTTGATAGGAACTAGTCGCATCACTTCCAAATATAAAGTAATAAGGATAATACACGTACAAGTTAATTACTTAAATTCTTAACTAAGTGTTTTATTACGCCCACAAACCTCAAATAATCTACATGGTCCCATTTCAATATGATTCAGTTCTGTCATTTTTTAAGAAGTCGGTTTTTTATATTGATTTTTATTATTAAAATATAAACATAAAGATAATTTTATTGATAAACACTTAGGTACAAAAAAATTAGTGGTTCTGCCTTTGCAACACAGTGTTTCCAAAAGTTAAATGATTATTTACGGGATATTTACCGTGGTAAGGTTGTGGAAGGAGCTCCCACCTTACCACGGTAAATATCCCGTAAATAATCATTTAACTTTAGTGAACAACCGTGATAGTTTAAAACAGTGTTTCCACTAAAGCAAAGGCAGAACCAAAAAGTGGTTCTGCCTTTGCTTTAGTGGAACCACTGTGTTGCAAAAGCAGCATCAATATCAATCAATATCAATTTTCAGACACAAAAATCGGGTGTAACTAAATAATAGTTCTTACTTTATGACCATTACCACTATCACATCTAATATAAAATATTTTCACTGATAACGGCGTCGTATAACACGATAACATATGATTTTTATCGATTTCGTGCAATTTTCATACATTGGACTGCATTAGATTGACAAAGATAGCAAATCTACATAAATATTAACCTAGATAGATTGAAGTACATTTATTGCTAATCTAATCTTTTTCATATAAAGTCGATGTTTCGTAAATAATAAAGTCTTACAGGGCCCTCTAAAAAATTTTGACGAAAATAATATAATAATAATATTCCTGGGACATTATTGCACACATGGTCATCTGACCCCAAACTAAGCAAAGCTTGTAATATGGCAGCCAGAGACTGATATACATACATATATATTTTTAAATACATACTTAAATAGATATTAACACCCAGACATTGAACAAACACAAAAGTTCATCACACAAATGTTTGTCCTAGATGGGAATCGAACCCACGCCCCCAAGCACAGTAACTAGGATCACTACCAACTGAGCCACCGAGGCAGAATAATTATCAATATAAAAAAACCGACTTCATAAAAAAGTCAGAACCAAACCAAACAATCCAAATGGGACCACACGGGAAGCACACATCATCAGCCAATTAACGTCCACTGTTGGACAAGGCCTCCCTCATAGAGAGGGGTGTTGCCACAATCCCCACGCTTGGCAGGCGGCTTGGGGATCGCATTACGTTCACTGTGTACTAATAGGACTCTGCTGCCCATCCTCCGGTGGTTCTGGTCGCAGTTTTAGGACATACCCGGGTCCACGGGACACGGGAAGCACTAGCTTTTAAATAAAAAAAGAATCATCAAAATCGGTTCACCCAGTCGAAAGTTCTGAGGTAATAAACATACAAAAAAGAGTCGAATTGATAACCTCCTCCGTTTTGGAAGTCGGTTAAAAAGGAGGGTCCCCCCCCCATACAACAAACGTATTTTTTTAACCTATTTTTGTAATTGATCTAATGGCCAAGTGCGAGTCGGTAATTTATTTACTTGGACGACCTCATCATTGTTTCATCGAATACAAATTGCATATTTTACAAATTTTGAAGTCGGGTTTTTAAATTAATAAATATTGTATTTTGTGGTGGCACGGAACAATCAGTGCGCTAGCCTGACTCGCACTTAGCTGGTTTATTTTATTTATACGTCTTACCAATAATTTTGTTTGTTTCGAAGTTTTGAAAATGTCGACTTGCCAAACCCTAGGTTATAAAGGGCTCTATAATAAGGGTCCTTCCGCCGTATGAAGCCTCACGTGACGTCCCACTAATTTCAATATGGCGGACACAATTTTCTGTCTTCCACCATAACATGGGTATTTAATGAAAGGATTTGCTGAAAAGAATACGAAAAGCTTTTTTTAATGCCATAGGTAGCAAACAAGCAGACGGTCCGCCTGATGGTAAGTAGTCACCGTCGCCTATGGATACTTGTAACACCAGAGGCATCACAAATACGTTGCCGACCCTTTAAGACTTTATTAACTCGCCTTGTGAAGAACCCCATGTTGTAGCTTCTCGGAAACACCTCGAAAGGTAGCTCATTCCACATTTTGCAGGTGTGACGCAAGAAAGATCGTGTCAATCGCACAGTATGTGATTTCCACTGATCTATGATATGTGAATGCACTTTCAAAGGGTGTTAGCTAGTGCGATGATAAAACCGCGACGCCGGCATTAGATCGAATAGTTCTTCAGAACACTCCCCATTGTAAATGCGATAAAAGATACAGATAGAACCAATCTCTCTGCGTATGTTGAGTGGCTCTAGGTGTTCGGTGAGCTTGCGATCATCGACAGCTTGTTTTGAAAGGTTTTTTTCTATATATTTTTTAATTTTATAACATTTCAGGTCATACAAAAAGTACCGAGTAACCTCACAGAGTTCGATGAGTATTTCCTCCAAAGAACATCAGAAACCCGTCCACCCACACTGCCAACCGTAATACCTTACATGGTACCCTTACACGCATACATAGAAACCAACAACTTAATATTTTTGATACTAAGCTGTGCAGCCGGGGAAAAACTATTCGACTATATCAAAAACTACGCTAAATCTATACCAAATACGCCAGCAAGAGAAGTCAACTTGGAAAATGTTTTTGCTGAACCGAAAACTAAGACTTTAGATGCAGAAAATAACGTTAAAGTTGAAGGACGTAATGATAACGAAGATGTTCAATATAATGATTCTGTTGATAATGAAAGAGTTGGACATAATGAATTTGCTGATAATGGAAAAGTTAAACATAATGTTGTTGGTAATAAAAGTGTTGCACATAATGATTTTGTTGATAATGATAATGAAAGAGTTGGACATAATGATAACAACGCGCGCAGTAGTGTCGATGAAATAGTGTTGAATTCTCAGAAATTGTTGTTGAATGTTGATAAAGCGTTGACAGACGTCAAAAGTCAGTGCGATGTGACAAGTACGGTAGTTGATGAAGAAATAAATCGAGAGGTTCCGAGTGAGACTACTAGTATTAATAGGGTAAGAAAACTTTTTTTTCTTCGTTTTCTTTAAAAGAATTTTTCTGTCACACGGTTTATGCATTTGCATGCAGTATCAAGTATTGTCATATATATTTTGAAGTGAAAACATCTTTAGGTGCGTGGAGCACTTTTTAAGTGAACAAAAATCAAGGAATCGCGGCGTCGTCACGCTGTACCGTGTATTTCAAAACAGCGCCATCTCTTGTAGAATAGGTGAACTACTACTTATGTTTTCACTTCTGACGTGCAGTCATATGACTGATGTTTTTTTTATATCGTCAAAAAAAGCATAGTCACGAGTAGTACTTGTTTTTAAATTCGTTTTAAATTACAGTTAGTGTCTCGTCCCCGCGACGTGCTCCCCCCCTCGGCCATATGCAAGTGGGGGGCGGAGATACTGACCGCTTTGGAGAGCTTACACAATAGCGGAGTCATTTGCAGGTACCCTTTATTACTTACTAGCTGCGCCCCGCGGTTTCACCCGCGTGGTGATGAAAAGTAGCCTATGTGTTTATCCAGGACATAAGCTATGTATATTCCAAATTTCATCCAAATCCGTCCAGCCATTTCAGCGTGAAGGAGTAACAAATATACACTCACTCATTAGTTGGATTAAATTTTTGAATAATACACGTATTATTTAGGTGTCCATTTAGTTAATCTAATTCTGCCCCGGTGGATCAGTTGGTAGTGAACCTACCTTCTACGCTTGGAGGCGTGGGTTCGATTCCCACCTAGGTCAAACATTCTTTGTCTGAGTGTTAATATCTATTTAAGTATGTATTTTAAAAAATAATACGTATATGTCTCTGGCAGCCATTTAATTTGGGGTCAAATGACTATGCGTGCAAAAATAACCCAGAAAAAAATAAAAAAATTGAGTGAAGCTAAGTTCTCTAGAGACTATATTGAAAACGGAAACAAGTCAGCATTTTTTTATTGGCCAGAAAATATAATATATACACATACATAGACATACTTATCAATATGTTATAAAAAACCGACTTCATAAAAATGTCAGAATAGACCAAATTTAAATGGGACCACACGGGAAGCACCAGCTGTCAAATAAAAATATTAATCATCAAAGTCGGTTCACCCAGTCGAAAATTCTGAGGTAACAAACATTAAAAAAAAAAAAATTGACGAATTGAGAACCTCCCCCTTTTTGGAAGTCGGTTAAAAACTGTAACTTATAGAGCTTTGTTAATCTTTTCAGAGACCTGAACCCTTCAAACATACTCCTAGGCGAACGCGGGCAAATCATCCTAACCTATTTCTACTCTTACACTGGACTTGACATGACCCTGTCAAAGTTACGCTCTTCAACTGACATTGACATGTACATAGCGCCCGAGCTACATGTCAATACGATATTGGACGACAGAGATGACAGTGAAAATGTTTGTGACTTCTGGAGCTATGGGGCGATTATGTACCAGCTTATTTGTGGGGTGGTGAGTTTTTCAACTTTAGTTCGTGTTATTGAGCATTAGATGGCGGTAAAGAGATGTCAGTAAAAATGTTTGTGACCCCTGAAGCTATGGGGCGATTATGCACTTATTTTACTAGTTTATTTGTGAGGGTAGTTTTTCATCTCTAGTTCGTTTTATTGGGCGATAGATGGCGTTTTTTTAAATCTACGGTATCATAGTTGAGATGTGGATTAAAATCCATGAAATGTTTAACTTTTTTGCATGGTTATAGTGCAGCTCTTATCATGCTAAGTGTTTTACGAAAATTAAAGTGAGCACAGTTGGGGTCAATTTTTTTTTTTTTAATAGCCTTGCTTTTGGCCGGCTTCGCGTCTGATGTTAAGCGATGATGCGGTCTATGACGTAGCACGCTTGCCTAGTTAAGTAGTTAGCCTAAATCGATTCTCTCGTGATTTCAAGATACCCAGATTGTAACTATCGGGGAACACACATTCAGGCAGCGCATTCCACACTTTTATTATGCGAACTGCTAGTCTGTGGAATGCACTGCCTGAATGGGTGTTCCCCGATAGTTACAATCTGGGTGTCTTCAAATCACGAGTGAATCGGTTATCTATCTATCTATAATAGGTTCAATTTGTATTTCAGCCATTGTCATTCTTCCACCGAACCATATTCACCAGTCACACCATACTACAGTTGCCGGAAGGGATGTCCGTTGAAGACGAGTCTTTACTCACTCAGGTACAAACTTCACACATCTTGTTACCGAGAAACCTATACTGTAAATGAGCATAGAAAAAGCCTGGAAAAACCTCACGCAAGACCAATCATCATCATTTCAGCCATAGGACGGCCACTGCTGGACATAGGCCTCCCCCATCGATTTCCAAAAGGACCGGTTTTCCTGCGGTCTGTTTTAGGTCGTCTGTCCATTTTGTGGGTGGTAGTGTCTACCGGGGATTCTAAGCACCCCTTGGCTCGCCGTTACCTTGACCGCTACCGTAGCCAGGAATAGCGGGGTTGCCGGGAACTGGGGGCCTGTACTAATCTTGTGCGGGGGATTGCCAATACTCGCCACGCTTGGCAGGCAGGTTGGCGAACGCAGTTAAGTGTTGTTTTACTTAGAAGACGCTGCTACCCATCTTCTGCTTGATATCCCTTAGCCGACTCCTACGGCACCCACGGGAAGAAGGGGGGGTACATTCTTAGCAAGACCAATATGTTCACATTGTCTGTAATGAGATGGGCAGACCTTTGCCCAGCTGTGGGAAAATATAGGTAAAAAAAAAACTGACAAGTGCGACTCGGGTTCGCGCACTGAGGATTCCGTACCACCAAAAAAACAAAAGTAGCTAAAAGACAACATTGCCGCCCAGGCGGTCACCCATCCAAGTACCGACTGCGCCCGATGTTGCTTAACTTGGTGGTGAACAAAAGTTTGTCACCGACTCGCACTTGGCTAGTATTCTTTCTTTCTTTTACTTTAGAGTGTGTACTATAATCATGCCAAGTTTGTCGTTTGTACGTATTACCGTTTTTTAGCTAGAGCAAATACAAAAATGCGTTAAAAAAAACGTTTTTTGTATGACCCTTAAGTTCCAACTTTTTGACTTTATTATTATTTGTCAGTTAATCCGTCGTAACATTACATATTCTGTGAAAATTTCAACTGGCTTCAGTTCGAAAGATTCAGCGTCAATTGCTGGCAAAATAGTTTTAATTTAAACTTATTTAATAAAATGTCTAAAATAGTCTCATTTTTATTTTCAAAGCAGACATTTTAACAAGACTTTTTTTTTCTAGCTTCTAACATACGAGCCTTCAGAGCGCTTAGGCGGCGGTAAAGATGGCATCGAAGAGATCAAACGACACCCATACTTCAAAAGCATCGACTGGCACACAATATATGACAACTGGATCGTACCGGATTGAACCAGATATGCCATTCGTATACTAGTTTTAACTGGATCGTAGCCGATTCAACTGGAACGTACACTAGATACCAGTTTTAAAGTGGATTTGACCATTATTTGTACACTGTTATCTGGATCGTGCCGGATTGAACCGCTTATGCCTTACGTATACTAGTTTTTTTAACTGGATCGTAGCTGATTCAACTGGAACGTACACTAGATACCAGTTTTAAAGTGGATTTAACCATAATTTGTATACTTAGCTGGATCGTGCCGGATTAAACCGGTTATGTCTTACGTATATTGTAGCGGATTCAACTGAAGCGTACACTAGATATCAGTCTGAAAGTGGAATTAACCATAATTTGTACACTTAGCTGGATCGTGGCGGATTGAACCAGTTATGCCTTACCTATACTAGTCTTAGCTGTATTGTAGCGGATTCAACTGAAGCGTACACCAGATACCAGTCTTAAACTGGATTAAACCATAATTTGTACACTTAGCTGGATCGTACTGGGTTGAACCAGATATGCCTTCAAAACTTTTTTTTTACTTTTTTAAAATACTAGTCTTAACTGGATTATAGCTGATCCAACCCCAATGTACACTGGATACAAGTTAAACTGAATTGAACCATAATTTGTACATTTATTAGCTGGATCTTGCCAGATTGAACGAGATACGCTTTTCATAGACAAAGACCAACTGGAACGTATACCAGATACCAAACTGAATTATAATTTGTACAGTAAGATGGATCGTTCCAGATTGAACCGTTATTTAGTACCTCGTGATACTGGATTTACCTGGAATTCACAACAATCATAGACTGAATTACAGCAGAATTTATCATTAAATGAACTGGCCAATCTAGACATGTGCAGTTTATACTGGATTAAACCGGTTTTATACCACTTTTGACTTGATTAAACTGGTTTTTATGTAACTTCAATTGAATTGCACTGGTATTATTCCATTTAAAGTTGTACAGGCGAATTAAAATTCAACTGAACAGTACTAGATTAAACCGCCATTTAAATAACTGGATCATACCAGACTGTAGTTAAATTACTAAAATAGATTATATCGAATTGAAATAGACATTCCTGTAATTGACTCATATGCCACATAGATAAACACTTTATAGTTCACACCACAAATTACATATTCATCATCATTTTAGTTACACATTTAGTTTTAGTTTAGTCCACTGCTGGACATAGGCCTCCCCCATCAACCTCCAAAAAGGCCAGTTGGAAGCGGCCATCATCCAGCGTTTTCCTGCGGTCTCTTTTAGGCCGTCTGTCCATCTTGTCGGTGGACGTCCTACGCTGCGCTTACCGGCCGTGGTCTCCTTACAAAATCCTTTCGGCCCCATCATTGGCTGCCCACTGCCACTTCAACTTGCTAATCTGGTGGGCTATGTCGGTAACTTTCGTTACAAAATTTGCAAGTTGAAGTGGCAATAGGCAGGCCACATCGCTCGAAGAAGCAATAACCGATGGGGAAGAAAGGTTCTTGAGTGGAGACCACGAACCGGACGACGCAGCGTAGGTAGGCCTCCCCCTAGATGGACCGACGACATTGTGAGAGTCGCGGGCATCCAGTGGATGCAGATGGCAGGATGTCGTTCAGTGTGGAGGTTAAAGGGGGGGGGCCCTATGTTCAGCAGTGGACGTCTTCTGGCTGATGTTGGTGAAGATGTCGGTAACTTTCGTTAGACTAAGAATCTCCTCATTTCTGATTCGATCTCGTAGCACCCTGAGCATCTTATTCAAACAAATCACATACACAAGATAAAAAAGCTTTAAAATATAGTGCAACAATACGCGGCCTTATCGCTAAGAGCGATCTCTTCCAGGCAACCTTAAACAGCCAGATCTGTTTGTTCTTCCGATGCCTTCCATTTGAATATTTAGACTACAATCTTGCCTGACTTAACAATGTAGTACATTTTGAAAGACTTAGTATGGCTTTACAGGACTAAACTAGTTAAATAATCGCTGTCCCTTTTGTATCAAGCAAGTTAGATAAAGACAGCAATACTTTGTTGTGTAAAGCTGTCAAATAAAACTTTGAGGTTACCCGTCAAAAACATGGCATGACGGCCAGTGTTACTTGATTAAAACCTACATTTTTAGTCGCAAGTTAAAATTAGAACTATTGACAATACAATAAATATAAACATTTGTTAAACTAAATAAAACTATATAGTCTATCCATTATGTTAATAGCTTTTTGACAGCTCATACAAAATTGACGACATAACTTTGTAAAGCGTCTAGCGAATTTTATCTCATACAAATAAATACGTTTGATCTAGCATTACCTCTTTACAAGGTTACGTCAATTTGAAAGCCAAATTGCTTTAGAAACCTTCCGCGAAAAATTATCTAAATGTTGGTGAAGACCGCATCAAGATCCGTTGCGTGGTTTAGGAGTTAGCGAATATACAGACAGATAGACGCGGAAAGCGACTTTATTTTATACTATGTAGAGGATGATCACCATCTTGTATATCATTAGCACAGACTATATGTGCTCTACAAATAAAAAGGCGTCGATACTTTTTTTTTCGAGTGGGAAATCTTCCAAAGATACCCGGCTGCATTGGGGTGCAGCCAGGTTATGTGGGATTATACCCACTAAACCCCCCCTGGTGACCAGCCTTAATGCTTGACAAGAGGGCTCCGGGATCTCCAGAGAAACGCATCGGAGCCCTCAGCACTGCGCTATGGCTCCTCCCGAGACAACTGCGTGTTGTCTCAGTCCCTCCACTCGCGACAACGTTGGTCACACAACGTACTCTCCCTGGGCACGCTTAAGTGGATGGTCAGAGCCCCAACTTTGACCATCCCGAACCCATAGGTCCCCTTGTAGTAGGCTCTTACTACAGGCACCGGTGTAGAATGTAGAATACGGCACCGGGGGTACCGGTGCCGTATTCTATTGTCCTGGCACCAGGGCTAAGGCGTAGATACCTAACCAAAGTAACGCTGAACAATATTATAGGGTAGATGACTGATGTTTGTATCATTGAAACCTGTAGCTTTGATGAAGAATTTAAGTAAATATAATATGTTTATTGAAAAAACTATTTAAATCGGTTATTAATGTTCTTATATATAAACGTTTAAAGTTTTTG
Source organism: Agriopis leucophaearia (assembly GCA_949125355.1). NCBI lineage: Eukaryota > Metazoa > Arthropoda > Insecta > Lepidoptera > Geometridae > Agriopis > Agriopis leucophaearia. The sequence goes on along the minus strand of OX421285.1, from coordinate 2,346,011 downwards.
GTAGAGAAAACTCTGTCCCTCTCTCACAAAACAAAAAATAACGTCACGCCTCTGTGCGCCATACTTGTCAGAATAGAATTTATATGGCGTGCAGAGATGTGACGTCATAATTTGCTGTTTCGCTCTCTGTCTAGCATGATATTAAAAAGCTTATATGTTGCAAATTTTTGATCAGATTTTCATTTTGTTTTCATTTATCAGATATATTAAAAGATACATTTAAAAAAAAAAAAAAACAGTCATCTTGCCTATTGTTTTTTTTATAATCGCCGAAGTTTCCATTAAGACGTCGCCTTAGTTTTTAGACGTCATAGCAAGATTAGTTCCTAGATTAGAAATATATTTTAAGCTAAGACTAAATATAGTATTAGTAAGGAAACAGTATGAATTTATATCACAGATATAGACTGCAAAAATAAATTTAAGGCAGGCCTTTTGTAATTTGGCTGTATTGTCTATGCATAGTTATAGTAAGGCGTAGATAGACTCGAGCATTCACTTTTTATAAAATAAAATTAACTACAGTCGAATTGAAAACCTCCTTCGTTTTGGAAGTCGGTTAAAAATGATATTTAATCGCGCACTGAACAGTGGATCACATTAAAAACAGACTCAAAAATATATGAAAAACTTAATAAGTGTCTATAAAATTGAGGGTTGCCCTCGATTTCCCTGGGATCCCATCATCAGATCCTGACTTGGTGACAATGGGACCCAATTGGAAGTATACCCTACAATAAAGTTTTTTTTTATCGGTGCACAGTTAACGAAGAAAATCGGTGAACACACATACAATAATTATCAATATAAAAAACCGACTTCATAAAAATGACAGAACTGGATCAAATTGGCACGGGAAGCACCAGCTTTCAAATAAATAAAAAACCATCAAAATCGGTTGACCCAGTCGAAAGATCTGAGGTAAAAAAAAACTTATTGAGGACCTCCTTTTTGGAAGTCGGTTAATAATAATGCAAAAAAAAAACAATAAAATTATTATGATGATATGATCTATTATTTTAGTATGAAGTGTTTTAGTGCACAATTAAATAACATCTAAAGTTCTGTTAAATGTGGATTCTCAGGTTTATCTATGTATAGAATTACTTTATCAAATTGTGTTTATTCTAGTCTAAATTTTGGAAACTTAAATCCTATCCCCATATTCATAAACATTTGATAAGACAGGACATTATAGCTTAAACATGCCTAAAACACTGTTTTAAACTATCACAATTGTTCAATACAGTCATATGATTATATCCCGTTAATAATCATAGAACTGTAAGGTTGTTAAACATGTTTAAAACGCTGTTTTAAACTATCATAATTGTTCACTACAGTTATATGATTATATCCCGTTAATAATCATATAACTGAAAGGTTGTTAAACATGTTAACGCTGTTTTAAACTATCACAATTGTTCACTACAGTTAAATGATTATATCCCGTTAATAATCATATAACTGTAAGGTTGTTAAACATTTTTAAAACGCTGTTTTAAACTATCACAATTGTTCACTACAGTTATATGATTATATCCCGTTAATAATCGTATAACTGTAGTGTTGTTAAAAATGTTTAAAACGCTGTTTTAAACTATCACAATTGTTCAATACAGTTAAATGATTATATCCCGTTAATAATCATATAACTGTAAGGTTGTTAAACATGTTTAACACGCTGTTTTAAACTATCACAGTTGTTCACTACAGTTATATCATTATATCCCGTTAATAATCGTATAACTATAGTATAATTGTCAAACATGCCTATCGAATGTTTCTAAATAAGGCCATAGTTTTATAAAATACGAGTATTATTTATTCTCATAGGTTTTAGTACAAAAATCAGTTAATCCGTAGTTATAGTAAACAGTTCAAAATTATTGGTAATCGACAGGACTTGAACCTGCAATCAGTGATCCTGGGTTTACGTCCCTCGTTGCTTAGCCATTTAATCTACAGTCAACATGTGAGCTATGTTGTAATATTTTAATGTTTTAATTTACTGTGTGTTGGTAAATATGAGTTATTTAGTTTTAATTATACACTATATTAGTTCTGTATATGTATTTGTAAATGTTGGATGTTATACTGAAATAGGTATGTGTCTTATTTATTTTATAAATAGAGCTTGATGAGTTTTATTTGCGAAAACATAATTAAAATTTGATTTCAATGAGAATCCTACATGCCCGGTATAATTTGACAAAAACTGTTTTTTTTATTGAGGTTCAAAGCTAAGATATTTTTACCTGTAGATAGGTTGTGCCTGCCACCATATTGACTAGACGAATGCAAGGTACATTACCGTACTCGTTACAGCCGTGTCTCAGTCATCGCAGCAAAAATAATTGTAATAAAATGCCTTCCTGTGTCTTTATTAACCACACACGCAATGTGAGAGACAAGATTTTTTTTTTTTAATTTCACGCGTACCTAAGTAGTGTATTTTTATTGTAACAGAAAAGATATGCTGCTTTTAGTTAGTTTTTAAAGCAGTGTTGTTCGCCTATATAACATCTCAGTGGTTCTAAGGGTTTTTTTGTGTATAAGAGGGTAGTCTATAAATCGTTTTTTCATTACTTATACTCGGAAAGTAGGTCTGAAGTTGCCTGAGGAGCGGGTAGAAAGTAATACATTTCAGCCCTAGGGAGAATCACTTTCAACTGACAGTGACAGTTGACAACTGACAGACACTCAAATGATAAACAAACTAGTTCTAATTTCACATTTGTATTGACTTTTTTTTCCTCAGAGGATTATGTTCCCGCACTTCTCGTGCATTTGCCAGTGTCAGTACGTGTTTTTATTTTTAGTTTCCTTGTATTCGTAATGAAAAACACAGTGTTTAACTCGGGGTTAAAGACTTATTTAGTCCCTCGAACTATTACCCAAACCCCGTCTCGGGATTAAATAAGTTACTTTCACCCCTAGGATAACAATGTACTATTGTTATAATTCTTGTGTAAGTTCTAAAATATAAGTGTTAGATGTATTTAAGTATTATCGTAACCAAAAAATTGAATATCAAAATTGATCTCCGGTTTGTAATTGGCTGTTTTGGAACTTTTGAATATTTATGTTAAACAAATAATAATAATAAAAGTGTCATTTAGTAAATAAATAGTGTGAATATTGTGTACTTAACTGTATTCTTTTATTTTCTATTTTTAAACAACGAAATATCTTTAGGTACATCGACATTCACTAAAAAAACACATCAGTCATAGGACTGCACGTCAGAAGTGAAAACTTAAGTAGTAATTCACCTATTCTACAAAAGATGGCGCTGTTTTAAAATACACGGTACTGTGTACAGTACAATCTCACTAATCCGGCACTATTAAAAACCGGAGGGTGCCGGATTATTGGAATGTTCGGATTACTGGATTATACTGAAAAAGTCATCGGTAATAAATAAAATAAAGCATTTCATAGAGATTTATTTGACATTTTTAACTATAAACTAGTCTCACTTGAAAGAAACAATACGTTAGCACGTGCACGTGATAAGTTTTGAGGTTAGACTGCTAGTCGATGACGCAGCGACCAAAGCGCACAGGTATAGAGGGGAAAGGGAGGCGTGGGCGGAGGGTGCCGGATTATTGGACGTGCTGATCTATCGAAGTGCCGGATTAGTGAGATTATACTGTATTATATATTCTATGACAGCGTGACGATGACGCGACTTCCACGATTTTTGTTTCACTCAAAAAGTGCTCAACGCGCCTTAAGTTTTCACTTCAATCTATCTGACTCTGTCTATTCACTTTTAAATGGCTGAATCCACAATAATAAAGAGCAGAGAATCCGTCACGTGATTCACAAAGCGTACCAGGCAGTCTGTCAAATATTATGTAGCCTTTGGAGCCTTTTACAGGCCCCTAGTACCAAGAACGATCTAGTACATAGTGCAGTCAATTTGCCGTCCTGTCAAAAATATATCTGTTTCGTTCTGGTAACAACAATTTTGGCATATGAGTAACATGTTGAATTCGTTTATGCTAAATTAGCACTACTTCTATGCCTTAGTTCTTTTTTCTGAGGCTGTATCAAACTTGAAGTTTGGCAAGAAAGTTGTAAGCTCCATGCTTTTGACAGTACATTGGCCTGAATAAGTATGAAAGTTTTGGCGTAAATATACCTGCTTACCAGGGGCGTAGCTATACGGGGCCCCGGACTACAGGGGTCCCGAACGTGTGTTAGCAAAAATTCGTAAAATGTTATCCACAATCTCACTTAAACTCTTACGCCGTACTTCCCGGGAATAAATAATTATATAATATGGATTCATTCTCATACGTGATCAATATGATTTTACACGAGTTTTGGCCATTTCTGCGCAGTAATGGCCCTCGAAAGGAATCTTTTTTTCGTGTTAAACGGGGCCCCTTCGGGATACTATAGATATGTATAGAGTCGTAATGTCTACGTAAAAACAGTCAAAAAATCGTCCGAGGGTCGTTGTTCATACCTAGACATCAATTATATTGTTCACAATGCCACATTTACTTCAATTTAGATGTTATGTCGCTGGCATCGTAGCACTGGCATAGCGCGGCATTGTAGTCGGATCGCGGTTGCCTTACAACTAACCAAAAAGTCTACGCAATGCGTAGCGTGTGCCGAGTTTTGGTTCGGACATTTTCTTGGCACGATTTGAAATTCTGGCATTTCGAGATTTCAATAGTTTCCTTAACCAGCCTTGGTATGTAGTGGCGCTCGGTGGACAGGATTTTTCAACTCGCCAGTGCGTGGAATCCAGTATTAGGTTGCCTTAAAAATAAAAATCCGCGTTCAAAATGTGTTCAAAATACTATACGCAGTGATACAGTGAGTGTGTTTTGTCGGGACTTAGGTTCGAGTTCCAGTGATAACCGTAGCAAAAGACTAAGAAAGAGGGTAGATCGTTTTGTCTGCACCTAACTTTAAACTGTTCGACCAACCACCCGCATTCTTCAGTCTTCCCGTGAACATGTTGCATGTAACTGCGCCGAAATATCGAGAGCTCCTTCCACAACCTTACCACGGTAAATATCCCGTAAATAATCATAACTGCCAACTGGAACGGACCCGGGTATGTCCTAAAACTGCGACCAGAACCACCTTAGGATGGGCAACAGCGTCCTAATAGTACACGGTGAACGTACTGCGATCCCCAAGCCGCCTGCCAAACGTGGGGGTTATGGCAACACCCCTCTCTATGAGGGAGGCCTTGTCCAACAGTGGACGTTAATTGGCTGATGTGAATCATATAACTGTAGTGACCAACCGTGATAGTTTATAACAGTGTTTTAGTACGAGCACTTGCGAAAAAGTTATCGCGACGTAAACAATAGCAAATGTATGAAAAATTGAACAGCGCCTCTATCGGACGTGAAAGGAAACTTCATTTTTTTCCTTTTTATGTCCGATACGTTCACATTTGCTATCGTTTACATAACAATAACTTTTTCGCAAGTTCTCGTACTAACCCCACTGACCGACCATAAAATATAGTCTATACTTCAACTATAACTCATCAATCAACAAGGAAGTACGTCGTCGGCTTTGTTGACCAAAGAGAACGTTGTTGACAATGGACGTGAGCACGCAGACGTCGCCGTCGTTGATTTCTCTATCAACATTACGATATTTAAACATGCGAAAGTGGAAAATAGAATATAGAGATTTTTATTGGTATGTACGTTTTGTGCAGATAGATTTAGACACTTAGAACAAGCTATTTAAAGTTATAGGTATCATTTTGGTACCTAAGTATCTTTAGGTTAGGTCGAGTAGTTGTAGCTGAAAAGTTAAGTGTAATGTAAATGTTCTTAAAAGATGTCGCTAAGCGTCTTTGTTTGCGAAAAATTTTTATAAAAGAAGAAAATCCATAAACGAAAAAGAAAGGGAAAGTTTTTCTTTTACCGTCCAAATCCTATCGCATCTTCGACCTGATGGCCTATTCTTTGTACTTCATATTCAAATAAAATAAAAACGGTTACAAAGAAACATTTGCTTTTGCACAATGCGACTTTACGCGACTCTATAGACTAGTAATCAAAGGGTACGAAAGAGTTTTTTTTGAGCAGGTGTTACGTCAATTGATGGAATAAAATTCTGCACGCGCTTTCTGGCCCACTCAGCCATGCACCGCATACTTACCTACCTACCTTCAAAACAACCAACTTATCTGTAGAGTTGAGTAGGGAAGCTACCCTCGCACTTTCAAATCAAAACAGAGCACCACCTCTGGAAATTTTTAGTTCTTTTATTTGTCCACCTACACAAATAAGTTTGTCGCACTAGGTACCTGCCGAGGCCACATTTCTTCTAAGGTAATCAACTCCGGATTAACATCTCCAAGCCATTTTACGCATTAAATCCTTGAGCATTGGGCACAGATTGCCTTTGACCAGATAACTCATTGAATTTATATTTAGATAAACGAAAATCTGTCTTCTCAAACTGTGATAAAAGCTAAGTTTGAAAAGCAATGAATATCAAAGCCTTATAAAGAAAATGTAGGAGTAGTACGCACTACAATCTACCTTAACTCTATTCATTAAGGAATAAAATGGTATGGGAGTTGTTTATGCGACTGTAGAATCCGGTTTTACAACGATGTACGTGCAATGTAGCTTATTTACGACAGCTGAGCTACCACCCAAACTTGTTTGTGTAATAGCTCGATCTTTGGAGAACGCAAGACGCGGATTGGACGACAGTCTTTGGTCGAGCTTCTTGACTGCGCGCGTTGGTAGCTCGCATGCGCGAAACAAGAAGTGAATGTTAAAAAAAAATCAAATAAATGAACAATTTTGTATTAATGCCTTGTACGAACGAGAAACTAAATCGATATTTTATTCGATATTCGAGTTGCGATTTATTCGGAGTGTTATAAACTGTTGGAATTTGAAAAACGGGTTTGTGACGACTAGTTTTTTTGACTAGATTTTGTAATCGAATAACATTACATATACAAACTGATTGTTTACTGTTGTGTTGTAATTGGATGCTGTAGATTCCCATTGGATTCCAGTTAGAAAGGTACGTTGAACTTACAGTACACTTTACTACGTTTACTGTATTAGGAACAACCAGAAACTTTTTTTTATTTAGTTCAAGAATTTCGATTACGACAGCTGGAGATTTTTTCGTGCTAAAACTTTGTCGCCACAGAATGAAACATATTCTCAATGAATTTATCAGTAAAAGTTTACATTACAACCAAGTAGTATGTACATTTATATTAAAACTATGTACCTATCTAGGTTCTTTCCAGATAAACTATTTTTGACATTTATTACTTGAAGACAACAAAGACTGAGAAAATAACTCTGTGCTTGACACTGGTAAATGAATGCACAAGATGTGAGACGCCAAAATGTTTAAAATCCTCCATGAAAAAAACCGCAGAGAATAAATTAATAGCACCTACCTAGGTACCTATTATTTATTAATGTACAAATAGTACTATTATTTATTTAGAAAAGAAACTATTCTAGTCAGTAGGAGTTTCTGAACTATTTTTACATTCTTTGAAGGTCAGTTTAGTCGTAGACAAGGAACTAAATCACGAATAAGTTACGACAGTTTACAACCAGACAGATCAGCAGACAAATGATAAAACATTAGTAACTTAGTATAAATACTAATAGTTGGTTTAGGACTTAAGGCGCAGAATGCCCAATTTCTCTATCAAACCACTTTCACACAATAGCTAATTCTTAATGGCTAATTCTTCAAATGTCTAATTCTCAAAATGTCAAACAATACCTACTTCTTTTATGCATTGATTCTGTCTATAAGTACGTACGTACTTACGTATCTTTTGAGTGAGTTACCTATACGTGAGGTGACTTACGATATTGTGGTCAACGGATATAGTCGGAGAGAGCGAGTGCAATACAATTACGACGACGAGTCCCGTTTTATTAGAATAATATTAACCTACCTCAAATATCGCCTGTATTTAAATGAGCTTTTTCAACTCGATTATCATGTTATTTTGCATTAAAATAGCAAAAAAGTATGAGTAATAACATCATGGAATTTATTTATATATTTACCTGTTAAATTTATTAAACTAAAGGCCACCAGTTAGTACCTACCCTAGCTCATATTTCAAAGGCGCCAAGTTCATCAAAGTTCAATAGTCTTTAAAAACTGGTTCTTTTTCTATATTTTGGATTCTATACAGTCATTGCCAAACAAACATATTCGTAAAAGAAAAAAGTAAGACTGGATGGACTGGAGATGGGGCCGAAAGGTTCACAAATGGAGACCATGGACTGGTAAGCGCAGCGTAGGACGTCCATCCACAAGATGGACAGACGACCTAAAAGAGACCGCAGGAAAACGCTGGATGCAGGCCGCTTCAAACCGGCCCTTTTGAAATCGATGGGGGAGGCCTATAATGTTCATCAGTGGACGTGCTATGGCTGAAATGATGATAAGACTTAACGCTATTTTAATAATTGTCGTCAGTAGGTATAAATAGGAATATAGAAGAGAAGTAAGGAATAACTCATGTTAATTTCTCAATTAACTTTAAATACCTATAAGTACTTTTCATGAGTAAATAATGTCATAATAACGCATCTGGCATTAACCTGACTCATAAAAACAAGTGTTTCAACTTTCAATTAAATTAAGTTTTTATGAAGCATTGGTTGCGCGGGTTAAATTAAATATAAGCAATTTTGATAATAAGTTACCGAAATATGGTTTGTGGTAGCGCAACTTTTCTCATCACGTAAACGAAGGCCCCTGGGGCCTTACGGCTAACTGTTAACGCGGGCTCGAAACAGCGCTGTTTGGAAAAACACGCGAACGTGAACCTTAACGAGCTGGGATACGGTTTGCGGTTGCGCAGCTATTCGCAAGCACCTAAACTGAATCGCTTAAAACAGCTCCCTGAAATGGCCCGTCAGAAAAACGCCGAGCATAGCTAACGCGTTACATTGCATCATGCTGACACTCCTAAAGGTCTAGTCAAGAACTACTTTCTGTTAGCATTAACGTTTGCGGAAAGATAAAATTGTATGAAAATGACATTAGCAGTCACGTGACATCTCTCAAGCTAATGTCATTTTCATACAATTTTATCTTTCCACAGACGTTAACGCTAACAGACAGTGGTTCTTGTCTAGACCTTCAGGAGTGTCAGGACCAAAGATTCTAGAGCAAGGAAAATTTGTTTTAAATTAAAACAGAATAGATACTTAATACTTTAGAAAAAAACAGCCGAATTGTATAAAATTTCTCAGACCATAAAGTTTTGCAATAAATGAACTCGAAAACTGGAAGTCAGATAGCATCGCAGGGCGCGGCAAACCATTTACATCAAAAACGTATTACGCAAGAAGAAAGTTCACACTCGCAGGGAAATATTTAGCGGTGTTGTGCTAACATGCGAAAGTGATGGACGCTCGCGAAATTTTTAATTTGCTTTGCCGTTTAAGAGTTTTCTGAACGAGTAATTTAGAAAAATTGCACGCGAACGTGTGAAAGTTTGGGAATCCGGAAATAATTGTATAAATTTGAACGTTGTCCAATCTGACGTTTACAAGCTATAACTTCCATAGTTTTGCGAAATAATCTCTTTAAGAGCCGTAAATATTTAGATTGAGTGAAAATATTTTCTCGTTCTCTCCCGTTAGTTAGACGGCGGTTTATTTCTCATTCTCTCCCATTGGTTAGACAGCGGTTCGTCAGCCAAGTTGACGTGTCTGTTACGTCTCTAACAGGACCTCTCAGTGTAGGTGTGGCGATTGTTATCGTCCACTATTCCAGAGTGTCACATCACTAAAATAGTTTTAATAAGGTGACATCCCTACAAATGTCAGATTTTCTGAACTATATTTTACAAAATAATGTTTTGCCTGATTTCTCCTGTACGCAATAAGCATAAGCGAAAATATACGAGGCCTTTCATTAGTTTTATTATATAAGTAAGGTACGGAGAAGCGAAACCTTCATAGGTGGGATTCGGCCCCATCAGTGCCTCTCAAAAGACTGCGCATAATCAAACACACGAGAAACCTAGTCGTATACATTTTGTAGTGGTAGGACTCTTTTACAGGGGTCCGCCTGGGGAAGTACCACACCTTTGCCAGTTATTCAACTGCCAAGCAGTAGTGTTCATACACTACTGTGTTCTGGATTGAAGGGCAATGTTTCCAGCGAAATTACAGGGCACACAGAGATTTGACATCTTATATCTCAGGGTGACGAGCGCAGTGCATTGCCTTCCAGGGATTTGAACTGTTGAAGTTCAAAATTCTGAGTGGCGTTGAGCTGTTATAGGCAAGCGTGAAGAGCCATCAGGCGAGAGACTTCGCTCGTCTCGTCATCCAGTATCATAAAAAATTTTTTTTAAAAATTAATGAATAATATAATTTTCATTGTGATTATTATCACACGTTATAAAACTTCATCAAGCCAGGAATATAGCAACATTCATTACCTATTAATCAATAAAAGCGTTTATTTATGCAAGCGGAACTATATAAAATCCTTACAATATTTTATCACGTTTTTCTAGGTACCTACCTACCTACTATAGGCGTTACGGATCACGTATGCATAATAATTACGCATGTAGCTAAAAGTGTTAAACGTTTTTACTACTATAATTATCTCCAGAGTGTTATACGGATAGAAAAGGTATTTAATTGAATATTTCGCTGTTCTTATTTCATACAAAATAATGTTTATGACTTATCTCCATACTTTCCTGAAATATAAGTTTTTATAAAGAAAAATGTCATTAATACTCAACGAAGTCTATGGAACACCAAATTTTTTAAACACTGTTTTAAACTATCACGGTTGTTCACTAAAGTTATATGATTATTTACGGGATATTTACCGTGGTAAGGTTGTGGAAGGAGCTCCCGATATTTCCCGATATTAAAGTCTTCCCGTGAACATGGTGCATGTAACTGCGCCGAAATATCGGGAGCTCCTTCCACAACCTTACCACGGTATCGTTTGCGCAAAACTTTATGAGCCTTCTGAAGTTAGGCGCGAGGCCTCCCCGACGCCCTGTAAAGTCCCTCGGATACCTATAATATGCGTACTGCGCAGCCACTGGGCCTAACTTCAGAGGGCTCATAAAGTTTTGCGCGAACGATAAATATCCCGTAAATAATCATATAACTTTATCTTTCATTACCACAGTGCCACAATAACAGATAGGTAACCCTCAATTAATCACATTTTCCTATTCCCAACGGATCATAAAAAAACTTTCGGACTTAAATCGACATGCCTTGTGGAGACTGGGGACTGGAGACAAGTGTTAGGGCAATGAGTAATATAACTATACCAAAAGGAATGTTAACTTGTTGAAGTGGCAATGGGCAGACTACTTCGGTCGAAGAACCGTAACCGATGGGGAAGAAAGGTTCTGAGTGGAGACCACGTACCGGAAGACGCAGCGTAGGTAGGCCTCCCACTAGATGGACTGACGCGACGATATCGTAAGAGTCGCGGGCATCCAGTGGATGCAGATGGCAGGATGTCGTTCAGTGTGGAGGATAAAAGGTGCAGCCCATGTTCTGCAGTGGACGTCTTCTGGCTGATGATGATAATAATGAAAAGGAACGTTAGGGCTTGTAGTGGCAGTGTAGAGTCTCGTACGTCGAAGTACTTGTTTTATGTGACAGCAATACGTCAGTGCATTGTGTGATTATATATGCATTCCCATGAGCAGCTCCCATGCAAGAATACCGCGATATTGTTATAAAAACTTACGGAACTTCTGATTACCAAAGTGGTTGACAGGAGTGTATAATTTAACATTTAATTACACCTAAAAATGGCGTTAAAAAAAGTCAGTCATAGGACTGCACGTCAAAAGTGAAAACTTAAGTAGTAATTCACATATTCTACAAGAGATGGCGCTGTTTTAAAATACACGGTACAGCGTTCGGTGACGATAACGCGAGTTTCGTGATTTTTGTTTACCCAAAAGTGCTCAACGCGCCTAAAGAAGTTTTCAATTTCATAAAAAATAAATTGCTGGTAGCTAATATGTACAGTTAAATAATAAAAGACAATGTTTTCATTAAAACTTTTACAATATTATTTCAGCTATCAGATTCTGTCAGGCTATCTCCAAACAACTGGACTGTAGGGCCACTTATTAAGTATTATTATACAAGACAAGCAAGCAACACAACACTGCTGAACATAGACTGCCCCGGTGGCTCAGTTGGTAGTGAACCTACTTTTTGCGCTTGGGGGCGTGGGTTCGATTCCCATCTAGGAGAAACATTTGTGTGATGAACATTTGTGTGTTTGTTCTATGTCTGGGTGTTAATATCTATTTAAGGATGTATTTAAAAATATATATGTATGTATATCAGTCTCTGGCAGCCATATTGCAAGCTTTGCTTAGTTTGGGGTCAGATGACCATGTGTGCAATAATGTCCCAGATATTTATTTATTATAACTCATTTCATTTTCATTCATTCGTCATACCAGAAATTCAAAGCTGATCAACTTGATTGATCAATCATGGTTGAAAGTAGATCAACTTTGGAATTAAAGTTGATCTTGTGACGTAACGTTTTTGGATTCATAGGTATTTTTTGTTTATTCCTATCAATCACTTTGGATCTTTGCAAAACACTTATTATTGTATTTTTATTTACTAAGGAACAGCAAACAGCCATATTATAACATAATTATATGCTATAATAACGTAGATATAATTATTAATAAACTTAATAATAATACAGCCCGCAGCATTATTCACAGATTACTTACAGAATTATACAAATTTACTGCTAGGAGTAGGTACTTGCAAAACAAATTATTTAAATACATTTTCTTTTTTAAATTCTGAAAAAACTAAAAATTATACTTTTGTATTGTTTCAAAATACTGAAGTTACGAAAAGAGCTTTTGAAATACTGCTGCTTTAAATTTAGCAGCAGTGCAAGCAAAAATTACGATATTTTGAAAACCACCATCCGACAAGTAGGAATGCGCAGCGCAGGCGTTAGAGCGGCATACACATCATCAGCCAATTAACGTCCACTGTTGGACAAGGCCTCCCTCATAGAGTTGTATGTTGACATAATCCCCACGCTTGGCAGGCGGCTTGGGGTTCGCAGTATGTTCACCGTGTACTATTAGGACGCTGCTGCCCATCCTCCGATGGTTCTGGTCGCAGTTTTAGGACATACCCGGGTCCAAAGAGCGGCATACGCCCAATGCGAATAAGCTCCCTGTTGCACCTCCCGTTTGTAAATTTTATTGTTCTAGGTACAACATAAAACCAAATCTATGCAGTCAAAGTTATTGTTAATAATATTAAAAACAGTAGTAGCTTCAAGATATTTGCGTCTTGATTCAAGTGTAAGTATGTTATATTTGCTGAGCAGTTTAGTATACTTAGATATCTTTTATGACATCTGTAGTGCATGCACGTAAGAACCTTCTTTGGACCTTCTCAACAGCATCTTTATACTTTTCGTAATAGGAATTAACTACACATATGATAAGTCATTAGTAAAGTACTTAACAAAAACAAATTCTAAGGTCCATTAGTCGCGTCGTGTGCAAATACGCAAACATAACATCAGCAAACGATTGCTTAACAGCTTCCCGATAGAAAATCTCTCTTGAAAAACACGTAGAATGTTCATTAACACAGGAATGTAATTATCCGCATTTAATTGCATGTAGTTTTCCCATGTAAATTATTTCCTTGAGCAGCTGTTTAAATGCTACCCTGAAGTTTACTTGCGATAATGGCACACATTTTGCTACAAGAAGTACAGAAAAATTGAAAAGGTGAAATTTGAAAAGAAGAATTTCTAAAATGAAAAGAAAGAAGAAGAATTGAAAAGGTCAAGCATAAATTGCAGGTGCAAGTTTGTAAAAATAAGTACAGCTATTTGCTTCAATGGTGAATAACCTTATACATTAAAATTGTTTCCGTTTCTGAAGAATTTTAATAATATTTATATTCTAACGTAAAAGAAACACCATTTTGAATTTGCTTACAATTAGATAAACACATTATCTTGACACTTTATTAATGTTTTGCCAGATCTGAATATTTATTTATCTGAAAACAAAATGATTTTTTGTGAACTGAATTCTGAACATAGCCTTTCTGTCCTGCTACTTTGATTTGCTCCAGGAATCAGCAACTAATTAGGTTCATTAGAATTTAATCCAGAACATCGATTCCTCCAGATTTCTGAGCTCAGATTCTTAAATCCCCATAATAAAAAGGTACTTTACGTCCTGTTTTTTTTATTAGTTCCATATTGTGCTATCAGACTCAAATTTATCTTCCTGATCACCATTGTATCTCCTCCTATTGTTAGTCTTTCAGGAGTTGTCAATAGTTCCAAAACCACTTTAAACGTTTACAAGTTAATGTCTTATTTCCCATCCCTCGTACAGTTACGCCATGCAAACGTATGAGAAATCACGCGTTCTCTCACGCGCCTCATTATCTCGGTACGTGATCCACAAGCTCACTGTTTCTATGGTACAGCCGGACTGACAGCGACTAGCGGATATCAGAGAAACTACACACAATATATTCAGTGTGATCAATACAATTATTATCTTATGCTATGGTGAACCAGTACTTTGCGTGGAAGTCAATTTCGTCTCGCCGTCTTCGCTTGGGCCTGCCAGGTGGTCGAATGACCTGTGAAAGCTATACGGTCGTGGTTCTTGCCCACAGCTCATCCAAAATACAACAGCCGTGGCCGGCCCAGACCCATTTCAGTTTGCCGACTTTTCATATGTCTTGGAACTCAATATACTGTTTCGTGTATAAACATTCTATATTTTAATCTAATACTCAATATATTACCTACAGGTAATTAGTTCTTGAAAAGATTTTGATTATGTGGGAATATAAAATTAAGGGATAATGCAGGGTTTGGTTTTTAACAGAGGTGTACTGATTTTTCGGTTATATACACAAGACCTAACAAAAAAAACCTAAAGAGAAATCTCCAAAAATTCAAGAGAGCAGCGGTTTATAATTTTGTCACCATGAAATATTAGTGATACTCGTATTTATATTGCCAAAATTATAAACCGCTGCTCTCTTGGATTTTGGACCACAGTAAATTGAAATTGGAGAATATTTCAATAACAGGCGTCGCATATTAATCATATTTTGCAATTGAAGTCTTCGAACCTTTCTTTCCGCTCTTCGATTTCTATTACAAAACAATGGGATTATTTTTACTTTTACATCACAACATATTTTTCCGACAGTCATATGATTATTAACGGGATGTTTGCCTGATAAGGTTGTGAACATGGTGCATATAACTGCGCCGAAATATAGGGAGGCGAATCCACAACCTTATCACGGTAAATATCACATAACTGTAGTTAACCACGGTGATATTATTGTCTTAAATGTATATTAACCTTAGGTAAACTTTTATTCAAATTATTTCGATCTATATTAACATTTTATTCGAATCGTGAAATTATTATTTTCTGTTGTTGATCTTTCGTTGACTAGTAAGCTTTTCCTTCCTCTGCTAGCGTAACAAGAATCTACTTTATCTCCCAGTGTTTTTGAGTCTGTAGTTAGGCGAGTTATTGTTAATTCACTTTGTTTAAAAAACATAGATTCAAAAAGTCGTAATTTTTTAAGATAAAAATAAAAGTCACAATTTATTTATTTATTTACTATTCTCCCGTTTGTTTAGCGATTTTTCCATTTTTGTATATATATTATATTCTAATATATAAAAGGCGATGTGAGTAATTAGTGTGTATGTTCCCTATGGACTATGGACTCAGACACGGCTAAACCGACTTTGATGGGACTCTATATGGATTTTCTCTGGCAGATAGCTGATGCCATAAAGGAGTAATCCATGCGGGTAAAAAAGGGGCGCAACTTGTAAAAATAAAAAAAATATACATACATATATTATTAGATTAAGTATATTATTTAGTTATTTTCAGGCTATTTTATTTTAGGAAACGCAAAAGGCTGGAATGGGCCGGATTAAGGGAAAAAAAAGTGTAGGAAAATTATATTAAAATCTACAAGTACGAAGTCGCGGGCAACAGCACTTGTAATATAAATGTATATAGTACGTATATTTTGTTACTATTTTATTTTATGGAAATTACTCACGTAAGATTAGAAAATAACTAAATAATATACTTAATCTAATAATATATGTATGTATATTGTTTTAATTTATATATATATATATCATCATCATCATTTCAGCCATAGGACGTCCACTGCTGAACATAGGCCTCCCCCATCGATTTCCAAAGGGACCGGTTGGAAGCGGCCTGCAGCCAGCGTTTTCCTGCGGTCTCTTAGGTCGTCTGTCCATCTTGTGGGTGGACGTCCTACGCTGCACTTACCGTTCCGTGGTCTCCATTCGAGAACCTTTCGGCCTCATCGGCCATCTGTTCTGCATGCTATGTGCCCTGCCCACTGCCACTTCAACTTGCGATTATATATATATTATGTTAGATTTATATGTGTATAGATATATAAATTTGTAGGTGTAATTTGGGATATTTTAGTCTTCTCCTCACCTTCCATCGCCATCTACCTGACGCTGTATAATGTAGTTAATTTGTTGTTCTATCTAAGAAAAGATCGATACAATACAAACTGCTATTGTTTCTATATCTCGTTCCATAACAATAGGCCGGTACAGGCTGGTTACTGTGCGAAATGACTGAAACGGGACCACAGATTCCATGATAGTTGTAGCATTCACAATGCAATCTTGTTTTCGAGTTTGATTATAAATTGTTTTACATCCGCTGCCTTTAATATGTGAAGTTTTGCAGTGATTTCATATTTATATAGAACCAGCAGTGCAAGTACTATTCTTGTCGATCGATAAATTTGACAGTTGGAATCGACAAATTCGATAAAAATGCCATTTGATCCGTACTCGCTATGATCGACACCACTGAAGCAGGCCTGGCGCACTCCACACTTTAGGTATGAAGCTACAAGTAGCCGACTTGTCGGACTTGCCGTGCCCGCTGCCGCTCGATAGGCTGAGATAACGCGACAAGAATTACGCAATAGACAGAGAGGCAACTTGTAGGTTAATATAGCAGAAGGTAGTTAGCGCTCGCACGTCCTGAATTGGACTTTGTTGTGTGGTAGCATATAGTAAGGAGTCGCTACTTTTTCAATTCTCTTGCGGAGTGAATCTTCTGTACTGTACCCTTAGTACAAGATTTGTCGTTTTGATGCATACATTGCTGGGCTGAAAGCTATTCGAAACTATTTTTCGTATTTGAGTGAAGCAACCTATACTGCCGATTACTACCGATTTTAGTTCATCCGCGTTTCCGCTAGAGGCGCTTTACTAAAATGTATGGGACAATACGGAAACGAAAAAAGTTTTCGAAAACTGTCAAATCTTGTACTAAGGGTACTGTACTATATGTATTCTGTGACTGAAGTGGGATTTTTTTACCCTTCTCTTTTCTGTGATCGACACAATGGCATTTAATTGAATTTGTCGATTTTAAGTGTCAAATTTATCGATCGATAAGTACGGTACTCACTGCAGTTTAGTAGTAGCATTTTGTACATTTTGACACTCATGATGCCTTTTTGAGCCTCAGATAGGCTTTACACATTATGTGACATGTGGACATTTTGTACCCGGAGTCAAATTAAGTATCATAATGTTTCTTAAAATAGGCTAACGTCGAAAGGTGACCCTATGTAACGACATAATATTTTCATGTCTAAACTTAGACATTTTAGGAATTAGACGGTATGAAAATTACACGTTTTCGTATTTGCGCGTCAAACATGTTTTTATATACTTATAGTCTAGCTGTTTCCCACGACTTCGTACGTGTAGACTTTCATGTAAACTTTTAAACCCCTTTTCCCCCTCTCCATTCGGCCATTCGGCCTAGACTTATAGGTCGTAATACCATATTAAAAACTTGTGTGCATCCATAATGTAATCCAGTCGGTGACCGTTTACCAACCATGCATATTATGAGCGCAAAATATGCACAGTTCTAATACTAAAATATTCCTAGGTCCTAAAGCTTTCTATTTCTATTCGTTGCGTTCCCGTGGGAATTTTACATTTCTCTATGGTTTTAAATTACTCCATACATATTAATTTATAACTGGAATGGAACGTAGGTAATATCCAGCAGTGGAACGCATTTTAATTTGATCCCCTACGTATGAAACTATGTAGTTAGGTATTTAAAATATACCTTTTTTACATTGGACTAGACTAGGCTAATGTTTGACCGCGATCTCGCCTAATGGAAAGCGATGATGCGGCTGAAGATGGAGCACGTTTGCCTAGTAGTTGAACACTCCAAGATTGTAAAGCTGCGGAAACAGACAGACGCAAGGTGTTCCATTGTTTTGCCGTTATTATTAAGAGAAGGCAAAACGCTTAAACGAATGAATGATATAATCGACCATGTACCTAAGGGTGATGCTTAACGGGCAATGGAGGAAGCTATGCTAGGAGTTTCTTTGCGCGACAAAATCCGGAACGTAGATATTCGCCAAAGAACCAGAATTACCGACATTGCTATTAAAATTTTCAAGTTGAAGTGGCAATGGTCAGGCAACGTCACTCGAAGAACCGATGACCGATGGGGAAGAAAGGTTCTTGAGTGGAGACCACGAACCGGAAGAAGCAGCGTAGGCCTTCCACTAGATGGACCGACGACATTGTGAGTTTCGCGGGCATCCCAGTGGATGCAGATGGCAGGATGTCGTTCAGTGTGGAGGTTGAAGGGGGAGGCCTATGTTCAGCAGTGGACGTCTTCTGGCTGATGATGATTCAAATCGATTATATTATGTGACCAGTGACCCTAGTACGAGCACTTGCGAAAAGTTATCGTTACGTAAACGATAGTAAAATGTATAATATAGGCCACTGGTATCATAGCTCAAAAAGAAAAACCCAACAATAATTTTGACACTAGTAGCTATCTTTTTATCAAAATATTATAAGTATCTCGACTACGATCTCATAGCACAAAAATAAAAACCAACAATTATGATAGCAACTAAAAACAACAAAAATAGCTAGATAATCAAGAAATCAAAATCATAGATTTGCTTTATTATTGTTTTTGTCAGGTCGCCTATAAAATTACGAGTAATCATCATTATCAGCCAGAAGACGTCCACTGCTGAACATAGGCCTCCTTTAACCTCCACACTGAACGACATCCTGCTATCTGCATCCACTGGATGCCCGCGACTCAAATACGAGTCGCGAATTACGAGTAATGTAAAACATAATTTTATTATCTGTATGTTGACACCAACATTACTTTCGCATTTATAATGTTAGCGAGATTTTAACACCTGCGATATTTAGGAGTAATAAAAAAATCAATTTATGTTCAAAAGTAGTTTAATACGGCCTTTAAAACTAGTTTAATTCACTACACATGCGACAAAATGTCACAGGTTTCAACATCTTGTTAATTTCTTACGGTTTAACTACGCTTTATTATAACAGGTTTGTCCATTTACTGTTTAATAACTGGCCAAGTGCAAGTCGGACTCGCGCACGAAGGTTTCCGTACCATTTTCTGTAAAAACGGCAAAAAACACGTTTGTTGTATGGTAGCCCCCATAAATATTTATTTTATTCATTTTTTTTTGTATTTGTTGTTATAGCGGCAACAAAAATACATCATCTGTGAAAATTTCAACTGTCTAACTGTCACGGTTCATGAGATACAGCCTGGTGACAGACGGACGGACAGCGGAGCCTTAGTAATAGGGTCCCGTTTGACCCTTTGGGTACGGAACCCTAAAAATATACCTTACTCTTGCCTAGCGAGAAAAACAAAACTTTTCTTACTCGTACTAAAATGTAAATAAATGGAAAAATAATCAATAGTGAGAGATTTTTTTGTGAAGACTTAAAGCTTTACATTTCTTGAGTATTTTAAAGCGGTAGGTACAGTAAATAAAATTCATACCCGGAATATAATTTAAAACAAAGATTTGGGCCCATTGGGACCAGGAGTTCACCTCATTTTCAAAAATCTTTCAGAGCGCCTGGTTAACGCGACGCGTGCGTGACCAAAATGCTGGCGTGTATCTGGCTCAACGTATAAGCATTGCCATGCAACCTGGTAATGCCGCCAGCATGCTGGGTACGCTGCCAACTGATAGTGGGCTTGAGCATTTGGATTGTCTTTAACCTTCATCGGTATATGGACAGTCTAACTGTTTATTTAGTGTTCGTTGTAGCTAGTATTTTGTTTAGTTAATAAAGGTTGCCGATTATCTTTAGGTCTTAGGTATAAAAAAAAAAATTAAACCATAAATATAATGATCATCTTCATGAAAGTAATAGCATCGACCATTTAGTCTCCATCTGTTGCATTTTAAATAAGACTGTCTTCTGTGCCGAAATTGAATTTATTTCTTGGTATTTCTAAAATGTATCGTAAATTTGGAATACTTATTGCATTAATGTGTTGTAAATCAATGCCTAGAATCTTTTTAGAATAGTCAACGTTATACGTTTATATCATTTATGCCATGGTCAGTCCAAGAAATTTACCGAAGGTTTCTATCGTGATTCTATTGAGTTGTGGGGTGTATGACATTAATGTTACAAGCTTATTGTGATAAAAAAAAAAGAAACCAATAAAAAAAAAAACTAAAAAATATCTCTGAAACTACTAAACAGATTTTCTTGGGGTTCCTTCTTTAGAATTAAAACATTCAAGAAGTCGGTTTTTTTGTATTATTTGGGCCCTTCTGAAGTTGGGTTGGGTCGCCAGTCGTCACTTACTTTCTCACATTTTCAACACTAAAATAAAAATAATAACACGATTCGGTATTCATTATCCTTAGAATAACACTGCAAATAGTGTAAAGCAATTTTCGTGTTCACATTTTATAGGACGGCCTCTCCGCCGTCCTATAAAATATAATAGGAAAAGCCTCGATTAAAAAAAAAACATTGTCGTATTTGTCTTTAAAAGCGTCGAAATGCGCGAGTGATATAGCCGCGCGCATTTAGCTGCCCCTTATACGAGCTATTATTTTCCGAAGAGGTATGCGTATGACGCACGCCTGCTCGGAACTGGTTCCCCAGGTATTTCATCCGGTAATCTTACCATCGAGTCGGTGACCACACTGCTCAGTGCAAATCTGGTCTGACTGACGCATCGGGCTGCGGCGTTGAAGTCGTTTACCATCGACTTTGCCTGTGACTATCAGCTTTTGTGGATTGTCGCTGTCTCTCCTGGCAATATTACCTTAGTAGTTGAGATCTTTCGTTGAAAATGTCACATAATAAGAAAATATTTCATCTTTACAATTCAAGAAACAGCCGCGGGCGCAAACGTATATTATAAATCGCTTACATTTTTTCTAAGTACGCGAGATTTCGCAACCGGCACAAGTCGTATTGAGCCAATGGAATTGTGTCAGCAGTTTTAATTAGCCCAGTTTTTATGTTATTTCACAGACTGAGCAAAGTAACCTAATGGCAGAAATTCCTATTAAAGTAAACCGAGAGTGAACTTAACTCGCGGTTTGGTAAATGAATGAGTATTTATGTACCTACTTGGTTACTTGCTTAATTTAGTAACGAAAGATAATAAACATGCTGTATTTTATCTCAAAAACTCGTAAGAAATATCCAACTTTGTGCAAAAAATACTTCATTTCCAGAATTATTCTATCTGCTTGGATTAATTTCATCGTATGGCTTCTAGAGACTAATTGCAAATGTGTTTTAACAGCTTCGTGATTGTCTATAGTTCTTAAATCGTTTGTTCCCAGTACCTAGACTATACCTAGTTCTTTTAGCAGTTCCTTTAAAGGAACTACTGAGCCATTCTGCCCCCCGCAGTTCCTTCAGTGGAGCTAAAGAAACCACTGGGACTACTAATTCTCATAGTTCTTGTAGCAGTCCCTTTGAAAGAACTACTGAGTTTATTCTGTTTAAAGGGACTACTGAAACTACCAAGTTCCTCCTTGTAAGTTTACTTCTGAGTCAAGTTTCTTACCCTGAGACATTAGTCGATTTCTTTCAGTTATAAATTGTTTAGTAACCAAACAATTTTTTTTATTGTAAAATAGGCTTGTGCTTGGCCGCCAACTTGCCTGATGTTAAGCGATGATGCGGCCTACGATGGATCACGCTTGCCTAGAAGAAGCCGATTCACTTTTGACTTGAAAACACCCAGATTGTAACTATCGGGGAACACCCATTCAGGCAGCGCATTCCACATACTAGCAGTTCGCACAATAAAAGTGGAATCAAAGCGCTTCGTACGGGTTTTCGGAATCAACCGTTTTTAAACCAAATATCACGAAAATTCTATTCAGCATTATTGATACTAAATATTTGTGTGAAAATCATGTATCATCTTCAAACCAATAAATAAAAATTTATAATTCGTGACTATATACCTCACACTTAGTTTTATTGATAAAAACTCTTCTTAGAGTAGCAAAATTCAATAAAAACTTGTAATAGTTATATCGTTCAATAAAAAATATAATTAGTATCAATTATTGAGCAAGCATTCGTGCCCTTAAAGGTCTTTTGTACCAAAAAACTCGTGTTAACCTTGCCATGGCTGTTTTCTTAATTGATTATCTTTACTTTGATGTAGCTTGTGGTCGTTTGTGGTACTTTTGTGTTATGTAATGGGCTTTACTGATTTCGGTGGGAAGAATTTTTATTAACCTTCAATTTATAAATTAAGCTATATCAGTAACATAACTGTAGAGTCTTAAAGGATCGGCAATATAATATTTGTGATGCCTCTAGTGTTACAGGTATCCATAAGCGAAGGTGGCTTACCATCAGGCAACCTGACTGCTTGTTTTCCACCTATGGCATAAATAAATACAAGATCAGTCTTCAATCTGCATATCACAATTCCTGTTGCATTATTGACGATCTATTGAATTGAAGCAACCACAAGATACCATAAAAATATTTTCATCTGTCTGCAACCTTGGAGTACCTCAAGGTCGTCCGATGATGGTGTTTACTGTTTACGCAATGCAAATTGATGCAATGACTTCAAAATGGTTAAATGACACATCTTCGCGTAATCTGAAGACATTAAAAATCACTTACGTGCACGGCTAAGCGCACTAAGTATGACATCAGATGGGAAGCCAATGTAGGGCAGCAAGCAGCATGGTATGTACAAGTAATTAGGTAAATCAAATTAAATATTGTGAAGACTGTTTAGAATTTGATTGCGATTAAGTACATTGTTGACGTGATTGCTTGTTGGTTGTGTAGGTTGAGCGAAGAGGTTGAGTAGCTAGCTCTATACTGTAGATATTTTATAAATAATATCAGGAAGATTTCTGCGACACTCAAATAGTCATATCTTAATAATTTATAATTTCATTGTGATATATATATTTCTAGATTTAACGTATTTTTTTTTTAAATTTTTTGAGTTTTTACGTTAAATATAATTATAAAAACATGAATAATATAAAAAAACTTCAAAAATAGGGTGTCGCCGGCAGCGGGGCAGGGCCCAAGCTACCGGTGGTTACGTATAGGGCTGCAGAGTGAGGAACCTCCCGACAATGCCGGCCAATATTTCTATTATTGTTAACTATTAATAATTATATATTTGGCTGCCTCGGTGGCTCAGTTGGTAGTGATCCTATTTTCTGTGCTTGGGGGCGTGGGTTCGATTCCCATCTAGGACAAACATTTGTGTGATGAACATTTGTGTTTGTTCTATGTCTGGGTGTTAATATCTATTTAAGTATGTATTTAAAAATATATATGTATGTATATCAGTCTCTGGCAGCCATATTACAAGCTTTGCTTAGTTTGGGGTCAGATGACCATGTGTGCAATAATGTCCCAGATATTTTTATTTTATTTTATTTATTAATATTGACTTGTAATTGTATAATTACCAATAAAATATGACTGTAAGTTTACTGGAGGAAAGTTACAGTTTTCCTAACAGAATATTTGCGCAAATGTACACCTACACACTCAGGGAGTATAAATAAACCCACGAGTTAGTAATGTTATTAGACAATCACTTCACATAATTATATACCATATACCATATAATTCACAACGTTAATATTATTACAATAACATTGTGTGTGACTAATTTGATAACGTAGCAACTATGTATGTTTGCAACTATGTTTATGTAGTGGTAGGACTATTTTGCAGGGGTCCGCCTGGGGAAGTACCACAGCTTTGCCAGTTGTTCAACCGCCAAGCAGTAGTGTGCAAACAATACTGTGTTCCGGATTGAAGGGAAATGTTTTCAGCGAAATTCTGACGAAAAAGACAAATCTAAGAGCCGGAGGGAAAAGTGGGTAAAATGCTAACAGCATTGCCACACTGAATGGCTTTTTAGATACTGAGTTTTTTTCATAATAGGCAACACTGTTCCGGCCAACAGTTTGGCGTACAGTATGACCAGGTGCAAATATCCTATAAAATTCATGAGCGGCCCTCACGGCACGGATTTGAACAACAATTGATTGGTAAGAATTATCAATGTAAAAAATCGACTTCATAAAAATGTCAGAAAATGGGACCAAATAAGAAGCACCAGCTTTCAAATAAAAAAAGAATCATCAAAATCGGTTCACCCAGTCGAAAGTTCTGGTAACAAACACAAAAAAACACACATATATATATATATATATATATATTTGAAATTCGCAGTCGAATTGAGAACCTCCTCCTTTTTGGAAGTAGGTTAAAAATTACCCTTTGCTGACAATGTGATACGTATGGGCACTTGTGCAAGGCTGCTGTAGTAAATATACTATTAATAAAACATTTTTTTGTAATTTTAAGCAATTATATTGACTTGAACTTTCAATATATTTAAAGACTTCAATTATTGGTGGACACGATTTGGTAGTAAAGGGGTAAACAAGGGCTTAACCTTTTCATGACCTTAAGCTATATATGAACTGAGAACTGTTTTTGGATAGTTTTTTATTCAACAACTGTGCAATCTTTTGTCTTGCTCTCTCATTAGCCGAGAGAGCGAGACAAAATTCAATGTAAGGTTATATAAGAATGTTTTGAGATTATGTTGACCCGCCTGGCCATAAAACCTACTTCTTAGAACTCTAGCCTTCTTTGGTTAAAATCCTTGCCGCTTCAATATGTATGTCATAACAGAGTTAGTGAGCTAACACCTTATTTACATAAATTCTGCAAACGACACCTAGCTTCGCAATCATTACGGTAAAATGTGGCACAGACTAGATTGGGCACAGAGTCTCAACTTTCAACGGTGTAAATCAAATCAACGTAGGTAGGTACGAAATGAGTTATTTAGCGTTTGCCTGCATTGTGAAGAAGACGTACCCTGTGGCACTCTTGGGTAGTGTAGCTTTCTATCAGTACCTACAGCAATATATTCAAAAAATAAAAATGAAAAGATGAGCCCCACCACAGAATACATATGGCGCCACACAAGAAACGTATTTTTTCATATGTTTGTATTTTCTCTAGTGTAAAAACGGTAATATTTACAAGCGTGAAATGTCGCATGATTATAGTACACACTAAATCACACAACAAAAAATAACAAATAATGGCAAGTGCGAGTCGGTGAAAAATTTCTGTTTATCACCAAGTTAAGCAACGTAATTCGGTTACTTGGACGACCTCATCATTTCTTTAACAGAATCGAAAATGCATAAGTATTTTACTAAGTATAAAATAAAAGATAATTATTGTATTTTGTGGTGGTACGGAACCCTCAGTGCGCGAACCTGACTCGCACTTGGCATCGAAATTAGGTATTATAAAAATTTATTGAATACGTTTTTTTTATTGTTAGTTATTTTAGCATAAAATGTCGAGTTATCCATCTGTAGTCTATACTCTTTTCAATGTTCGCCATAGATGCTGTTCAAACAGGTTCAACCTTGCGCGATACGCGGTGATCTAACTCGCGATGGTTGTCCACAAAAACC
The DNA here is from genome assembly GCA_949125355.1 of Agriopis leucophaearia. Classification (NCBI taxonomy): domain Eukaryota; kingdom Metazoa; phylum Arthropoda; class Insecta; order Lepidoptera; family Geometridae; genus Agriopis; species Agriopis leucophaearia. The sequence continues at coordinate 2,320,044 of OX421285.1, read as the reverse complement.
TAATGCTCTTGACATGATCAACTAATGGGTATACTTTAATGATATTACATGACAAACTAGACGCAGGCACGAGCTCCTATTCAATATACGATTTCAAGTGTTTTTTGTTTGATGGAAATACAAAGGTGTACTCAGTGAGGTGTAATATAATAGAGACGTATAGGCGAACAAAACTGCTTTAAAAACTTAACTAAAAGTGGCAACCGGCTCGCCGCCGCCGTGGTGATCGGCTGAATTCGGCTTTTTTTCGGCTTTGGTCGTCGATTATGCTGCGATCTCTATCACTCTCTCACACAAGACGATCTACACATCTCGCTCATACACTTCGTAGTGACAAAAGCCGCCTCAGATAAAACAATTTATATTCCTATTTTTTGTTTTAATAAAAAATACAGTACTTACGGGTGAAATTGCCGACTGCCCCGGTGGCTCAGTTGGTAGTGAACCTACTTACTGCGCTTGGGGGCGTGGGTTCGATTCCTATCTAGGACAAACATTTGTGTGATGAACATATGTGTTTGTTCTGTCTGGGTGTTAATATCTATTTAAGTATGTATTTAAAAATATATATGTCTCTGGCTGCCATATTACAAGCTTTGCTTAGTTTAGGGTCAGATTACCATGTGTGCAAGAATGTCCCAGATATTTATTTATTTATATTTATTTATTTAAATTAAAAAAAAAAGTCTCTCACAGTTTGTACAGTTTATAAAGCCTCAGCATGGTATTTAATTACAAATTTTGCTAATTAGCTGCGATGTGTTGCCGGACACTCTGTGTGCGTGACTGAGAGACGATTGTAACGAGTATGATACAGTGCCTTGCATTCGTCTAGTCAATATGGTGACGGACACAACCTATCTACAGGTAAAAATATCTTAGGGTGTACTCAAATTTGTTCATCAACAACACCGCGATCCGACTACAACGCCGCGCGATGCCAGTGTTATGATGCCCTAGCGGACAAGCGACGCTGAACACTATGCAAGCGACATAATGCATAAAATGGAGTAAAAGTGGCACTGTGAACTAAGTATTTATACCTGTAATACTAGTGCTTTTACCCGCAACTTCGCGTAGGTTTTCATATAAAGTTTCAACCCTTTTTTCCTCCCTTAATCCGGCCCTTGCGCAAAATAACAGCCTATATTGCAATCTGGTCATAGCTAGGCATATTCGTGAAAACCGCATTAAAATTCGTCCAGTCCAGTAGTTGTAGAGTGCTTCCAAGAAGTCGATCAGCTTATTTCTCTTCGACATGTTTTACTAATACGGTTATTAAGTATACAAAAATAACTTATATTATCTTAAAACATAACCTATGTTACTCAAGGATAATGTAGCATTCTAATGGTGAAAGAATTTTCAAAATCGGTCCAGTTGTTTCTGAGTTAATTCGTTACAAACATACAAATCTTTACTCTTTATAATTTTACTAGCCGTCTGCCCCGGCTTCGCACGAGTGTAAGCTCGGCCTTCGGCCTCGCTACAATATAATTATAATATAGCCTATGTCACCCGGGGATAGTGTAGCTTCCCAACAGTGAAAGAATTTTTCAAATCGGTTCAGTAGTTTCGGAGCCTATTCATTACAAACATACAAACATACAAAAATAGGTACAAATCTTTCCTCTTTATAATATTAGTGTAGATGTAGACTAGTCGTCCGTCGACTTGCACGGGTGTAAGCTCGGCCTTCGGCCTCGCTACAAAATATAATATAGCTTATGTCACCCGGGGATAGTGTAGCTTGAAAGAATTTTTCAAATTGGTTCAGTAGTTTCGGAGCCTATTCAATGCAAACAAACAATCAAATGTTTCCTCATTATATATTGGTATAGATTAGTGTAGATGTAGATAAAAATATATTTTGGAACAGTATGACTTTGTATTGTTATTATGTTTTAAAGATTGAGATGTATCATTACATGAAGTCATTATTGAGATGCCAGCATTTTGCAATACCATACAAGTCAAAACTTTAAACTAAAAGTTGTACTGTATTTCAATCACTGTGCCATAGGAATAGAGTTTATTTTGATTTAAAAATAAATGAGTACCTACGTATTAGTAATTTGTTTTGTACATCGTAAAAAATGAGGTTCATAATCGGTTTCCTTTTTAGATAACAAATCGTAGTTATGTCATGTGTATATACAGGGTTATAAGCTTGGGGTATACAAGCCGAAAGGAGGTCTTTGTACTCATCAATATGAACAACTTTTAGCATAAGACGAACCCTGAAATCTTGAAAAAATATCTTGTGTTCCATAGAAAAGTTTAATTTACACTCAACGAAATGACACATAACAGCTCATATTGACTGAGTAAAATGACCTCCTTTCCGCTAAATACACCCTGCCTACCTTGCTGATACCCTGATTCCATAACTACAAACACGCGCGTAACGCGGCGCGTTAAGTTTGAGTTTTTAACCAAAAAAAAGGAAGAGGTCAATTCGACTGTATTTATTTTTTATGTTTGTTACCTCAGAACTATTGACTGGGTGAACCGATTTTGATGATTCTTTTTTTATTTGAAAGCTGGTGCTATCCATTTAGTCCCATTCCAATTAGGTCCTGCAGGCCTGGCATGGGCTGTGGAGAAATTGTCTTTCCACTGTTTTTATCCACGCGTAGACGCGATAATATAAGCTACTAGCCGTCCGCCCCGGCTTCGCACGAGTGTAAGCTCGGCCTTCGGCCTCGCTACAAAATATAATATAGCCTATGTCACCCGGGGATAGTGTAGCTTCCCAACAGTGAAAGAATTTTTCAAATCGGTTCAGTAGTTTCGGAGCCTATTCATTACAAACATACAAACATACAAAAATAGCTACAAATCTTTCCTCTTTATAATATTAGTGTAGATAATATGGATACGTTTGTTCTAGCGGGATAAAAACTGTGGAAAGACAATCTGTCCACGGCCCGTGCTAGGCCTGCAGTTGTGATGAAGTCGGTTTTTAATATTGTTAATTATTATTTGAGTTTAACTTAACACGCCGTGTTACGTGCGTGTTTTAGTTATGGAACAGTGTACAACCCATTCTCCACAAGTCATCACTGCATAAGGCAGCATAATTTAGAATGTAAATAATCTAGGTGTCCTAAATACCCCTCTATGAATAGGTACGGCACCGAACTAACATGGCGGACGGCGGACCCCGAACAGAATGCGACTCCGATTTGGAAAGAGTTAGTCATTTGAGTAACTATTTAATTATATTTATTTTATTGTAAACATATGTGAGTACATGAAGGTCTTAAAGTAGGTACATGTTCATTAGAGTAACATATGACACATATGACCCTATTTGGGTATGGACACTCTTAAAACTTAACTCTTAAAATAAACATTTTCTTAGGTTTTCGCTAAATTTTTTTTATACTTTTAACGGATTTTATCGCGTGTATTGTACACTAGCTGCGCCCCGCGGTTTCACCCGTGTGGTGATCAAAATCGGTAATGATGATGATGGTGAAAAGATGAGCAATGTATACTCCAAATTTCATCCAAATACATCCAGCCGTTTCTGCGTGACTGAGTAACAAACATCCATCCATCCATCCATCCATCCATCCATCCATCCATCCATCAACCCATATTAGTGTGATATGATTATTTTAATTCCTGGAGCTTTAGGCTCAATTATAAACGCGGTCCCGAATAGGTGTAGATTGCAAAATCTCGCGACCGCAAATCGTATCTTGCCGCGTTTCGCGTTCGCGTGATTTTGCAAACGTGTATTCGAGAGTTGGGCGTAATAGTAACAGACACACGATCCATGGTTCGTGTGTCTGTTACGGCTAATAGATCGTCGTGTTTAGAAGTCTGTTACAGATGGCGGTTCGTGGTTCATGCATGAACCACGAACCGCCATCTGACCAACAGAAAGAGTTTTTTTTTTTACTTTCCCTCCTATTGGTCAGACGGCGGCGGTTCGTGGTTCTTGCGTCGTCTGTTACCGCTTTAAGGCCCTTGCAGACGATAGCATGTAATAATAGTTTCCGAACACGCGTGCCGATATAATTAAGTGAAAGTGATGCTTCTCGACACCACACCACCAGTCAGTATATAAACGTGCTAGTTTGAATCTATATCATTTTGACTGAAGGGCTAGGGACTTTTTTATGATACTGGGTGACGAAACGATCGAAGTCGCTCGCCTGATGACTTTTCACGCTTGCCCATAAAACAGCACAACGCCACTCAGAATTTTGAACTTCAACAGTTCAAACCCCTGGATGGCAATGCACTGTTCTCGTCACCCCGAGATATAAGATGTCAAATCTCTGTGTGCCCTGTAATTACTAAGACAACTTTGGTGAAAAAAATCTCCAAAATTGTGACCTGTGATAGTACTTTTTTTATAGTATTACAAAATTGGAATAGACCATCCCTGAACTTGATTCTTAAATAATTCTCAATATAAAAACCGAATCCATTAGAACTGGACCAAATTAAAATGGGACCAAATGAGAAGCACCAGTTTTCAAATAAAAAAAAATCATCAAAATCGGTTCACCCAGTTAAAAGTTCTGAGGTAACAAACATTAAAAAAAACAGTTGAATTGATAACTTCCTCCTTTTTGGGAGTTGGTTAATAAATACACGAAATTAAAAAAATCATTACATGCATTGTTGTCTAATATGGATGGCCCATTTTGAAGCTTATCGCACGGGCCTCGGTAGCGCAGTAGGCAGCGCGTAAGTCTCATAATCTTAAGGTCGTGAGTTCGATCCTCACCCGGGGCATTTCTTTTGAACTTTTTTCTGCATTGTTTTTATTTACATATTTATTTAAATACAGTTTCGCAATTTTTTTCAATGTTATCACATTTTCAGAATAGCAAGGACAAAACCTGTATTGCCACCTGTCTCATTTTGCAACTGAGCACCTGGGGTGACCAAGTCCGTTGCGAAAGTATGTAAATCTCATGGAATCTAACAATGAACAAGCGGCCCACGTATCAAATCATGGCATTAGTTGTTTACGTTCGTCAATAGTAATGAGATTGGCAATTAAATCACTGCGAAAGAGATTTCGTAAGCTCAGTGCGTGCAATGTACTTGAATATGACTTGAATGTACGGTACACATGCGACATTGCGTTGCTATTGGGAAATTTATTTTATCGCCATCTATTGACGAGTAGCTGAACTAATTAAGAGCTTTAATTGGAAACTTGATTTAATACTCGAATTAAAAATTAATTTATTTCTATTACAATATTTAAATAATTGCTATAACTGTTTTATATATCTATACTAATATTATAAAGAGGACAGATTTGATTGTTTGTTTGCATTGAATAGGCTCCGAAACTACTGAACCGATTTGAAAAAATATTTCACTGTTGGGAAGCTACACTATCCCCGGGTGACATAGGCTATATTATATTTTGTAGCGAGGCCGAAGGCCGAGCTTACACCCGTGCGAAGCCGGGGCGGACGGCTAGTTATTACAATAAAAATTAATAGTTATAGAAATGTAATAAGCTTGTCATTGTGGATTCTTCTGTTAATATTTTTCTTATAATGTTTCAGATAAATTGTCGGCCCAGTGAAAGAGCGATGTAAGTACAAATTTCGACGCTTATGAGGTTAACAGTTAATTTCGACATTTTACAATTATATTACATGTTATAATTACCGTTCACATTATCTGTAGGTCATCTTTAACGAATTTATAAGCGGATGGTGTTGCACTCCTTTGGAAACAATTTGCAAAGATAACCTTTTAACAATTTTTCTATTTAGACTCTTACAACTTGCCCATTACAGTTCAAAATTAAACGTAAAATGTGTTAACTTTGCCGATTTTGGTTGAACAATGTATTATGTAAGTTTCCTTGAGGTCAGCTTTAAGGCCAAAGTTGTAGTTTAAATGTTTATTTTATCACTTAACAAGCTACGATTTGAACGAGATTATTGACAGATAATGTGAATTTGAATGTATATATAAAGATTTTAAATACTACTTAGATTGAAAAACCTGTTTTTCTGATGAATTTCTAGTGTAACTTCGTTTCTACGTTGCTTCAAGTACAATAAGGAATTTGGATTTGTTGATAAAGTTAAGTTAATTGAGTTTAATTTTGCCTAACCTGAAATACAATATTAATTACATAAATTGAAAATTAACCTAACCTGAAACAAAAATTAATTAATTCTGAAATATTATTTAACTTAAATTTAATAATTATAACAAACAAAAAATGTATAAATGAAAGATTAAATGAGTAAAGTAAAAGTAAGTAAGTAGCAAGTGGTTGTAAGTAGTTGTTTGTTAAAATTATTAAATTGAAATTAAATAATATTTCAGAATTAATAAATTTTTGTTTCAGGTTAGGTTAGTTTTCAATTTATGTAATTAATATTGTATTTCAGGTTAGGCAAAATTAAACTCAATTAAATTAACTATATCAACAAATATCTACCAGGAAAATTTATCCCAAATTCCTTATTGTACTTGAAGCGACGTAGAAGCGGAATTACACTAGAAATTCATCATAGAAACAATTTTGAAAATGAACTTCCGCAAAGTAACGCCTGATTCAATCAACTACTTAGATTGAGTTTAGAGACAGTATTATCTACAAAAACCCGACTGCACTACCTATTATACCAAAGTTTGACAGCTTTGGTATGCAACGGGTTTAAAAACCCTTTGATGATAAGTGTGAATATTGAATCACTGTTCGTATTTTACGAGTAGTTATTCGTCATCATCATCACCCAGAAGACGTCCACTGCTGAACATAGCCCTCCCCCTTTAACCTCCTCACTGAACGACAACCTGCCATCTGCATCCACTGGATCCCCGCGACTCTCACAGTGTCGTCGGTCCATCTAGTGGGAGGCCTACCTACGCTGCGTCTTCCGGTTCTGGTGGTTCCGGTCCCGGTTCGAGTAGTTATTCCTTTGTGATTATTAGGAAAAAACGTTTCTTCTTATTTTCCTTATTTAATACATCTAATGGCTTAATTTTGGTGTTTCTAAAGTACCTACTAGAACTACAAATAGAACTTCAATGTTGTTACTCGAACAACATTAATTCAATCACAATTAATCGCACGCTAGATGTGATAAATTACCAAAACTGCACCAACGACCTTAGCCTCTAGTAAAAAAAACTTTAAAATTTCCAGGTCTCAGGCATACGAACGAATAAGATACCTAAATGTTTACCACATTAGTCACGATCTCTACTTGACATTGACGTGTGTTCGTGACAAAAAACTGCACTGGCGATGCATCGCTAACTAAACTTATCTAAACTATCGTGTCTAAAAGATTGTATTGTTACGTGACGTTTCGGTTATCAACTGAATGATAATGTTTGATAATGGCAATGGAATTTACGTGATTATGCGTCTAGGACTTTTTGTTTTACTTGTTTGATCTATTTATGAGGTCAATTGTAGATTAGTTATAGTAGGGTAAGGGGAGGTTATTCCGTTAAGTTGTGATAGTTTTTTTTAAACATTTGTAACTTATTTGTCTGTGTCTAAATTGAAGTGAAAACTCGTACAGGGATGCACTTAAGAGTGAGCGAGATGGTTAGTATGAATCTAAATTACATAGCGTTTTCAGCAAACTTCACGTCGAACTTTAAATTTATCACAACTTAAGATTGGGCCTAAAGCAAAATCTTCAATCTTTGATTAGATTTTCACAGTAGTAAATCATGTCCAAAATCGAAAAAAATATACGTTAGGAAACTTCAATATATAAGTAAAGGTCGACCCTGACAATAACATGGTAGGATAAAATTTTCTCGATAGAAAACCATCACAAAGTTACCTCAAATTTTCAACATTTTTGGTTTGCATTGTGTTTTGGTACATATTATTGAACAATAAATTATGTAAATATTATCACTCATGTATAACCTAGAGCTGACCCTAGCAATTTTTAAAAATATTGTCTATTCTATAAGCTATGAGAGTAGAAAGCACTTGGCGCTTACATCATTTTTAATCCGCGCAATACGCTGTCTTTCGTCTCGCGTGACACAAGCTTGAGGCATCGGTTTGTTGCACCGATCAGTTACCATCGCTCTGTTGAGACGGGTAGTCCATGTTAGTTCAGACGTCGAGTACGCAAGCTTGGTTCCGCGCGTCGTCGCGCCGCCCGTGTTTGTTATCTGAACATGCGCTGGGTGTGGCGAGATGCGCGGGGGAAATCAGAATTTATCCTGCCATTAGGCCCGCTCTTAACCTGTATGACGGAATAACCTCCCCTTACCCTATAGACCTTATAGATGACATAATTACAAAAAAGTATTGCTGTTTTAGTTTTGTAGTAAATGATAGAGACCGCTATAAATAAAATATTGTCTATTGCTATATTGTAAACAATTTAATTCTCTTTACTTTTAAATTTCTTTAGTTAATGCAGTACTTAACATAAATTGTTATACAATTTTACACGGGAATTACTTAGTACCTACCTATGTTTAAGCCAGTTATTCCGACTATAGTTTCAACCGCATCATTCTCGTTTAATATATAGGTAAACAAAATGTGTGTCAACCACGTCAGTTTGCGTAGTAACGGTTTTAGTTAGTAAGGTATAAACTTCAATAAAGTAAAGCGTGTTTTAACTAAGTTTTACCACGTCTTGTTTTCGCACGTTATATTTTTCGTCAGCAAGAAGTTGACCAAATAGTTTAGTTAGTTAATTTTAAGTAATTTAATCATGTTGGTTTGGTATTGGTACTTTTATACTATATGTTATAGATTTTATAGATTCACTCAAATAAACCTCTAGTAAAAGTTGTTACAATGTGTAAATATTGTAATTATATCTCTAAATAGCCGTCCTCCCCGGCTTCGCACGTAAGCTCGGCCTTCGGCTTCGCTACAAAATATAATATGGCCTATGTCACCCGGGGATAGTGTAGCTAGCTTCCCAACAGTGAAAGAATTTTTTTAATTGGTTTAGTTGTTTCAGAGCCTATTCAATGCAAACAATCAAATGTTTCCTCTTTATATATTGGTATAGATAAAGTATTTGTTATTATTTCAAACGAAGGGCCAAAGTTAATCATTATTATGAACTAGGTGTAACCACTATATTAAATACTAGCCGTCCGCCCCGGCTTCGCACGAGTGTAAGCTCGGCCTTCGGGCTCGCTACAAAATATAATATGGCCTATGTCACCCGGGGATAGTGTAGCTTCCCAACAGTGAAAGAATTTTTTTAATTGGTTTAGTTGTTTCAGAGCCTATTCAATGCAAACAATCAAATGTTTCCTCTTTATATATTGGTATAGATAAAGTATTTGTTATTATTTCAAACGAAGGGCCAAAGTTAATCATTATTATGAACTAGGTGTAACCACTATATTAAATACTAGCCGTCCGCCCCGGCTTCGCACGAGTGTAAGCTCGGCCTTCGGCCTCGCTACAAAATATAATGTAGCCTATGTCACCCGGGGATAGTGTAGCTTCCCAACAGTGAAAGAATTTTTCAAATCGGTTCAGTAGTTTCGGACCCTATTCATTACAAACATACAAACATACAAAAATAGGTACAAATCTTTCCTCTTTATAATATTAGTGTAGATAAATAATGGTAGGTACCTTCGTGGTGTACCTAACTGAATCCTAACTATTCGACTAATTCGACTAACCTATGACCATTGACCGCATAACATTGTGCTTTCTCTAAATACCTAATAATTATGGGTATTATGAAAACGATAATATTATTAGTCTTAAGGGAATTCTTTATTAATAATAGGTTATTTTAATCGCTAGAATTATTTAAAACACACTTTCTCTTCAAAGTGCTCGTAAAATAAAATAAACCAATAGATTGTGCAATTTTGAAAGTATCGCGAACTTTAACTAGGTACCAGGGGCCTTACCCCTAGCTTAACTTTTGAGAGCCAACTTTTAGTAGGTACCTAATAGGTACCTAAAATTAACCAACTTATTTAAGCTGCATCGTTTAAAAGCGTCTAACTTGAATAAACGTAAATCCGTTTTACTATGCGTGTGTGCGCGAAAATAGCAAAGCTTGGCGGCTATCAAATAACTACCGCTTATCGTAGTTGATGGTACCGTTAAGACAAATAACACCTATGCGGGTCAACTTTTCGAGCTAGGGGTAAGGCCCCTAGAGTACCTAGTTAAAGTTATCACGGTAAATATCCCGTTAATAATCATATAACTGTAGTGAACAACCGTGATAGTTTGCTGATAATCTTCTATTCCATAAAATAATGTTTTTCTATTATTTAATGGATTTTTGTATTACTTTTCAAGTAACGTTATGCTTGTACGATGCTTACAACTTTATGAATGCTTTGTAATTTTCCATACTTATACCATAATTGAATTTATTTTAATGTACCTAACCATAAATATTAATTTAAAAACCTCAAATGTAAATTAGCTTTCTTATTGTTATGCATTGTTGTGACCTGCTATTTACGTAAAATGTTAGGTTTAAATAGATAGATAGATAAACTTTTTATTGTTTTTTGTTTAATGTTTTTTTTAATTAAAATTATTATATGAAATGTTCTAATGACGCTGAGGTTATATAGTATAGACGGTACTCATTGCCAACGAGTTGCCAACAATGAACATGTGATTGCGCGATCGCAAACCGTATCTAGACGCTTTAAGGTTCGCATTCGCGTGATTTTGCAAACTGCGCGTATTCGAGCCCGCGGTCCCTGTAAACAAAACACATTTAGTCGTGAAAAGGGAATAAACACAGACAGAGATGGTAACTTTCGACATTTTTGTGATTATCTAAAACTGAATGAGAGCTTCAAGCTTCACTAAGCTTAAATAATTTTGAACTTTACCTCTAATTTAGAGTTCCAAAATAAAACTTCTGCTTTGGGTTTGATATAGAAGGATTAAAAAATCCTTCTGGATCAAACCTTAGATTTAGCTGTGATAGAACAGTCAGTCGCCACGTCTAGATCTATCAAGCCGGTAGGAACTCGTCTCTCTGAAAAGCTCGCATTGTACTTTTTTGAATTTGACATGCGCAGGCGTTGCAACTTTTCCTCTTGCGGCAATGTTTGACATCATATATTACGTTTCAAGGGGAGTGGCCACTTGCCTTCTTGTCACTGCTCATATTAAATGTCACGTCGAGTTATATAAGGAAGGGCTGCGAAAGTGAAATTAATATAATGGAAATATCACACTTGATACAAGAAGTCGTTGACATTTTATTACATGTGTTAATTACGAACTTTTCGTTGTTGATTAGTTTTGATCTTATAAAATACTTGCTGCGGCCCCCGTTCGCTAGTATATTAGTATAATATGCCTGAACTAGTATATTAGTATAATATGCCTGAACAAATTGCTCACACACTAATATACTGTTGAGAATTCCTTGGTCCGAATGAAACAACACGTGTACGGGTAGGAATCTGATTTATTAAAATAACTAGACAGAGTATGTGATATTGGCGACCAAACGTTTGCGCGTTTTAAGCTTGGTCAACGCTATCTAGTTAATTTCTTAAGAACTAATTATTATTGAAACCGACACATATAGATACAAGGTACAACAGCTATTCAGTGTCTTCAACATTGTCATTTTGTTTGGTGGCTAGTTTGCTTCACAATAAAGATTTCTACGCCTGTTTGTAAATGACGCACAACTTTGTGATTCCTTAATGTAAACACTAGACAAGAAGACAGGTATACTTACCACTAACTTACATTGTATGTTTGTATGAATGACTAAGACCTGCCTAATACGCGTTGGGCCGACCTTGCAGACTGCGTTTTGCGTGGGCTGCATTGTTAGGTAAAACATCTCATCATTCATACACACCTACTATTTTAATAGCCACCTTGAATAAGTAGTTGCGGTGAGCTTTTGAACTGTAACTACAATTATGCCGTGCAAGAAAACATTGACTAACTATCGGGTTGTGCAAAGAACCTTAGACACTAACCCCCTTATTAACAAACTGGTAGTTGCTTGGAGTAGTTGATAAACAATGTTTCTGTAGTAGTTTTCTCTTTGACTATTGTACCATAAAAAGTATAATAATTATGTCGGGTTGATCCATATCTGAAATTTGGCTCTCTGAGCTTCATTCGTTCGAATTTTAGAAGTGAAAACTTCTTTAGAAGCGTTGAGCACTTTTGGGTGAACAAAAATCATGGAACTCGTGTAATCGACACCGAACGTTGTACCGTGTATTTTAAAACAGCGCCATCTCTTGTAGAATAGGTGAATTACTACTTAAGTTTTCACTTCTGACGTGCAGTCCTATGACTGACTTTTTTAATACTTAACCACCAATTTCTGAACTATGAATGTGACCACATTTATAAGTTGCTTTGAGTACGGAACCCTACCATATGCGTGTCTCGACTAGGGAATGTTCCATCGTCTAGACTCTAGAACATCAGAAAACACACATCAGATTATTTATACTAACTTAACTAGCCTAACTAAGGATTTGCTAAGAATAGTATTTGAACATTTTGGAAATTTCAGATAACAGAATTGAACGAAAGTATTGGTGACTTTATCTAGCTTCCCTGACGTAAACGGAATAATGATAATGTATTTAGTTTTGTCATCTAAAGCCTTTAACAACGACTGCAATTATGCTGTAATATTTTTAGAACTAATATTGAAATTGGCATTCCTATATAAGATTAGGTAATTAGTTAAATTATGGGTTGATGACCCATCATTACCGTTGCTATATTTATATCACTTTATAGCATTAATAGCTATTAGCATTATGAAAATCAAGATCGCGCATACTTGTTCACAGTTACGTAAACTGTTACGTACTGACTACATTTTCACGGTTTTAATTTCATCTTCAGATTCTGTTTACGGTTTTCTTGTTTTGAAATATGTGGAAGTTGGTAGTAGTACGGTCGATTTGTTACAGCTTAGACAGTTCATTCGATATTTAAAATCGAATACCTATACTTTTATTTAAACTTCGTAATGTTTTTACTTATTTTATTTATGTACAGGTGCCTTACGCCTACTTTAGGTGATTGCGATAAGTTGCGTGACCGCAAACCGTATCTAAGGTTCACGTTCGCGTGATTTTGCTAACTTTTATTCGAGCCCGCGGTTAGAGTTAGGCGAGGGCCCCAGTTTTTTGTACATCGGAATTAACATTTATCTTGATACAGTATTTTAGTAGAATTTTCTTCAGTAAAGATCCTTATTTGAATTTTGTCTCTTTTCTTCTTCATTCATTCAACATTTAAGAGCGTAGCTCTTGTCGGTGGAGTAATTTCCAGGCTTGACGGTCTTCTGCCAGTGTTTTCACCTCCCTGTACGACATGACATTTGCCTTCTCTATTATTTGGTCTACGAATACTCTTCTTGGTCTTCCCAGTCCTTTCTTTCCTTCTACCTTTCCCTCTATGATGGTTTTCATTAATTTGTCATGTCGTACAAGGTGGCCAAACATCTTCCCTCTTCTAGTCTCTATACTCGCTAGTAGACTTCTTTTCTCCTCTAGTTACCATATCTAATACTTCTTGGTTTGTTTTCTTCTGTCCAGCTTATTCTTTCCATGCGTCTCCAACACCACATTTTTTTCTTCTATTAGGCATAAATTTTTAATTACCTAATTTAAAATCAGATCATCATAATATAAACTATCTCCAATCTATCACCTATCTCTGTCTATCTAATCTGGGCCTTGTCAAAGCCAGAGTGAATAGGTATCTCTTAAGTGCCATCATTTTTAATCACATCTCGCTTACCAACTGGCTAGTTGGTGGTGAAACACACCTTTGCCAGTTATTCAACCGCCAAGCAGTAGTGTGCAAACACTACTGCGTGTGAAATTACAGGGCAGACAGAGATTTGACATCTTATATCTCGGGGTGACGAGCGCAGTGCATTGCCATCCAGGGTTTCGAACTGTTGATGTTCAAAATTCTAAGTGGCGTTGAGCTGTTATGGGCAAGCGCGAAGAGCCATCAGGCGAGCGACTTCGCTCGTCTCGTCACCCAGTATCATAAAAAAAAAAAAAAAACGCGAACTTATTCCCAGAAAAAAACCTTGGCATATTGACTGTTATTGAAATCTTCCGGTGAAGGTAAAAGAAGAATTTGACATAAAAATACAATAATACTCGCCAATTAAATCTAATCAAGCTAATTTGAAGATTTACATAAACGGCTATTTTGGTAAAATCGTAAAAACTAGTATTCTTATAACGGCTAAATCGAATGCCTATAGCCGCACGCGCACGCTTAAATAGGCATTCCTTTCAAATCAAGACAATAATTATTCGCACATTTTGAAAGCAGTTTTCGGATATATAGACGCTTATGTGATGTTGTTATGATGCAATGATTCAGTCAATTATTGTAAAGTAAATAGTTATGTCATCATCTTCATCGGCAGCTTATTAAGCCTACTTAATAGTTAAGAGGGAGAAGTCTTTAACCCTGCAGGGGCCTTACCCCTAGCTTCACTTTTGCGAGGCAACTTTTAGTATGTACCTGATAGGTACCTAAAATGAACCAACTCATTTAAGCTGCATCGTTAAAAAGCGTCTAACTTGAATGGACGAAAATCCGTTTTACTATGCGTGTGTGCGTGAAAATAGCAAAGCTTGGCGGCTATCAAACAACTACCGCTTATCGTAGTTGATGGTACCGTTTAGACAAATAACACCTATGCGGGTCAACTTTTCGAGCTAGGGGTAAGGCCCCTGGGCATAAGACTTCGCTCTTTCGCAATCTTTTTTTTTTCTTATTGGATCTCGTTAACTGATGCATTTTTTTAGAATATCGTCATTTTATCGCTTAATTTACTAGTAAAAGATTGGGTATTTTCAAGAATGTTAGGACAACAAAAAAAAAACTCAATTTATTAAATGAGATTTACCATAAATTTCAGTAAATTTGAGATTTATATAATTTAACTTAAAATGGTCCAGAACATATTATTAATAATAATAATTATTATCTAAGTACAAAAACAACAGTAAAAATCATTATCTTCATAAATATTTTAATCAATAAACCATTAATTGATTTCGTTGTCATTGTCAAACGATTTTCACGAGATAAATCTATAAAAGCTTTGTATAAAATAACAAGTAGGTATCTATTGTAAAATAATATACATAAATCATAATGATTTATAGAGTTGTTGAAATATTTATCATTGTCTATGTCTAGTAAATATTGGTCAATACTTGTCATAGATTGTCTTTTTATTGTAATAATGACTGTTTATTTTTCTCACTTTCACTTTTTACTGAATGTATAAATCAAGAGTACTATTAAGTATATTAATAAAACGAAACTCGAACAAAACTTATTATTCACTAAAATTAAATTTATTTGTAAGATGCCTTTTGTATTTTGCTACATGTCATCGACACGACGATATATCCTTTGATTTATTTAAACAAACGCCATCTAGTATGAAGTAGCATGATATTCCAACAAAAAGGCAGGTGCAAAAAAGACAATGCTAGTAAGTGCGAAAATACCATAATTATACCCTTTTATGGGCTCCGTTAGACAATCTATTGTGAGTCGCGGACATCCAGTGGATGCAGATGGCAGGATGTCGTTCAGTGTGGAGGTTAAGGTTTTTTGCTATGTTCAGCAGTGGACGTCTTCTGGCTGATGATGAAAATGATGAATGGGCTCCGTACCCAAAGGGTGTAAACGGGACCTTATTACTAAGCCTACGCTGTCTGTCTGTCCGTCTTATTTTCTCTGGAACAGTAACAGATAGCTATAGTTGAAATTTTCACCGAATATACAAAGTTATGTCAGCTTAACTAAAAAAAAAACAAAACTAATAACTAAAGGAACTCCCTTAGTCTTTAGTTATTAGTTTTTGTCTTTTTTTACATACAACAAACGTATTTTTGTATTTGCTCTATTATAATAAACCAGCCAAATACGAGTCGGGCTCGCTCACTGAAAGTTCCGTGCCACCACAAAATTCAATAATTTTATAATCAATTAAAAAAAACTGATTTCAACAACAAATACTAAATAAAACCCGCCAAGTGCGAGTCGGACTCGCGGTTTCCGTACCAACAATACCGTAATAAATATTTAAGGAGGCTCCCATACAGAAAACGTGATTTTTTTGCCGTTTTTATAGATAATGGCACGGATTCCTTCGTGCGCGAGTCCGACTCGCACTTGTCCGGTTTTTTAATAAATGAATGAAACTAGTATTCTCATCGCAGTTAATATAATTGCTTGAGGTCAAGACCCTAGGATGGCTTCTGGCCCCAAACCTGCTACGATAGCTATTCTACCTGCGCTTGCGATGTGATGTCTCAATGCAGTCAAGGTCTGAGTTGCTCAATGCATCTCGATTGAGATACGTAGGAATGTAGTTGTGTCTATTATTATAGGTTACATACATAACTTACCCACTCAATAAGTATGGAGTTAGGGTTATTTTTTGCGTGAAGTAATTATGTAGTCTTCACAAATACGTGAAGTTAAACGAAAAATACATAATCTTGGAGTGATCTCGAAATCGTGAGTTCAAATCTTGCTCCGTTTGAGTTATTATTTTATTTCATACTAGCCGTCCGCCCCGGCTTCGCACGAGTGTAAGCTCGGCCTTCGGCCTCGCTACAAAATATAATATAGCCTATGTCACCCGGGGATAGTGTAGCTTCCCAACAGTGAAAGAATTTTTCAAATCGGTTCAGTAGTTTCGGAGCCTATTCATTACAAACATACAAAAATAGGTACAAATCTTTCCTCTTTATAATATTAGTGTAGATTAGCTGCGCCCCGTGGTTTCACCCAATCGTTGACGATGATGATGAAAAGTAACCTACGAGTATGTGTTAATCCAGGACATAAACAAAATATATTCAAAATTTCATCCAAATACATCCAGCCGTTTCTGCGTGATTGAGTAACAAACATCCATCCATCCATCCATCCATCTATCCAAACTTTCACATATATGATATTAGTGTGATTATATTATAGTGTGATATTGTTTCCTTGGTAGTTCTGAGACAAGCATAATAATTATTACCCAAGTAAATGTTCAACGTTAGTCTAGTTCAGTGTTTTTCAATCTTTAAATACGTGGCCCCTTTACAAGTAAACAAATTCTGGCGACCCCCCCCCCCCCCCCCCCCCCAGGGCTATAATACAACTACGAGTATGTCACTGATTTTAAAAACTACCTTTTTAATTTTCTTTGTGAGACATCTATATCGACCGAAAACTAGTCACCGAGATCGTATTTTGTTTGACCGACATCCAAAAAGGAGGATGTTATCAATTCGACTGTTTGTTACCTCAGGACTTTCTACTGGGTAAACCGATTTTGAAGATTCTTTTTTATTTGAAAGCTGTTGCTTCCCGTGTCCCATTTTAATTTGGTCCAGATATGTCATTTTTATGAAGTCGGTTTTTTAAGTTGATAATTATTTTATTGTAGTGTAAGACCAACACTTGCTTTTTTCTTTTACTCGCGACCCCCCTGTGTAATGCTTTGCGACCCCCCTGGGGGTCGCGACCCACAGGTTGAAAAACACTGGTCTAGTTTATGTATATATATATAATTACGTATTATTTTTGCATAATTAATTAATAATGCATCTATTTTTAAATTATTGTAATGTATGTAATAGTAAACGAGTATTTTGTTGCCTATTAAAAGTATTAATTAGCTGTCTAGTTAACGAGTTTTCGGTTGTCTTCCTTGAATTGTTTTGTGTGATTGATTTGCTAGCATTTCATTAAAACCACGTAGCTTCAAGGCTCAACATTAAGTTGTAAAAAAGTTAATTGGGTAGCTTTAATAACCCTGCCTGGACAAGCCTCAAAAGAAACTAAATTCCAGCAGGATTGCACGAGCCATTATCATTATTTGAGCTCATTTGGTAGTGTCCCTGCCTTCTGCGCTTGGGGGCGTGGGTTCGATTCCCACCTAGGACAAACATTTGTGTGATAAACATTTGTGTGTTTATTCTATGTCTGGGTGTTAATATCTATTTAAGTATGTATTTAAAAATATATAAATAATAATAATATCAGGGACATTATTGCACACATGGTCATCTGACTCTAATATGGCAGCCAGAGACTGATATACATACATACATATTTGACAGCCCCGTTAGCTTAGTTGGTAGCGATCCTGCCTTCTGTGCTTGGGGGCGTGGGTTTGACTAACCTAGGACAAATGAAGTTTAGTTTTAAATATCTTTGTTATCAAGGTATTGATTCAAAGCATAGACTCCTCAAATCATCAGCTCCATAATTTTATCATTATGTTGGCTCTAGACCATGTGTGCCAGTACTGCCAGTAATCACACTGCGATACTTCAGGGAAGAAATGAAACCGAATAAAATCTCTCTTTGTACAATAAAGCAGTCATAAGAAAGTAAATCTATAAAACGAAAAGCATAGATATTAAAGTTATATGATTATTTACGGGATATTTACCGTGGTAAGGTTGTGGAAGAACCACGGTAAATATCCCGTAAATAATCATATAACTTTAGTGAACAACCGTGATAGTTTAAAACAGTGTTTAGCATAGATATTGTTTGGAAACCGTCAATATCTCAGCTTGATATCTTCTAAGAACTCCAAATCTAATTAGAACTCTGACTTGTCTAAAAGAAAATAATATTCAGTTTTATCTCCTATCCTACAGGAACCTATTTTTTTAATTAGCAAATTGGTTTCCACTTGACCGCCACCTCGCCTGATGTTAGCGATGATGCGGTTTAACAACGATGGAGCACGGTCAACACCAAATTCATCCAAGTCCATTCAGCCCCTAAGAAATTTATTGAGAACTAACATACTTACCCACTTCATAGGTAAATGCTATTTGTAAATCTATAAATCCTAGTCGCCAAGTGCATAAGCCATCCTCAAATAGACATGTCATAACTCAAGTGTAAATCATGTGGTAACTTTACCCACTTTACTGATGGGTAGGGTTGCCATCTCTAAAATTTGGCAATTTTTTTTTAAAAAAAACCTCGAATTTTAGAGCCCCAGAACCCGGACATGTCAACAGGTTTTTTTAAACATAGTCAGAATAAAAATCGCTGCGTGCGGGCACAGTTCGTGCGTCGCGGGCGGCCCAAGACTTAAAAATTTTAAACCCGGATTACAAATAAAGTCCCGCCCGGACGCTCCCCGGATGCCCTCTAAACTAGGACAAATCCGGGAAAACCCGGACGGATAGCAACCCTACTCATGGGTAAAGTTACCGACTCCTAAACAGTGGACAAACACTTTCGCCTCTGACGCAACGGTACGCGTGCCGATGCTCGAAAATGTGGTGAAAACTGTGCCCATTCAGCATTCACTTTGTTACGCATCTCTGATCTAAGCTAACAGATACGTATGCTTTTTTTCACTATTCTATAGGAAAGGAAATCCATTTTTACGCAAACATCAAAGCAAATACGGAATTTTATCGATGCACAAATTTTGCCATCGTTAAAACCAGTTTTATAGATTCTAAATAGCATAATCTTAAATATTAGCCTTTCATGTTCCCACTGATGGGACACAGGCCTTCTCTTGAGAGAGGAAACTGGTATGTGACCTCAAAAGTTTAGACATTATGACATTGACCAACATGCACTGGGCCCCAGCATGGTGAATTAGGGCCCATCCTAAGTATGATATTTGACTGATATTACCTATTTAGCAACAAAAATGTAGTGTCTGTACTGTTCAATGCATTTCTTTTTGTTATAACACACATATCACCTACAGTGCATTGGCAGTGCATGTTATTTCATCGACCGAAGACAATTGTCATTTGCCATCGTCAAAAACTTTTTGTCGATGAATAATGTCAGATATTATGATTATTAAAATCAACAAAAATGGTTTCATCGATGGCATAATGTCAAATTTGTGGAATAGTGGGTGTATACCCAAAATTAGCGTAATAAACAGTACATTCCACAGTCCACATAAAAAAAACTAAGTGACTGTATCAAATTGAATGCATGTTGCAATAGTCAAAAAACACAGTTCTACAATAATAAAAACTAACATTGCAGTGGTTGGGGTGCATCTACTCAAAACACAAAGGTATTCGGCAAAAACATAAACACAATAAATTGAATAAAATTTAATGAATAGTAAATACCATTCAGTCATCGACCGCTCCAGGGTTGGCAGACCGCTACATTTTCTCTTTATTATCCAAGCTGATAAAATCTCGTATGAACCCGTACACATTCCGTACATGACGTACCTACACTAAGATGTTACTTTACTACCAATAGCCAAGTAGTCTAAGCTCGTACCACCCTTTTGAAACTTAAGGCTTTGTAACATCTAGGATTTAGGATATTAACATCAAATATATTTGTGTGAGCTTTATTTTTAAATGGAAGTTTGTCACAAAATGGCAATGTGTGTGTATGTGTGGTAGTGGTAGGACTCTTTTGCAGAGTCAGCCTGGGGAAGTACCACACAGTTGCCAGTTATTCAACCGCCAAGCAGTAGTGTGCAAACACTACTGTGTTTCGGATTGAAGGGCAATGTTTCCAGCGAAATTACAGGGCATGGCGTTGAGCTGTTATGGGCTAACATGAAGAGCCATCAGGCGAGCGACTTCGCTCGTCTCGTCACCCAGTATCATAAAATAAAAATAAAATATGTGACCCCGTAATCCGTACAATATCAAATATCACAATTAATTCCCCATACATGGCCCTACCAAGTTGCACTAAGTAGATGTACCGTTGGGAATTTGAAACTGATTCATAAATTGTCACTAGTTTACTACCAATGTTAATTCCGGACAGTATATATTTATATTAGGTACTTAGTTCTTTTATTATTGTTATGAATAAATACACTCATTTTGACTTTAATTTGTTTTCGATTTCTAAGTTTTTTCTTCAAATTCATGTTTGTGTGTCGTCAAAACGACATCGTAGCGATGTCAGTGAAATAAATGCTTATAATTATATATTATATTTTTATAAGAGTTTTCGTTCCTCTGGCAACCCTGGATCGCTCTAACAATGCTTAATGCTCATGATTATCTGAGTAAAACACGCGTGAATGTTATGAATAAAGCGTATTAATCAATCAGCTGCTTTTACTGGCGTTACAAAGATAGGTGTTGATCATTATTATCTGTCGCGGTTTGAATGTCAACGATCTGTTATGGTTTTGTGTTTGACAAACATATTCACGTGCATTGTGTTATTATAAACAAGGTATCGTGAGAACATTTAGATGTTGGTATGCACTTCTTGATAACCAAAGTAACCGATATAGTTAAGCGCATTAGCAAACTTAAGTGGCAGGGGACTATCGCAGAATCGATAACCATTGGGGTAGACATGTTGTAGAGTGTAGACCACGAATCGACAAACGTAGCGTAGGACGTCCTGAGACTTGGTGGAGAAAAGATATGCGCAAGGCTGGCAGTGGCTGGAAGTGAAAAGTCGAAGATCGGGCTGACTGGCGTGCCTTGGGAGAGGTCTAAAAAACTTCTGATGATGATGCGCTTGTACATACTTGATCTAATCAGATTGCTGTTAACCTATTGCTCGTCATAATAAAAAGTCCCCTGGACTTGTCAAAATTTCAACCACCACTCTCTTATCTTACCAGCTCTAAAACGTTCTCTAACCGGT
This sequence comes from Agriopis leucophaearia, assembly GCA_949125355.1. Taxonomy (NCBI): domain Eukaryota; kingdom Metazoa; phylum Arthropoda; class Insecta; order Lepidoptera; family Geometridae; genus Agriopis; species Agriopis leucophaearia. The sequence continues at coordinate 2,298,416 of OX421285.1, read as the reverse complement.
CGTGGCTTGAAGAAACAGCAATCTTTGGGGTAATCGTGTTCTCTTGATGTTTGAAATGAGACCGCTTCGCCGTCTAGAAACGTGGAGCAGATGCCCCCGGCTGGTTGAATCTTGTCTTGTAAAAGGCGTCTGGTAGACAGTGGATGCATAACGTCAGATCGTGTTCGTCGTCATAATTGGCAGTTCATTCCGTCAATTTGTGAAAGAGATTCCTTGCAATATCAAGGAATCTTACCTCTTTCGCAAAGCTTCCCCGATTAGCGCTAGCTTCGTCCATGTGTTGACGGATAGTATGTGTGTGTATGCCATCAAGCCACCGTTGGACTGTTTTATTACTGCGACTACGCTTACCGTCGCGTGGCCAGATCGAGTAATTGGGGGTTTTGCAATAATTTGATACACCAATAACTTACAAATTCGCCTAGCCTTTGTTTTAGCCTGCAATAACATCTAAATTTCATATATACATCTCATATATATATAGTTTGATGGCTACATTTTAGTTTTTCTTACTTCAGAAGATACTTGATTTAGCTTATAAACTCGCCTTAGTTTCAAAAATCTTTTAAAATGCCTGGTTATGCGACATGTGGCCAAAATGCTGGCGTTATAACCATTTCCATTTGGTGTGGTAATGCCTTCAGCATGTTGGGTACAACCAGCTGGTAATGAATATGATCATTTGGATTGTCTCTAGACCTTCAACAGTCTATGGGCAATCTAACTGTTTTTGTATGTTATACTAAATAGCTAAGAGATTAAGCATGCATTATATTTAATAAATACACTTTCTTTATAAAATGGAATACTTTACGACGTGATAAAATGGAATGTCTATTTTAATCTTATAAATTCCGATGCCAATACACCTGCTTACAAGAAACCTGTTTCAATACATTTCACAAGATATTAATAAAGAACCAACTACTTGTTAATGCATACTTGTAGTTAAGCAATCTTAATCTGTGATTTACAGACATTGTATCTGATAATTGTGCCCCACAGTTTTATACGTCATTTTCCAGCGTTCCTGCATTTTCTTGACAATAAAAGTATTTGTATATTATATTTTTCCAAACTTCATCAAGATTGGTTCTGGTGTTTGACAAATAAAGTTTCGTTTACTTATTTATTTGTATAGTTGTCTGACTGAGGGTTGGATCATCGAGATTCGAGTGATAGAGAACTTCAATACCTTTACCTATCAATTGAAATTCATCAGCCAGCCAGCAATATTAACTGAATCAAAAGTTTTCAGGACCTTTCTTAATTGGAACAAAACAGAACTATCTATGTACACTATTCATTCAACATTTAAGAGCGTAGCTCTTGTCGGTGGAGTAACTTCCAGTCTTGGCGGTCTTCTCCCAGCGTTTTCACCTCCTTGTACGACATGACATTTGCCTTCTCTATTATTTGGTTTATGAATACTCTTCTTCGTCTTCCCGGTCCTATCTTTCCTTCTACCTTTCCCTCTATGATGGTTTTCATTAATTTGTCATGTCGAACAAGGTGGCCAAACATCTTCCCTCTTCTAGTCTCTATACTCGCTAGTAGACATTTTTCTGCTCTACCTTATCTAATACTTCCTGGTTTGTTTTGTTTTTTTCTACACAAAATTAAAACTACCTTATTTTTTTTAACTTGGGAAATATGATTGTGAATTTTTATGGGATTTGATCAATGCCCACAAATACCGTAATTAAATCACATCATTGACCAACACTTACGGTAATCGATAACGGTAAATCGATTTCGTAATCGATGTCTCGGATTGGATCCGAATAATCGATTCGATTGTATAACACGAGAGATGTACCTTTTACGCAATTTTTGTAATTATATCGTTACGGTTGGTTATTTTTTGTGTTAATGGGGAATGTTTCTATGCCGTAACATACGAAGAGTTGTTAACATACTATTCAAATTACAGCCTGGGGCTATAGAAGTATGATGAGCTAGTCAGATATTATAATAACGTACTCGGACAGTATTTAATCGCCCAAAAAGCAAAGTTAATCTAATAATAATCTAATCTTTTTGTAGTGGTAGGACTCTTTTGCAGAGTCCGCCTGGGGAAGTACCACACCTTTGCCAGTTATTCAACCGCCAAGCAGTAGTGTGCAGGCACTACTGTGTTCCGGATTGAAGGGCAATGTTTCCAGCGAAATTACAGAGCACACAAAGATTTGACATCTTATATCTCGGGGTGACGAGCGCAGTGCATTGCCATCCAAGGTTATGAACTGTTGAAGTTCAAAATTCTGAGTGGCGTTGTGCTGTTATGGGCAAGCGTGAAGAGCCATCAGGCGAGCGACTTCGCTCATCTCGTCACTCAGTATCATAAATAATAATAAAATAATAACAAATCAAAACAAAAAAATCTACAAAAGAGATGTCTTGACAGACGGTTAAAAAGAAAGTTAAAAACGACCTACATATAAAACAACTAGCGGGCATCCAGTGGATGCAGCTGGCAGGCTATCGTTGTGGAGGTCAAAGGGGGAGGCCTATGTTCAGCAGTGAACGTCTGCTGGCTGATGATGATGATCTATCAACTATCTGAAACTATAGTTTTTTTTCTTTTTACATCGTCAAATCAGATCATCTTTTTCATTTCTTCTTCTTTCTTTTATTGCCTCTTCCCTGATCATTTGAGATCGGCCCTCAGACTATGTTTCCGAAATTCGGCAAAGTTGCTTCATTATCAGACAATTTGGAGAAATTTTAAACTTTTTAGTATCGTATACTTAGCTGTATATAAGTTGTAACCTACCTCTAAACTTCATCAATGGAACATTATTTAATTTCAGCTTGCGCCGTCCCACTGCAGGGTAAAAACTTCACTTCCCTCGATTTATTCCTCTCTATTTTGAGCAATTTGGGTCTAGTCCTTCAAGTAGGAGTCCAGTTCATCCTGCTATCTCCATCTAGGCCGTCCAAGACGTCGTTTGCCATGTGGAAGCCACTGTGTCGTGGTTCTAACTAGCCCAACGACTGACATGACCAGCTCAGTCCCACTTCAGGCATTCCGCTTGCCTTATAGAACATAAGCAAAGAATAACATTCATCATCATTATCGAGTGATGATACAGCGCCGCGGTTTGCAAAATCACGCGAGCGCGAACTTTAACGCGCCGAGATATGGTTTGCGGTCGCGCAACTTTTCCCAATCACCTAAACTGAATCGCTTATAGCAGGTAGCCGTAAGGCGATTCCCACTGAAAGGTTTACAAGTGATTGTGGGCCTTACTTAAAAACATTACTCAAGTTGATATATGCATTAAAATGCTCTCTCAACTTCTCGCTGACGGCAATCGTCACACGCGAAAACGAGACGGAGCATATTTAAGCGTATGTCAACTTGAGTAACGTATTTAAGTAAGGCCCTGTATGTGTATGGTCCCACAGCTAAATTATCGATATAGGCCTCTCTTTTATTTAGCCTTCTGCCTCGATCCAGGGGCCTTACCCCTAGCTCGAAAAGTTGACCCGCATAGGTGTTATTTGTCTAAACGGTACCATCAACTACGATAAGCGGTACATAGTTATTTGATAGCCGCCAAGCTTTGCTATTTTCACGCACACACGCATAGTAAAACGGATTTTCGTTCATTCAAGTTAGACGCTTTTAAACGATGCAGCTAAATGAGTTGGTTAATTTTAGGTACCTATCAGGTACCTACTAAAAGTTGGCTCGCAAAAGTGAAGCTAGGGGTAAGGCCCCAGTACTAGAAAGGTTAACGAAGGTTAATCAGCTAGTTACAAGTACTTGTTTAAATTAAATGGTGAAAGCGAATGAACAAGAGAGTGATTTTGATTAATGGTGATTAATCGATATAGTTGTAAGCAGAGATGTTGAGATGAAAGGTACAAGGTTCGTGCAAAAAGGTTTGTGCCTTTTTTATTGTTCTTAACTATCTTCGCTTGGATGAATAGATCTTAACCAGCATCACTTTTGTGACGGGAAATTTTTAATTTATATCTCTCATTCGTTACTTTTCCTACCGTTTGTGCGTAACTATCTACTTACCGTTATAAATAACACAATTTTATCTCTAAATCTAGTTGAATTTTCCTCTATCCTAGTTGTCCTCTGTGATTAAGGGTAAGGGGCCTTACCCCTAGCTCGAAAAGTTGACCCGCATAGGTGTTATTTGTCTTAACGGTACCATCAACTACGAAAAGCGGTAGTTATTTGATAGCCGCCAAGCTTTGCTATTTTCGCGCACACACGCATAGTAAAACGGATTTACGTTCATTCAAGTTAGACACTTTTAAACGATGCAGCTTAAATAAGTTGGTTAATTTTAGGTACCTATGAGGTACCTAATAAAAGTTGGCTCGCAAAAGTGAAGCTAGGGGTAAGGCCCCTGGTCATATGTGTAATAAATACTACGTAAGGTAGTCCGCGGTAAAAGAAAAGTTCCCAATCATGTATATTTTTTTATTCATAATGTTACTTTTTGATTTGTAAACGAAATACACATCTGTCATAGGACTGCACGTCAGAAGTGAAAACTTAAGTAGTGATTCACATATTCTACAAGAGATGGCGCTGTTTTAAAATACACAGTGCAGCGTGACGCGAGTGCCATGATTTTGGTTCACCCAATAAGTGCTCAATGCACACATAGAAGTAAAAAAAAAAAGTGACAGTAACTCTCCGAATACTTCGGAATATAGGTTCGTGCTCAAAAAATAAGAACATCAGTGTGATAATTCCGATTACCTAATTTTATTCAATTCTCACGGGAAAATTACGAAGTTAAAAATAATAAAAGCATGTCAAACTTGATCGGTATCAAACTGAACATTTCTCATTGTACACAATTTCATCAAGGAAGGTCAAGTCACAGCTGATAGAATCTTTCCCACCTTAGCTACACCCTGCGTACATGACGGAAGCATCTATTTCCTAGTTTCTTATACGCTCTAATATAATCCTTATCTTGTTGTGATATGATTTAAAATTCCTTAAAAAATTATATCATTGTGCATAAAGTAATTTTCAAAATTGAATCTTAGTCGCGCAATCATAAGAACGGCAATCTATAAAACAAAATGCATAGAAATCGTTTTGAAAACGTTTTAAGTATACCAAGAAATTCAAATCAAAATTCGAACTTACGAACTTGAAAATAAGGACTAAAATCGTGTTACTATATAAGTAAGGTCTAAGTGCCGTGAAGTTGTAATGACTGGGAGGCAAATCGCTTTGCCACGATCGTTTCAAGCTCATCATTGATTTTACCCTGAATTATTTAACGTTTCATCACTGAATAAATGAACTTTCGCTATCTATTGTGACCTAACTACGCTTCGGTTTTACTCTTAGTTTTCCAGCATTTTAACGCATTTAAAATTATGCAATGGCCATAATACCCAAAGTATTCGTTTCTATTCTGTGCGAAAACGTACATTTGTTCACCCGGATTACGATATCTCTTCTCAAAGTTTTCGATATAGGTCAATAAATTTTGCTACTCGACGATAGATGGCTGAAAGTTTTGATAGTCTTATATAAATTAAACATTTATTATTGTAGGAACTGACTATAGATTATATTTTGACGATTTTCATAACCTAAAAATCGTGGTGGTCATTAAAACAAGGAAGTAACCACTAACCACCAAGGGCCTTAACCTTATAATCGATTTGCAACTGCAACGCGACTGCAAACCGTATCTCGGCGCTTTAAGATTTGCGTTCCCGTGATTTTGCAAACTGCACGTATTCGAGCCCGTGGTTAGTTGGGCGTTATGCCCCAGCTCTTCAGAAATAATGTTGAGTTAGACTTCATATTATGGTTTGAAATATGTAGTGATATGGTTTATTTTTTGTAATGAACATAACATAAATATATGAGTTAAAATAAGGGTTCCCAAAAATCTACTTAACAGTACAAAATTATATTCCGATACCGGGAATCGAACCCGAGCCTCCTGGGTGAGAGCCAGGTATCCTAGCCACTAGACCATATCGGATGTTGTTGATGTAGACGAAATTATGTAATTAGCTTTATACATTGTTTTAGTATGCACAGATTAAATTCCTACAGAAGGTCAATACACAATGAAAGATAATAATGTACACACATAATAAATAAATATCATTTAAAACCTCCACTATGGACATCGATATTACATATTTTTTTAAGTTTTAAATTTTTTCAATAAATAAATAATATTTAATCCGTAATGTTTCACCAATTTCATAAATTATAAAGTCGATTATGATTATAAGCCGTTTATATTTTGAATATCAATCATTATTGCAATTCTATGTGAGAAGAAAGGTTCTCGAGTGGAGACCACGGACC